>CM042161.1:51846280-51898780 GCA_023376005.1 Doryteuthis pealeii | reverse complement strand
GAACTTTCATAGCCAAAGAGGAGAAGCCAATTCCTGGCTCGAAGACTTCAAAGGACAGGCTGACTTTCTCGTTAGAGGCAAATGCAGCTGTTGTCTTCTAGTTAAAACCAATGCTTATGTACCATTCCAAAAATCATAGGACCTTTAAGAATTATGTTAAATCAATTCCATTGGAGTTCTACAAATAGACCAACAAAGACTCAAAGATGACACGTATTTTCATAGTATGGTTATCTGATTATACACGAGTGAATCAAAAGTTTTGCAATATTTAGGTAACGTAAGGCATATTAGCTACGGATGTTTTCACTGTGTTCAGGAAGGGTTATTTGTTTGTTGGTTTTGTTTTACGGCATATCAATCTCGGTGGGTCATTTAATGCCAACCAAGTTTTGAAATAAATTCATTCTTTATGGATACTCAAATATTTTATGAACACATTTTTTCGTTTAACGCATAGATGGGGCCCTTGCAGGTACTACCACTCCGGGTCAGAGTGGATCAGGGATTGGTGATGAAGGGGTGACCCACATTCCACAGGCCTCAAGAACTGAAATTTCATCAACAGATAGAGCTTAACGTCTTTCCCAGGACATATATGATAAAATGGGTTGGGTCTTGCCATGAGGGCAATAGTGTTGGGACAATCATATAGGTGCTAGGGCTTTACGTTACCAGCCGATTGATCGGAGGGGGCCTCTCCTACCGCCCGTCTAGCCTAAGGGCCTAAGTAGAGTGTTGCATGTTATGGACTGCTCATGAAGATGACGAACCACACTGGACTGTCATGACAACCTTGTCTGATACTCTACAGGTACTAATCACCGGATTTGTCAATTGCTTGGTGCACGACCTCGGGACCAACTGTTTTTGCCCTAGCTAATGTTGGCCTGATTGACGAGGTTCTTGTAGACCGAGTGAAATTTTTTTAAATATCTGTTTGCTGCATTATGAGCAATTGCACTTTCACGTTTCGTAAGATATATGTGTAACATGAGAGAGAGAGGGGGGGGAGAGGGGGGGGAGAGAATGGAAAGTCCAGTAGGTTAGCATGGACATTTTATGGATAAATCAGCATAATGTCACATAGCATTATTTTCTACTGGTCGAGAAGTGTCACTTGGCGAAGTGGAGAGAGAAAGAGTGAGAGGTGAGAATGTTAGGGGAGTTTCAAACCATGCGTTGACAGAGTGAGACGTGGCTTCTTTTAATTTCCGTTGCTTTTCATCGTAACTCAGGTAATAATCTCTGTGACAGATATGAAATTTTCTACCTGTAATTGAGTTTTAATTAAATTAAAGTTTTATAAACAGGTGCAAGACCATAGAACCCAAGAAATTATAAATTTTCTTTTTATTTCTCTTATACCGTACTCAAAATGTTGTTAAATAATCTAGAATAACTTTTAAATCATGGAAAAAATGTAGGGCTTTATATAATTATTATAGGTCTTTCATTAAAATGCATTTGTTGTAAAAAGTGTATATTGAAGCTGGTAATAGCTCATCTATAACAACACACAAGACCATTAAATTCAAAAGCATTTTCATAATATCTAAGATTATATTTTAAGGCATCAATCTCGGATTGTTTCTTACTAACTGCATAAAATTACGCCTCAACTAATGCATTTTTAGGTAATTTATGAGGAAGTGCGTCCCGGTCCCCTGCCTCCGAAATTGCTGCCTGGTGAATTTTAAAATAACGACCCCAAGCTTCGCGCCATATCGGTGTTACTTGAAAGAAAACAACCAACTTAGAGCTTTAAATGTATTTTAAGGGGGGATCTATTTTTGTCTTAATTCTTGTTTATGTATAGAAATTTGTTGTAATTCGTGTTTATTTATCGTAATTCTTATTTATTCATTGTAATAAAAGAAAATCTGAGTATTTAATAGATAGATAGATAGATATGAAGATGGATAGTTTTGAATAGACCGAGATAGATAGATAGATAGATAGATAGATATAATATAATATATTAAATAGATGAGATTGACAAATCTTCATTGTCATGCTTGTGTGTCAAAAGTTTGTTAACATTGATAGGTTTTTATATTTAATCAGGATTATAATCATGTCCATTGCAATAAGTAATTTGATTTCTATATAAATATTTATTTAGTGCCTTCCTGTCCTAGCTCTGTTGTCAATTAATATCACTAGCAAATATATGCACCCTCTGGGTGCAAGTATTTAAGTTTTGATATAATAAAATATCATATTAAATTAGAAAGGCTAATGAAACTGACTAAGAATGCAGATAAAAAGATCTGCAACAGAGGGGGTATAATCGAAAAATAGAACAACTTTGAAACTAACTATTCCATCATTTTCCATTACTCCCCTGTTTCATTGGTAAATTTTCCTAATTTAACTATTTAGTTAAAATAGGAAGTAAAGGATAATATTACAGTTATTTCTTCTTGTAAATAAATTTATTTTAAGATTTATCTACGAGATTTTTGTTTATATTTCTTAAGATAAAACCAAACAATTAGAAATCAATAATACCAAGCACATATTTATTAAAATAAAATTTTAAATATCAATATGCAAATTAGCCTTCTCGTTCAAACTGTAAATCGCTATTTTGTTGTATATATAAATACAATTGCATGTTGTTAGTACGTAGATATGATCAACAGTATTAATAATGTAAAACAATTTTTATTAATAACTGAAGGTTTAAAAGAATGAAATCCTGGAGAATTTGACGTAAGTAATTAAAGGAATTGTGACTTGAGTAGTAATATAGTTTCGGCTTCAGACAAAAATGCAGTCTATCTCCATTATATATAGATATGAGGTCAATCTTTTGCCTGTACATTTAATCTTGAGCAGTTTGAAACATTTATTCAGGTTGTTGCAATTTTATTTTTATCAGTAAATATTTGAATGAAACTCAGTTAGGAATAGGACTGCAAGAAACATGTATACTTACAAACATTCACATTCAACCAAACATTATGCTAAAAGTCCAGAGTGTAGATTTTGGAGATCACATCACCAGTATTAATGTTTTTATGTATACCTTTTGAAAAACTTAAACGTAGGAATAGTTGCATGTTTTATATCACATGAAGACACGTTATTATTAGTAAAAATAATTCTAGGTCGATATGTTATATTTATAAAAGTAATCCAGAAGATGTATATATATATATATACTAGCAAATATATGCACCCTCCGGGTGCAAGTATTTAAGTTTTAATATAATAAAATTTCATGTTAAATTAGAAAGGCTAATGAAATTAAATAAGAATTCAGATAAAAAATATTTGGAACAGAGGGGGTATAATCGGAAAATAGAACAACTTTGAAACTAACTGTTCCACCATTTTCCCTTACCCCCGTCTTTCAGTGGTAAATTTCCCTAATTTAACTATTTAGTTAAAATAGGAAGAAAAGAATAAAATTACAGTTATTTCTTTATGTTAATAGATTTCTGTTAAGATTCATCCCCGAGATTTTTGCTCATATTTATTAAGATAAAACCAAACAATTAGAAATCAATAATACTAAGCATATATTTATTAAAATCAAATTTTTTAAGATCAATATGCAAATTAGCCTTCCCATTCACACTGAGAACCGCTATTTTGTTGTATATATAAATACAATTGCATGTTATTAATATGTAGATATTGTTAACAGTCTTAATGATGTAAAACAATTTTACTAATAATTGAGGTTTAAATGAAAAATAAAATCATGGAGAATGTGATGTAAATAACAAAGGGAATTGTGACTTGAATAGAAATATAGTTTCGGTTACAGACATACAAACCCACAATCTCCATTATAATAAGATATATATGTATATATATATGTGTGTGTGTGTGTGTGTGAGTTAAAAGATGGAAGTGGGTCAGAAAATATTTTGAAAATATAAATAGACAAAGGGAAAATGTTGCATGGATAAAAAGGTTTTAATGAAATGCCTACACGTGTTTTGGCTGAGAGTTTTTCCTTCTATCCAGTGCAGGTTATATTCGTTTTAACACTGATTTATTCTGTTAATACTTGTATCAACCATCAATATTCCGATTAACGCAATATTTTAATTCCCGGTAAGTCAGTTCCTTTATCATATATATATATATATATATATATATATATATATATATGTGTGTGTGTGTGTGTGTGTGTGTGTGTGTGTGTGCAGAAATAACCTACTCGAGTTTCACCAGAAGGATCTTCAGGGTTAAATCCACTGAATTAATCAAGATATTGATCAATTACAGCTATCAGCTAATTGTTGTAGTAATATATATATATATATATATATAATATATACATATATATATATATATATATATATATATATATATATATATATATATATATATATATGAGGAAAAATGAGTAAAGAAAAGAAATGTAAATGGACAAAAATTAATTTAATCGATATCACATTAACCGATATCACTTATGATAAATGTTCACTCTGATGAAGGTCGATTCTTCTCTGTGTGCGAAATATTTTCACACACATAAACTGACCGAAACACATGTGTAAGTGATATCGATTAATGTGATATCGATTAAATTCATTTTATCCATTTACATTTTTTTCTTTACTCATTTTTCCTCATATTGTCGGATTCAATTCCTTTTCCATTTTTACATATATATATATATAATATATATATATATATATATTATATATATATATATATATATATATTATCATTATTATTATTATTTCTATCTATACATTTGATGGCTTTTTTGCTACCGCTGCCAGTACGCCAAATCTGAACTATGCGTACGGTGTAACGATTGGCAATCTAGTCTGTAAATCAATCCTGCGTACGGAGTTCGATACTCACTAGGAATAATGGCAATAAAGAAAGACAGGAATCCATCTAATCAGCTATGTGTAAAAAGTAGGAAATACTGGATTATTCAGCATTCGTAAGGCAACCAGTTTAGGAAAAGGAAAACTGAATTCAAACCAGCTGTACTCCGCTTAAATACTGAATTGCCAGAGAGATTGAGAAAATACTTAGGTTTGCACACAGATTTATTACAGTAACTCTTATAAAACAGTGGTCACTCCTCTAAGTATCAGACAGGCTGATCGCTTTTTAACATCAGTGATCTCGCGTGAGTTGGTGTCTTCAACGTGACTTGACCGTTACTCTACGACTTTTCATGTTCTGTTGTATTTACTGAACATTTAATTGTCCACTAATTTTATGTGTTTGTTGTTCTCATCTCACTTTAACTGTCACTATTTTCTATACGCTTCATTAGTGTCAGAACTTTCCGTGCGACAAAATAAGATTCGTTCTTTTCATTCAGACGAGTAACATTTGTCAATGACTTGATCTGTGATGAAGTTGTCTATCTTGACACCAAAATCACTGTCTTTTACAAGATGGCGTAAACCGGTGACAAACTGGAGGACAATTTCAGTTGCACCTTGTCTGGCTTGATGGAAGATATGACGTGAGTATGGTAATTCTATTCGGCGGAAGTGTGCTGTCGCTAATCAAGGGACATTACTTTCGGAATGTTCCTTGTAAATTATCTTAAATTACGTATACTTATGTAGTATTTTCGAATGTCTGTTATGTGTTGGCTGCCTGGTGATAAGGAAAACGTCGTTTGATCATTAAAAAAGAAGATATTTTTTTAAATTCTGTTTTGTCTATTATTTCTCTTCTATTTCTTCGTGAGACCAAAATGGACAGCTAGGTAATTAAGCAAGAAAAAATATGTGTATATATAACAGGAAACCTGCTGTATAAAACAGTGTTATTTGTGACTGTTTAGTATCTGACCGCCATCCTTGGCCAGTTGTAAAGAACTTAAAGTAAATAAGTAAGTAAGTCCTGAGTTATAGAATCATTTGGTAAGTGAATAAGCCCTAAATAAGTATCCTTTGGTAAGTGAATAAGTCCCGGGTTCTGGAATCCTACGTAGTGTAAATGGTCCAGTGATATAATCCTATGTTCCGTCGTCCACGAAGATTCAAGTCAATATGTGTAGGTATGACCAGAATAGCCGGTATAAATAACAATATCAGCAGAGAGTACTGCCAGTGATTGGCCAATAGGTTGGTCACATAAGTATCGCCGAGTCTATAAATAAGAGTAGGCATCTACGACACACCTTATATCCAGAAAATACAACAGTGACCTCTGTATCTGTTAGAGTTTTCGTGTATAAGTTACTATTAAAAAGTTAGAGTTACGTGGTGTAACCATTGGAGGTGCGTGGTGTAATTGTTATCCTAGTAAGAAATGGACACGTAGAAAAGAGTTCAAATTCTGTGCGTGGCTTGTTGCATTTTACATAGCGCTGATACCTTTGGAAAAAGGTATCAATGCAACTATTCTATCTACAGTTATGGTGAAATAATAGGGCAGTTGGAATATCTATCCTTGATATGGCAACCGGTCTAGGAAAAGGAAACACCTAAATTCAAACCAGAGTGTTGCATAATCTACGGGTAGCATGGATTATTGGCAACATCCTGTAATTCTGCAGGCATGGTCTTTTTCATATCACGGGCGGCAGTTTCCATGAAAAGATACAGTAAAACCGGAAATCTTGAACATCACATAATTTTTAATTGGTTAATCATTTGCAGCCAGGATGAGAAGTAAGGGAGATGTGTTTTTGCTTCGGCTGAACTCCGCGCGCGATGTGTTAGTTAGTTGGAAAAGACAAATAAATGTTTAAAAAGCAACAGGCGTTGTTAAAAGATTGAGCATGTTTTAGCTAGAAGACCGGCCAAGATGATAAAGAACCAACAAGAACCCAGACTAGACGAGAGGAAATAGAATCGAACATGGCGAGAAAGGATAGAAGACGACTAGAGATCACAAATGTCAAAAGAAGTAGAAGTAACAAGTAAATTATGCATCTTTGTGTAAATATCTATCTGTCTATCTCTCCTCTCTCTATCAAAAGAACTCATTGTTTGTATAACCGCAACATGGGTGGGTACATAATAAAAGGAGCTCTCTCCTTGTTAGTTAAAACTTCATTGAGTGCTCCTCCTTCTCAACTAATTGGAGAAATCTTTGTAAGAAAAAATCAAACAAAAATGGTCTTACTTATTGTTATGACCTGTTTAAGGGTCAATAAATAATAACTCAACACGGATATAAAATGTAGGGAACAGATTGTATTCAGCAATATATATCAACGTACAATGGAAGGGTTTCCTTGTTTCAGCTTACACGAAGAACTGTATCTGGTACTACTCGTTTGAGTAGCTTTACTCTGTTAAATATATACCCTTTGGGTAAGTCCATGTTCGTGTCATAGGTGAGTCACCTACAACACTTATACATACACCTCGAATAAATATTCTCTATTATTGTAAGTGTGATTTGGTTTCTTTATTTAATGTCATATCAACCTTCGTAGGTTATTTAAAGCCAAGCTATCCTTATATAAAAAAAAACAGTGATAGTACTATTTAGTAGGAGGGAGTTTATACATTTTACAAGGGTAATAATCCGAAAATGAACGCAATAACACGACTGGAGTGCAAAGGGGCTTACCTCGATGGCAGAATCCAGTACGTTGCCACAGGGACTCTCACTCGACGTGTGATTAAGTTGTGTTTTATTCTCGCAAAACACAAAATAAACATATGGTAGCTCTAGCTTGATAGGAGTTGTGTGCCATGTCATTTTACTTTCATGGCGTGAAATGATGAATATCGTGCGTTTGGGAAAACCGTAATAGTAATAAGCAAACATCAAATGAAAAAGAGAAGAAACAAAGAAGTTTTTCGTATCAAAACAGCAAAACGGTTGAAGCCACCACAAGTACAAAAAACAAAACAAAAAAAACAATACAAAAAAAAAAAACAATACAAAAAAAACAACAAAAAACAATACGAACAAAACAATACAAAAGGCTCCAAATAAACATGAACATCTATTCTTCAAAAGATCGATAAGTAAAGTCAGGATACTAAGTGAGAAACTAGCTCAAACCACAACACATACACACAAACACACATACACATACACATACATACACACACACACACACACACACATATATATATAATGGAGATTGCCTGTATGTCTGTCTGTAACAAAAACTACATCAGAGCTCTATGTCACAGCTTATGTCACAATATTCTTATGCTATATACACCCAAAATTTGAGTAAGCAATTGTAAAAATTGTTTTTTACTCTCGTCCCTTTTTTTTTACAGTAACAAGAAGTTAACTAAAAAGTTTACAAATAAATAAATACCTATGATTTTGTGTAAAATTGATATGGAAAATATTCAAAATAATTGTTTGATTGTTACATGCACGCAACATTTTATTTGAGAGGGACGGGGCTCAGTTTTCATTTCAAATTGTTTTATTTGTTTTTACTCCTTTAATAAATATGAGTATTTTGCTTACTTATGATACAAACCCTCTGACATTGAATTTTTAACTCCCACCCTCTCAGGCAATGTCTTTCAAAAATTAATTTTACGACGCCCGGAGGTTGTTTACTGTTGCTAGTATATATAACATACACATGTGTGTCATTCAATCACATTATCAAAGAAGTTGGTAATAGGAAGCACTGTTTACAGTTGAACCTTTGGGGGTTCTTTCAAGTTGCAGAACACAAGGAGCCTGAGCTTCGTTACTGACCGCTGCGGTCGGAACTTTTCCTTTTACCTAAAAGTCATTATATTTCCACTCTAAGGACTGTCTGTTCAACTCAGGTTCGTAGATGTCACATTTGTAAAAATAGCGTAGAACTCTCCGACAGCCTGATATCATAATGAGATCAAAAATATATTTTATATACAGCCAAATTCATAATTTAATCGATTATCTGAGATCATTGGTCACGAAAGTCTGTATCTTTCATTCTGTTTTTTTTTTGTTTTTTTTTCAAAGAACGTTCCCGTGATTTGGTAAAATTGATATTGATGATACGTCACTGAATAGTAAGTTCGATACTCGCTGTGAGTCTCATACTTGCGATTTTGTTTCACATCCTATCCGTGACGAACAGTTTGTGTAAATCTATCCATGTTCAAAGCAATCTGTCAAACGTTACAATATATCAATTAGTTGCTGTCACTCCATTAGAAGAAGAACCGTACCATAAGAAAATGTAGACACCTCATATCTCCAGTTGGAAATGAGTGCAAGATGTCCCTCAGCCCCAAGCTGGTTCTAGACTCCATAACATCATAGAATTGCCAGCAACTGAACAGCTGCCCATCAACCAGGATTCCAGCCTTCTCCAATGTATACCGGCACAGAGATAAGTATATTGAATATTTCTTTATCCACACATCATTTCACTCTATTAGAAGAAGAGCCGTACCGTAAGCAACGTAGACACCTCATATCTCCAGTTGGAAATGAGTGCAAGATGTCCCTCAGCCCCAAGCTGGTTCTAGACTCCATAACATCATAGAATTGCCAGCAACTGAACAGCTGCCCATCAACCAGGATTCCAGCCTTCTCCAATGTATACCGGCACAGAGATAAGTATATTGAATATTTCTTTATCCACACATCATTTCACTCTATTAGAAGAAGAGCCGTACCGTAAGCAACGTAGACACCTCATATCTCCAGTTGGAAATGAGTGCAAGATGTAATGAAGAGTTGACACGTCATCATCTCAGCCATTCTAGGAGAGCACTTCAGGTAACTAGATTTAATAGAAATAATTTGCACAGTTATATGATATTATTACAATCCAATACAAATAATATTCAAACATCTATTTGACCTACACATTAGACCTTAACAGATACGTTTCACTCCATTAGAAGAAGAACCGTACCATAAGAACGTAGACAACCCATATCTCCAGTTGGAAATGGGTGCACGACGTAACAAAGAGTTGACACGTCATCATCTCAGCCAATCCTACTAGGGGAGGGTAATTTAACTAATGTTTTAACACATTTCTCCAATCCGAAATGAGAGCGTAGTGTTACAAATATCCAGACACACTATGTTTAAAATCGGATTAATACCCATGTGAAACGTATGGACACCCTCCGACTAATTACTACCTACCGTGCTTTTTTTCGACTAGGGTAGTTTGACATTAAATAACTAACGATGGTTGATATGCCATAAAAAATCACACTTGTAAACACTGAACATTCATTCGAGCGGTATGTATTACTATTAAGTAATATTACGTTTGGTTATTTTTTTACACAAAGAGAGCTCCGATTGTCATATCTCCACGAGAAATCCCACAAATACAAATATCACAAATAACACTTACGTACAGAAGCTTTCCAGCTATAAAACATGTATTTCTCTCGGTTAATTATCTGTCTGTCCATGTTGGTCTTAAGAGAAAATGGAAGAGAGATAAAGGGGAAAAAACAGAATTGAAAAAATGTCTTCTTTTAATGATCAAGCACGTATTCCTTATCACCAGGCAGTCAATACATAACAATCATTCGAAAATACTACATAAGTATAAATAATGTAAGCTTAATTTACAAGGAGCATTCCGAAAGTAATGTCTCTTGTTAGTGACAGCACACTTCCGCAAAAATTACCATACTCATGTCATATCTTGTATCAAGCCAGACAAGTGTTGCATAGGGCCAAATTCGAGTTGTAGTAGTACTAGTTAGTAGAAACAACATACGCAAGTCGTATAGTCACAATGGGATGTTTATTTGTTTCTAGGCTCGTGGGTTCTTTTTCAGAGAGAAGGAGAGAGAGAGGGGGGGGGTAAGTCAAATTATTCTATCGTAAATAATGTTCGTTACTACTGTGCGAAACCCATAAGTCCCGTCTGCCTCACACGAAAGACCAGCGGAAAAAAAGACCGATTTTTTCTCTTCTGTTTCGCGACCCGGGGTGAGAGGGTCACCTACTTCCGCTTCAGGTCAAAGCCTGGAACTTCCGTTTTTATTTTCAAATTTAATTCCGGGATCATTCGTCGGTCAATTGCTTGCACCCGGCCGAGTGTTTACCCTTATAAACCCTATCCTTTGTTCTTATTTCTTTTTCTACTCTTTCTCCAGAAATCCGAACACCGTCCTTCTTTCAAATTAACCCCAAATTCCCCGTAGACCACAATAATTACGCTACACAAGTTTCAACTGAAATTGTACACCAGTTTGTCACCGGTTTACGACATCTTGGGAAATTTTGGTGTCAAGATAGACAACTTCATCACAGATCAAGTCATTGACTAATGTTACTCGTTCAATGTAAAAGAACGAATCTTATTTTGTCGCACGGAAAGTTCTGACACTAATGAAGCGTATAGAAAATAGTGACAGTTAAAGTGAGATGAGAACAACAAACACATAAAATTAGTGGACAATTAAATGTTCAGTAAATACAACAGAACATGAAAAGTCGTAGAGTAACGGTCAAGTCACGTTGAAGACACCAACTCACGCGAGATCACTGATGTTAACAAATGATCAGCCTGACTGATACTTAGATGAGTGACCACTGTTTTATAAGAGTTACTGTAATAAATCTGTGTGCAAACCTAAGTATTTTCTCAATCTCACTGGCAATTCAGTATCTAAGCGGAGTACAGCTGGTTTGAATTCAGTTTTCTTTTTCTTAAGCTGGTAGCCTTACGAATACTGAATAATCCAGTATTTCCTACCTTTTACGCATAGCTGATTAGATGGATTCCTGTCTTTCTTTATTGCCAATATTCCTAGTGAGTATCGAACTCCCTACGCAGGATTGATTTACAGACTAGCTTGCTAATCGTTACACCGTACACATAGTTCACACTGCAACGTGGATAGGACACCTAGGGAGCATTTCACTCCCTACTGAGTTATTACTTACAATACTACATTGCTAAACATTGCACCCTCAGAGGAAGCAAGATGGGTAGGGCACCCAACTCAGTATTGATTTACAAAACTAAATTGGTAAACGTTACACCGTATACATAGTTCAGCTGGTGTGAATTCAGTTTTCCTAAAATGGTTGTCTTACTAATGCTAAACAATCCAGTATTTCCTACTTTTTACGAGATGGATTCCTGCCCTTTTTATTGCCATTACTCCTCGTTTCAATCTGAACTGGAGTGGTATTACCTATTGAGGTTCCATCAATGGGTCAATAGATCTGATGGATGTAATTAAATAGTATTTTTTTAAATTATTGATAGACTGTGTATTCCTTGTGAGTATCGAACTCCCTTATCAGTATTGACAGACTAGATTGCTAATCGTTACACCGTATGCTTAGTTCAGATTTGACAGATTGCAACGTGGATAGGGTACCTAGGGGGCGTTTCACTCCCTACTGAGTTATTACTTACAATACCACATTGCTAACCATAGCACCCTCAGAGATAGATAGATTGATAGATAGGGAACTAATTATATAAGTACGTAGGTAGGAAGAGAATTAGAGAGATAGATAGATAGATAGATAAATTATGAGATATATGAACTGGAATGAATAGATAGATAGATGCAAAATGAATACTAGTTAGAGAGGTTGATATATGATATATATATATATATATGTGTGTGTGTGTCTTATTATAATGGAGATTATGTGTTTGTTTGTCTGTAACCGAAACTATCCATTTAGTTATTATACATCACATTCTCCATGAATCATTTTTATTTAAGCCTCAATTATTAATAAAATTATTTTTCATTATTAATACTGCTGGTCATATCTACGTACTAATAACATGCAATTGTATTTATATGTACAACAAAAAGTGGTTTACTGTGTGAACGGGAAGGCTAATTTGCATGTTGATATTTAAAATTTGATTTTAATAAATATGTACTTGGTATTGTTGATTTCTAATTATTTGATTTTATCTTAAGGAATA
Source organism: Doryteuthis pealeii (assembly GCA_023376005.1). NCBI lineage: Eukaryota > Metazoa > Mollusca > Cephalopoda > Myopsida > Loliginidae > Doryteuthis > Doryteuthis pealeii. Next base: position 51,885,972 of record CM042161.1, on the reverse strand, counting down.
TGAGCAAAAATCTCGGGGATAAATCTTAAAAGAAATCAATTAACAAGAAGAAATAACTGTAATTTTATTATTTACATTCTTATTTAACTGAATAGTTAAATTAGAAAAGTTTAGCAAGGAAAGACGGTGGGGGGATGGAAAAGGAAGCTACAGCTGTTTTATTTTTCAATTATACCCCTCTTTGTTTCAAATCATTTTATCTGCATTCTTATTTAGTTTATTTAGACTTTGTAATTTAATATGATATTTTATGACATTAATACTTGCACCCGGAGGGTGCATATATTTGCTAGTATATATAATAAAGACAGAGACAGAGATCAATAGAGTTAGATATCGATAGAATTGGATTGAGAGATTTATAGATAGGAAGAGAATTATATATTTATATATATTGCAAGATGGTTAGGGCACCTCGTGAGCTTCGACCTCCCAACTCAGTATTGATTTACAAAACTAGATTGGTAAACGTTACACCGTATGGATAGCTCAGATTTAGCTCATGGAAGAGGGGTAGGATGCCTAGTGAGCAACGATCTCCTTACTCAGCTAACCGTTATACCGTTATGCATATCTCACATTTGGCACTCAGAGTCAGATGTGTAGGACACTGAGTGCGCAATGAACTTCGTACTCACTATAGACTTTCAAGACAGCAAATTACTGCACCTAAGAAATAGCATTTACTCGCCTAAAACCATGATTCGAACAATAAATGTTATCGACTTATATATGAGTATCACCGACAATTTCGAGATTGTGAAAATGTGGGATTGGTATGTTTGAATTGGCAGTGTTAAATAAAAACGCAAACTAACTGACAAATAGGCGTTGGGGGAATTTTATTATGACACGAAGGGAAACGTTAAACCCTCGGGTGAGTATTCGATGAATTCTTTCCAGTTTAGAAAATGAGATTTGAATCGAAATACGAAACCCCGTCTCGTTTCACAATTCGAATTTTATTGAAATAAGCAACTTGCCTAAATCAAATCAAAATACATATATTTATGAACACATGATGAAATATTAAAAAAGGGATAGGAAAATTGGATATATACGATTGAAGAAGATGAAAGTAAAGAAGTGGGAAAATGAACGAATGAGTGTTAGGAAATGATGGAGGGATCTATAATGAATAAAAGAAAATAAAGAAAAACGGAGCAATGGAAGGAAGGAAGGAAGGAAGGAAGGAAGGAAGGAAGGAAGGAGAATGGAGGAAAAAAAGAAAATAGAACAGGAAGAGAAAATGTAAAAGAAAGCCGTGAAAAATTTAGTATAGAAAGAGATCATATGAGACAGAGAAAATGTGTTTAAAAAGAAATGGAGAAATTCTAAAATAAAGAAGGAAATAATAAAATAAAAAAACTAAAAAACAAGCAAAAGTACTAATAATTGAAATATAAAATACATCAGAAACTGGAAAAGAAACGAGTAAGAAAGAAACGAGAAGTAAAGAAAAAAAGAAAGAAAGAAAAAAGAAAGAAAGAAAAAAGAGACACAAGGAAATAAAATGAGAGGATTTTTTTAATTAAAGAAAGAAAAAGAAAGAAAAAATGAAAGAAATAAAATAAAAAAAATAATGGAAGATTTATATAAACGAGAATATTAAGAGAAGGGAAACGGAAAAAAAAACGGAGAAACTGTCGGACAAAACAAGAAAGAAAGGAAAGATTTAAAAAAATAATGAATTGAAAAATAAAGAATGAAATAAATAAATAAATAAATAAATAATAATAATAATAATAATAATAATAATAATAATAATAATAATAATAATAATCTGCGAATGTAGCAAACTATCACAACGAGAATACAAAACTAGACACGACTGGGTTGGGAAGGTGATCCACTGGGAATTATGCAAAAAATCAAATTTTGACCATACAACAAAATGGTATATACATAAACCAGAATCTGTTCTTGAGAACGAAACGCATAAAATTCTCTGGGACTTTGAAATAAAACCGGATCACCTTATTCCAGCAAGAAGACTAGACCTAGTGTTGATAAACAAAAAAGAAAGAACTTGTCAACTGGTGGATTTTGCAGTGCCAGCAGATCACAGGGTGAAGCTAAAAGAAAATGAAAACATGGACAAATATCTGGACCTTGCCAGAGAACTGAAAAAGTTATGGAATATGAAAGTGAGACTGATGCCAATTGTAATTGGTGCACTTGGAACAGTCCCAAAAGGATTAGAAAAGGGTTTGGAAGGTTTAGAAATCAGAGGAAGGATTGAAACCATTCAGAACACTGCATTGCTGCAATCTGCCAGAATACTCAGAAGAGTCCAGGAGACCTGAGGAGACATAATAATGTTGTGATGTTAGTTCAACAGTAAAAAAAGAAGTCAAGTCGAGGTAGGGTAAAAAGAGACAAGTGTATTTACAATAAGGTACAAGAACGGCTAGCTTGCCGCTAAACAGTAACAGTACGGTAACAGTACGGTAACAGTACAACCTTTTCACTCGGTGTCTCACTATTTATAGTGAGAACCGGTGTATATTCTCCACGGTTGGAACGGCCGGTACAACAACAAATAATAATAATAATAATAATAATAATAATAATAATAATAATAATAATAATAATAACAAACACTGCACTGCTGCAATCTGCCAGAATAATCAGAAGAGTCCTGGAGATCTGAGGAGACTTGCTGTCACTCAGACTCTTGTGAAAGACCATCAGCTAATGCTGATGTGAAAATTCAAAAAGAAGAAATAATATAAAACAAAGAAAACTAAGAGAAATGAATTAGTAATAGGAGAGTTAGCAATCAAAGGACGGAAAGAACAAATCAAAGAGAAAAAAGAAAAAAAGAAAGAAAGAAACTAATAAAATTGTAAATGTAAACATGATAGAAATAAGTAAAAGAAAAATAGTGAATTAAAGAAGGTGGGAACGAAAGATGAGCGATTGAATGAAAATAAAGAAAAAGGGCTAAAAAAATAGAAAGACAGAAAGGATGAATATGAAGAAAAGAAAAAAATGGAAGACAATAAAAAAGGAAAGGAAAGAAAATGAACACATGAAATACAGAAGGAAATTTAGGGGGGGGTCAGGAAAAAATGAAAGACAGAAAGGGGAAGAAAAGGAAGGCATAGAAGACAGAAAGTGAGAAGATGGAATACATCTAAATGGAAACAATAGATTGAGTAAAGAGAAAAAGAAGGGGATATGAATAAAATTATTAAAGACATTAAAAAAGGTCGAGTTAAAAAGAATGAAAAAAAAAAAGAAACGTGAAAAGGACAGAAAAAAAAAGAATGAAGGGAAAAATAAGATGTTGACAAAAATATTTTTACAAAATTTGTATTCAAATAAAAGGGAAACCGTCAGTGGGAAGGGACCTAGTATTCAATTAATTTCTTGTTGTTTTTGTTGTTTTTGTTGTTGGTGTTGTTGTTGTTGTTGTTGTTGTTCTTCTTCTTCTTCTTCTTCTTCTCACTATGTTCTTCTTCTTCTTCTTCTTCTTCTTCTTCTTCTTCTTCTCACTATGTTCTTCTTCTTTCCCTTTCCCTTTCCCTTTCCTTCTCTTTTATTCTTTACAATGCGATTTTTGCTCGCCTTCCTTCTCTTGATATCACTTCTTCTTCTTCTCTTCTTCTTCTTCTTCTTCTTCTTCTTCTTCTTCTTCTTCTTCTTCTTCTTTCCTTTGCCTTTCTCTCTTCTTTCCCCATATTAGTGTCCAATTCTTCTTCTTCTTCTTCTTCTTCTTCTTCTTCTTCTTCTTCTTCTTCTTCTTCTTCTTCTTCTAAAAGTGTTTTTTCTTTAACCTTTCACATAGCTCTTCTAGTTTGATATATTTATTCACTTACTCGTACTTCCTATTCGTTCTTGTCCTATTACTCCTTCACGGCCTTCTTCTACCTTCTAATCAAGCTTTTTTCTATTTGCATATGTTTCTTCACTTCCTCCTCTTTCTAGGCCTTCTCCTCAACCTTATGTATAACTTCTTCTTCTTTCCTTTGCTTTTTCTTTTTCTTTCCCTTTCCCTTTCCCTTTCCTTCTCTTTTATTCTTTACAATGCGCTTTTTGCTCTCCTTCCTTCTCTTGATATCACTTCTTCTTCTTCTTCTTCTTCTTCTTCTTCTTCTTCTTCTTCTCTTCTTCTTCTTCTTCTTCTTCTTCTTCTTCTTTCCTTTGCCTTTCTATCTTCTTTCCCCATCTTAGTGTCCAATTCTTCTTCTTCTTCTTCTTCTTCTTCTTCTTCTTCTTCTTCTTCTTTTTATTTTCTTCTTTATTTTTCTTTCCCTTTCCTTTCCTTTCCTTCTCTTTTATCTTTACAATTTGCTTTTTGCTCCTTTCCTTCTCTTGACATCACTTCTTCTTCTTCTTCTTCTTCTTCTTCTTCTTCTTCTTCTTCTTCTCTTCTTCTTCTTCTTCTTCTTTTTCTTCTTCTTCTTCTTCTTCTTCTTCTTCTTCTTTCCTTTGCTTTTCTCTCTTCTTCCCCATCTGAGTGTCCATTTCTTCTTCTTTTTTCTTCTTCTTTTTCTTCTTCTTTTCCTTTCCCTTTCCCTTTCCTTCTCTTTTATTCTTTACAATGAGCTTTTTGCTCTCCTTCCTTCTACAGATATCACTTCTTCTTCTTCTTCTTCTTCTTCTTCTTCTTCTTCTTCTTCAAACCCATTTCTCTCTCTCTCTCTCTCCCCCTCCTTTCTCCTTCTTCGTGCTTCCTTTTCTCTTCTTTCCCATTTCCCATTCATCCATTCTACCTTTTTTCCAACCCACTGCTGGTCAGAGACAGATTAGAAAAGATTTACTAAATGGAGACATTAGAGCAAAGTCTGTTCTTTCAATGCAAAGATAACGAACTCAACCGGTCCGACTGAATGGACACTTCTTGGCTACATTTTTTCCTGTTTTTATTTTGGGTCGGTTTATTTTTGTTGTCTTTATTGATTACAGCGGATGCGCCGATGGAGCAGCGTCCCCTTCAATGCCAATAAGATAAATTGACCCTTAATTGTTATATCTTACAAAAGCCTGTTGCATAGGAGGAGACTGAGTAAAAGAGCGGGTCAATGTGTAGATGTGGTCGTCGATTTCAGTTTAGCGTGTTTACCATCGATCTATTGCTTTATTGATTTCTTTCCCTTCACTGTCCACCTTTTAAGAAGCATAGAAAAAGGTTTATATATATATATATATATATATATATATATATATATATATATATATATATACTAGCAAATTTATGCACCCTCCGGGTGCAAGTATTTAAGTTTTAATGTAATAAAATATTGTATTAAATTAGAAAGGCTAATGAAACTAAATAAGAATACAGATAAAAAGATTTGAAACAGAGGGAGTATAATAAAAAATGGAACAACTGAAACTTACTCTTCCATCACTCTCGTCTTTCATTGTTATTTTTTTCTAATTTAAGTATTTAGTTATAAGAGGAAGTAAAGAATAAAATGACAGTTTATTTATCTTGTTAATAGATTTCATTTAAGATTCATTAAAGAGATTTTTGCTTATATTCATTAAAATAAAACCAAACAGTTAGAAATCAATAATACTAAGCACATATTTATTAAATTCGATTTTTTAATATTAATATGCAAATTAGCCTTCCCGTTTACACTGTAAACCGCTATTTTGTTGTATATAATAAATATAATTGCATGTTGTAGTATGTAGACATGTTAACAGTATTAATAATGTATGACAATTTTATTAATAATTGAGGTTAAATAAAAATAAAATCATGGAGAATGTGATGTCAATAACTAAGAGAATTGTGAATTGAGTAGGAATATAGTTTCGGTTACAGACAGAAAAACACACAATCTCCATTATAATAAATATATATATATATATATATATATATATATATATATATATATGTGTGTGTGTCTACCTTTCTCCACACACACACACATATATATGTATATATATTATATATATATATATAAATAAACTTATATATATATATATAAACTTTTTTTATAAAAGTGCTTAATGCTAAAATAGCAGAGCTGAATCACAATCAAATATTATATATTATGGATATTAATATCTCGTTACTCTTAGTTTCATGCTTACTGCAATCATCAGCCGAGACATTTTTATACTGGTGAATCAGGAGATCGTGTACATGGGGGGCGGTGGTCAGTTGTTGGTGTTAGAAGAGGTTGATAGTAGGAGATTTCCATTTTCTCACCCCTCCCCTAATTCACGACCTCTTGATTCACCAGTATGGAAATGTTCACCATTGAAGGAAGAACTCAATCCAACGTCCTGAAGAAGGTCTAACAGACCGAAACGTTAGAACGTCGTCATCACCACCTACAATAAAAATCCCTTTTCTACAACATCTCGTATTTGTGCGTGTGTGTGTATGTGTGTGTGTGTGTGTGTGTGTGTGTGGAGAAAGGTAGACAAACATGAGATGTTGTAGAAAGTGGATGTTTATTGTAGGAGCTGAGGACGACGTTATAACGTTTCGGTCTGTTAGACCTTCATCGGGACGTTGGATTGAGTTCTTGCTTCAATGGTGAAAATTTCCATACTGGTGAATTAGGGGAGGGTGAGAAAAGGAAAATCTCCTACTACCAACCTCTTCTAACACCAACAACTGACCACCCCTCCCCATATACCCGACCTCCCGATTCACTAGTATAAAAATGTCTCGGCTGATGAGTGCAGTAAGCATGAAACTAATAGTAACGAGATATTAATATCCATAAATATCTAATATTTGATTGTAATCCAGCTCTGCTATTTTAGCATTAAGCACTTTTTTATGCCAATACTTTTCTCATTCATTCGCTATTCATTCTATATATATATATATATATATATATATATATATATATATATATATATATATATATATATATATATATATATATATGGAATTTTTTTTTTAATTATGATTTTTGATTTTATTTAATTTCATTAATTATTTTATCTATTTGTTTGTGCTTTCAATAGTGAAAATATATATATAAAGCTTTCGGATCTAATAACTCAATAGATTATCAAAACTAGTATATGTACTACTGAAGCGAATAAGTATATAATATATATATATATATATATATAATATATATGTGTGTGTGTGTGTGTGTGTTGTGTGTGTGTGTGTGTGTGTGTGTACTTGCTTCAATATTACACACACTAGTCTGATAATCAATTAAGCTATTAGATCCGAAAGCTTTGCCTAATACCGAGATTGCAAATATGCATTTTTTTTGTTTTTCCCTATAATATTGTCAAATGGATGAGTGGATGTCATTAGCAGATGGTGGACCCACTTAGCAATAGCACTTATTGAGCATCAAGTTTACATATCTATCGTTGTAACGGACACTGCGCTACCGCTAAGTTGTGGTATTATAGTCGAGTAAGAGAAACTGTCAGAGGAAAAAAACTATTTTGAACGAGTGAAAAATAAAAATAAAAATAAAAATAAAACTAGGGATCAACTGGTATCCTCCGTTTTGAGAAAAGTAGGCTCAAATCCCTTAACTGCCACTCTGATAACGCTATCCCGACGACATGATACTAAATAACACTGTCTTTACCATCTGCAGTTGATCTGATCGAGAGTGTTTGAATCGTATTCAACGGCTGACACGACCGTTGCAACTATTTCTTCATTCAATCTATCTTGCAGCCTTCACTCGTTGCTGGGAGGCCCGCTCAAATTGAACTCCCGCTTAACCCTGAACACAATATCTCATATCCAGCGAGACTAGAACCGATTAGGGACGACTTTAATTAAGAAATCCTTCAACCTAAAAGATATATGGAGGGAAAAAGAGGATCTTTTTAATTTGACGGGTATTTTTTTTTTTTTCGTTTGTGTACTTGTCTGTTTTATTTGTATTTTAGTTCTCGCTGAAGTTTCCTCGCTTTTTTTTTATTGATTGCTTTTTTGTTTTTGTTTTTTTGTTTTTTTTTTTTATTTTAGTTCTTTGTTTTAGTCGATTTTCTTTTCAGCTTCGTTTCAATCATTTCTCTTTTTGCTTTTCTTTGTTATTTTTTTGTTATATTCTTTTTTTTTTTCGATAACCCCTCAAGTTTCCGGTATTGAGGCATTTTTTCTCATCTTCCCGCTAGTTCTATTTTTAGTGTTTCATTATTTTTTTACATTTATACACGATCTTCTTTCTGTCTCTCAATCATTGCTTTGTTTCTTACTATCGTTTGTTCGTTTCTTTCAAACGTTCCTTTCTTTGAATCCTTTCTTTATTTCTTCCTATAATTTCCTCATCTCTTACAGGTGTTCTTTTAGTCAATCCTTTCTTTATTTCTTTCTATCATTTCTTAATTTGATTCAAACGTTCCTTTCATTCAATCCTTTCTTTATTCATTTATATAGATTCTCCCTTTCTTTCAACCATTCGTTTCTTTCAATCATTTCTTTATTTCTTTCTATCATTTCTTCATTTGATTCAAATGTTCCTTTCAGTCAATCCTTTCTTTCTTTATTTTTTAATATTTCTTCATTTCTTTCAAACGTTCCTTTCTTTCAATCCTTTCTTTATTTCTTTTTATCTTTTCTTCTTTTCTATGAAACGTTTCTCTCCCTCTTTCAATCGATTATTCCTTCTTTTTCGAATGTTTCTTCCTTTCTTTTAATCATTCTATCATATCTTTTAAGCGTTTCTTTCTTTCTTTTTTTTTCAAACATTTTAATCATTGTTTCAAAAGTTTATTTCTTTTTCTTCCTTTCCTTCAATTTTTTCACCATGAATTTTTATCTTTTTTTCTTCTTCTTCAAATCTCATGTTAACATATCTTTATTGCTATGTTCTTCAAAAATTTCAATTTTTCTTTCAAGTGTTCCTTTGACATAAGAAGTTGTCTTGCCTTGTTTTTCTTCCTTTATATTTCTTAATTTCATTTAAAGATTTTATTATTTTTGTCATTTTCTTCCATAGGTTTTTTTCCTTTTGTTCAAACTATCTTCTTTTCCTTTTCATTCAATATGTTTTTTAATTTATCTTTTCATACACTTTATTGTTTTTTGTGTGACCTTGAGGTTACTTTGGCATTGCCCCTTCCAGCTGGGAACATTTGGCTCAGAACCGCGCTTGGCGGCGGCGACAGGTTCTCCGTAGAGGACTGTTCATGTTTGAAGCCTCCCTGACGAGACACCATGAGACTAAGAGGTCCAGAAGAAAGCAGCGGCAACAAAGCACCGGCACCTCAACATCTTCAGGGACAGCCTTCACATGCGACATATGTGGTCGAGAATGATTGTCAAACATTGGATTTTACAGTCACAGCAGGCGCTGTAACTTCAGGGGCACAAAAACTATATTATCGTCTTCCAAGACTGAAATGCCAATAATTCTTTTTGGGGTTAGAGATTCCCCCACTATGCAGCGGCTAATGTGCCGAACTGTGGCATCTTAGTAAGTGAGTTCGAATTCCAGCCGCGCTATTACGTTCGCCTTCGAACAAATAACCTTGCAACAGACATGAAACCCCCAAGCGTTTGGTTAGATTGTGCCACTACTATTCTTTGGTAATAACGGTTTTGGCATTAACTAATCCATAAAGGTTGATAGGCCATTAACCAAAAAAAACAAATACTTAATGTTATTCTATTTTTTCCTTTTATTTGTGTTTTTATTCCCTTTTCAATTTCCATTGTATCTTCTTTACCTCCGTTTTCTTTGGGCATTGTTTGATGGGGGGTGAGTAGCCCCGGAATCGCAATGTTCTGGGTACAGTGCCGACTCTTGCAAACTTAGCGCATGAGTAGCACTGTTTGGATTATCGGATATGTGTGTTTATTTGCCGCTTCACATCAGAAAAAAAAACATCTCCCTGGTTCAGCGCAAGTGAAAAGGGTATAGACTCCCTCGCTGTTCGGCTGATACCAACAATAGGCCATTATCTATTTTATATCTATTTCTAAATTTGTCTGATTCAAATTTCTCCTCTAATCATTTTTTAATTTTTTTTACATTTCTTTCTCCTTCTTTATCAACATGATCATAAAGGAGTAGAAGCAACGTTCATATATGAATTGTAGAAGAGGGGAGAGAACGTAAGATTCTTGTCCAGAGGAAAGTTTAGTGGTTGACTGATTTTATATATACTAGAAAAATAAAAAAGCCCTCTGGGCGACGTAAAATAAATATTGCCTGAGGGGATGGGAGTTGAAAATTTAATATCAGAGAGTTTGTATCATAAGTAAAAGTAAAATCATCAAATTTATTAAAGGAGAAAAAATAATATAAATTCATTAAAAGGAGTAAAAAATATTAAAAAATTGAAATCGAAACTTAGTTTTGATAACTTTAAATACATCTTAAAATAAAACAAACTATATATAGATAGATAATACCAGGTATGTATTTATTAAATCTTGATTAAAAAACCAACGAGGACTGTCTAACATTGCATGCTCAAATTTTGAGTGTATTTATTCTACGTTATGACGTTTTAGGTAGTGTGACCTAAGCAGTGTCGTAATTTTTGTTACAGACAAAAACCGGAAACGAATCTCCATTATATATATATATATATATATATAATCAAGGATTCTTAAGGTTCCTAGTTCGATACCGGTCCCCGCCAACTCAGCGTATGAGTAGCACAGGGATATGTGCGGTAAAGTAAGGAGCTGATGCTTAGGTGTGGCCGCTCCACCCTCAATGCTAAAAACAATCTCCTGGTCTAGCGCTATTGAAAAGGAGATAGACTGGCTGGTACCGACTTTCGGCCGCCCCGTCGACTTTACTTTTTTTTTACTTACTTGTATAATATATTTCTCCTCCCTCCTTTTCCTCTTCTTTGTTTCTTTTTTCTCTTTCTTTACTTTTCTGCCACACACTTTACCCCCCCCTCTCTCTCTCTCTCTCTCTCTCTCTCTCTCTCTCTCTCTCTCTCTCTCTCTCTCTCTCTGCGTTTATTTAGTTTTCATTGATTGTTCTTGTTTTATTTCTTCCATTCCCTCTTACTTTTTCATTTTTCTATTGTTTTTTTTGTTCTTTTTCCTTCCGTCATTTTAACTTTCTGTTTGCTTTCTTTCTCTTTTATTTTATCCTTCTTTTTTATTTTTTTTTTTCGTTTTCCCTTCTCTTTTCTTTTTATCATTTGTGTTCTTTTATACATTTCTTCTACTTTTCCTTTCCTTCATGTTGTTTATTTTGTGTTGTGTGTGTTGTGTGTGTGTGTGTGTGTGTGTGTGTGTATGGATGTGTTTCGTTTCTTTCTTCTCTCTTTCTTTTTTCTTTTACTTTTGTTTCTCATTCTTTTAATTTTTTTCTTCTCATTCAAAACTATTTTTATTGTTTATTTATAACACTGAATATTCAATTCTTCTTTTTTTTACTTACCTATTTACATACACCTATTCCCTATGTTTACTTAGATAATCTATCGTTTATATTTAATTTGTTTTTTACAATTCATTTGCTTCTATCTTTCTCTCCATTGATTAGCAACCCTTTCTCTAGTCCTTTATTTGTATCTTTGTATTAGGCCAGTACAAAACTCATACAACCTCTCTCCAGCGAGCCTATCAGTTTACCCATTCTTCTGCCAAACACTTCAATTCTTCTCTCGTCTCCTTTTTCTTCCCTCTTACTGCGCCATTTTCCGTTTTAATTTATTTAATTTTTCAAAGTGTGTGAAAGAGAATAAGGTCTTTGCTAAAACCACCATTTATCTCCCTCTACACTAGTTTTTTTTCTCCACCGATTCCAGGATTGCTCCCTTTCCTCGTTCACTTATCTTTCAATCTCTACGCTTCCTCTTTCTTTTATTTTTTGTATCCGCTTATCTCTCTTCTTCTTCTCACCAAGCCTACCCGCCCACCTTTCGCTGCTTTTTTTTTTCGACTTTATTTTTGTTCCAATTTCACCTGAAAATTCGTGTACGCTGGCTAAAAAGAAATTTTGCCCTATGCCAAAACGAGCGCTTCAAAAAGTCTCAAAAAAGGCCAGTACTCATTTTCTTTCTATTTTGTGTCAACGCCACCTGTGGTTCGTTTTAAAACAAGACGTTAATCAAGCAGAAACGCAGCTGGTTAGTCGACCCTTCCCCAAGGACGAAAAACGTTTCTAAGACAAAGTCAGAAGAAAATAGCCGGAAGCAGTCGAGGTGGGAAAAAGGAAATCTGACGTAGCTACTAGATGGTGTGGGTTAGAGATAGCTGTCAATTCTCTGAAAATGACTCGAGGAAGATAAAAGATATTAGAGATAGGATTAGGATTTTAGAAGTACAAGATTGTGATACTGAGAAACGAACTCAATTTCATATGATCTGTCTAATATGACTAAATTACTTAATTAATTCCGTATCAAAGTAATTTTTGTATCAATTCTTTACTCAGATTTGTACTCAGTTGTAGTCCACACAGCGTGGATAAAGATCTGCGAGGAGAGACGGGAATCACCGATGTTTACCGAGTCTGAAAAAAATTAACGTTCCATTCATTGTTCATTTCTATCTGGGTAAATACAGCTTCAATCGCGATAGTTTTATTAAAATGAAAATCTGCAGCTCTATACAAGTTCGCAGGTCCAGGACTATTTATACACTGTTGTTTTAGAATATTGCGGTGATTGCCTAGCCTGCTTCAGAGGGAGTCCAATCTCTGGAGTGGTTAAGCAAAATTAACAGCGTTGATCCAAGGGGGCTATCCCCCTGGCAATACCTGCCCCCCTTATCTAAAAGGACAGGGTTGGGTTAATTACCCAGTGCCTGAGGCACCCCCTTTAGGGAGAATGCCGATTGGATCAACGCATTTTTGAGCCTACCACCCATGAGCTTCGGCTTGTGGGTGGGTCCACATAAAAATCTCCTTGTGTCACGCCCTCATAAGTGGGAGGAGAGGCAAATACCTATACACCTTCACCTTTCGGAGGTGCTCGTCGTGTAATGTGTATCATCGTAGAAAGTCGACACGTTGGTCCGGGTTTAAATCCTGCACGAGACTGTTGGCATTTCATATAGCATTAATACCCTTGGTAAAGGTATGTGTCCAAATATTCTCCCTTCGGGTATGGGTAAATATGAGGGCAGACTAGACTTTAACCTTGATATGACAAATAAATTTATTTCGTGACACATTCTGCTCGTGGGGAGAAAATAAAATAAAAGACGGATAAAGATAAAGGATATATGGAGGATGAAGGGGAGGGGAAAACAAGAGGAAAAGAACAGGGGAGAAAGTTAGGAAGAAGGAGAGAGAAGATAGGTTTTAAAATAAAGGAGATGAGAAAGGGGAAGTAGTTAATGGATCTGCAACAAAGATCTGAAAATGAAAGATGGGACCGAAGGAGTATTTGGAGAAAATAGAAATGAGAGAGAAAGGGAGAGATTTTGGAAAAAAAAGGTTAAAATTAAGGGGGGATGTAATTTGATAATAGAAGAAGACAATAAACTTGGCTAAAAACTTAGTTATATATATTTACCAACTCCTCCGCACGAGCAGGATGTGACACAAGGTCAATTTCTTAAGCGGAGTTCAACAGGTTTGAATTAAGAGTTTTCCTTCTCCTAGACTGGTCACCTAGCCATGGTTAAAGAGCCCAGTCTGCCCTACTATTTACCCATAGCTGGAGGGAGATTAGAATTCATACCTTTCGCAAGGGTATTAGTGCTAAGTGAAATGAAATTACCACGTCCAGGATTTGAACTCGGGGCGACGAGTCCATTTCACAAGACTTTAACCATTACACCACGCGCTACCTAGTTGTGTTGGAGTAATGTTTATTGTCGTTGGAAATTGACACAGAGACTCCGAGTTCATATCCAGGAAGAGACAGTTTGCATTTTACTTCTGATCTCCTTGATAAGATAAAGCGAAATTTGTTTCCAAGCTGTAGCCCTATTGGTGCTACTGTATGGCGGCACCACTATGGACTTTAACAAAACACTTAAAGAAAAAACTAGATGAGAACTACACCAGAAAAGAGATTTAAATTAGAAGAACAGATGATCAAGTGGAAGATAGAGATTAAGGTAAATACAAAATGGAACAGACTGAAGAGTTAGTATATTGAATAATTAAAGTTAAATAAGAGTGAAAACGGGAAAAATAAAAGTTAGATAAAGATGAAAAAGAAACGAAAGGAGCATGTGACGGGAGAAAACAAGGGGAAAGGAACAAGAAAAAAACAACGTTAATGTCATATAGGACCTAAAAGAGAACAATGCAATCGTCGTTTTCTATAAATATTCTGTTTTCTATAAATAGTGAAACCTAGATCGTGAGGACGAGCGAGATTTCGCGGATTTGTGAATGCAACCTGTCGATTACTGATTACTCGATTCACTTGTGTTTTGTCTAGTAAAAAGATGTATAGTTTTTACAATTACAATGACGTCAAAGGCATTTCAAGTCCAGTGACATTAAAAATGTACGAGTGACCAAAAACTGTCCGATGATCATCAAAAAGAGCAAGGACATTTTTTCTGTTATAAACAAGCTCATCAGAAATTCGTCTGTATATATATATATATATATATATATATATTATATAATATATATATATATTATAATCAATGGTAATATTATGGTTTCACACTCATAACTTGAAGTTTCATGGTAATACAATCATCAGATGAGTTCAATGGTTGAGATCTTATTAGCATTGAGCACCTTTTCATGCCAATACTTTTCTCATTTTCTCATTCAATATTCATTATATATTATATATTATATACATATATTCGCTATTCATTATATATATATATATAATATATATATATATATAATGGTTTGGAGGTTGATTTTCAAGGCTATCACAATGCTGGTGCAAAGAAAAAATAATAAGGTAACAATGGTGTTGTTTGTTAACCTTAAATCTATTCTTGATATTTCGAGATAAAATCTATTTTTCAGAAGAACTCTAGAACTGAAGTAGTTGTTATGGCATTTTTATTTAAATTAAATTTTTTTTGAAAATGTTACAGATTGTATTTTTTTTATAACTGTATTCTCGTGTTGCATGTTTACGTGAATGCGCTTTTTTGTTTGTACATGTGCGTATGTTATCATGCGCGTGTGCATGAAAATGCGTGTAGACTGTGACGTTATAACTGTATCCATACGTACGTATGTGCGTATGAAAGAGCATATTTGTGTTTGGTGGCCATAGTGATGTATAATATTTCGTGTTGGATGTAATATAAATCATTTAATCATTTCTTTGGATGTAATATAAATCAATTAATCATTTCTTTATATATATATATATATATATAAAGATTTTCATCTCCTGTCACATATAAAAACATCCATCATTTTCTTCACACCAAGAGACATCCTGATGAAGGTTCATGTAACGAAATATTTTTAAACATCGATTATTAAATTCATCCCAATTTCGGAATACGTGTTTTTTCGAAATTTTCTTTATATATATATATATATATATATATATAATATATATATATATAATATAATATATATATATATATATATCACACAGACAGCTGAATTCAGTTAGTGGAATGAGAACAGATACCTCCGTGGACTGAAATAAAGGGTTAGGTTCAAATTTCATGTTATGGCTCCCGATTACGACACAGAAGGTTCCCGAGTCATAGAAGGTTCCTGAGTCCGACAGGAAATACATGAAGAAGGCCAGAGGGCAAACATCGACCGAAACGTTGTACAGATAACCGTTGAGATTTATGCTATATAAGGTATGTGCTAGACGTCCACTCCTACTTATAGACTCGGCGAGAACTATGTGATAAAACTCTTGGCCAATCACTGGCAGTACTCTGCTGTGGATACAATACTTAAACCGACAGTACTGGCCATAACTACTTTGCCTTTCGTGGGCGACGGACATAGGATTAAATCACTGGACCTTTAACAATACGCAGGATAGGACTTATACGCATGATAGGACTTATTCGCTTACCAAAGGATTCCATAATTCAGGACTTACTTACTTCAAGCTCTTTTCAACTGACCAAGGATGGCATTTAAAAACTTAACAATAACAATGAAGATGAAGACAATAGTCTGAATAATACAAATAATACTAAACTAGAAGAAAGTAACAAGGGAGAAATCTTTAAAGAAAAGAGAGAGAAGACACGTATTAAGATTAAGAGGAACGAGAAAAGGGAAGGAAATAGATATCAATTTTTCAACGCAAATATACAGACCTCAATCCTCTGTCTTGGCAGTCCAGCAGTTAGTCCAGTGACAGTGAAAAGTCTGAGACAACTGCCAAGCTGCTGCAAGGTATTGTCTCGGGTAGTATTGAGTCACTAACAAAAAAAGGCAAGCCACCTTACACCCTAGGGCCAAGTTGTATTGGGGATTTATGTGAGCAGATAAGTGCTCCAATCTCTATGCTATCGGTGTGGATGGCCATTGGCTCTCCTGGAGCCAGCCGCCTTTGAAAAGTCTTTGTTTTTAGTAATGCCAAGCCATGTCTGATAGGGTGCAGTTTAGTCGCAGACCAACCGCCCCAACCCCACTTGTATTAATCAAGTATTCCTTATTTCGATGTAATTTCTTTTTTCAAGTCACTTCCTTTTCTTTGTAATTGAAATCTATACACAAACAAAACTATCAACATGAACTTGGTACATTTCTTAGGATTTACTTTGATTCAGTTTTCAGATGAAGAATATATTATTTCTCCGATTATGAATTGAGATTAAAAACAAAACAGAATTGAGGAGTAATGATGGAGAAAATAGAAAGAGATAGATAGATAGATAGATAGATAGAAAAGAAAACAATAGATAGATAGATAGATAGAGTGACAGTTATATCATTGAGTGAAATGATATACAGAAGAAAGTGAGTGGTTAGTATATTCCTTTAACACCAGTATCCGATCTAACCGATACGTACAAAATACACAACAATAAGTTACAAACAATTAATTACAAACTACAAGAAATAGAGGAGGGTCAAATGCGGTATAGCCTAACTTAGTAAGATCATTCGAAATATTAGTCAGCTTATTAACCAACTGTTGAAGTCCGTAATCATAGACTATTTAGGCTATGAGTCAGGCATGCTGGTAGAGTGCTGAAGGGCAGCTTGCTACTCTACAACACAGAAGAGAGAGAGAGAGAGAGAGAGAGAGAGAGAGAGAGAGAAGAGAGAAGAGAGATTTATTATAGAAGAAAAGTTCAAGGAAGATAGAGACAAGGCAAAATCAATAAAGAAATAAATAAAAGAAGTTAAAGAACGAAAAAATAATGAAAAAAAGAAGAAAGCATCGATAAAGATTAAAAAAGAAACGAAGAGAGAAAAATATTTTAACAAATTTTAAACTGTTTATTTCTATTGTATGATAAAGTCAATCCATAAACTTTTTGTTTGCATGGTCACGTGGTTTTCACCAATCTCTCCCTGGGAACAGCCCTGCTCCAACCCCTGGGATGAATCTAGTGTGAAAACATGTATCTTTTACGCCACAAGTCAAAATTCCAGATATGTTTCATTCATAATAACTCAATTATCGAAACGTGAAAAAGGACGTGATGGAGTGTTTTACGCATTACTAATATCTGTCGACATCTAAAACAAAATAAATAACTCACAAAAAAGTGGAAGCGCTCGAAATGTAATGGTTACTATCGTATTAAATGGCGAGACGACGTCAAATTCTAGACGAGGTTGGTTGCATTTCATATAGAACTACTATCCATGTGAGAGGTATGTATCAAGCTATTCACGCTCCAGATATAGTTAAACAATAAGTCTATGTGTTATTAATATTAATATTATATATTATATATCATTATGGGCCCATAACCTGTTAATTATCTGGCCGCCATCCTTGGCCAGTTGTAAAAGAACTTAAAGTAAATAAGTAATTCAATACGTCTGTGGTATAGTATCCTTTGGTAGTCAATAAGTTCTGTGTTAGTATCCTTCTTTAGTCATAATTTGGTAAGTCAATAAGTCATGTGGTATAGTAATCTTTGGTGTCAATAAGTCCTGTGGTATGCATCCTTTAGATCTGACGTCCAAGAGATCCAAGTAGCATGAGTTAAGATTAGATTAGCCAGTATAATACAACAACACAGCAGCACTGCCAGTGATTGGATAAGAGGTTGCCTTCCCTGGTCACATGTAGTTTGGCGAGTCTATATTTAGAAGTAACCATTTACCACACGACCTTATATCCAAAACGCCAACAAATATATTAATATTAGTTTATGACAACCAGTCTAGGAGATGGAAAGCCTGTTTAAATCAGCTTAGAGATTTGCCTCGTGTCCATCTGCTCATGTGGAGGGATTGGTAAATACATATTCGGAAAATAAATTTCAAAAATAATCTATGTCCAGTCAGCTGGTATTATGGATAGATGGTGAACCTTACAACTGAACCCTCTTTCTACTAATGCTTCCACTATTACATCTTTCTGTCAGTTATTCTTTCTTCCTCACCTTTTATTCATTATCTCTTCCTTATCAGATCATTTTCTCTCATACAAACTTTATATCTTTCTTTCTTTATTCTCACCTTTTCTTTTTTTTTCTCTTCGACTCACTTTCTATTCATGCGAACTTGGTTTCCTCTTCTCTTTTACCCTCCCCCCAATCGTTATGTCGGCCTGAAGATCATATGATGAGAGTAAGACTTCTCAGAATCGAGCATTCTCTAAAAATTCTACTGCTTTCAACTGCGCCATTATCGGAAATATTGGAAATATAATCTGTGTCCAGTCAGCTGGTATTATGGATATATGGTGATCCTTACAACTGAACCTCAGGGATTGGAGAAATTAATTATTTCACTTGGCATGTATTGTAATGGAATATTCCACTCTCTCAGCCATGTGGTCTGACTATATGTATATAGGGAGTATGGCATTATGCGTTGGCTTCGAGATTAGTAGCGTGTCTCACTATTCCTTGTCTGTCTTTGTGTCTGCCTAAAACCTCTATCTTAAATCTATGAACGTTTGACTGTCCTTCACCGACTACAACATTGTATGATTGTATCGCTTTTAAGGAATTGACAAAAGTGTGCTTTGCTCTGTGGACGTTTTCATCTGTATTGCGCATTGTTAATGTCCTATCTCTGGCCTGTCACAATTGCATGAAAGGAAACGAGCGAGGAGTATAAAATAGTACAAATACATTGGATTAAGAGTGTTCCTTCTCCTATATTGGTTGCCATACAAAAATTAATGACTCTGTTACAATTTTTTGTGGCCATCCTTTGGGGTTCAAGCAGAGCATTCCAGCGGAGATCCTTGCGTTGAACAGAGTGCAATCCCTAGTGAAAAAACCTTTGGTTGCTCCTTGGTGTTCTTCAGTGTTGGGTATGATCCTTTTGTTGTTCATTGGTGTCCCTTAGGGTTGTAGTTCCGTTCGTCAATTTTGAATAATGTGCAAATGAACGGCTGTTAGTATCAGGGATTAAATAGTTAACTAACAACGTATTCGAGCTGTTGATTGGCTGGGGTTTAAACCATGTGACCTCGCTGAGTCAGTAAGTTTAAGTTGGGTATTACACAGCATGCTTTATATACCCAAATAATCCAATAGCTACTATAGATAGACTATTCCTATTTAAAAGAAGACATCTCTCGAGTCTTAGTAGATTTTAATCCGACTTGCTTTACTTCAACAATGTTATAGATTCGTCGCTTCACTCCATCCACTCAGAGTGCGAGCTGACTTCAAGCTCCCAATATCTTACCTATAATGGATTCTGTAAAGGGAAGCGCGTGGTGTAATGGTTAAAGTCTTGGGAAATGGACTCGTCGCTCCGAGTTCAAATCCTGGACTTGGTAATTGCATTTCACTTAGTGCTAATACCCTTGTGAAAGGTATGAATCCTACTCTCCCTCCAGCTATGGGTAAATAGTAGGGTAGACTAGACTCTTTAACCATGGTTAGGCAACCGGTCTAGGAGAAGGAAAACTCTGAATTCGAACCTGTTGAACTCCGCTTAAGAAATTGACCTTGTGTCGCATCATGGTGAGGTTGGTAAATATATATAATGGATTCTGTCAAACCTGAAACTGGTGCCCTACTGATCGAATTCCATATATCCTTACGCGTATTCATTATTGCTAGCAGCTCGATTTTGAGAAGATATTTCTCATAAATCCATGGGTTCTTTAGTGAACTGAATTCGTTATTTATATTGACAACCAACAAAAAACACCTTCCGGGTGGTGTAAAAATTATTTTTGAAACATATTTCCTAAGGGGTTAAAATTCAATGACAGAGTAAGCAAAATAATGACATTTTTTTAGAGTAGTAAAATATATTAAATAATTTGAAATTAGTCCTGTCCCTACAAATAAGACGTTGCGTGCATCTATTAGTTATTAATTAAATAATTATTTTTTCATGTTTTGCACATGAATTTTACACAAAATCGTAGGTATTTGTTTATTTGTAGACTTTTTCAGTTAACTTCATAATTAGTTACTTAAATTTTGAGTGTATATAACTGTAACGTAGTGATATATTCACGGTACCAAAACGGATATATGTAACCTTCTAATAGCGATATATGATCACAGTACCAAAAGCGATATACGTTGTATAGCGGGTCTTGTCAACGTGCCTCCAAATTCACGACACTAAAAAGGTGTTCGGCATGTGGCGGTCATCTTGTCGATAAAAAATTGGGTTGTGGTGGAGAGGAGGAAAGGCAGAGAGAAAGAGAGTGAAGACATTGTTAAATTACTGTAATCCCACACTAGGGACCAGAGGCCCGTCTGTTCCCCTAGGCATCGGAAAGCAAAAAGAGTCTGGAATTTTTCTTCGTCGTTCCTCGTGACCACGTGACTTCCGGTTCCGGTCAACACCCGAAACTTCTGTTTGGCTTTCAATTCTCTATTCGGGGCGTCACGCCCCGGTCAAATTAACGACAAACCGTTTTATGTTCATCACTTTTAAAAAAAACCTTTACTCCCTCTTATTTCTTCTTCCTCTTTTTCTAATAGTAGTCCTCGCAAAACCCAGGACCTTCACCATCTCGCTACATAACACATGATTGTATTTAGTCTTACACAATCATTGAGAATATTTTGACGTAAACTGTGACGTAGTTTTGGTTATAGACGAAATAGTTTTTGTCGGCAGATATCGGTGTTTTATTCCTCCACGAGTGATTGCCCTACCAAGAAAAAAAAGTTCACTGACTCTTACTATTTACCTATAGGTGTTATAGCATAAGAGATGGATTTATAACTTTCCCACAGGAATTAGCACGAAGAGTGTGTATATATACGAAGGTTTTTCAAAAATAATTTTTTTAAAAGGAAAAATAAATTTTATTTTCAGAATTTTTTTTCATAAACGTAAACTCTTCATTGCTTCGAAATGGTTCATAACAAATAAAATTTAATCTCGTAAAAATATAGGTTTTGATATTACCCTAAATGGCTACAAATCTTAACAGAGTGCCCCAGTTTTGAACAGAGTAATGTCAACATGTTTTTAGTGGCGAAGAAGAGCAAATCATGTGAAATTTACAGTTTTGAAAATTAGTGTTGGTTACTTAGTGGAATTCTTTAATTTATGCTGGTTACTTTTCTTTTTTCTTTACATATATATATATATATATATATATATAATATATATATATATATATATATATATATATAGAATCATCCCTTACAACCAGTCATTTGGGTTACCTTACATCATATATATATATATATATATATATTATATATATATATCCTGTGCAAATTACTTCAGAGGGGTTAGTAAAGTCAATAAATCTGTTTTTGATTACTTCAAATGGCTGCAATCTTAATAGAGGGCCCCGGTTTTGAACAGAGTAATGTCAACAGGTTTTTAGTGGCAAGTGCAAATCATGTGAAATTTACAGTAATGAAAATTAGTGATGGTTAATTTGTGGGATTCTTTAATTTCTTCTGTTTACTTTTTATTTCTTTTTTCTTTTTTTTTTCTTTTTTTTTTGGAGGGGGTGGAATCCGGATATGGTAAATCTAACTGAACTGTTTAAAACTTTCACTAATCTTTATGTTGGCGTCCGATTAAGCTTCCTAACCTTCGACATTTTTTACAAGGATTGTTTCAGCTTTCCTCTCTTCCTGTCTGTATCTATTTCTATTCTAATATATATATATATATATATATATATATATATATAATATATATATATATATATGTGTGTGTGTGTGTGTGTGTGTGTGTGTATACATTTATATATATATATATATATATATATATATTATATATATATATCCTCAGCAAATTACTTCAGTGGGGTTAGTATAGTCAATAAATCTGTTTTTTTTCTTTCCTTTATTTTTCTTATTTCCAATTTTGTTTGTATCTTTGCTGCTATTGGGGTTACTCCAATTTTTTCTTATTATCGTTGCCCTTTAACCAATGGAAGTTATTGAGGGGCGGGTTTAGAGATGAGGAGGCTGGGGAGTACATAAAGGGCCGGTGTACGTGGGGGCTTGTGAACGCAGGGCGGGGGAAGGGGGTGTAGATTGCCTCTGAACAGTTCAAGTCAATAGAAGTGGGTTATTTATTTGCTTTCCATCTTGTTTTCGCCGGCGGCCGCGCAGACATCGATATCTTTCCAGATTATTTTATTCGCGTCGAACTGACTTTGTGTTTTGTCTCTAAAGATAGACAATCACATATTTCTTTCTGATTAATAAATAGAGCTACCCTTACACATGAATAGCCATCCATCAATACAAAACTTTTTACCTAACTACGTAAACGGTGTACATCACACTTCTAAAACCAGCCAAAATACATTAATTCTATAATGTTATTAATTGTTTTAATGCTATCTAACTTTAGTATTATCTGCATTATTCGGACTATTGTCCCCATCTTCATTGTTATTTGTACAACGTTTCGGTCGATATGCCCACCGGCCTTTTTCAGGTATTTCATGTAGGACTCGGGAACCTACTCGGATTCGAGAACCTTCTTTTCGGACTCGGGAACCTTTTTTTCGAACTCGGGAACTTTCTTGTCGTAATTGGGAGCCATCACGGAACTTCGAACTTAACCCTTTATTTAGTCCACATGGGTATCCTGTTCTCATTCCGCTAACCATAGCTGCGGTAGGAGTTGTGTTAATTATTTTTCCATGTTACTGCCTCTACTCAGGATTGAACCCGGAATCCAGAGATAACTGTCAATTAGAACTGTATTAACCTAACTAGCTTATCCACATATTCCTTACTGGGCCATATGGCCTTTAGGCACCCCTTAGGCGATCTCGATTTATGAGGACATGTTTTTTATTTACATCGTCAAATTCCGGTTATTTGTTAAGGGTTAGGGTTAGGGTTAGGAGTTAGTGTTATAATTTTTTTTAAATCTAAAAATAGTCTGTTAACAAACAACCGGATTTTGACGGTGTAAATGAAAAACATGTCTTTATGAATCGAGATCGCAAAAGGGGTACCTAAAGGTTATATGGTCCTCCTTACTTGTCACGGTCTTCCCTTAGACATTAGGTTGCGTTGCGACCGGTAGCATCAGAGACAGAAGCGCCAAAGTCAAATTCTCTTAGACACACCAGCCTCAGAGGTAACACACAAGTTGTGTCTCTTGTACATAGGGAAGGGGCGGCGTTTTCTCCTTAAGCATTCCATGTACATGTTATAGAAGAGATTTTTCAATCCATTCTGTTGCCTTAAGATTTTACTTACCAAAGTAAATAAAGACACCAGTGGTATTATTTAACCTATAGCAACCATTCAGAAGGAAAACTAATTCAAACCTGTTAAACTCTGCTTAAAACCTGACCTTGTGTCGTATCCTGGAGGGGTTGGTTAAACGCACATATATTTCTCGAAGTAGAAACATTTTTTATAATATTTTTTTAAAATTTTAGAATTTAGAAACATGTTTTTGGGGGCGTGGGCAGTGGTTTATTCCTAATTTATATTATCATTTATTAAAACGTTTCAGCTGTTTTACTCTACTGCCTTCTTCAGGTGTAATATCGCACACATGTTGAATCTGTAATATTATGAATCTTGAATTTCCATTTTATTTTGTTCAGTTTTAACAATAGTTGTTTAGATGTACCAGTTTAATTTTCTCTATATCTTCTATCCCATTTTGTATTCTAGTTCTATTAAGTTTGCCAAGGAAATAATGTATCCGTGTTGACACTTTCGTCCTGAATTTTTCTTGTATATTAGGTATTAATATACAGGAACAATTCACAGGGAAAGTGAGAACAAGGACACTTTATTCCCTGGGCAAACCTAATAGAAGTCGATGAAATTATATACATCACAAACAATCATTTCCAACCAACACTACTTTTATCACTAATGTTTATTCAATCTTAATTTGATATACTAAAAATTAATTAAAAAATGATTAAATTCATTACAAAATGAATAAAGGATAGAAACATAATTAAAAGCAAGGAAAAATGAAACAAGAGAAAAAATAAATGTTAGAAAAATAGTAAAATAAGATAAAACGAATTATATAATATATATATATATATATATATATATATATATATAATATATATATATATATATAGATGATGATGATGATGATGTCCTTTATCAGAAAACCTGAACATGTATTTAAAGTGCTTTAGAATTCTGCTAGTTTATAAAAAAAACAAGTCATTGTTTTTATAGTGTAAATAATAAAATGGGTGTAATAACTGCTAATATATTGTATCACAAATTAAAAACTAATCATCATCATCGTCATCAGTAGCAGCAGGAGCAGCAGCAAGTCTTGCTGACAGCATACATTCTTTTGGCTCTCTTTCGTCATACATTCCTATCGTCCATTGCTATTGGCATGTCCGCTATATCCAGTGTTCGCACAGAGCTGATGTCTATAGGAATTTCCTTATCGGCCAACACTGGTGTATCCAATGTGTAGGGGTCCACAGGAGGGCGTCGCTAATGAGCTCGTTCCTGCTTAGCCAGCATTACCCATGCATCGAAACTGCACAAACGATGCTGTGCTCTTTAGTAAAAATTCCTGGAAGTAGCACCACACAAAAGAGCAGCAGCAGTATGATCATTTACCTCTCATCTCACAGACCATCTAAGTAAAAAAAAGGAGAAAAAAACTAATAATGGCTGGCAATGTTTCAACTTATTATAATGCTAGAAGCGGCTACTCAGCGACGCCGGGTATGCGGTGGGGGGGGAGGCAGTTGTATTTTATGCCAGACATTTTAAAGTATAAATTCAATACTATTTCTATATATATTTTAATTTTTTAATATTTTCGGATATAAATCAAATTTTCATGATTTCTGCACAAAAAGCAAGAATCGGTGTTATCAAATGTGTATATATAAATATATATATATGATGTATATTTATAAATGCCTATAAAGATATTTGTTTCTTTGTTGTTAATGGCTTTAATTTTTGTAGTTCCATCCGAACATACATACATACACACCAATTGCTATTCATATATGTATCGATAATTGTAATAATCCTAATTAAAATATTTGTATCGTCTTTCTATGTTTAAAACTATTGTTGCAACAATAGAATACATGTATTTCTATGTATGAAGTTAAGTAGATCCGGCCCTCTGGCGGGGTTTGCTGTAATTAACAGCGTTGATCCCAGAGGGCTATCCCCCCAGGCAATACCTGCCCCCTCGATTCAAAGGGACAGGGCTGGGTTTATTGCCTAGAGGGTGAATGACGACTTGATCAACGCCATTTTGTACCCGCCACCCATGAACTGAAGTTCATGGGTGGTTGCACATTAATAGGGCCTTGTGCCTAACCTGTACACGTGGGGTACGTGGTAAATATTATGTATGAAGTTAAGTGATGGGGAGTCTTCAGAAATTAGTTATAGCAATCACGTGAAGTGCCCAGAGGTTTTGGTACCCATATTCAATGGAGACATTCGGACCAGACCCACAAGCAGTCTACCAATAGGGATATGAATTTTTCCGTGTCTCTATTAACTAAAGATCAGTGCCTCAATTTGTTAAATGCGTATAGAATATTCCAGAAAGGCAAAACATAATAAGAATTGATATTTTATCATTAACATACGATCCCATGTTTCTTTGTATTAAAACAGGATCATTTAATTTCTTATTCATGCTATTAAAATATGATCCCACGATTCTTGGTATTAAGTTCGGATCACTATATTTGCCTCACATTCCACTTATGAGGGCGTGACACAAGGACATTTTTATGTGAGCCCACCCACAAGCTGAAACTCATGGGTTGTAGGCAAAAAAATGCATTGATTCCGTCGACATTCACCCTCAAGAGGGGCGCCTCAGGCACTGGGAAATAAATCCAGCCCTGCCCCTTTAACTCAAGGGGACAGCTATTTCCTGGGAGGATAGCCCCCTGGGATCAACGCTGTTGATTTTTACCTAGCCGCTCCAGAGGCTGAAGCACTCTGAAGCAGGCTCAAGCAATCATTTTTATAAATACATTTTATAAAAATATGATCACGTGATATTTATGTCATGAAGATATTATCGAATAATTCATAATATGATTAAATGATGCCCAGGTTGGTTTATGTTACGTTTTAATGGGCCATCCTTCAAGGAAGAGCGCTTGTCCAGCGGAAAACCGTGGTAAAGAATCCTTTGGTTGAAAGTTCCTTCGTCAATCATTGCAAATGAACATCTGTCAGTATCAGTGCTTAAGTAGTCAATCAACCACGCATTATGGTTGTTGATTATCGGAGGAATAAACCAAGTGACCCCGGCCAGTCTATGAATTTAGGTGGTGAATTGTAGCAAACCTTATATACCGGAAGCGCGTCGTGTAATGGTTAAAGTCATGGGAAATGGACTCGTCGCCCCGAGTTTAAATCCTGGACGTGGTAATTGCATTTCACTTAGCGCTCCAGTTATGGGTAAATAGTAGTGCAGACTGGGCTCTTTAACCTTGGTTAGGCAACCGGTCTAGGAGAAGGAAAAATCTGAATTCAAACCTGTTAAAATCTGCTTAAGAAATTGACCTTGTGTCGCATCCTGCTCGTGCGGAGGAAAAATGAAGTAGCACAGACAACCAAGTCCAGTACAAAAAGTCGTATCAACCAGAGGAGGAAAGCAACCCATGAGAAGATGGACAATAGACTCTCCTAAGAACACTCTCTTCTTTCCTCCCCTTTATATACCAGATTAAGGGGGTATATATAACAGCTGCATTCTAGGAAAAGTTAAGCTTCTGATCTTTAGTTAGTGTTAATGTCATCCGGTAAAAAATAACCTGTAAAAAATAGTAGTGGTAATTTTAGTCGGTAGAAAATAGTCAATAAAAGTACCTGACTAATGTCAGTCATCTATAGATGTATAAAGGGCAGTTGTTCAAATCCTGGATGAAGCTGTTGGCATTTCACATGGCGCTAATACCCTTGGGAAAGGTATTAATCCAATTCTCCCTCCAGCTATGGGTAAATAACAGGGCAGACTGGACTCTTTAACCATGGTTAGGTAACCCGGATAGGAGAAGGAAAACTCTGAATTTAAACCTGTTAAAATCCGCTTAAGAAATTGACCTTGTGTCGCATCCTGCTCGTGCGGAGGAGTTGGTAAATATATATATAAAGGGCAGTTGTGTGCATGTGTATGTCCGGGCTAAACTTCGAAAATCAGACAATTAACGACAAAGTAGACATATATATATATATATATATATATATATATAATATATATATATATATATATATATACATTAAATATCACCAGAGCTTGGTTTTTAAACAAAAAATAGTAGAGATTTGATTTACATTCGTTAAGATAATTAAAAAATGAAATTTAAATGATAACAGTATGGAATCTTTTTCATAGACATTAACATTTCTTTTCAAGTAACTGGATCAATGCAAGGTCTAGTTTTTAGATAGGGATTTAATTGGGGCATCCCACGAGGATTCACGATTCAGTAATAATGGATCTGCGGGACTAACTTTTAAAAAATCCCCCTTCTACCTAGGCGACGCCGGGTAGCCGCTGCTAGTATGATATGAAGTTTCTCTATCAGAAAGATCTATCCCCAAAACTCTAAGTCCTGAAATCTGGATATTGAATCGGGACTTGGACCAACTTTTTGGGAGTTTACAAAGTTTATTCTCTATTACCGTTTAATACATCAAATCTTTTAACAGCCCTATATTATTGATAGAATTAAATATGACCCCGGATTTCTCATTTATGTCATTAAATATAATTACATGATTTCTTGTTATTCTTGTTATTAAAATATAAATCACACGATTTCTTCTTTCGGATATTACAATGCAATCCCAATTCCTGTTTCGAAAACTTAATCATTTGATTCATTGTTTCTTTTCTCACCAAAATGTTTTCTTAAATTGTCGATATGCCCCGTGGGTATATTTTATGCGTATTCATATTTCTATTCATATTTGATTTTATGCGTATTTGTATCCATATTATGTATTCATTACTCCAATAAATACTTCATATTATGTATTCATTACATAAAAAATTAATACGTATTTGTATTCATATTTGATTTTATGCGTATTCAATACTTATTTTATGCATATTCAATACTTTCTTAAACTTCTGTCTAAAAACAATATATCAATAATCGTAACGGTGGCATTGAACCAAGCCCTTCACCAGGGGCAGTAAATGACACAAGGTCATTTTTAAACGGAGTAAATCTGGTTTGAATTCAGAGTTATCCTTCTCTTAGAATTGTTTGCCTTACCAAAGTAAAAGAACCCAGCATTTCCTAATATTAACCCGTTGCTGGTAATCCTAATACATTTATTTGCCATTACAGCTCGTGAGGATCCATTTTTGTTTTAAGTTCATTGGTAAGGGTCGGTTTATTTCAGTCAGTAGAGCATTCTGCTAGGAATCACAAGGTTCCTGGTTCGATACCGTTCCTCGCCAACTCAGCGTATGAGAAGCACAGGGATTTGTGCGGAGAAGTAATGATCTGATGGTAGGTGTAGCGCACCGCCTTAGATGCTTAAATAATCTCCTTGGTCTAGCGCTATTGAAAAGGGGATAGACTCCCTCGCTGATTGGTTGATACCGACTTTAGGCCACCCCGACAAATTTACTTACTTTATACATCGTGTCACATCCTACTTGTGGCGAATGGGTTTGGTAAATACCTATATATATTTAGGGCCTGTTTCGTGATTACCTTATGGGAACTATTCTGTGCAAAGTTCACTGCCATGAACAGGATGCGACACAAGACAATTTTTATGCAGGTTAAAGCAATTCGAATTCAGAGATATGCTTTTACTACAAGGGTTGTGTTATTGACTAGCCTAGCTTACCTCTCGTAAAGAGTGAATGCGCTGGTCCAGGAATATTCATACACGGCTGTCTGAGAACATAGGAGTGATTACGGAGCCTGTTTCACAGTGCTTCGGCCTCTGGAGCGGCTAAGTAAAATGAACAGCGTTGATCCCAAGGGGCTATCCCCTGTTTCATGATTCATGAAATATATATATATATATATATATATATATATATATAAGGAATGTGAAAAATAGATGGAAATTATTCCGACAGTATGAATTTAACATTTTTGAAAAAACAAATGATGTATATAATTGCTGACAGAAATCTGTTTCGACCGCTTTAATAGGTCGGTCATCATCAAGAGCAAGATATAAGAGAAAGACTGGATGAACAACCGTTAGAAGAAAGGGTACAAACAAAACGCTATTATTCAATGCTGGAATTTTTTAAAAATGCGTGTTCTGTGTTAAAAATAAAATAAATTTTATTTTTATTTTTTTTAAATCAGAAACATTATAGAACACGCATTTTTTTTAAATTCCAGCATTGAATAATAACGTTTTGTTTGTACCTCTTCTAACGGTTGTTTCATCCCATCTTTCTCTCATATGTTGCTCTTGATGATGACCGATCTATTAAAGCGGTCGAAACAGATTTCTGTCAGCAATTATAAACATCATTTGTTTTTTCAAAAATGTTTAATTCATATATAAGGAATGTATATTCATGGGTACGTGTGTGCACGCGTGTGTGCGTGTGTGAATAATTTTGTGTGTGTGTGCCTGCTTTTATTCTAAGCTACGTTAAACGCACATAGAGTGGAATGGCAAGTCGTTCAAACATAAATATGAAGTGGTTTATTAACTTAGAGAATGAGCCCCTGCAGTCCCAGCTCTTTTCTAGACTCGAACCCCTTATCTTGTCACTATTGGCAAACACACAACACTCATAATGCTTAACAAGAAATCCCTTTTTTTTTTTTTGGATAAAAAGGAAAGTTTTTCTATGCAACCCCTTTACCTCAAACCCGTTTATGTCAGGGAAGACTGTCCCCGTTGAAGCTTAATGTACGGCTCATTAAGCTATCCCTTCTCTTCAACTAGCGATACCTTGCCTAAATCGTGACCTTTCACCAACGCTGCCCATTGACCTCTGACAAATTTGGTTGAAGGCTTCACAGAATCGTGCTGTCAGGAGGCCGCGAAGACATCGTTTCTACGCCTTGAAATGTCAACAAGCACTGATATTACGCAAAGATTTCAAGAAAGATGGTATCGGCAAATCCATGAACTGGAATGGTTTTATCTTTTAGTTATTTGTTTGTTTGTTTGTTTGTTTGTTTTACTTTTCTTTCCCTTTTTTTTTCTAAGAATATTTTCCGTTGTTGGCGCTGAGAGAGAGACTTACATACATTTTCTTGTTGATTATTGGATGGTTTTTTTTTTGTTTGTTTTTGTGTATTATTATTTGTTATTTGTTTTCTTGGTATTTTGATATATTTAGTAGGGAGCGCGAAAGAAAAAAGCACGTGATCTATTATTCCTACCATGTGACAACTCTTCAGGTATTAATGAAATGAACATTTATCCTTAAAGGACGCCTTTATCGGCTATTAAGCATCTTATTATTAGTCAAGTTCTATTTATACGATGAGACTTCAAAACGTATTGGGACTGACTTCGTGATATTTCTTAAACAATCAGACTCGTCTCGACAAAGTCCAGATGTCTAGACTGATATCTAGACGTCTATACATACAAAAATATATTATGTAAGTAAATGTTGTAGAGTAGCTAGCATCCCTTCAGTACTCTACCAGATGGCCTGGCTCATAGACTTAGATAATGGGCTGGGTTAGCTCAGTCGGTAGAGCGTTCGGCTAGAAACCACAAGGTTCCTATTTAGATACCGGTCCTCGCCAACTCAGCGTATGAGTAGCACAGGGATCTGTGCGGTAAAGTAAGGAGCTGACGGTAGGTGTGGCGCTTCACCTATGATGCTAAAATATTCTCCTTGGTCTAGTGCAAGTGAAAAGGGGATATACTCCCTCGCTGATTGGCTGATACCGACTTTACTTTATAATATATATATATATATTGTCAACCAAAATAAATATCTAAAAAAAAATCAAACCTCTTTGAGGACATTCACCATCATCAAATTTTGCTGACAATAATATGGATTATCGCGACTCTCTCTCCCTCTCCCGCTCCTCTCTCTCTCTCTCTCTCTCTCTCTCTCTCTTTCTCTCTCTCTCTCTCACACACACACACACACACACACACACATACAAACTCACATACTCTCTCTCTCGCTATCTCTCTCAATCTCTCACCCGCCACCCTTTTCTATCGGTCAACGCTCCTGACAAGTCCTATACTTCATAAAAAAATTCAACACTCTAGACTCCCAATCTATACAGCTGATACCGACATCAGGCCACACTGAAAAATCTTATTTTACTTATATTTTCTTATATATTTTACTTATATATTTTTGTTTTATTATACTGCTACTGATATTATTAACTGAATTATTTGAATTTTTTCAGATGAGATTTTATATATATATTATTTTGATTATGATGTGTCTTTATATATCACAAAAAAGATGAGGACAACAATTCGAAGAATCAAAATAATAAAGAACTCTATTGTTGTTATTTCCAAAGCTTAGTTTGGTTTGGCGTTCGGCCAGGATAGGGTGTACCCACTGACAATCGAACTCACTAACAATAGCCCACTAGTCTAGCTCGCTAGCCACGCGTGGTGCCGCTAATATTAGATATTGCAGATCGACAGAGAGCCAGTTAGTTTGAACAACAAACACGTTTACTTTTTTCCCGAAACTCTCTCCCAAAGGATAAAGCAAAAAACAAGTGATAAAGAAAAGCTAAAAAAATGGCTATCTGATTAAAAATAAAAACAAATAAAAAGCATAGAGTTCTTATTGTAAAATACCAGCTGCCTTTTTTCTATTCTTTCTGTTTTTTTGTTTTTTTTGTTGTTTGTTTCTTATATTTATTGAGGTTTGTTTGTTTGTTTGTTTTTTGGGGTTTTTTTGTTTTTGTTTGCAATATTGCATTCCTTTCCGGTCGCTTATTTCCCGGCAAGCGACTACCTCCATATAAATTCATTGTCTGAGAATTAAAGAAGCTAAAATTTGGAAGAGTAAAAACAGTTGGGAGTGCTTTGAGGTAATTTCGTATTCATAAGAAATCACGTGGCTACAACTAGACCAATAGAAGAAAGAGTATTCTCTTGTCTTTAGCTGACAGTAAATCAATACCGTTATTATTAGCTTGCGCTGCAATGGGAGAGGGCCACGATTCTAGGACGCTGAGATGGGGCTTGTACTGCACTGTTTGTTTCTGTACTAGCAAGTGCCTCCCATGATAAACGTCGGAAATTGGCCTTCCTGATATTAAACAATGTACATGGTCAATGTACATTGTTGATTTAGAGGAACAGACAAGGCTCGAGAGTAAAATAATTGGATGTATAATAACTGCAATTATGACTTCATTCTAGATTAAGTTTACCCCATCTCTCTCATTCTCTCTCTGCCCCACCCGAGGGGGTCGAGTGTGTTTCGGCCACTGGACCGGTAAAATACAATTAATAGCATCGATCCCAGGGGGCTTTCCCTCCAGGCAATACCTGCCTCCTTGGGGGCAGGGCTGAGTTTATTTCCCAGTGCCTGAGGCGCCCCCTTGAGGGGGAATTCCGAAGGGATCGACGTAATTTTTGTTCTTTCCCACCCATGAGCTTCGGCTTGTGGGTGGACCATACAAGTGGGGTATGAGGCAAATACCCCCTCTCTCATTCTCTCTCCCCTCTATCTCTCTATCTCTCTCTCTCTCACACACACACACACACTCTCTCTCTCTCTCTCTCTCTCTCTCTCTCTCTCTCTAGCTCCTCTCTTTCTTTCTTCTAGGCTGTATGGCTGCACCTCTTGGACCTTGACCAGGGGCCTGGAAAATAGACTTGGATAGGAGCTGCACAAGGATGCAGCGTGCGATCTTGAATAAATCGTGGAAGCAACATCACACAAGAAAGTAGCTATACTGCCACCTGCCCCGTGTCACACCACCCATCCGAGTAAGACGAACAAAACATACCGGATACTGCTGGAGAATTAGGAATGAACTCATAAGCGACGTCCTTCTGTGGAAACCAGCTCATGGACATGCTAGATTGGGTCGTCCAGCAAAGACGTAGATAGACAAGCTTTCTACAGATACTGCATGTGGTGCGGAAGGAACTTCCGGGATCACTGAATGATAGGGATTGTTGGCGAGAGATTGTCATGGATATCTGCACTGCTGACGAGACAGGATGATATATATATATATATATATATATATATATATATATATATATATATATATATATATATATGTACTACAAAAATTGACTGGGAATAGAAAGACTAAGAGAGGCACACCAATCAAAAATAATCGATTAACACTACATTACTAGACCAAAATAAATAAAAAAAATATGCGGCTGTGTCTAAAGCTGAAATGTAAAGAGTACTCGATACCTAAGTAGAGCAAATAGTAATATTAATATCAAAGAACCAGGTCTACCAACTAACAGTTTCGCTTACTAGTTCATCAGGGAAAGAACACACACACACACACACACACACACACACACACACACACAAATATATATATATATATATATATATATATATATATATATATATATATATATCGATCGGTACTGTCTGCAAAGTTTTATAGGTTTATTTTAATTTTATTATGTCATAATTCACGACCTAGTCTGCACAATTATTTTTCTCGTCAATAGAAGATGAGAGACATACATACATATTATGGCATTAGAAATAAATAAAAAGAAAACAGGGTCGACAGGAATTTGAACTTAAATCGCCGAGTTCATTTCTTTCGACGATAAACACTGCGCAACTCCTGACTCCATTGTAGGGGACAAATGAAATCTAGAACTCCAGAAAGAAAAAAAGAAACGAACAAACAAAGAAAGTAATAAAGATCAAGAGGAACTTCTTCTTCTTCTTCTTCTTCTTCTTCTTCTTCTTCTTCTTCTCTTTCTTCTTCTTCTTCTTCTTCTTCTTCTTCTGTGGTGTCTCTCTCTCTCTCTCTTCTTATATTATAATGATATCTTTTTTATGTTAATTTTTCTTTTTAAGACTTCTATTACCTCTATTCTACATTTTCTTTTATTAGTTTTTCTTTTTTTTACTTCTTCTTCTTCTTTCTTCTTCTTCTTCTTCTTCTTCTTCTTCTTCTTTTCTTCTTCTTCTTCATTAACGTGACTGAGACAAAGAAGAAAAGTGGGGATTTACTCGGCAAGAAAATCGAAAAAGGAGAAAAAGAACCAAAGTAAAAAAAAAACGTAGAAAATACCAGGAATGAAGTACGTCAAATCGATTAGATATAAGTTATAGGCTTATTGGATTGCTTGGGGGTATAGAAGATATTTAGTCGAGTCCCCACTCACCGTGGACCAATATTAGCATTTGTATATCTATGATATGCTAAAATTGAACACAACGGTAGACTAACTAGACAAGTCATTCGTACATACAGAAACATTTAATATATACATACAAGTGGTATTGAAAATAATAACCAGACGTGTTCCAATAGATAAAATATGCACACGTTGTTCAATGAACAAGTAGTATGTGAAAGGGGTACAAAAAGGAAAAAGGGAGTAACTGAGATTGATTGACTGTGAAATAATCATAATAATGTTGGCTTAACTGTTCGATACCGGGAAGGGAGACAAAGGCTCAAGTGTGAATAGAACAGATGCAAAAGATAGTGAGAATGTTTTTTTATTCGCATTTTACACTCCAGAATCCACCTAACGGACAAGCCCATTCTCCAAGGGAGGCAATTACTTATTGCCTCCCTATAGGGTGTAAGTAACAGTCTAAATGTGCAATCTAAGAAGAGGTCAACATAGTATTTTTTTAAATTTTAAATTTAGACATAAAAAATAAGAAATAAAGAATGAACATGAAATACAAACAATATAAATGTGTGCTAATTATTTGTTTTTAGATAGGAATTATGGAAACCATATAACTGTGCAAATTCTTCGTTTTAAATAAGAATGGTTGAAACCATATAACTGTGTGCAAATTATTTGTTTTGCATGAGAATGGTTGAAACCATATAACTGTGCAAATTATTTGTTTTAAATAAGAATGTTGAAACCATATAACTGTGTGCAAATTATTTGTTTTAAATAAGAATGATTGAAACCATATAACTGTGTGCAAATTATTTTTTTTGAATAAGAATGCTTGAAACCATATAACTGTGTGCAAATTGTTTGTTTTTAAATAGGAATTATTGAAACCATATAACCGTGTGCAGATTATTTGTTTTTAGATAGGAATTATGGAAACCATATAACTGTGTGTAAATTATTTGTTTTTAGATAGGAGTTATTGAAACCATATAACTAAGTGCAAATTATTTGCTTTAAATAAGAATGCTTGAAACCATATAACTGTGTGCAAATTATTTGTTTTAAATAAGAATGCTTGAAACCATATAATTGTGTGCAAATTATTTGTTTTAAATAAGAATGCTTGAAACCATATAACTGTGTGCAAGTTATTTGTTTTAAATAAGAATGCTTGAAACCATATAACAGTGTGCAAATTATTTGTTTTAGATAAGAATGCTCGAAACCATATAACTGTGTGCAAATTATTTGTTTTAGATAAGATGCTTGAAACCAATATAACTGTGTGCAAATTATTTGTTTTAAATAAGAATGCTTGAAAACCATATAATTGTGTGCAAATTATTTGTTTAAATAAGAATGCTTGAAACCATATAACTGTGTGCAAGTTATTGTTTTAAATAAGAATGCTTTGAAACCATATAACAGTGTGCAAATTATTTGTTTTAGATAAGAATGCTCGAAACCATATAACTGTGTGCAAATTATTTGTTTTAGATAAGAATGCTCGAAACCATATAACTGTGTGCAAATTATTTGCTTTAAATAAGAATGCTTGAAACCATTATAATGTGTGTGCAAATTATTTGCTTTAAATAAGAATGCTTGAAACCATATAATTTGTGTGCAAATTATTTGCTTTAAATAAGAATGCTTGAAACCATATCACTGTGTGCAAATTATTTGTTTTAAATAAGAATGCTTGAAACCATATAACTTGGCAAATTACTTTTTTGAATAAGAATGACTGAAACCATGTAACTGTGTGCAAATTATTTAAAAAAAAATAAGAATGCTTGAAACCATATAACTGTGTGCAAATTATTTGGACAGGTCTTATGTTGGAAATAGGACCTGTCGTAACTATCTACGTACCCATTGGAGTACTAGGCCATCCCTCAATAATATAATGATTAGAAAGTTAGTCTCGTAGATCCCTTAATACTGAATAACGAGTTTTCTTTTCAGCAGTGGTTTCAACGTAACTTTGGTTAGTAGTTTGTCACTTAATACCGATGCAAATCATTTTGATAACCAGAGAACCCTGATAGCGTACAGTACCTGCTGTTACTTAAGTGGCTACCCAATTAAGTATTGAACAGTATAATGAGAACAGAAATTCGTTGAGGGAACAGAAATTCGTCGAGTCAGACAGCTGGAAAATCTCCACTTAAGAAGACGGTTTCCCAACTGCAAGAGTCCACTGACAAAGTCTGTCTGCCTGCAATAATGTTACAGCAGTCCTCAATCAATCCGCCAAAGTTTATTCGTTTCTTGTCCGATGCACGTCTGTATCCTCGTTATCAAGATCAAAACACGACTCTCATCTGTGTAGGAAGGCCGGCCTTAAATAATAATTAACTGCCCAGAACAAGATCCCACAGCCAATCGCACCCAACGCTGCCGAACGTAATGTAGAAATTTGCATACACGTCAACGAGGATGAGTAGTCTGACTTCGAGCCACGACTCATGATTAAGAAGTTGCGAGTTCAATCTACGCTATGAACAGGTTCATCGCTGCTTAACTTCGGTGATCTAGGGGACACCGCTGCTTACAGCATGACTTTTCCATAATCGTTTATATTAATTTGGTCAATGAGAAAGCTATCTTCTGGCAGGAAATTAAGAGAGTAAAAAGAAATATATGTTGATGTGTGTAGGGAAAAAAGATCTTAATGGTTAATCAGTAGGGAATGATCTTCGAATAAAACTCGATGGCAGTATTATCTGAAGAAAGCGTTTCTTTTTACACGTTTCAATATTCACAGAAGAAAAGGGAGGTAATTCAAATAATCATCTTTTTTTTTTTTTTGTTTACTTCATTTTTCTGTTGATTTCATATCAGGCTTCATGTTATCATCATTCAAACACCGGATATCTAGGGTTATGCCGTGCAGGTATTTAATCAACCCGTCCAGCAGCGTAGGACGTGTTACAAGGTCACAAGTACGGGACATCCAGCTAGGATCGACCTAGCATCACGGGTCACAACCCCTGGCCAATAGGCGGCTACATTTGTGAGGTTCTATGCCTCTACAAAGGTGCAGCTGGCGTTTTCTACTGCCCCAGCCTAGCGTGTGCATGATTTTAAAGTTTCAATAGTTGCCGACAGAGCTGGTACTTTTTGGATTGTTTCACTCACGTAATATACGCACCGCAAAAACTAGCACCTTACTAAAATATTGCAAAACTTTTGACTCATTCTAGTATGTATGACTTGAATTTTTAACCTTATTCCCCAGCTTTTATCTAACAATTTTAGCAAAACAGTTTTCTGTATATTATATAAAATATCTTTAGAAGGTGATACAAGGGATTTGAGTGGTCATATTGGTAATATATAATATATATATATATATATATATATATATATATAGTGTTGAAGAAATGGATACAATAGAAACCTACTCGAGTTTCATCGCTAGAATCATCAGGGTTAAATCCACTGAATTATTCGAGTTACCAATTAATTACGATTTTAATCTAAAATCTTATTCAATGATCATACGTGTGATCAGCTGCAATTAATCGGTAACTCGATTGATTCAGTGGATTTAACCCTGATGATTCTAGCGATGAAACTCATGTAGGTTTCTATTGTATCCATTTCTTCAATAAATTTGCTCTACTTTGTATTGAGCATTTTGTATTTGTTTTATCACGGACTTAACCCCTGGATTCTGTGCACCTCCAACGATCGTGTCCATATTCACCGGTAAGCCACCCTTTATATATATATATATATATATATAATATATATATATATATATATATATATATATATATATATAAACCTTACTTAGAGGCAAATCAAATCTGGATAATAATTAAAATAAAATAAAAAGAAATGATCA
The DNA here is from genome assembly GCA_023376005.1 of Doryteuthis pealeii. Taxonomy (NCBI): domain Eukaryota; kingdom Metazoa; phylum Mollusca; class Cephalopoda; order Myopsida; family Loliginidae; genus Doryteuthis; species Doryteuthis pealeii. The sequence goes on along the minus strand of CM042161.1, from coordinate 51,847,474 downwards.
GACACACAGACATAAGCACGCACGCACACACACACTTACACTTACACTTACACACACAAGCACGCACACACACACTTACACATACAAACACACACATAAGCAAGCACCCCCAACCACACACACACACAGAGAATTTGGAAGAACAGAGACAGAACAAATTGAGCCACTGCTAGGACCACTTCAGTTCGAGTATTCTTCTGATGATGGGATTTTTCATCCCGAAATATTAAGAATAAAGTGACAGGTTAACAAACAACATCATAGCTACCTTCTTTTTTCTTTACACTTGCATTGTGACAGCCTTTAAAACCAACCAACAAACTAATATAAACACAATGCTCCAAGCAAATTACAAAACCCTTTTAGATATATATATATATATATATATATATATATATATATAATGGAAAAGGTGTCTTACCGGTGAAAATGGTCACGATGGTTAGATGGTGAAAAATTCAGGAAGCTAAGTCAGTGATACAACATATACAAAGTGCTCAATACGTTAGTAGAGCAAATTATTGTACCTATTTTGGAATATATATATATATATATATATATATATATAATATATAATATAATCATAAAGAGATGCAACAGAAAATCGTTCTGTTCAGATAACCTGAATTTGTAGGCAACACTTACTATGAAAAAAGGAGTTGGAATTGTATACATCATCATTATCATCATCTTCATCATCATCGTCATCGTCATCGCCGTCGAGTCTTGCTGACTGCACGGTTTCCCATGACCCTCTTGCGCCACTTATCCCTATCGTCCATCACTATGGCAAATTATCCCCACAACATCCACTAAGCGCACCGAGCTGATCAATGAAACATTTGCTGGTCGGCCCACTCTAGTGTGTCCGTGTGTATGCATCCACATGGGAACGTGACGGACGTTTGGTGCGACTCTCTTGGTCTTTTCATTTTTCCCCAAAAGAAGTTTTGTACTATATTTTTACTAACAAATTATTTGCCTGTTTTATTTTTTCTTACAGCAAGGGTTTACTAATAGGATGAATATATATATATATATATATATATATGTGTGTGTGTGTGTGTGTGTGTGTAATAGGAATGACTTACCAGTAAAAATATTGGGTTGGTCTCAATATTTGGTTGGTATAAGTGTTACTCGGATAAGTCAGCGTTATAACAGATATAAAGTGCTCAGTACGTAAGTAGAACG
>CM042161.1:51841280-51843780 GCA_023376005.1 Doryteuthis pealeii | reverse complement strand
TTTTATTTTGTGAGAATGGTTAGTTTTAAAGTGGGGGTTCGTTTTACAATTTAGGCATAAATTGGATCCTCCTTTTATGACCGTAATTTTGTTTTTTCGTCGATGATGATTAAAATCTGACTTTTTTATTTTAGAGTACCAAAGCCAAAAAGAAAAGAAATGACAACAAAAGGTAATCTTCCACTTTTTACTCGTAAATTCATACCATAGAATTAGGCTTGGGCATTTTATGGTAGGAAATTACGAGTAAAAATTTGAAGTGTAAAAACGAACCCCCATTTTAAAACTAAACATTCTCACAAAATAAAAGCTTTTAGAATATACACATTGAATTGAATATTAAAATAAATAAAGGAAATATATTTAGTATTGTAACATAACGGGTGCAACAAAAAATAAAACATTTATTGCAAAAACACGGACATAAAATGAGGGTTCAGTTTATTTTATGGTAGGAATTTACGAGCAAATAGTCCTTTATTACCAATTTAGTATTTGCAATTTGCTCTTTATATTTATCTTGTGTTCCTTGTTTTTGTTTATATTTTCTGCTTCTTTTTCGTTCTTTCTTTCTCTTACAACCATCAATCTATTACTAGAATTCTAGCTTCTCTTTCTTACGACCGTTTCCTCATTTTTTTTTCTATTCATTTGTCTTGCGTTTAACCCTTTATAACTTACTTTCTTCAAGCTACTCTTAGAATTATTTTTCTGTCTTTTTTTTTTTCATTCTTTCTTTTTTACTTAACTTCCTTATTTCTTTCTGTATTTCTTTCTTTAACATCCTTCTTCATATAAGTTTCTTCTAAATCGTTTCTGATCTCTTTGTTGTACTTCTTTCGTCAGCATTCTTCTTTTCACTCGTTCTTTCTTTCTTTCTTTCTTTCTTTCTTCACCCCTCTCTTCATTCCCTTTAATCTTCCCCTCCTTTCTTTCTTCATTTTTTTCTATTTCCTATTGATTCTTTCTTTTCTTTTCTTTCTTTCTTTCTTTCTTTCTTTCTTTCTTTCTTTCTTTCTTTCTAGTTTACTTTCTGCAATTTTCTCTTAATTTTTTTGTCTTCTCAGTTTCTTTTAAATTTTGTTTTTTTCATTCGTTCATTTATTTATAAAGTCTCCCCCTCCCTCTCTCTCTTTCCTTCTCACTCTTTCTTTACCCCTATTTATTTTCCTTTCCGTATCTATTCCTGTTTCTTCCCCCCCCTCTCTCTCTCTTTCCTTCTCACTCTTTTTACTCCTATTTCTCTTCCTCTCCCTATATATTCCTGTTTCTTCTTTCATTCTCTCTCTCTCTCTCTCTCTCTCTCTCTCTCTCTCTCTCTCTCTCTCTCTCTCTAACATTACCCATTTCTTTGTTTCTCTATTTTACCTTACTCTTTCCTTTTTGCTTTTATTTCCTTTATTTCTTTATTTCTTTCTAATCCCAGTTGATTTTTACTTTTCCCCGTTATTTTATTTATTTCATTCACTCTTTCTTCTATTTCATCTTCCCCTTTTCCATTTCACCCTTAAATTCTTTCTTATTTTCCTATTTATTTCTTAGTTCCCATTTTTTACTTGATTTTCAAAGAAGCCATTTTCTTTTTATCCTTTTATGTTCCACGCTTTTGATTTGTCGGTTTTCTTTCTATTTCATAAATTCAAACCATCGTTATCTTCCATCAAACCTACCTCTTCCCACCTATCTCTCCGCTTTTTCCCTCTTCCAATTACCATTTCGCTTTCTAACTTAAAAATTGATTGCAATTCTTGACGAAGTTATTACGAAAGAAATCCCACTTTTTTTATTGTCAGATATTTTTTTTTTATTATTTGGGCTAAGGGATGAAGCCTACACAAAGAAATTCGCTACACAATTTCATAATTACCTCATTCGCATGTTTTACACTTTTATTCATCGTATTCTTCCCCCCCCCGCCCCAGAATGGGTGTGTTATTTGTTCCTATTCTTAAGGGCATTCGCTTTATTCTATCATTACCATTTAATTTGCAACAGCGAAATGGACAGCCTGATGGACAAAGGTAGTTGCCTCCTGTGAGAACAATTTGCTTCGAAATAAATATATTTATACGAGTCGATTGTGATCGAAATTGGCGGACAAATGCGAAAAAAAATATTGATGAAATCAGAAAAAAAAAGAAAAAAAGAATAAAGAAAAAAAAATTGAATAAAACTAAGAAATATAAAGAACGACAATTTTCAAAAGTGACGGAAATAGACCGAGCAAAAAAATAAGATAAAGAAAAAATGTTTAGAGAAAAAGAATATAAAGATGAAAGCAAAAAGAAAAACTCAACAATAAAAGTATTGATAAAGTAAGGAATTTGAATAAAGAAGACAGAGTTTTTTTCTATTTAGTAGAGTTTGTATAGTCTGACAAAAAGGCCTTAAAGGGGACAGAGTTGAATAAGTGTTAAGTTAAAAATGAAACAAAACAAGAACTGTTATGGTAATTTACCACGCACGCTTAAACTCTTCCAACTACAAATAGCAGCAGGTT
>CM042161.1:51818780-51828780 GCA_023376005.1 Doryteuthis pealeii | reverse complement strand
CTTTTTTTTTTAATTTTTTTGTATGTATTTTCTTTTTTAATTTTATTTTCGACAATCCTCTTTTCTTTCTCGTTAACATATTTCTTTGCATATGCTTGATATGGATTATTCGCAAACTGCCTTTGTCTCCGACAGAAATACGGTGTGGCGTGATGCAGGCGTTTAGAAAAAAAAGAATACGTGGTTAGTTAACTATTCAATCGTTGATATTGACAGCTGGAACTACAATATTGACGAACGGACCTGCAAACCAGGATCATACCCAACGCTAAGTGACACTACGGAAAATCAAGGGTGATTTACCCATACGGATCGCGTGCTGTTTAACCAAAGGGATCTCCACTAGGGAGTGCTTCTGCTTGGAAACGGCAAAACAAGCGNAAAAGAAAAAAAAAAAAAAAGAAAAAGAAGAAGGAAAAAAAGCTTTAAAAAAAAATTTCTTTTTTTTTAAAAATTTGAAATTTTGGGGAAGAAAGGATTTAGGAAAAAAAAATATAAAAAATGGAGATAGATAGATAGATAGATAGGAAACGACTTATATATAATATATTATATATATATATATATATATATATAAGAATAAATCTAATGAGTCAGACGAACCTACTATTAGTTTCACTTAATGCTCTTCAGGGCTAAGATCTAGCCCTGAAGAGCATTAAGCGAAACTACTAGTAGGTTCGTCTGACTCATTAGATTTATCTTTACTATCTGCTCTACTTAGGTATTGAGCACTTTTTACTTATTAGCTATTCTCCTAGCGGTTATATGAATATATATATATCTTATATACATATATATACATATAAATTGTTTTTTCTTTTGGCCAAATACTGTACCAATAGATTATTTTTTGTTGGTACGACTATCTTGATCTTATCTTTTTTTCAAAAATGTTTTTCTCCCCGGTTGATGTTTGGTAGTATATTTTTACAATCAAACTATTTGCTGGTTTTTTTCTCACCGCGAGGATTTACCAACACGCTTGGTATATTAAATTATATATATATATATATATATATATATATATATATATATATATAGAGAGAGAGAGAGAGAGAGAGAGAGAGAGATAGATAGATAGATAGATAGATAGATAGGAACGTAATTGGAATAGAAATAGACAAGAACTGGTCGATTAAAATGCTACCAATAGTCTTTAAGAGAGGAATCTATGAGAATACGTATGACAAAACTGAATAAATAAATTCAAAAAGCGAAAAAGAAACAGAAAAATGAAGTAGAAAGATATGAACATTTAATTCGACCTTGCTTTTTCCTGATTGGTTGATGTGATAGCGTCGTTATCAGGCAAACGAGAATACAATCTCTCGCGAGACTCGGGTTCGTTTTAATTTGTAGGTTTTGGCGTTCTCTGTTTTCGTGCTGCGTCACCAGTGGGTCGCCATATTGATGCTGCGAATGCGTCAGCCGACATTTTCTAGTATCAGGAAAAATTCTCAAATGTTTGTTTTATTCTTTTTAAAATTCAATTACTGTTTATATAGTTAAGTGCAGCAGTTTTGCAAATAGGAATATAAATTCTGCAATGTACACAAACTCAATCACCTGTTTATTTATTTATATTTGGATATACTGCTATGTTTGGTAAATATCCGCATCAGTTCAGAATGGGAAATGCAAGCAAGGTAGAGAAATCAAGGAAAAGGTACTCTCGAAAAATATGCTCACACATGATCTCATATAGAGTTGTACGCAGTTGCAGATGCAGAATACGATATATATATATATATATATATATATATATATATATATATATATATATATATATATATGTGTGTGTGTGTGTGTGTGTGTGTGTGTGTGTGTGTGTGTATTTAGGCAGCATTTTTTCTTGTAGGCATATATTGTTAAATAATGCAGCCATTTTCTGTCTGCAAGTCCTATCCTTTGCTTTTTCATATTGCCGGATTATTGTTTTAATATCTGGCGAGAATTGGCTGATGTATTCGCCCTATGTCATAGACCGAGTACTTTCTGCCCTATCGTGGGCCATCTTCAAGTTATTTTTAACCGTAAAACAATGGGATATTGCATTTACCATTCATATAGGTTGTGTTTATTATTATTGTTGTTGTTATTATTAGTTATAACTACTATTGTCATTATTATTATTATTATTATTTTATAGTAATTATAGGCATTTTAGAATGTTGGTGCTATTATCAAAGTTTATTTTGTTTAGTTTTGGATTTTTGTGTCTAATATGAAGTGCTTCTAAGATTTTTAATCGTTGTTTACATGATTGTGTTTCTATAATGGTAGTGTTACCATTAACAATATTTAACATATTTAACAATATATATATATATATATATATATATATATATATATATATATATAAAAGTAATTGGAATTTGCTTGAAGCATTGTTAAGTATGTTATTATATATTAATGATTTGAAGGCAATTACAATGCAAATAAAAACTAAAAACAAAAAGATGTTTTTTGTCTTATTGATTTCAAAGTAAACTTTATTTTCAGAGACGATTTTCAGAAATGGACGCGTTTTTTTTTGTTTTTTTTTGTCGTTATTTATTTTTTTATTTCTATGTTATAAACACGCGTTTGATGATATACACCAGCTACTATCCATTATAGTAGACAATACCTACGTCACGTATAATGAATATACATACAAAAAAATGTCAGGATTACCCATGAGATCCAGTATCTCAGGCATACTGGCCATTTTATACATGGATAAACTAGAAAGACGAGCACTAACCATCTGTCCATCATGCATTATATTTATATTTGGATATACTGCTATGTTTGGCAAATATCCGCATCAGTTCAGAATGGGAAATGCAAGCAAGGTAGAGAAATCAAGGAAAAGGTACTCTCGAAAAATATGCTCACACAAGATCACATAGGGTTGTACGCAGTTGTAGATGCAGAATTCAGGGATTGACATTTTCTCGATTTGTTTAACCTTACATTTGAACATATATGCCCGCCTAAATTCATTAATTATTAACCAATTAATTTTCAAAATTAGGTATGACTTCAATTAAGCACATATCCTCCAAAAATTGTCGGCTTAAATCCATATAAAAATAAACACATTTTGTTTGTTTACTTAATCCCATACTGTCGTGTAGCAAGTCAATAAAAAGTGGAATATAAATAAATTTCAAAACGAACGAAGAATGTGGGAATGGCCAGCTAGTGTAACGGTTAGAGACTTCGCCTGTCAGCTTGACAGTCGAGGTTTCGAGTCACACACGGAGCAGTCTCTTATGTCTATAACCTTGCTGATGAGACCAAATAGGTCGAAATGTACATTCAGGGATTGACATTTTCTCGATTTGTTTAGCCTTACATTTGAATATATATGCCGGCCTAAATTCATTAATTATTAACTAATAAATTTCCAAATTGACGTATGACTTCAATTAAGCGCATATCCTCCAAAAATTGTCGGCTTAAAGCCATATAAAAATAAACACATTTTGTTTGTTTACTTAACCCCATATATATATATATATATATATATATATATATATATATATATATATATATATATATTATCATTATTATTATTATTATTATTATTATCATAGTGTGAACAGAAATAACTTACTCGAAGATCCTTATGGTGAAACTCGAGTGGGTTATTTCTGTACACACTATAATAACAAATCGGCTCTACTTACGTATTGAGCACTTTATATTTGTTATAACGCTGATTTTCCCGAGTAACTCTTACACCAACCAAATATCGAGACCAACCCAATATTTTTACCGGTAAGTCATTCCTTTTACACACACACATATATGTATATATATCCCCACCCCTGGTAGGTTTAGACCTTTGGAGGTGATTTCGCTGACGGTCGCCGATTACGCTTAAAGGCAATGCTCTCCTATAAAACGGCTGGAGCTCTCGCCTTTACATATATACATATGTATGTATTTGTCTGTTAGATTCTCGCTCCGATTTTCAGGTGGCCGATAGCTCAGTGGTGAACCGCTCTGACTCCTGGTGGTAGCCTGGAATGTCTAGCCAGACGCAGATGACGTAATACCTCCAAACACGGTGGTTGTCGATGACTCTCTCTCTCTCTCTCTCTCTCTCTCTCTCTCTCTCTCTCTCTCACACACACCACACACACAAACAATATGTATCAATCACCCTCTCTGTATATATAAATAAAATAAATTATATATATATATATATATATATAATATATATATATAAGATTTTTGGATGTTTGTTTATTTTTAGAAGCATTGTTGAAAAAAGTATATATATCAATATTTATATATTAATTGTTACCAAATAAATAGATATGTAAACCTTTATATATTTATTCTATTAACAATAATATAACAGCTCTATTTTATATTGAACTCTCTACCCAATAATACTGCCTTTGGTACACCGTTCCAGCAAAAGCTGAAACAGTGACCATCCCACACACACACTATATATATATATAATATATATATATATATTTATATATATATTATATATATATATATATAGGCTAAAAGCAGTGCAGTCACAGAGAAAGAGAGGCAGAAAGCGGCGTCTATTCATGGATCAGTTGTTTGTATATTCCTTACTACTGTAATAATTTTGATCTATCGTGAACGCGTCAAATGTATGTCAAATTTAATAAGCAATTACGCTGAGTAACAGATTGCAGTGGAAGGATCAAGGGACCATGCTGTATTCTAATATGTTCAAATATATTCACTTAAGTCTAAGAATAGACTTATACACTTCGATCTTTCCTGGATGCCACACACATTTTAACATGTGTCAGATTAAATCAAATTGTAGACAGATCGATAGATATGATTGACATACATATGAATAAACTGACATAGATAGATAGATAGATAGATAGATAGATATGGACAGAGAAAGATATATAAATAAGTAGGGTGGGAAAATATGGAAATAAATCCGACAGCATGTAGAAAATAAAAAATAAAAAAAACTATTCCAAAAATATGAAGTTATAGATAAAAAAAAAAAGTCGATGCTAAAACGTTTCGGTTTTTCAAAACACTCATTGGGAGTAAAAAAATTGTTATTTCAATTTTAGTGGCCATTTTTTAGGCTTCAAGCAAGAGCGCTTGTCCACCGGAAATCCTTGGTAAAGAATCCTTTGTTTGTTCCTTGGTGCTCCTCAGTCTTGCAAGTCCTTCGCCAATGATTGCCAATGGACGTCTCTCAGTATCAGTGAATAAGTAGTCAACCAGCCACGCATTCGGGCTGTTGATTGGCTGAGGTTTAAACCACCGTGAGCTCGCTTAGTCTACAAATTTAAGTGGTGTATTGTAGCACGGTTTATATACCTAAAATAATCTAACAAGTGTTGTTTAAGTAGTAATGGAAAACTTTTCAAAATAAAGAGATGAGAAAGTATTAGAGAAAAAGATGTTCAGTGTTCCGTCAGTAGCGTTTTGAAATATTATTTTCTGTTTTTCTTGATAGATAGACAGATAAATGGATATATATATATATATATATATGATTGGCACAGATAGGAACAATTTGGCGTTAATAGATAGATGGAAAGATGGAAAGAATTATATATATATATATATATATATATATATATATATATATATATATATATATATATATAGCATTGTTAGAAATGAACTAATTTTAATAGATAGATATATGGATAGATAGATAGACAGATTGGTTGTTGTTTTGTTTTAGGGCATACGAGATATTTTCAGGTCATTTAATGTCAAATCAAGTCATTTTTGATAAACAAAGAACTCAGGTTACTTACAGTACCTGCTATTGCTTAAGTGGCCACCTAATTAAATACTGAACTGGTTCATCGCTGCAAAAACTACGGTGATCTAGCGGAAACTGGTGCTTTCAATATGACATGACCATAATACGATAAACAGATATGAACATAATCAGAGAGATAGATAGGCATGAATAAGATGAAACTGGTATAGATAGATAGATTGATAGATAGATTGACATTAATATGACGAAACTAGTATTAATAGATAGATATTTGATTTTGTACTTGTTTTACGGCATATCAACCTCAATGGGTCATTTAATGCCGACTACGTTTTTGAAATGAATTGGTGATAATGTTTAATTTCTAAAGGTTTTTTTTTTACATATTTTTTGTGAATGAAACTTTTAGATGATTTTTTTTAACATATATTTTTTGTGTTTTCATTTTTTGGAAGATTTTTAGATTTTGTTGTAGATGTGTGCTTCTTTTATGTATCCGAGTAGTTTTTCTGGGTTTATTTGGTAGAATATTTGTTTTAGATTTGTTGTTTGGTAGTATTTTTTCGTATTTGTTTTAGGTTGCTACATTCTGTTAATATGTGTTTGATTGTGTAGGGTTTTTGGCATGGTATGCAATATGGGGCTGCTTCTTTTTTGAGGAGGTATGAATGGGTAATGTATGAGTGTCCTATTCTTAGTCTGGATAATATTACTTCTTCTTTTCTGGATATTTTGGTTTGATTTATTTGAAGTTTTCCTATTTGTGGCATTAATAGATAGATAGATAAATAGAGAGAAAGATAAATAGATAGATAGGCATAAATATGATGAAACTGGTATTAATAGATAGATAGATAGATAGATAGATAGATACGTACATAAATACATACATAGATGGCTTAGAATACACTGATTATATACCCTGATGCACAACTGATATTTTATATATAGAAATGCATAAACAAAATATACGCACCCCTTTATACACTACTGACCTATATTTCCAACCTCTCTCTCTATATATATATAGAACGTCGAATTATATATCTTCTCAAAGTTTGTCATCTATGATATACTGTAATCATTGCCGATTTTGAGTTTTTAGGCATCTCATCATTTCATACAGCATCTCTGATCTGAGTCCGGAAGCGTTGAATTGGACTCTTCACTTAATTACAACATATTAATGCTTAAAGACGGAATCCGGTTGTTAATGACAGTCCAATCATACAATTATAGTATTTACTTATCCTTCTATGCATTTATAAGTAATTTTGATATTTCGAACTGTTGTTCTCATCTTTATTGTGTATAAACACAATGTTCCGGTTAGGGCTCTGTTCAGGTGTTTGTTTTTTTAATTACTTTAAAATAAGCAATTTTCAGACGATTATCCATGAATTCAAACGTGGTTTCGGATCTAAAATCATTACCACTAGTTCAAGAGGTCTCCAAGCGTCAAACTTCCTCGGATACATGCTACTTTCACGCATCTGGCATTGCAAAAACAAGTTAACGAAATTTTAAAAAAATATCCGACCGATTAAATGGAAACGCGTCCTCCAGATGTGGCTAATGAGCATAGACCTTTTAACTACTTTCCAATTCCTTTTCCGTCACTCGAAATCCATTTAAAAGCAGTCAGAACTTCCTTAGTGATGTCCTTCCACACTTTTGTCCTGACTGTACATTTCTTACTTTCTTTCTTTTGGAAGTCCGTCGCAGACGACTTTGACGTCACTCCATGTCTTCAACAATTGTCTACCCACCGGTGGCGCATTAGTCCAATTCTGGACTTGCAGATTCGGTCACACACATTGCAGGGGAAATTCCACTCTATAATTGGTTGATCATGACGACGAAAACGTCGCCACTCTGCAGACCTGTTTATCTCGATATTGAGATGCTTGGCTCCTGTGCGGCAGGCGTCTCGCCAACCCTGTCTGTTGGAGGCCAGATCTTCAACGCTTGAAGATGTAATGGTACATGTCTTCAGCCTTGTTTCAATATTGTCTTTGAACTGCTTTTGGGTGGGTCCTGTAATCTATGTGCCATCTGTGAGTTCACTTTCAATGCATTTTTTATTGTAAAAATCATTTCCAATGCATTTTTATTCTAAGAATGATTTCCATAGCATTTTTATAATAAAATCATTTCCAATGCATTTTCATAGTAAAACTCATTTCCAATGCATTTTTATAGTAAAAATCGTTCCCAATGCACTTTTATACTAAAAATCATTTCCAATGCATTTTCTTAGTAAAATTCATTTCCAATGCATTTTCATAGTATTAAGCAGGTTCGAAATCCAGTCTAGATATTATGTTCACTTTCAGAAAGATATGACCCCTTATCCTCCCAGGTATGAGGTAAATAGTACTATTACTGTTCTTCTACAAGGATGGCTTTGGCGTTAAATAAGCTACGAAGGTTGATATGTCATTAAAAAAAGAAAAATTCACCATTATCTCCCATCTTGACTTTTGTATCCTAGAATAGAATTTGGAAATCAAGATGATGAGGGAGTAATCCCATGTGAAATCGTCCAGAAAAGTGTAAAATTGTCACCCAACCCCTTTAATTGTTTTGAAAATGTTGTACAGGTGTGTACAAAATCATAAATATCTTAAAATTGATTGACTTTAAAACGTTTTATGATTGCATTTTTGGATTCCGTGGGCACACATGCTTTTATAAACCAACTTCTACGAGTAGGGAAGCTCTAGAATTCATTTTACAGACAAAAATAGATTTCAAAATGTCGTCATTATTTGCGAACCCCCTCAAATTTGTAGAGCTAAAAATCGACATAACTCAATTTTTGGGGATTATCGTGTTAAGTATCTGGTCGGCATCCTTAGTTCCAGATGTAATAAGTAAGTAAGCCAGCCAATAAGAATCCGGTGTTAGGGTATTCTTTGTAAGTCCGTCGTCCAAGATAATCCAAGTATCAATGACATAAGCTCAGAATGGGGTCTATTAATACAGCAGAAGCAGCAGCAGCAGTGCCAGTGATTGGACAATAGAAATGCCTTCGGTGGTCACGTGTTTATAGGCGAGTCTATAAGTAGAAGTGACCATTTGCCCCATGCCTTATATCATAAAAATCCAACATATCGAACCTTAACATAGTCCACACCTGGATTGAAGGGGATGATTTGACATGGAATTACTGGTTAATAAACTTGATCTTTCTCTTCCGTTTCTATGTGTCTTAGCCACAGATTTGATGAAGTTAATCTTCCTTCCTAGTTGACGTTTGTTAGTGCTCAAATTTCAGCCCCCCTCCTTCGCGATTACTTTAATGACCTGATCGTGACGGCAACGATACTAATTATCGTCAAAAGCTCTGGTGCAGCTACTAAGGATGTGTTGTAATGATCCTAATAATAATGATGATGATGATGATGATGGTGATGATAATAATAATAATAATAATAATAATAATAATAATAATAATAAATTAAAACGGATCACCTTATCCCAGCAAGAAGACCAAACCTAGTGTTGATTAACAAAAAAGAAAGAACTTGTCAACTGGTGGATTTTGCAGTGCCAGCGGATCACAGGGTGAAGTTAAAGGAAAATGAAAAAATTGACAAATATCTGGACCTTGCCAGAGAACTGAAAAAGTTGTGGAATATGAAAGTCAAAGTGATACCAATTGTTGTTGGTGCACTTGGAACAGTCCCAAAAGGATTAGAAAAGGGCTTGGAAAGTTTGGATATCAGAGGAAGGATTGAAACCATTCAGAACACTGCACTGCTGCAATCTGCCAGAATACTCAGAAGAGTCCTGGAGACCTGAGGAGACTTGCTGTCACTCAGACTCCAGTGAAAGACCATCAGCTAACACTGATGTGAAAACTCAAAAGGAGTAAATATATGTAAATACAAATAAAAAATGAATCAAAGTGAATTGTCATTTTACGAGTACATTTTCCCGCACCAAACTTTTATAGCTTGTCAAACACTTTGAAAACTATCTGTTCAAAACTTTCCGAAAAACTTTCTTTCACAAGAAATGCTTTCTTAACAATGACTTTTGGTCGAAACTACTTTAGAACATTTGAAAAATAAATAATATAAAGGAAATATGTCTTATCACTTATTGTTCATCTTATATATATATATATATATATATATATATATGTGTGTGTGTGTGTGTGTGTGTGTATATAAACTGGATAAAAGTAAACTACTCGAGTTTCATCGTCTGAATCGTCAGGGTTACATCCGCTGAATTAAT
>CM042161.1:51798780-51813780 GCA_023376005.1 Doryteuthis pealeii | reverse complement strand
TTCTGTTTTTACTAACGGTCTTTTTTCCCGTCTTATTTTTGTTGATGACCGACCTACGTGCGGTTGATACATTATAATGCAATAGGGTCCTCATATTAGTTGATTATGGGCCGGGTGTTGCTTTTTCAACCGTCAAGAGATTTGGCCCCGAAACGGTTTGCACACTTTCTCTTCTGATGAGCCTATTTCAGTTGTAAACATTTTTTTTTCATTATAATATATATATATATATATATATATATATATATATATATATATATATATATATATATATATATATACCTTTAGATTATGAATTTATTTCGACACAGCCTCTTCAGTTCTATTTTTCTTATTTTTTTTTTTTTACTTCACCGTCAGTCTTGCTGATGTGATTCTCTCGTTTAATATTAAAAACATCAAACATAGAACTGAAGAGACTATGTTGAAATAAATGTATGTTCTCAAGATATATATCATTTTATTTATTTATGTAAAAATATATACATAAATCTTTATATGTACGTTTGAGTTCTCGATTTTGGTTGAATCCTATCAATGTAACACTTGATATAATACACTTGTATATATATATATATATATATATATATATATATATATATATATATTGACGTCACATCACTTGTATATATAATATATATATATATATATATATATATATGGACGTCACATTTCAAACCATCCATTTTTCGTGGCATTTCTTCAGATATCACAAAATTTTGAACAGATTGATAAACAAGGACTATCGCTTGCTTTTCTCGTTATTCTGTGATTAAAATTTTTTATCACCTTCCTTATGCCAACACATGCCCTGAAGATGATCTAATTAATAAATCGAAACACTGCAGCGTCGGCCAATAAACTTACCACTCAACTTATTTAAAGCTGTGTTTTTTCAATTTTCTTAATACACTACATACCGTCGGATTCACTTCCATCTCTTCACACAGACACACACACACACACACACACATATATATATATATGTGTGTGTGTGTGTGTGTGTGTGTGTGTGTAGAATCAAACAAAAGGCACATTGTCAAGGCGTCTAACCCTCCATTTAACAGACTATTTCACAACAACCTAAAATTACATTCATGCCCCCACTCTAATTACCGAAATATTCTAACGGAAAATACACACATTCTGCACAAAGAAAAAAATAAACAAAAACTCCAAATACTAGAAGCTCTATACATAAAACAATACAAACCATCCTTAAACAAAATTAATTTCCAATACAGTACACACATTCTAAAATGCCTATAACACCTTTCTCACCAATTCTTCTCCTTCAAGCCTCCACATTAATATAATTAAAAAAAAACTGGATTATATCACCCCTGATTATGGCACTTCGAAGTGCCGAAAGTACTCGGGAACTGAACTTTGGTGGACTTATCCACCAATTCCACCCAAACATTAAAAAGTTGGCCAGACAATTAGAAAAGATAAAAAAAAAATATTAAACAGGAGATGTGCCTTTTGTTTAATTCTACATGTATAAATGAAAGAATGCTGCCAAATACACACACACACACACACACACACACACACATATATAATATATATATATATATATATATATATATATATATTCAATTCTTTTAATAGTTGACACAGTCTTTCCTTCTTTCTTTGTAATGATTCTGCTATTTCTGCTTGGAAATATTTTCTTGGTTAACGTTGATATTGGAAGGAGGTGTCAATAAGAACTTTCATAGCCAAAGAGGAGAAGCCAATTCCTGGCTCGAAGACTTCAAAGGACAGGCTGACTTTCTCGTTAGAGGCAAATGCAGCTGTTGTCTTCTAGTTAAAACCAATGCTTATTTACCATTCCAAAAATCATAGGACCTTTAAGAATTATGTTAAATCAATTCCATTGGAGTTCTACAAATAGACCAACAAAGACTCAAAGATGACACGTATTTTCATAATATGGTTATCTGATTATACACGAGTGAATCAAAAGTTTTGCAATATTTAGGTAACGTAAGGCATATTAGCTACGGATGTTTTCACTGTGAAGGGTTATTTGTTTGTTGGTTTTGTTTTACGGCATATCAATCTCGGTGGGTCATTTAATACCAACCAAGTTTTGAAATAAATTCATCCTTTATGGATACTCAAATATTTTATGTACACATTTTTTCGATTAACGCATAGATGGGACCCTAACAGGTACTACCACTCCGGGTCAGAGTGGATCAGGGAGTGGTGATGAAGGGGTGCCCCACATTCCACAGGCCGCAAGAACTGAAACTTCATCAACAGATAGAGCTTAACGTCTTTCCCAGGACATATATGATAAAATGGGTTGGGTCTTGCCATGAGGGCAATAGTGTTGGGACAATCATATAGGTGCTAGGGCTTTACGTTACCAGCCGGTTGATCGGAGGGGGCCTCTCCTACCGCCCGTCTAGCCTAAGGGTCTAAGTAGAGTGTTGCATGTTATGGACTGCTCATGAAGGTGACGAACCACACTGGACTGTCATGACAACCTTGTCTGATACTCTACAGGTACTAATCACCGGATTTGTCAATGGCTTGGTGCACGACCTCGGAACCAACTGTTTTTGCCCTAGCTAATGTTGGCTTTATTGACGAGGTTCTTGTAGACCGAGCGAGATTTTTTTAAATATCTGTTTGCTGCATTATGAGCAATTGCACTTTCACGTTTCGTAAGATATTATGTGTAACATGAGAGAGAGAGAGAGAGAGAGAGAGAGAGAGAGAGGAGGTAGGGGGAGAGAGAGAGAGGGGGGGGAGGTAGGGGGAGGGGAGAGAATGAAAAGGCCAGTAGGTTAGCATGGACATTTCTATGGATGAATCAGCATAAGGTCACATAGCATGTCGAGAAGTGTCACGTGGCGAAGTGGGAGAGAGAAAAAGTGAGAGGTGAGAATGTTAGGGGAGTTTCAAACCATGCGTTGACAGAGTGAGACGTGGCTTCTTTTAATTTCCGTTGCTTTTCTTGTTTATTTATAGAAATTTGTTGTAATTCGTGTTTATTTATCGTAATTCTTATTTATCTATTGTAATAAAAGAAAATCTGAGTATTTAATAGATAGATAGATAGACATGAAGATGGATAGTTTTGAATAGACCGAGATAGATAGATAGATAGATAGATATAATATAATATATTAAATAGATGAGATTGACAAATCTTCATTGTCATGCTTGTGTGTCAAAAGTTTGTTAACATTGATAGGTTTTTATATTTAATCAGGATTATAATCATGTCCATTGCAATAAGTAATTTGATTTCTATATAAATATTTATTTAGTGCTTTCCTGTCCTAGCTCTGTTGTCAATTAATATCACTAGCAAATATATGCACCCTCCGGGTGCAAGTATTTAAGTTTTAATATAATAAAATATCATATTAAATTAGAAAGGCTAATGAAACTGACTAAGAATGCAGATAAAAAGATCTGCAACAGAGGGGGTATAATCGAAAAATAGAACAACTTTGAAACTAACTATTCATCATTTTCCATTACTCCCCTGTTTCATTGGTAAATTTTCCTAATTTAACTATTTAGTTAAAATAGGAAGTAAAGGATAATATTACAGTTATTTCTTCTTGTAAATAAATTTATTTTAAGATTTATCTACGAGATTTTTGTTTATATTTCTTAAGATAAAACCAAACAATTAGAAATCAATAATACCAAGCACATATTTATTAAAATAAAATTTTTAAATATCAATATGCAAATTAGCCTTCTCGTTCAAACTGTAAATCGCTATTTTGTTGTATATATAAATACAATTGCATGTTATTAGTACGTAGATATGATCAACACAGTATTAATAATGTAAAACAATTTTTATTAATAACTGAAGGTTTAAAAGAATGAAATCATGGAGAATTTGACGTAAATAATTAAAGGAATTGTGACTTGAGTAGTAATATAGTTTCGGCTTCAGACAAAAATGCAGTCTATCTCCATTATATATAGATATGAGGTCAATCTTTTACCTGTACATTTAATCTTGAGCAGTTTGAAACATTTATTCAGGTTGTTGCAATTTTATTTTCATCAGTAAATATTTGAATGAAACTCAATTAGGAATAGGACTGCAAGAAATATGTATACTTACAAAGCTTCACTTTCAACCAAACATTATGCTAAAAGTCTAGAGTGTAGATTTTGGAGATCACATCACCAGTATTAATGTTTTTATGTATACCTTTTGAAAAACTTAAACGTAGGAATAGTTGCATGTTTTATATCACATGAAGACACGTTATTATCAGTAAAAATAATTCTAGGACGATGTGTTATATTTATAAAAGTAATCCAGAATATGTACATGTATATATATATATATATATATATATGTGTGTGTGTGTGTGTGTGTGTATGAGTGTGTGTGCGTGTGTGTGTGTGTGTGTGTGTGTGAGTTAAAAGATAGAAGTGAGTCCGAAAATATTTTGAAAAGATAAATAGACAAAGGGAAAATGTTGTATGGATAAAAAGGTTTTAATCAAATGCCTACACGTGTTTCGGCTGAGAGTTTGTCCTTCTATCCAGTGCAGGTTATATTCGTTTTAACACTGATTTATTCTGTTAATACTATCAATATTCCGATTAACGCAATATTTTATTTTCCCGGTAAGTCAGTTCCTTTATCATATATATATATATATATATAATATATATATATATAATATTATATATATAATATATGTCTGTGCGTGTGTGTGTGGTGTGTTGTTGTGTGCAGAAATAACCTACTCGAGTTTCACCAGAAGGATCTTCAGGGTTAAATCCACTGAATTAATCTCAAGATATTGATCAATTACAGCTATTTGCAATTGTTGTAGTTATATATATATATATATATATATAATTTATATATATATATATATATATGAGGAAAAATGAGTAAAGAAAGAAATGTAAATGGATAAAATGAATTTAATCGATATCACATTAACCGATATCATTTACACATGTGTTTCGGTCAGTTTATGTGTGTGAAAATATTTCGCACAAATAGAAGAATCAACCTTCATCATAAATGTTCACTCTGATGAAGGTCGATTCTTCTATGTGTGCGAAATATTTTCACACACATAAACTGACCGAAACACATGTGTAAGTGATATCGATTAATGTGATATCGATTAAATTCATTTTATCCATTTACATTTCTTTTCTTTACTCATTTTTCCCCATATTGTCGGATTCAATTCCTTTTCCATTTTACATATATATATATATATATATATATATATATATATATATATATATATATATTATCATTATTATTACTATTTCTATCTATACATTTGATGGCTTTTTTGCTACCGCTGCTAGTGTGCCAAATCTGAACTATGCGTACGGTGTAACGATTGGCAATCTAGTCTGTAAATCAATTCTGAGTAGGGAGTTCGATACTCACTAGGAATAATGGCAATAAAGGAAGACAGGAATCCATCTAATCAGATATGTGTAAAAGGTAGGAAATACTGGATTATTCAGCATTCGTAAGGCAACCATTTTAGGAAAAGGAAAACTGAAATCAAACCAGCTTTACTCCGCTTAAATACTGAATTGCCAGTGAGATTGAGAAAATACTTAGGTTTGCACACAGATTTATTACAGTAACTCTTATAAAACAGTGGTCACTCCTCTAAGTATCAGACAGGCTGATCGCTTTTTAACATCAGTGATCTCGCGTGAGTTGGTGTCTTCAACGTGACTTGACCGTTACTCTTCGACTTTTCATGTTCTGTTGTATTTACTGAACATTTAATTGTCCACTAATTTTATGTGTTTGTTGTTCTCATCTCACTTTAACTGTCACTATTTTCTATACGCTTCATTAGTGTCAGAACTTTCCGTGCGACAAAATAAGATTCGTTCTTTTGCATTGAACGAGTAACATTTGTCAATGACTTGATCTGTGATGAAGTTGTCTATCTTGACATCAAAATCACTGTCTTTTACAAGATGGCGTAAACCGGTGACAAACTGGAGGACAATTTCAGTTGCACCTTGTCTGGCTTGATGGAAGATATGACGTGAGTATGGTAATTCTATTTTGCGGAAGTGTGCTGTCGCTAATCAAGGGACATTACTTTCGGAATGTTCCTTGTAAATTATCTTAAATTACGTATACTTATGTAGTATTTTCGAATGTCTGTTATGTGTTGGCTGCCTGGTGATAAGGAAAACGTCGTTTGATCATTAAAAAAGAAGATATTTTTTTAAAATTCTGTTTTGTCTATTATTTCTCTTCCATTTCTTCTTGGGACCAAAATGGACAGCTAGGTAATTAAGCGAGAAAAATATGTGTATATATAACAGGAAACCTGCTGTATAAAACAGTGTTATTTGTGACTGTTTAGTATCTGACCGCCATCCTTGGCCAGTTGTAAAGAACTTAAAGTAAATAAGTAAGTAAGTCCTGAGTTAGAGAATCATTTGGTAAGTGAATAAGTCCTGAACTATAGAATCCTTTGGTAAGTGAATAAGTCCTGAGTTCTGGAATCCTACGTAGTGTAAATGGTCCAGTGATATAATCCTCTGTTCCGTCGTCCACGAAGATTCAAGTCAATATGTTTAGGTATGACCAGACCAGCCGGTATAAATAACAATATCAGCAGCAGAGCACTGCCAGTGATTGGCCAATAGATTGGTCACATGGTTATCGCCGAGTTTATAAATAAGAATAAGCATCTACGACACATCCTACTTTCTCTCCAGCTATGGGTAAATAGCAGGGCAGACTGGGCTCTTTAACCTTGGTTAGGCAGCCAGTCTAGGAGAAGGAAAACTCTGAATTCAAACCTATTGAACTCCGCATGAGAAATTGACCTTGTGTCGCATCCTGCTCGTGCGGAGGGGTTGGTAAATTATATATATATATATATATATATATATATATATTATATTATATATAATATATACAAACAACAGTGACCTCTGTATCTGTTAGAGTTTTCGTGTATAAGTTACTATTAAAAAGTTAGAGGTACGTGGTGTAACCATTGGAGGTGCGTGGTGTAATTGTTATCCTAGTAAGAAATGGACACGTAGAAAAGAGTTCAAATTCTGTGCGTGGCTTGTTGCATTTTACATAGCGCTGATACCTTTGGAAAAAGGTATCAATGCAACTATTCTATCTACAGTTATGGGGAAATAATAGGGCAGTTGGAATATCTATCCTTGATATGGCAACTGGTCTAGGAAACACCTAATTTCAAACCAGAGTGTTGCATAATCTACGGGTAGCATGGATTATTGGCAATATCCTGTAATTCTGCAGGCATGGTCTTTTTCATATCACGGGCGGCAGTTTCCATGGAAAGATACAGTAAAACCGGAAATCTTGAACATCACGTAATTTTTAATTGGTTAATCATTTGCAGCCAGGATGAGAAGTAAGGAAGATGTGTTTTTGCTTCGGCTGAACTCCGCGCGTGATGTGTTAGTTAGTTGGAAAAGACAAATAAATGTTTAAAAAGCAACAGGCGTTGTTAAATGATTGAGCATGCCTTAACTAGAAGACCGGCCAAGATGAGGAAGAACCAACAAGAACCCAGAATAGAAGAGAAAAAATAGAATCGAGCATGGCGAGAAAGGCTAGAAGACGACTAGAGATCACAACTGTCAAAAGAAGTAGAAGTAACAAGTAAATTATGCATCTTTGTGTAAATATCTATCTGTCTATCTCTCCTCTCTCTATCAAAAGAACTCATTGTTTGTATACCCGCAACATGTGTGGGTACATAATAAAAGGAGCTCTCTCCTTGTTAGTTAAAACTTCCTTGAGTGCTCCTCCTTCTCAACTAATTGGAGAACTCTTTGTAAGAAAAAATCAAACAAAAATGGTCTTACTTATTGTTATGACCTGTTTAAGGGTCAATAAATAATAACTCAACACGGATATAAAATGTAGGGAACAGATTGTATTCCGCAATATATATCAACGTACAATGGAAGGGTTTCCTTGTTTCAGCTTACACGAAGAACTGTATCTGGTACTACTCGTTTGAGTAGCTTTACTCTGTTAAATATATACCCTTTGGGTAAGTCCATGTTCGTGTCATAGGTGAGTCACCTACAACACTTATACATACACCTCGAATAAATATTCTCTATTATTGTAAGTGTGATTTGGTTTCTTTATTTAATGTCATATCTACCTTCGTAGGTTATTTAAAGCCAAGCTATCCTTATATAAAAAAAAAACAGTGATAGTACTATTTAGTAGGAGGGAGTTTATACATTCTACAAGGGTAATAATCCGAAAATGAACGCAATAGCACGACTGGAGTGCAAAGGGGCTTACCTCGATGGCAGAATCCAGTACGTTGCCACAGGGACTCTCACTCGACGTGTGATTAAGTTGTGTTTTATTCTCGCAAAACACAAAATAAATATGGTAGCTCTAGCTTGATAGGAGTTGTGTGCCATGTCATTTTACTTTCATGGCGTGAAATGATGAATATCGTGCGTTTGGGAAAACCGTAATAGTAATAAGCAAACATCAAATGAAAAAGAGAAGAAACAAAGAAGTTTTTCGTATCAAAACAGCAAAACGGTTGAAGCCACCACAAGTACAAAAAAAAAAAAAAAACAATACAAAAAAAACAACAAAAACAATACGAACAAACAATACAAAAGGCTCCAAATAAACATGAACATCTATTCTTCAAAGATCGATAAGTAAAGTCAGGATACTAAGGGAGAAACTAGCTCAAACCACAACACATACACACAAACACACATACACATACATACATACGCACACGCACACACACACACACATATATATATATATAATGGAGATTGTCTGTATGTCTGTCTGTAACAAAAACTACATCATAGCTCTATGTCACAGCTTATGTCACAATATTCTTATGCTATATACACCCAAAATTTGAGTAAGCAATTGTAAAAATTGTTTTTTACTCTCGTCCCTTTTTTTTTTACAGTAACAAGAAGTTAACTAAAAAGTTTACAAATAAATAAATACCAATGATTTTGTGTAAAATTGATATGGAAAATATTCAAAATAATTGTTTGATTATTACATGCACGCCACATTTTATTTGAGAGTTTTTTTTTTTTTTTTTTACTCCTTTAATAAATATGAGTATTTTGCTTACTTATGATACAAACCCTCTGACATTGAATTTTTAACTCCCACCCTCTCAGGCAATGTCTTTCAAAAATTAATTTTACGACGCCCGGAGGGTGTTTTCTGTTGCTAGTATATATAATATACATACGGGTGTCATTGTGAAAGATACATTGTGAAAGGAGTTGGCAATAGGAAGCACTGTTTACAGTTGAACCTTTGGGGGTTCTTTCAAGTTGCAGAACACAAGGAGAATGAGCTTCGTTACTGACCGCTGCGGTCGGAAGTTTTCCTTTTACCTAAAAGTCATTATATTTCCACTCTAAGGACTGTCTGTTCAACTCAGGTTCGTAGATGTCACATTAGTAAAAATAGCGTAGAACTCTCCGACAGCCTGATATCATAATGAGATCAAAAATATATTTTATATACAGCCAAATTCATAATTTAATCGATTATCTGAGATCATTGGTCACGAAAGTCTGTATCTTTCATTCTGTTTTTTTTTTCAAAGAACGTTCCTGTGATTTGGTAAAATTGATATTGATGATACGTCACTGAATAGTAAGTTCGATACTCGCTGTGAGTCTCATACTTGCGATTTTGTTTCACATCCTATCCGTGACGAACAGTTTGTGTAAACCTATCCATGTTCAAAGCAATCTGTCAAACGTTACAATATATCAATTAGTTGCTGTCACTCCATTAGAAGAAGAATCGTACCATAAGAACGTAGACACCTCATATCTCCAGTTGGAAATGAGTGCAAGATGTCCCTCAGCCCCAAGCTGGTTCTAGACTCCATAACATCATAGAATTGCCAGCAACTGAACAGCTGCCCAACAACCAGGATTCCAGCCTTCTCCAATGTATACCGGCACAGAGATAAGTATATAGAATATTTCTTTATCCACACATCGTTTCACTCCATTAGAAGAAGAACCGTACCATAAGAAAATGTAGACACCTCATATCTCCAGTTGGAAATGAGTGCAAGATGTCCCTCAACCCCAAACTGGTTCTAGACTCCATAACATCATAGAATTGCCAGCAACTGAACAGCTGCCCAACAACCAGGATTCCAGCCTTCTCCAATGTATACCGGCACAGAGATAAGTATATTGAATATTTCTTTATCCACACATCGTTTCACTCCATTAGAAGAAGAACCGTACCATAAGAAAATGTAGACACCTCATATCTCCAGTTGGAAATGAGTGCAAGATGTCCCTCAGCCCCAAGCTGGTTCTAGACTCCATAACATCATAGAATTGCCAGCAACTGAACAGCTGCCCAACAACCAGGATTCCAGCCTTCTCCAATGTATACCGGCACAGAGATAAGTATATAGAATATTTCTTTATCCACACATCGTTTCACTCCATTAGAAGAAGAACCGTACCATAAGAAAATGTAGACACCTCATATCTCCAGTTGGAAATGAGTGCAAGATGTCCCTCAGCCCCAAGCTGGTTCTAGACTCCATAACATCATAGAATTGCCAGCAACTGAACAGCTGCCCATCAACCAGGATTCCAGCCTTCTCCAATGTATACCGGCACAGAGATAAGTATATTGAATATTTCTTTATCCACACATCATTTCACTCTATTAGAAGAAGAGCCGTACCGTAAGCAACGTAGACACCTCATATCTCCAGTTAGAAATGAGTGTAAGATGTAATGAAGAGTTGACACATCATCATCTCAGCCATTCTAGGAGAGCACCTCAGGTAACTAGATTTAATAGAAATAATTTGCACAGTTATATGATATTATTACAATCCAATACAAATAATATTCAAACATCTATTTGACCTACACATTAGACCTTAACAGATACGTTTCACTCCATTAGAAGAAGAACCGTACCATAAGAACGTAGACACCTCATATCTCCAGTTGGAAATGAGTGTAAGATGTAATGAAGAGTTGACACGTCATCATCTCAGCCAACCCGACTAGGGAAGAGTAATTTAACTAATGTTTTAACACATTTCTCCAATCCGAAAAGCGAGCATATGTTGTATTGGAACTTCCGGCTGAGGGACAAAGAGAAAGATAAAAATGCGTAGGCGTGTCGTCAATACAAAAGCGAGAGGGTTAAACAGTCAGCGGTCAAAGGGACAGTCAGAGTCAGGAGGAGACGGCGAACACAGTGACCGACTCACGGTCACAGCCGATGGGTTGTGAACCGTCACGTAGCTACCTCCCGCCTCCCCAACGCTATTCATCCCAGCAGTAGTAGTTCCCATTGTCAACGCTCGCCACCCACCACGTACAGCCGAGAATAAATAAAGTCAATCTCCTACTATATAGAGCATGCCTTGTGATTTCATTTAAGCGACCACTACATATATCATAATAGGGTTAGGACGATACCCGCTACGATACGTACGCCGATTTAGCAGCATGAGTTTGAAGAAGCAGTATATAACATATACGATTTAGTGCCGGTAAAAAAGGGCTATGCAACACATAGTGTTACAAATCTCCAGACACACTATATGTTTACATTCGGATTAATACCCATGTGAAACGTATGGACACCCTCCGACTAATTACTACCTACCATGTTTTTTTTTTCGACTAGGGTAGTTTGACATTAAATAACTAACGATGGTTGATATGCCATAAAAAATCACACTTGTAAACACTGAACATTCATTCGAGCGGTATGTATTACTATTAAGTAATATTACTTTTGGTTATTTTTTTACACAAAGAGAGCTCCGATTGTCATATCTCCACGAGAAATCCCACAAATACAAATATCACAAATAACACTTACGTACAGAAGCTTTCCAGCTATAAAACATGTATTTCTCTCGGTTAATTATCTGTCTGTCCATGTTGGTCTTAAGAGAAAATGGAAGAGAGATAAAGGGAAAAAAACAGAATTGAAAAAATGTCTTCTTTTAATGATCAAGCACGTATTCCTTATCACCAGGCAGTCAATACATAACAATCATTCGAAAATACTACATAAGTATAAATAATGTAAGCTTAATTTACAAGGAGCATTCCGAAAGTAATGTCTCTTGTTAGTGACAGAACACTTCCGCAAAAAATTACCATACTCATGTCATATCTTCCATCAAGCCAGACAAGTGTTGCATAGGGCCAAATTCGAGTTGTAGTAGTACTAGTTAGTAGAAACAACATACGCAAGTCGTATAGTCACAATGGGATGTTTATTTGTTTCTAGGCTCGTGGGTTCTTTTTCAGAGAGAAGGAGAGAGAGAGAGAGGGGGTAAGTCAAATTATTCTATCGTAAATAATGTTCGTTACTACTGTGCGAAACCCATAAGTCCCGTCTGCCTCACACGAAAGCCCAGCCGAAAAAAAGACCGATTTTTTCTCTTCTGTTTCGCGACCCGGGGTGAGAGGTCACCTACTTCCGCTTCAGGTCAAAGCCTGGAACTTCCGTTTTTATTTTCAAATTTAATTCCGGGATCATTCGTCGGTCAATTGCTTGCACCCGGCCGAGTGTTTACCCTTATAAACCCTATCCTTTGTTCTTATTTTTTTCTACTCTTTCTCCAGAAATCCGAACACCGTCCTTCTTTCAAATTAACCCAAATTCCCCGTAGACCACAATAATTACGCTACACAAGTTTCAACTGAAATTGTACACAGTTTGTCACCGGTTTACGACATCTTGGGAAATTTTGGTGTCAAGATAGACAACTTCATCACAGATCAAGTCATTGACTAATGTTACTCGTTCAATGTAAAAGAACGAATCTTATTTTGTCGCACGGAAAGTTCTGACACTAATGAAGCGTATAGAAAATTGTGACAGTTAAAGTGAGATGAGAACAACAAACACATAAAATTAGTGGACAATTAAATGTTCAGTAAATACAACAGAACATGAAAAGTCGTAGAGTAACGGTCAAGTCACGTTGAAGACACCAACTCACGCGAGATCACTGATGTTAACAAATGATCAGCCTGGCTGATACTTAGATGAGTGACCACTGTTTTATAAGAGTTACTGTAATAAATCTGTGTGCAAACCTAAGTATTTTCTCAATCTGACTGGCAATTCAGTATTTAAGCGGAGTACAGCTGGTTTGAATTCAGTTTTCCTTTTCCTAAACTGGTTGCCTTACGAATGCTGAATAATCCAGTATTTCCTACTTTTTACACATAGCTGATTAGATGGATTCCTGTCTTTCTTTATTGCCATTATTCCTAGTGAGTATCGAACTCCCTACGCACGATTGATTTACAGACTAGATTACTAATCGTTACACCGTACGCATAGTTCAGATTTGACACACTGCAACGTGGATAGGACACCTAGGGAGCATTTCACTCCCTACTGAGTTATTACTTACAATACTACATTGCTAAACATTGCACCCTCAGAGGAAGCAAGATGGGTAGGGCACCCAGTGAGCATCGACCTCTCTACTCAGTATCGATTTACAAAACTAAATTGGTAAACGTCACACCGTATAGATAGTTCAGCTGGTTTGAATTCAGTTTTCCTTTTCCTAAACTGGTTGCCTTACTAATGCTAAACAATCCAGTATTTCCTACTTTTTACGAGATGGATTCCTGCCCTTTTTATTGCCATTACTCCTCGTTTCAATCTGAACTGGAGTGGTATTACCCATTGAGGTTCCATCAATGGGTCAATAGATCTGATGGATGTAATTAAATAGTATTTTTTTAAAATTATTGATAGACTGTGTATTCCTTGTGAGTATCGAACTCCCTTATCAGTATTGACAGACTAGATTGCTAATCGTTACACCGTACGCTTAGTTCAGATTTGACACATTGCAACGTGGATAGGGTACCTAGGGGGCATTTCACTCCCTACTGAGTTATTACTTACAATACCACATTGCTAACCATAGCACCCTCAGAGATAGATAGATTGATAGATAGGGAACTAATTAATAAGTACGTAGGTAGGAGAGAATTAGATAGATAGATAGATAAATTATGAGATATATGAACTGGAATGAATAGATAGATGCAAAATGAATACTAGTTAGAGAGGTTGATATATATATAAATATATATATATATATATATATATTATTATTATATGGAGATTATGTGTTTGTTTGTAACCGAAACTATCCATTTAGTTATTATACATCACATTCTCCATGAATCATTTTTATTTAAGCCTCAATTATAATAAAATTATTTTTCATATTAATACTGCTGGTCATATCTACGTACTAATAACATGCAATTGTATTTATATGTACAACAAAAAGTGTTTACTGTGTGAACGGAAGGCTAATTTGCATGTTGATATTTAAAATTTTGATTTATAAATATGTGCTTGGTATTGTTGATTTCTAATTATTTGATTTTTCTTAAGGAATATGAGCAAAAATCTCGGGGATAATCTTAAAATCAATTAACAAGAAGAAATAACTGTAATTTTCATTTTTCTTATTTAACTGAATAGTTAAATTAGAAAAGTTTAGCAAGGAAAAATGGGTGGGGGGATGGAAAAGGAAGCTATGGCTGTTTTATTTTTTCGATTATACTCCTCTCGTTTCAAATCATTTATTCTGCATTCTTATTTGTTTTTTTTAGACTTTGTAATTTAATATGATATTTTATGACATTAATACTTGCACCCGGAGGGTGCATATATTTGCTAGTATATATAATAAAGACAGAGAGTTCAATAGAGTTAGATATCGATAGAATTGGACTGAGAGATTTATAGAATAGGAAGAGAATTATATATTTATATATAATTGCAAGATGGTTAGGGCACCTCGTGAGCCCGACCTCCCAACTCAGTATTGATTTACAAAACTAATTTGGTAACGTTACAACCGATGGATAGCTCAGATTATAGCTCATTGGCAAGAGGGGGCTAGGATTTGCTAGTGAATCTTCTCTGCTTCT
>CM042161.1:51760431-51798680 GCA_023376005.1 Doryteuthis pealeii | reverse complement strand
GCGGAGTCAGCGGTTTGAATTCAAGTTTTCCTTTCCTAAACTGGTTGCCTTACGAATGCTGAATATCCAGTATTTCCTACTTTTTACACATAGCTGATTAGATGATTCCTGTCTTTCTTTATTGCCATTATTCCTAGTGAGTATCGAACTCCCCTACGCACGATTGATTTTACAGACTAGATTACTAATCGGTTACACCGTACGCATAGTTCAGATTTGACACACTGCAACGTGGATGGACACCTAGGGGAGCATTTCACTCCCTACTGAGTTTATACTACAATACTACATTGCTAAACATTGCACCCTCAGAGGAAGCAAGATGGGTTAGGGCACCCCAGTGAGCCATCGACTTTCTCTTTACTCAGTATCGATTTACAAAACTAAATTGGTAAACGTCACACCGTATAGATAGTTCAGCTGGTTTGAATTCAGTTTTCCTTTTCCTAAACTGGTTGCCTTACTAATGCAAAAACAATCCAGTATTCCTACTTTTTTACGAGATGGATTCCTGCCTTTTTATTGCCATTACTCCTCGTTTCAATCTGAACTGGAGTGTATTACCCATTGAAGGTTCCATCAATGGGTCATAGATCTGATGGATGTAATTAAATAGTAATTTTTTTAAAATTATTGATAGACTGTGTATTCCTTGTGAGTATCGAAACTCCCTTTATCAGTATTGACAGACTAGATTGCTAATCGTTACACGTACGCTTAGTTCAGATTTGACACATTGCAACGTGGATAGGGTACCTAGGGGGCATTTCACTCCCTACTGAGTTTTATTACTTAATACCACATTGCTAACCATAGCACCTCAGAGATAGATAGATTGATAGATAGGGAACAATTATATAAGTAGTAGGTAGGAAGAGAATTAGATAGATAGATAGATAAATTATGAGATATATGAACTGGAATGAATAGATAGATAGATGCAAAATGAATACTGTTAGAGAGGTTGATATATATAAATATATATATATATATATAATATTATTATTATTATATATAATGGAGATTATGTGTTTGTTTGTCTGTAACCGAAACTATCCATTTAGTTATTATAACATCACATTCTCATGAGATCATTTTTATTTAAGCCTCAATTATTAATAAATTTTTTCATTATTAATACTGCTGGTCATATCTACGTACTAAATAACATGCAATTGTATTTTATATGTACAACAAAAAAGTGGTTTACTGTGTGAACGGGAAGGCTATTTGCATGTTGATATTTAAAATTTGATTTTAATAAATATGTGCTTGGGTATTGTTGATTTCTAATTATTTGATTTATCTTAAGGAATATGAGCAAAAATCTCGGGGATAAATTTAAAAGAAATCAATTAACAAGAAGAAATAACTGTAATTTTATCATTTACTTTCTTAATTTAACTGAATAGTTAAATTAGAAAAGTTTAGCAAGGAAAAATGGGTGGGGGATGGAAAAGGAAGCTATGGCTGTTTTATTTTTCCGATATACTCCTCTCCCTTTTCAAATCATTTTATCTGCATTCTTATTTAGTTTATTTAGATTGTAATTAATAATGATATTTTATGACA
Source organism: Doryteuthis pealeii (assembly GCA_023376005.1). Classification (NCBI taxonomy): domain Eukaryota; kingdom Metazoa; phylum Mollusca; class Cephalopoda; order Myopsida; family Loliginidae; genus Doryteuthis; species Doryteuthis pealeii. The sequence goes on along the minus strand of CM042161.1, from coordinate 51,797,108 downwards.
TTAATACTTGCACCCGGAGGGTGCATATATTGCTGTATATATAATAAAGACAGAGAGTTCAATAGAGTTAGATATCGAAGAATTGGACTGAGAGATTTTATAGATAGGAAAGAGAATTTATATTTATATATATTGCAAGATGGTTAGGGCACTCGTGAGCTCGACCTCCCCAACTCAGTATTGATTTACAAAACTAGATTGGTAAACGTTACACCGTATGGATAGCTCAGATTTAGCTCATGGAAGAGGGGTAGGATGCCTAGTGAGCAACGATCTCCTTAGTTAAACCGTTATACCGTTATGCAATATCTCACATTTGGCACTCAGAGTCAGATGTGTAGGACACTGAGTGCGCAATGAACTTCGTACTCACTATAGACTTTCAAGACAGCAAATTACTGCACCTAAGAAATAGCATTTACTCGCCTAAAACCATGATTCGAACAATAAATGTTATCGACTTATTACGAGTATCACCGACAAATTTTCGAGATTGTGAAAATGTGGGATTGGGTATGTTTTGAATTGGCAGTGTTAAATAAAAAACGCAAAATAACTGACAAATAGACGTTGGGGAATTTTATTATGACACGAAGGGAAACGTTAAACCCTCGGGGTGAGTTTCGATGAATTCTTTCCAGTTTAGAAAAATGAGAATTTGAATCGAAATACGAAACCCCGTCTCGTTTCACAATTCGAATTTTATTGAAATAAGCAACTTGCCTAAATCAAATCAAAATACATATATTTATGAACACATGATGAAATATTAAAAAAGGGATAGGAAAATTGGATATATACGATTGAAGAAGATGAAAGTAAAGAAGTGGGAAAATGAACGAATGAGTGTAGGAAATGATGGAGGGATATATAATATAAAAGAAATAAAAGAAAACGGAGCAATGGAAGGGAGGAAGGAAACGAAGGAAGGAAGGAAGGAGAGAATGGAGGAAAAAAAATGGAAATAGAACAGGAAGAGAAAATGTAAAAGAAAGCCGTGAAAAATTTCGTATAGAAAGAGATCATATGAGACAGAAAGAATGTGTTTAAAAAGAAATGGAGAAATTCTAAAATAAAGAAGGAAATAATAAAAATAAAAAAACAAAAAAAACAAGCAAAAGTACTAATAATTGAAATATAAAATACATCAGAAACTGGAAAAGAAACGAGTAAGAAAGAAACGAGAAGCAAAGAAAGAAAGAAAGAAAGAAAGAAAGAAAGAAAGAAAGAAAAAGAAAGAAAAAAGAGACACAAGAAAATAAAATGGGAGGATTTTTTTAATTAAAGAAAGAAAAAGAAATAAAAAATGAAAGAAATAAAAAATAAAAAAATAATGGAAGATTTATATAAAACCGAGAAGAATAAGAGAAAGGAAACGGAAAAATAAACGGAAAAACTGTCGGGACAAAACAAGAAAGAAAGGAAAGATTTAAAAAAATGAAATGAATTGAAAAATAAAGAATGAAATAAATAAATAAATAAATAATAATAATAATAATAATAATAATAATAATAATAATCTGCGAATGTAGCAAACTATCACAACGAGAATACAAAACTAGACACGACTGGGGTGGGAAGGTGATCCACTGGGAATTATGCAAAAAATTTAATTTTGACCATACAACAAAATGGTATATGCATAAACCAGAATCTGTTCTTGAGAACAAAACGCATGAAATTCTCTGGGACTTTGAAATAAAAAAGAAGACCAGACCTAGTGTTGATAAACAAAAAAGAAAGAACTTGTCAACTGGTGGATTTTGCAGTGCCAGCAGATCACAGGGTGAAACTAAAGGAAAATGAAAAAATGGACAAATATCTAGACCTTGCCAGAGAACTGAAAAAGTTATGGAATATGAAAGTGAAAGTGATACCAATTGTAGTTGGTGCACTTGGAACAGTCCCAAAAGGATTAGGAAAGGGTCTGGAAAGTTTAGAAATCAGAGGAAGGGTTGAAACCATTCAGAACACTGCACTGCTGCAATCTGCCAGAATACCCAAAAGAGTCCTGGAGACTGAGGAGACTTGCTGTCACTCAGACTCCAGGGAAAGACCATCAGCTAATGCTGATGTGAAAACTCAAAAAGAAGAAATAATATAAAACAAAGAAAACTAAGAGAAATAAATAAGTAATAGTAGAGTTACCAATCAAAGAAAGGAAAGAACAAACCAAAGAGAGGAAAGAAAGAAAGAAAGAAAGAAAGAAAGAAACTAATAAAATTGTAAATCTAAACATGATAGAAATAATTGAAAGCAAAATAGTGAATTAAAGAAGGTGGGAACGAAAGATGACCGATTGAATGAAAATAAAGAAAAGGACCAAAAAATAGAAAGACAGAAAGAATGAAAATGAAGAAAAGAAAAAAAATGGAAGACAATAAAAAAGGAAAGGAAAGAAAATGAACACATGAAATACAGAAGGAAAGGAAGGGGAAAAATGAAAGACAGAAAGGGGAAGAAAAGGAAGGTATAGAAGACAGAAAGTGAGAAGATGGAATACATCTGAATGGAAGAGAAAAAGAAGGGATATGAATAAAATTATTAAAGACATTAAAAAGGTCGAGTTAAAAAGAATGAAAAAAAGAAGAAGAAACGTGAAAAAGACAGAAAAAAAAGAATGAATGGAAAAAATAACATGTTGACAAAAATGTTTTTACAAAATGTGTATTCAAATAAAAGGGAAACCGTCAGTGGAAAGGGACTTTGTATTCAATGAATTTCTTCTTCTTCTTCTTCTTCTTCTTCTTCTTCTTCTTCTTCTTCTTCTTCTAAAGTTTTTTACTTTAACCTTTACATACCTCTTCTAGTTTGATATATTCCTTCACTTACTCGTACTCCCTACTCGTTCTTGTCCTACTACTCCTTCACGACTTTCTTCATCCTTCTTATCAACCTTTTTTCTATTTGTATATGTTTCTTCACTTCCTCCTCCTTCTAGGCCTTCTCCACAACCTTATGTATAACGTCTTCTTCTTCTTCTTCTTCTTCTTCTTCTTCTTCTTCTTCTTCTTCTTCTTCTTCTTCTTCTTCTTCTTCTTTCCTTTGGTTTTCTCTCTTCTTTCTCCACCTGAGTGTCCATTTCGTTTCTTCTTCTTCTTTCCTTTGCTTTTCTCTCTTCTTTCTCGATCTGAGTGTCCATTTTGTTTGTCCTTCTTCTTCTTCTTCTTCTTCTTCTTCTTCTTCTTCTTCTTCTTCTTCTTCTTCTTCTTCTTCTTCTCTTTCCATTGCTTTTCTCTCTTCTTTCTCCATCTGAGTGTCCATTTTGTTTGTTGTTGTTGTTGTTGTTGTTGTTGTTGTTCTTCTTCTTCTTCTTCTTCTTCTTCTTCTTCTTCTTCTTCTTCTTCTTCTTCTTTCCCTTTCCTTTTCCCTTTCACTTTCCTTCTCTTTTAATCTTAAAAATGCGCTTTTTGCTCTCCTTCGATCTCTTGATATCACTTCTTCTTCTTCTTCTTCTTCTTCTTCTTCTTTTTTCTCTCTTCTTCTTCTTCTTCTTCTTCTTCAAACCCATTTCTTCTCTCTCTCTCTCTCCCTCCTTTCTCCTTCTTCGTGCTTCCTTTCTCTTCTTTCCCATTTCCCATTCATCCATTCTACCTTTTTTTCCAACCCACTGCTGGTCAGAGACAGATTAGAAAAGATTTACTAAATGGAGACATTAGAGCAAAGTCTGTTCTTTCAATGCAAAGATAACGAACTCAACCGGTCCGACTGAATGGACACTTCTTGGCTACATTTTTTCCTGTTTTTATTTTGGGTCGGTTTATTTTTGTTGTCTTTATTGATTACAGCGGATGCGCCGATGGAGCAGCGTCCCCTTCAATGCCAATAAGATAAATTGACCCTTAATTGTTATATCTTACAAAAGCCTGTTGCATAGGAGGAGACTGAGTAAAAGAGCGGGTCAATGTGTAGATGTGGTCGTCGATTTCAGTTTAGCGTGTTTACCATCGATCTATTGCTTTATTGATTTCTTTCCCTTCACTGTCCACCTTTTAAGAAGCATAGAAAAAGGTTTTATATATATATATATATATATATATATATATAATATATATATATATATATATACTAGCAAACTTATGCACCCTCCGGGTGCAAGTATTTAAGTTTTAATGTAATAAAATATTGTATTAAATTAGAAAGGCTAATGAAACTAAATAAGAATACAGATAAAAAATTTGAAACAGAGGGAGTATAATAAAAAATGGAACAACTGAAACTTACTCTTCCATCAGTCTCGTCTTTCATTGTTATTTTTCTAATTTAAGTATTTAGTTATAAGAGGAAGTAAAGAATAAAATGACAGTTATTTTATCTTGTTAATGGATTTTATTTAAGATTCATTGAAGAGATTTTTGCTTATATTCATTAAAATAAAACCAAACAGTTAGAAATCAATAATACTAAGCACATATTTATTAAATTCGATTTTTTAATATTAATATGCAAATTAGCCTTCCCGTTTACACTGTAAACCGCTATTTTGTTGTATATATAAATATAATTGCATGTTGTCAGTATGTAGACATTATTAATAATGTATGACAATTTTATTAATAATTGAGGTTAAATAAAATAAAATCATGGAGAATGTGATGTCAATAACTATGAGAATTGTGACTTGAGTAGGAATATAGTTTCGGTTACAGACAGAAAAACACACAATCTCCATTATAATAAGATATATATATATATATATATATATATATATATATATATGTGTGTGTGTGTGTGTGTCTACCTTTCTCCACACACACACACATATATATGTATATATATATATATATATATATATAAATAAACTTATATATATATATATATAAACTTTTTTTTATAAAAGTCCTTAATGCTAAAATAGCAGAGCTGGTTTACAATCAAATATTAGATATTATGGATATTAATATCTCGTTACTGTTAGTTTCATGCTTACTGCAATCATCAGCCGAGACATTTTTATACTGGTGAATCAGGAGATCGTGTACATGGGGAGCGGTGGTCAGTTGTTGGTGTTAGAAAAGGTTGGTAGTAGGAGATTTCCATTTTCTCACCCCTCCCCTAATTCACGACCTCTTGATTCACCAGTATGGAAATGTTCACCATTGAAGGAAGAACTCAATCCAACGTCCTGAAGAAGGTCTAAGAGACCGAAACGTTACAACGTCGTCATCACCACCTACAATAAAAATCCATTTTCTACAACATCTCGTGTTTGTGTGTGTGTGTGTGTGTGTGTGTGTGTGTACGTGTGGAGAAAGGTAGACAAACACAAGATGTTGTAGAAAGTGTATGTTTATTGTAGGAGCTGAGGAGGACGTTATAACGTTTCGGTCTGTTAGACCTTCATCGGGACGTTGGATTGAGTTCTTGCTTCAATGGTGAACATTTCCATACTGCTAAATCAGGAGGTCGTGAATTAGCGGAGGGGTGAGAAAAGGAATATCTCCTACGACCAACCTCCAACACCAACAACTGACCACCCTTCCCCATACACACGACCTCCTGATTCAGCGGGTATAAAAATGGCGCGGCTGGTGATTGCAGTAAGCATGAAACTAATAGTAACGAGATATTAATATGAATATATAATATTTGATTTTAAATTCAGCTCTGCTATTTTAGCATTAAGCACTTTTTTATGCCAATACTTTTCTCATTCATTCTCTATTCATTCTATATATATATATATATATATATATATATATATATATATATATATATATAAGTAAGTAAGTAAAGTTGTCGGGGCGGCCTAAAGTCGGTATCAGCCAATCAGCGAGGGAGTATATCCCCTTTTTACTTGCGCTAGACCAAGGAGATTGTTTTTGGCATCTGAGGTGGAGCGCCACACCTACCATCAACTCCTTACTTTACCGCACAGATCCCTGTGCTACTCATATGCTATATATATATATATATATATATATATATATATATATATATAATATATTATTGAAATATATGATTTTTAATTTTATTTAATTTTATTAATTATTTTTATCTATTTGTTTGTGCTTTTCAATAATGAAAATATATATATATAAAGCTTTTGGATCTAATAACTCAATAGATTATCAAACTAGTATATGTACTACTGAAGCGAATAAGTATATATATATATATATATATATTATATATATATATATATATATTGTGTGTGTGTGTGTGTGTGTGTGTTGTACTTGCTTCAATATTACACACACTAGTCTGATAATCAATTAAGCTATTAGATCCGAAAGCTTTGCCTAATACCGAGATTGCAAATATGCATTCTTTTTTGTTTTTCCCTATAATATTGTCAAATGGATGAGTGGATGTCATTAGCAGATGGTGGACCCACTTAGCAATAGCACTTATTGAGCATCAAGTTTACATATCTATCGTTGTAACGGACACTGCGCTACCGCTAAGTTGTGGTATTATAGTCGAGTAAGAGAAACTGTCAGAGGAAAAAAACTATTTTGAACAAGTGGAAAAAAAATACAAATAAAACTAGGGATCAACTGGTATCTCCCGTTTTGAGAAAAGTAGGCTCAAATCCCTTAACTGCCACTCTGATAACGCTATCCCAACGACATGATACTAAATAACACTGTCTTTACCATCTGCAGTTGATCTGATCGAGAGTGTTTGAATCGTATTCAACGGCTGACACGACCGTTGCAACTATTTCTTCATTCAATCTATCTTGCAGCCTTCACTCGTTGCTGGGAGGCCCGCTCAAATTGAACTCCCGCTTAACCCTGAACACAATATCTCATATCCAGCGAGACTAGAACCGATTAGGGACGACTTTAATTAAGAAATCCTTCAACCTAAAAGATATATGGAGGGAAAAAGAGGATCTTTTTAATTTTGACGGGTATTTTTTTTTTTTCGTTTGTTTACTTGTCTGTTTTATTTGTATTTTAGTTCTCGCTGAAGTTTCCTCGCTTTTTTTTATTGATTGCTTTTTTGTTTTTTGTTGTTTTTTTTTGTTTTGTTTATTTTTTAGTTCTTTGTTTTAGTTGATTTTCCTTTCAGCTTCGTTTCAATCATTTCTCTTTTTGCTTTTCTTTTTGTTATTTTTGTTCTATTCTTCTTCTTTTTTTCGATAACCCCTCAAGTTTCCGGTATTGAGGCATTTTTTCTCATCTTCCCGCTAGTTCTATTTTAGTGTTTCATTATTTTTTTTACATTTATACACAATCTTCTTTCTGTCTCTCAATCATTTCTTTGTTTCTTACTATCGTTTGTTCGTTTCTTTCAAACGTTCCTTTCATTGAATCCTTTCTTTATTTCTTCCTATAATTTCCTCATCTCTTACAGGTGTTCTTTTAGTCAATCCTTTCTTTATTTCTTTCTATCATTTCTTAATTTGATTCAAACGTTCCTTTCATTCAATCCTTTCTTTATTCATTTATATAGATTCTCCCTTTCTTTCAACCATTCGTTTCTTTCAATCATTTCTTTATTTCTTTCTATCATTTCTTCATTTGATTCAAATGTTCCTTTCAGTCAATCCTTTCTTTCTTTATTTTTTAATATTTCTTCATTTCTTTCAAACGTTCCTTTCTTTTAATCCTTTCTTTATTTCTTTTTATCTTTTCTTCTTTTCTATGAAACGTTTCTCTCCCTCTTTCAATCGATTATTCCTTCTTTTTCGAATGTTTCTTCCTTTCTTTTAATCATTCTATCATATCTTTTAAGCGTTTCTTTCTTTTTTTTTTTCAAACATTGTTTCAAAAGTTTATTTCTTTTTCTTCCTTTCCTTCAATTTTTTCACCATGAATTTTTATCTTTTTTTTCTTCTTCTTCAAATCTCATGTTAACATATCTTTATTGCTATGTTCTTCAAAAATTTCAATTTTTCTTTCAAGTGTTCCTTTGACATAAGAAGTTGTCTTGCCTTGTTTTTCTTCCTTTATATGTCTTAATTTCATTTAAAGATTTTATTATTTTTGTCATTTTCTTCCATAGGTTTTTTTCCTTTTGTTCAAACTATCTTCTTTTCCTTTTCATTCAATATGTTTTTTAATTTATCTTTTAATACACTTTATTGTTTTTTGTGTGACCTTGAGGTTACTTTGGCATTGCCCCTTCCAGCTGGGAACATTTGGCTCAGGACCGCGCTTGGCGGCGGCGACAGGTTCTCCGTAAAGGACTGTTCATGTTTGAAGCCTCCCTGACGAGACACCATGAAACTAAGAGGTCCAGAAGAAAGCAGCGGCAACAAAGCACCGGCACCTCAACATTTTCAGGGACAGCCTTCACATGCGACATATGTGGTCGAGAATGATTTTCAAACATTGGACTTTACAGTCACAGCAGGCGCTGTAACTTCAGGGGCACAAAAACTATATTATCGTCTTCCAAGATTGAAATGCCAATAATTCTTTTTGGGGTTAGAGATTCCCCCGCTATGCAGCGGCTAATGTGCCGAACTTTGGCATCTTAGTAAGTGAGTTCAAATTCCAGCCGTGCTATTACGTTCGCCTTCGGACAAATAACCTTGCAACAGACATGAAACCCCCAAGCGTTTGGTTAGATTGTGCCACTACTATTCTTTGGTAATAACGGCTTTGGCATTAACTAATCCATAAAGGTTGATAGGCCATTAACCAAAAAAAACAAATACTTAATGTTATTCTATTTTTTCCTTTTATTTGTGTTTTTATTCTCTTTTCAATTTCCATTGTATCTTCTTTACCTCCGTTTTCTTTGGGCATTGTTTGATGGGGGGGAGTAGACCCGGAATCGCAATGTTCTGGGTACAGTGCCGACTCTTGCAAACTCAGCGCATGAGTAGCACTGTTTGGATTATCGGATATGTGTGTTTATTTGCCGCTTCACCTCAGAAAAAAAAACATCTCCCTGGTTCAGCGCAAGTGAAAAGGGTATAGACTCCCTCGCTGTTCGGCTGATACCAACAATAGGCCATTATCTATTTTATATCTATTTCTAAATTTGTCTGATTCAAATTTCTCCTCTAATCATTTTTTAATTTTTTTTACATTTCTTTCTCCTTCTTTATCAACATGATCATAAAGGAGTAGAAGCAACGTTCATGTATGAATTGTAGAAGAGTGGAGAGAACGTAAGATTCTTGTCCAGAGGACAGTTTAGTGGTTGACTGATTTTATATATACTAGCAAAATAAATAACGCCCTCTGGCCGACGTAAAATGAATATTGCCTGAGGGGATGGGAGTTGAAAATTTAATATCAGAGAGTTTGTATCATAAGTAAAGTAAAATCATCAAATTTATTAAAGGAGTAAAAAAATAATATAAATTAATCAAAGGTGTAAAAAATATTAAAAAAATGAAATGGAAACTTAGTTCTGATAACTTTAAATATATCTTAAAATAAAACAAACTATATATAGATAGATAATACCAGGTATGTATTTATCAAATCTTGATTAAAAAACCAACGAGGACTGTCTAACATTGCATGCTCAAATTTTGAGTGTATTTATTCTACGTTATGACGTTTTAGGTAGTGTGACCTAAGCAGTGTCGTAATTTTTGTTACAGACAAAAACCGGAAACGAATCTCCATTAATATATATATATATATAATATATATATATATATATATATATATAATCAAGGATCCTTTCTGGGGGTACTTGTGTATATATTTTTCTCCTCCCTCCCTTTCGTTCTCTTTGTTTTTTTTTTCTTTCCTTTGTTTTTTATTTATTTTATGTGTTGTCTCTCTCTCTCTCTCTCTCTCTCTCTCTCTCTCTCTCTCTCTCTCTCTCTCTCTCTCTCTCTCTCTCTCTTTCTGCGTTTATTTAATTTTCATTGATTGTTCTTATTTTCATTTCTTCCATTCCTCTTCTTTTTTTTTTTTTCTATTGTTTTTTTTGTTTCTTTTTTCTCTCCATCATTTTAACTTTCTGTTTGCTTTTCTTTCTCTTTTATTTTATCCTTTCTTTTTTTTTTTTTATTTTTTCGTTTCCTTCTCTTTTTCTTTTTATCATTTGTGTTTCTTTATACATTTCTTCTACTTTTCCTTTCCTTCATGTTTGTTTATTTTTTTTTTTTTGTGTGTGTGTGTGTGTGTGTGTGTGTGTGTGTGTGTATGGAATGTGTTTTCGTTCTTTCTTTCTCTCTTTCTTTTTTCTTTTACTTTTGTTTCTCATTTCTTTTCATTTTTTTTCTTCTCAATTCAAACTTTTTTTAATTTTTTATTTTATAACACTAAATATTTCAATTCTTCTTCTTTTTTTACTTACCTATTTACATACACCTATTCCCTATGTTTACTTAGATATCTATCGTTTATATTTCATTTGTTTTACAATTCATTCTTTTCTATCTTTCTCTCCATTGATTATGCAACCCTTTTCTCTAGTCCTTTATTTGTATCTTTGTATTAGGCAGTACAAAACTCATACAACTCTCTCCCAGCGAGCCTTATCAGTTTACCCATTCTTCTGCCAAACACTTCAATTCTTCTCTCGTCTCCTTTTTTTTCTTCCCTCTTATCTGCGCCATGTTTCCGTTTTAATTTATTTATTTTTCAAAGTGTGTGAAAGAGATAAAGGTCTTTGCTTAAAACCACACATTTATCTCCCTCTACACTAGTTTTTTTTCTCTCCACCGATTCCAGGATTGCTCCCTTTCCTCGTTTCACTTATCTTTTCAATCTCTACGCTTCCTCTTTCTTTTATTTTTTTGTATCCGCTTATCTCTCTTCTTCTTCTCACCAAGCCTACCCGCCACCTTTCGCTGCTTTTTTTTTTTTTTTTTTCGACTTTACCAATTTCACCTGAAAATTCGTGTACGCTGGCTAAAAAGAAAATTTTGCCCTATGCCAAAACGAGGCTGCTTCAAAAAGTCTCAAAAAGGCCAGTACTCATTTTCTTTCTATTTTGTGTCAACGCCACCTGTTGGTTCGTTTTAAAACGAAGGACGTTAATCAAGCAGAAACGCAGCTGGTTAGTCGACCCTTCCCCCAAGACGAATAACGTTTCTAAGACAAAGTCAGAAGAAGATAGCCGGAAGGCAGTCGAGGTGGGAAAAAGGAAATCGTTGACGTAGCTACTAGATGGTGTGGGTTAGAGATAGCTGTCAATTCTCTGAAAATGACTCGAGGAAGATAAAAGATATTAGAGATAGGATTAGGATTTTAGAAGTACAAGATTGTGATACTGAGAAACAAACTCAATTTCATATGATCTGTCTAGTATGACTAAATTACTTAATTAATTCCGTATCAAAGTAATTTTTGTATTAATTCTTTACTCAGATTTGTACTCAGTTGTAGTCCACACAGCGTGGATAAAGATCTCCAGAGAAGAGACGGGAATCACCGATGTTTACCGAGTCTGAAAAAATTAACGTTCCATTCATTGTTCATATTATATCTTGGTAAAAACAGCTTCAACTTCGGAACTTTTGTGATACACCATGCATTCTGAAAAAAATTAACGTTCCATTCAGTGTTCATTTCTATCTTGGTAAAAACAGCTTTAACTTCGGAACTTTTGTGACACACCTTGCATTCTGAAAAAAATCAACGTTCCATTCAGTGTTCATTTCTATCTTGGTAAATACAGCTTCAACCTAGGCACTTTTATGACACACCTTGCATTCTGAAAAAAAAATTAACGTTCCATTCATTGTTCATTTCTATCTTGGTAAAAACAGCTTCAACCTCGGCACTTTTATGACACACCTTGCATTCTGAAAAAAAATTAACGTTTCATTCATTGTTTATTTCTATCTTTATAAATACAACTTCAACCTCGGCATCCCCCTGGCAATACCTGTCTCCTTGATCTAAAAGGACAGGGCTGGGTTAATTACCCAGTGACTGAGGCACCCCTTTGAGGGAGAATGCCGACAGGATCAACAAATTTTTTAGCCTACCACCCATGAGCTTCGGCTTATGGGTGGGTCCACATAAAAATCTCCTTATGTCACGCCCTCATAAGTGGTATGAGAGGCAAATACCTATACACCTTCACCTTTCGGAGGTGCTCGTCGTGTAATGTGTATCATCATAGAAAGTCGTAACGTTGGTCCGAGTTTAAATCCTGCACGAGGCTGTTCGCATTTCATATAGCATTAATATCCTTGGTAAAGGTATGTGTCCAAATATTCTCCCTCCAGGTATGGGTAAATATGAGGGCAGACTAGACTTTAACCTTGATATGACAAAGAAATTTATTTCGTGACATATTCTGCTCGCGGGGAGAAAATAAAATAAAAGACGGATAAAGATAAAAGATATTGAAGGATGAAGTGGGGGGGGGAACAAGAGGAAAAGAACAGGGGGTTAAGTTAGGAAGAAGGAAGAGAGAAGATAGGTTTTAAAATAAAGGAGATGAGAAAGGGGAAGTAGTTGATGGATCTGCAACAAAGATCTGAAAATGAAAGATGGGACCGAAGGAGTATTTGGAGAAAATAGAAATGAGAGAGAAGGGGAGAGATTTTGGAAAAAAAAGTTTAAAATTAAGTGGGGATGTAATTTGGTAATAGAAGAAGACAATAAACTTGACTAAAAAGTAATCCCATTTTGCAGGACAGGTATAATTACCAACAAAGGAACATGGATCATGCATCAAAATGAACATGGTCCTTTGTGGATCACATCCCTAATTCTCTACATAGTCGAGTTAAAAAGTAATGCCATTATGTTTAGGACAGGTATAATTACCAATATATATATATATATATATATATATATTGGTTTGAAGGCTGATTTTGAACGGTATCACAATGCAGGTGTAAAGAAAAAATAATACGGTAACGATGGTGTTGTTTGTTAACCTGTAATTTATTCTTGGTATTTCGAGATAAAATCTCTTTTTCAGAAGAACACTGGAACTGAAGTAGTTGTCGTCTTGTTATGACATTTTTAGTTAAATGAATTTTTGTTTTTTAAATGTGATAGAATGGTATTTTTTTATAACTGTATTCTCGTGTTGCATGTTTACGTGAATGCGCTTTTTTTTTGTTTGAAAAATCTTCGTACGTTGTATGTTCTCATGCGCGTGTGCATGAAAATGCGTGTAGACTGTGACGTTATGACCGTATCCACGCGCGTGTGTGCGTATGAATGACCGTATTCACGTGCGTATGTGCGTATGAAAGAGCGTATTTGTTTTTGGTGGCCATGGTGATGTATAATATTTCGTGTTGGATGTAATATAAATCATTTCTTATATATATATATATATATATATATATATATATATATATCAACACAGACGATTCAGTTAATATTTCGCCTCATTGTATTAAAGTCAACCGACTGATCCCATAAAAATGAAAGCACCATGCCCTACATACATACCCCCTCCTGACTTTCTTTCAAACCCAGAGCCATTTACATTTTCACTATAAAAGTAAAATGTACAAGCACTTAAGTCAATAAAGTTTTGAAAAAGCTTCGTACAATGAGGCGAAATATTCACCGAATTCAACTGTCCGTGTTGTTATATCCCCACTTTCCTCTATTCTCAACCACATTGTATCGAATTTATTCAAATCTTTGTGTCCTCATAATTACACACACACACACACACACACACACACACACACACACACACACACACACACACATATATATATTTATTCATTGATGGGTACTACTATGTGAACATAGCGTAAGTAGTTAATCCTATAGGGCTCAATATATTGTGAATTCAACGAGTGCTTGAGGATGAGTTTATCTATGTTCTTGTTGTTTGGATTTTCTTACTATTAGTGTGCTCTACACCTGGGATGATATTTATATATATATATATATATATATATATATATATATATATATATATATAAGCACTGTTTACAGATGGAACTTTTCTTTATATATATGAGGGTCATTCAATAGGTAAGGTGAATTTTACCTAAGGAGCTTTTTCTTTATATATTCAATGGTCATTCAATAATTATGGTGAATATTGCTTAAGGGGTTGGCAATAGGAAGCACTATATATAGTTGTACCTTTTTCTTTATATATACGTAGGTCGGTCAATAAATAAGGTGAATGTCTTTACCTAAAATACTCGTTTTTTTCCTGCTTTCTCTGTTAACTTGGATACACGAGTTGCAACAGTTAGGAAGAAAGAAGTGTGTGTGTGGGGGGGGGGAGACTTTTAAAAGTAAGAGGAACGAGAAAAATGAATGAAGTAGGTGTTAAATCAGCAACAATGAGACGAAAATGAAAGATCTAATGAGTAATTGATGGAGAAAATAGAAATGAAAGAGAGAGAGAGAGGGAGAGAGAGAGAGAGAGAGAGGTAGGAAGAGAAAGAGTGGGGGAAAGAGATTTAAAATAGGAGAGAAACCGTAAGTAAGATAGAGACTAAGGGAATAAACAAGAAAGAAAAAACTGTAAAGGCAATATGTTGAATAAAGAAAGTTAAATGGTGATAAATAATAGAATAAAACAGAAAAATAAAGAATCGATAAAAATGAAATTTTGTGTCTGAGGTGGAGCGTTACACTCTCCACCAGCTCTCCATTTTACTGCACATATCTAAGCTGTGCTACCCATTGGCGAGAGTCGGTATCAAACCCGGAATCTTGTGGTTCAGAGGCACAGTACAAAAATAAGTACACCACTTATGCATATCTATCCAATTTTATCCTTGGTTACTGAGTTTCAATGCAGTAGAATCTGGTCATAGATAATACCTAATAATATCAGTTTTGATCATATAATGGTCCACTAGAAATAATTAAATCCCGATACCATTGAAAGAGAAACTAGACGGTAAGAAATCATACATAATAAAATAGGTAGATTGTCTAGGCAAAACTAAGACATTAGATTTATAAGATCCCAAAATTCACACTGGATTGTCCAATTGGACATATAGTCTAGGAGATAAAGGAGTTAGTTTAAGACAGCTCTAAATCACAGTTATCTCTAGACTGCAGGTTAATTTCTGGTCAGGGGCAACAGTAAAATAGAATAATGCTTAACACCTGTACCCCAGCTATGGTTAGTGGGATGAGAACAAGATACCCACGTGAACTGAATAAAGGGTTAGGTTCAAATTTCCGTGATGGCTCCCGATTATGACAAAAAGGTTCCCGAGTCCGAGAAGGTTCCCGAGACCGACAGGAAATACCTGAAGAAGGTCGGGCACATCGACCGAAACGTTGTACATATAACTGTTGAGATTTTTGCTATATAAGGAGTGTGCTAGACATCGACTCCTACTTATAGACTCGGCCAGAACCTTGTGATCAAACTCTTGGCCAATCGCTGGCAGTACTCTGCTGCGGATACAATACTTAAACTGACAGTAATGGCCATAACTGCATTGAGCCTTCGTGGACGACGGACATAGGAATAAATCACTGGACCTTTAACAATACTCAGGATAGGACTTATTCGCTTACCAAAGGATTCCATAATTCAGGACTTATTTATTTCAAACCCTTTTCAACTGGCCAAGGATGGCATTTAAAAACTTAACAATAACAATGAAGATGAAGACAATAGTCTGAATAAATACTAAACTAGAAGAAAGTAACAAGGGAGAAATTTCTAAACAAAAAGAAAGAGAAGACACGTATTAAAATTAAGAGGAACGAGAAAAGGGAAGGAAATAGATATCAATTTTTCAACGCAAATATACAGACCTCAATCCGCTGTCTTGGCAGTCCAGCAGTGAGTCCAGTGACAGGGAAAAGTCTGAGACAACTGCCAAGCTGCTGCAAGGTATTGTCTCGTGTAGTATTGAGTCACTACACAAAAGGCAAGCCAACCTTGCACCCTAGCGCCAGGTTGCATTGGGGATTTATGTGAGTAGTAAGTGCCCCAATCCTATTACTATCGGTGTGGATGGCTATTGGCTCTCCTGGAGCTCATCCGCCCTTCGACAAGTCTTATTTTTAGTAATGCCAAAGCATGCCTGATAGGGGTGCCAGTTTAGTCGCAGACAACCCGCCCAACACCCACTTGCATTAATCAGGTATTCCTTATTTCGATGTAATTTCTTTTTTTTTCAATCACTTCCTTTTCTTTGTATATTGAAATCTATACACAAACAAAACTCTCAAATGAACTTGGTATAATTCATCTTAGGTTTAACTTTGATTCAGTTTTCAGATGAAAAGAAAAAATTATTTATTTCTCCGATTATGAATTGGGATTAAAACGAAAAACAGATTTGAGGAGTAATTGATGGGGAAAATAGAAGCAGATAGATAGATAGATAGATAGATAGATAGATAGAGTGACAGTTATATCATTGAGGTGAAATGATATACAGAAGAAAGTGAGTTGTTAGTATATTCATTTAACACTAGTATCCGATGCTAACCGATACGTACAAAATACACAACAATAAGTTACAAACAATTAATTACAAACTTACAAGAAATAGAGGAGGGTCAAATGCGGTATAGCCAAACTCAGTAAGATCATTGGAAATATTAATCAGCTTATTAACCAACTTGAAGTCCTTAATCATAGACTATTTATGGCTATGAGTCAGGCATGCTGGTAGAGTACTGAAGGGGTGCTAGCTACTCTACAACAGAGAGAGAGAGAGAGAGAGTGTGTGTGTGTGTGTGAGAGGGGGGGATGGGTGGGAGAGATTTAAATTATAGAAAGAAAAGTTCAAGAGGAAGATAGAGACAAAGGCAAAAATCAATAAAGAAAATACAGAATAAAAGAAGTTAAATGAGGAAAAAAAGGAAGGAAAAAAGAAGAAAAAAAGAAGGAAAAAAAGAAGGAAAAAAGAAGAAAAGAATCGATAAAGATTAAAAAAGAAACGAAGAGAGAAAAATATCTTGTCAAATTTTAAACTGTTTATTTCTATTGTATGATAAAAGTCATATCCCAATAAATTTTTGTTTGGCTTGGTCACGTGGTTTTCACCAACCTCTCCCTGTGAACAGCCTGCTCCAACCCTTGGGATGAATCTAGTGTGAAAACATGTATCTTTCACGCCACAAGTCAAAATTCCAGATATGTTTCATTCATAATAATTCAATTATCGAAACGTGAAAAAGGACGTGATGGAGTGTTTTACGCATTACTAATATCTGTCGACATCTAACATAAAATAAATAACTCACAAAAAAAGTGGAAGCGCTCGTAATGTAATGGTTACTATCGTATTAAATGACGAGACGACGTCAAATTCTGGACGAGCTTGATTGCATTTCATATAGAACTACTATCCATGTGAGAGGTATGTATCAAGCTATTCACGCTCTAGATATAGTTAAACAATAAGTATATGTGTTATTAATATTAATATTATATATTATATATCATTATGGGCCCATAACCTGTTAAGTATCTGGCCGCCATCCTTGGCCAGTTGTAAAAGAACTTAAAGTAAATAAGTAAGTAAGTCAATAAGTCCTGTGGTATAGTATCCTTTGGTAAGTCAATAAGTCCTGTGGTATAGTATCCTTTAGGTCCGACGTCCAAGAAGATCCAATTAGCAATGAGCTAAGATTAGAATTAGCCAGTATAAATACAACAACAGCCAGCAGCAGCACTGCCAGTGATTGGATAAGAAGTTGCCTTTCCTGGTCACATGTTAGTTGGCGAGTCTATATTTAGAAGTAACCGATTACCACACGACTTATATCCAAAAAACGCCAACAAATATATTAATATTATTTATGACAACCAGTCTAGGAGATGGAAAGCTTGTTTAAATCAGCTTAAAGATTAGCCTCGTGTCACATCCTGCTCATGTGGAGGGATTGGTATATACATATTCGGAAAATAATTTCAAAATAATCTATGTCCAGTCAGCTGGTATTATGGATAGATGGTGAACCCTTACAACTGAACCCTCTTCTTCTATTAATGCTTTCACTATTACCATCTTTCTGTCAGTTATTTCTTTCTTCCTCACCTTTTATTCATTATATCTTCCTTATCAGATCACTTTCTCTTCATACAAACTTTAATTCTTTCTTTCTTTATTCTCACCTTTTCTTTATCTTTTTCTCTTCGACTCACTTTCTATTCATGCGAACTTGGTTTCCTCTTCTTCTTTTACCCTCCCCAATCATTATGTCGGCCTGAAGATCATATGATGAGAGTAAGACTTCTCAGCAATCGAGCATTCTCCTAAAAATTCTTACTGCTTTCAACTGCGCCATTATCGGAAATATTGGAAATATAATCTGTGTCCAGTCAGCTGGTATTATGGATATATGGTGATCCCTTACAACTGAACCCTCACGGATTGGAGAATTAATTATTTCACTTGGTATGTATTGTAATGGAATATTCCACACTCTCTCAGCCATGTGGTCTGACTATATATATATAGGGAGTATGGCATTATGCTGGACTGGCTTCGAGGATTAATAGCGTGTCTCACTATTCCTTGTCTGTCTTATTGTGTCTGCAATAAAACCCTCTATCTTAAATCTATGAACGTGTTGACTGGTCCTTCCACCCGGCTACAACATTCTATGATTGTATCCCTTTTAAGGACACAAAGGTATGCTTTGCTCTGTGGAATTTTCATCTGTATTGCGCATTGTTAATGTCCTATCCCTGGCCTGTCACAATTGCATAAAAAGGAAACGAGCAGGAGTATAAGAATAGTACAAATACATTGGATTAAAAGTTTTCCTTCTCCTATATTGGTTGCCATACCAAAATTAATGACTCCTGTTACGATTTTTGTGGCCATCCTTTGGCTTCAAGCAAGAGCACTCCCCAGCGGAGATCCCTTGCGTTGAACACAGTGCAATCCTTAGTGAAAACAACCCTTGGTTGCTCCTTGGTGTTCTTCAGTGTTGGGTATGATCCTTTGGTTGTTCCTTGGTGTCACTTAGGGTTGCAGGTCCGTTCGTCAATGTTGAATAATGTGCAAATGAACGGCTGTCAGTATCAGGAATTAAATAGTTAACTAACAAGGTATTCGAGCTGTTGATTGGCTGGGGTTTAAACCAGGTGACCTTTCTGAGTCTATAAGTTTAAGTGGTAGATTACACAGCACGCCTTATATACCCAAAATAATGGACTCGTCGCCCCGAGTTCAAATCCTGAATGTGATCATTGCATTTCACTTTGCGCTAATACCCTTGGGAAAGGTATTAATTCTACTCTCCTTCCAGCTATGGATAATATTAGGGCATACTGGGCTCTTTAACCTTGGTTAGGCAACTGGTCTAGGAGAAGGAAAACTCTGAATTCGAACCTGTTGAACTCCGCTTAAGAAATTGACCTTGTGTCACATCCTGCTTGTGCGGAGGGGTTGGTAAATATATATATACCCAAAATAATCCAACACCTACTCTAGATAGACTATTCCTATTTAAAAGAAGACATCTCTCAAGCCTTAGTAGAAATTGAATTATTTCAATCCGAGTTGCTTTACTTCAACAATGTTATAGATTCGTCCCTTCTCTCCATCTACTCCGAGTGCGTGCTGACTTCAAGCTCCCAATATCTTACCTATAATGGATTCTGAAAAGGGAAGCGCGTGGTGTAATGGTTAAAGTCTTGGGAAATGGACTCGTCGCCCCGAGTTCAAATCCTGGACTTGGTAATTGCATTTCACTTAGCGCTAATACCCTTGGGAAAGGTATGAATCCTACTCTCCCTCCAGCTATGGGTAAATAGTAGGGCAGACTGGACTCTTTAACCATGGTTAGGCAGCCGGTCTAGGAGAAGGAAAACTCTTAATTCAAACCTGTTAAACTCCGCTTAAGAAATTGACCTTGTGTCGCATCCTGCTCGTGTGGAGGGGTTGGTAAATATATATAATGGATTCTGTCTAACCTGAAACTGGTCCCCTACTGATCAAATTCCATATATCTTTAGGCGTATTCATTATTACTAGCAGCTCGATTTTGAGAAGATATTTCTCATAAATCCATGGGTTCTTCAGACAACTGAACACGTTATTTATATTGACAACCAACAAAAAACACCTTCCGGGTGGTATAAAAATTATTTTTGAAAAATATTCCTAAGGGGGTTAAAATTCAATGACAGAAAAGTGAGGAGCTGATGATAGGTGTGGCGCTCCACCTCAGACGCCGAAAAAAATCTCCTTGGTCTAGCGCAAGTGAAAAGAGGATAGATTCTTTCACTTTCTAGCTGATACCGACTTAAGGCCACCCCAACGATTTTTTTATTGGTAATGAAAAGAGACTTTCAAATTTTTATTGCATAAAATACTACTATTATATAAGTTGAGGTTAGTCTTCAGTTTTCAACTGTTAGGGTTCGTAAGCAAGATAATGAAATTTATTATAGGAGTAAAAAATATAAAATAATTTAAAATTAGTCCTATCCCTACAAATAAGATGTTGCGTGCATCTATTAGTTATTAATTAAATAATTATTTTTTCATGTTTTGCACATAAATTTTACACAAAATCGTAGGTATTTGTTTATTTGTAGACTTTTTCAGTTAACTTCTTAATTGGTTACTTAAATTTTGAGTGTATATAACACATTATTGTTTTTAGTCTTACACAATCATTGAGAATATTTTGACGTAAACTGTGACGTAGATTTGCTTATAGACGAAATAGTTTTTGTCAGCAGATATCAGCGTTTTATTCCTCCACGACTGATTGCCCTACCAAGAAAAGAAAGTTCACTGATTCTTACTATTTACTTATAGGTGTTATAGCATAAGAGATGGATTTATAACTTTCCCACAGGAATTAGCACGAAAAGTGTGCATATATACGAAGGTTTTTCAAAAATATATTTTTTTTAAAGGAAAAATACATTTTCTTTTCAGAAATTTTTTCCATAAAAGTAAACTCTTCATTGCTTTCAAATGGTTCATAACAAATAACATTTAATCCCGTAAAAATATAGGTTTTGATATCACCCCAAATGGCTGCAAATCTTAACAGAGGGCCCCAGTTTTGAACAGAGTTATGTCAACAGGTTTTTTTGTTGCTAAGAAGTGCAAATCATGTGAAATTTACAGTTTTGAAAATTAGTGTTGGTTACTTAGTGGGATTCTTTAATTTATGCTGGTTACTTTTCTTTTTTCTTTATATATATATATATATATATATATATATATATATATAATCATCCCTTACAACCATTCATTTGGATTACATTCATATATATATATATATATATATATATATATATATATATATATATATATATCCTGTGCAAATTACTTCAGAGGGTTAGTAAAGTCAATAAATCTGATTTTGATTACCTCAAATGGCTGCAATCTTAACAGAGGCCGCAGTTTTGAACAGAGTAATGTCAACATGTTTTTAGTGGCTAAGAAGTGCAAATCATGTGAAATTTACAGTAATGAAAATTAGTGATGTTTAATTTGTGGGATTCTTTAATTTCTTCTGTTTACTTTTTATTTCTTTTTTCTTTTTTTTCTTTTTTCTTTTGGAGGGGGTGGAATCCGGATATGGTAAATCTAACTGAACTGTTTAAAACTTCCACTAATCTTTATGTTGGCGTCCGATTAAGCTTCCTAACCTTCGACATTTTTTACAAGGATTGTTTCAGCTTTCCTCTCTTCCTGTCTGTATCTATTTCTATTCTAATATATATATATATATATATATATATATATATATATATATGTGTGTGTGTGTGCGTGTGTTGTGTGTATATATATATAATATATATATATATATATATATATATATATATATCCTCAGCAAATTACTTCAGTGGGGTTAGTATAGTCAATAAATCTGTTTTTTTTCTTTCCTTTATTTTCTTATTTCCAATTTGTTTGTATCTTTGCTGCTATTGGGGTTACTCCAATTTTTTCTTATTATCGTTGCCCTTAACCAATGGAAGTTATTGGGGCGGGTTTAGAGATGAGGAGGCTGGGGAGTACATAAAGGGCCGGTGTACGTGGGGGCTTGTGAACGCAGGGCGGGGGGAGGGGGTGTAGATGCCTCTGAACAGTTCAAGTCAATAGAAGTGGGTTATTTATTTGCTTTCCATCTTGTTTCGCCGGTGCGGCCGCAGACATCGATTATCTTTCCAGATTATTTTATTCGCGTCGAACTGACTTTGTGTTTTGTCTCTAAAGATAGACAATCACATATTTCTTTCTGATTAATAAATAGAGCTACCCTTACACATGAATAGCCATCCATCAATACAAAACTTTTTACCTAACTACGTAAACGGTGTACATCACACTTCTAAAACCAGCCAAAATACATTAATTCTATAATGTTATTAATTGTTTTAATGTTATCTAATTTTAGTATTATCTGCATTATTCGGACTATTATCCCCATCTTCATTGTTATTTGTACAACGTTTCGGTCGATATGCCCTCAGGCCTTTTTCAGGTATTTCATGTAGGACTCGGGAACCTACTCGGACTCGAGAATCTTCTTTTCGGACTCGGGAACCTTCTTTTCGAACTCGGGAATTTTCTTGTCGTAATCGGGAGCCATCACGGAACTTCGAACTTAACCCTTTATTTAGTCCACATGGGTATCCTGTTCTCATTCCGCTAACTATAGCTGGGGTAGGAGTTGTGTTAATTATTTTTCCATGTTACTGTCTCTACTCAGGATTGAACCCGGAATCCAGAGATAACTGTCACTTAGAACTGTATTAACCTAACTACCTTATCCACATATTCCTTACTGGGCCATATGGCCTTTAGGCACCCCTTAGACGATCTCGATTCATGAAGACATGTTTTCATTTACCCCGTTAAATTCCGGTTCTTTGTTAGGGGTTTGGGTTAGGGTTAGGAGTTAGTGTTATAATTTTTTTTAAATCTAAAAATAGTCTGTTAACAAACAACCGGATTTTGACGGTGTAAATGAAAAACATGTCTTTATGAATCGAGATCGAAAAAGGGGTGCCTAAAGGTTATATGGTCCTCCTTACTTGTCACGGTCTTCCCTTAGACATTAGGTTGCGTTGCGACAGGTAGCACCAGAGACAGAAGCGCTAAAGTCAAATTCTTTTAGAGCGACCAGCCTCAGAGGTAACACACAAGTTGTGTCTCTTGTACATAGGGAAGGGGCGGCGTTTTCCCCTTAAGCATTCCATGTACATGTTACAGAATAGATTTTTCAATCCATTCTGTTGCCTTATGACTTTACTTACCAAAATAAATAAAGACCCCAGTATAATTATTTAACCTATAGCAAAGCTATAACCATTCAGAAGGAAAACTAATTCAAACCTGTTAAACTCTGCTTAAAACCTGACCTTGTGTCGTATCCTGGACGGGTTGGTTAAACGCACATATATTTCTTGAATTAGAAACATTTTTTATAATATTTTTTTAAAATTTTAGAATTTAGAAACATGTTTTTGGGGGCGTGGGCAGTGGTTTATTCCTAATTTATATTATCATTTATTAAAACGTTTCAGCTGTTTTACTCTACTGCCTTCTTCAGGTGTAATATCGCACACATGTTGAATCTGTAATATTATGAATCTTGAATTTCCATTTTATTTTGTTCAGTTTTAATAATAGTTGTTTAGATGTACCAGTTTAATTTTCTCTATATCTTCTATCCTATTTTGTATTCTAGTTCTATTAAGTTTGCCAAGGAAATAATGTATCCGTGTTGTCACTTTCGTCGTGGATTTTTCTTGTATATTAGGTATTAATATACAGGAACAATTCACGAGGAAAGTGAGAACAAGGACACTTTATTTCCTGGGCAAACCTAATAGAAGTCGATGAAATTATATACATCACAAACAATCGTTTCCAACCAACACTACTTATATCACCAGTGTTTATTTAATCTTAATTTGATATACTAAAAATTAATTAAAAAATGATTAAAGAATTTAAAAAATGAATAAAGGATAGAACATAATTAAAAGCAAGGAAAAATGAAACAAAAGAAAAAAATAAAAAGTTAGAAAAATAGTAAAATAAAAGATAAAACGAATATTATATATATATATATATATATATATATATATATAATATATATATATAGATGATGATGATGATGATGATGTCTTTTATCAGAAAACCTGAAAATGTATTATAAGTGCTTTAGAATTCTACTAGTTTATTAAAAAAGAACAAGTCATTGTTTTTATAGTGTAAATAAAAAAATTGGTGTAATACGTGCCAATATATTGTATCACAAACTAAAAACTAATCATTATCCTCATCGTCATCAGTAGCAGCAGGAGCAGCAGCAAGTCTTGCTGACAGCATATATTCCTTTGGCTCTCTTTCGTCATACATTCCTATCGTCCATTGCTATTGGCATGTCCGCTATATCCAGTGTTCGCACAGAGCTGATGTCTATAGGAATTTCCTTATCGGCCAACACTGGTGTATCCAATGTGTAGGTATCCACAGGAGGGCGTCGCTAATGAGCTCGTTCCTGCTTAGCCAGCATTACCCATGCATCGAAACTGCACAAACGATGCTGTGCTCTTTAGTAAAAATTCCTGGAAGTAGCACCACACAAAAGAGCAGCAGCAGTATGATCATTTACCTCTCATCTCACAGACTATCTAAGTAAAAAAAGGAGGAAAAAACTAATAATGGCTGGCAATGTTTCAACTTATTATAATACTAGAAGCGGCTACTCAGCGACGCCTAGGTATGCGGTGGTGGTGGGGGACTAGTTGTATTTTATGCCAGACATTTTTAAGTATAAATTCAATGCTATTTCTATATATATTTTAATTTTTGAATGTTTTCGGATATAAATCAAATTTTCATGATTTTTGCACAAAAAGCAAGAATCGGTGTTATCAAATATGTATATATAAATATATATATGATGTATATTTATAAATGTCTATAAAAATATTTGTTTCTTTGTTGTTAATGGCTTTAAATTTTTGTAGTTTCATCCGAACATACATACATACACACCAATTGCTATTCATATATGTATTGATAATTGTAATAATCCTAATTAAAATATTTGTATCGCCTTTCTATGTTTAATACTATTGTTGCGACAATAGAATACATGTATTTCTATGTATGAAGTTAAGTAGATCCGGCCCTCTGGCGGGGTTTGCTGTAATTAACAGCGATCCCAGAGGGCTATCCCCCCAGGCAATACCTGCCCCCTTGATTTAAAGGGACAGGGCTGGGTTTATTGCCTAGAGGATGAATGACGACTTGATCAACGCCATTTTGCACCCGCCACCCATGAGCTTCAGTTCATGGGTGGTTGCACATTAATAGGGCCTTGTGCCTAACCTGTACACGTGGGGTACGTGGTAAATATTATGTATGAAGTTAAGTGAGGGGGAGTCTTCAGAAATAAGTTATAGCAATCACGTGAAGCGCCCAGAGGTTTTGGTACCTATATTCAATGGAATCCCTCCGAGTTCAAATCCTGGACGGGGTAATTGCATTTCACTTAGCGATAATACCCTTGGGAAAGGTATGAATCCTACTCTCCCTCCAGCTATGGGTAAATAGCAGGGCATACTGAGCTCTTTAACCTTGATTAGGCAACCGGTCTAGGAGAAGGAAAACTCTTAATTCAAACCTGTTAAACTCCGCTTAAGAAATTGACCTTGTGTCGCATCCTGCTCTTGCGGAGGGGTTGGTAAATATATATATTCAATGGAGACATTCAGACCAGACCCACAAGCAGTCGACCAATAGGGATATGAATTTTTCCGTGTCTCTATTAACTAAAGATCAGTGCCTCAATTTGTTAAATGCTTATAGAACATTCCAGAAAGGCAAAACATAATAAGAAACGATATTTTATCATTAACATACGATCCCATGTTTCTGGGCATTAAAACAGGATCCTGAAATTTCTTATTCATGCTATTAAAATATGATCCCACGATTCTTGGTATTAAGTTCAGATCACTATATTTGCCTCACATTCCACTTATGAGGGCGTGACACAAGGACATTTTTATGTGGGCCCACCCACAAGCTGAAACTCATGGGTTGTAGGCAAAAATATGCATTGATTCCGTCGACATTCAACCTCAAGAGGGGCGCCTCAGCACTGGGGAAATAAATCCAGCCCTGCCCCTTAACTCAAGGGACAGCTATTTCCTGGGAGGATACCCCCTGGGATCAACGCTGTTGATTTTTACCTAGCCGCTCCAGAGGCCGAAGCACTCTGAAGCAGGCTAAAGCAATCATTTTATAAATACATTTTATAAAAATATGATCACGTGATATTTATGTCATGAAGATATTATCGAATAATTCATTGTTTTCACAAGGACATCACATGATTCCTTGTCATCAAAATATGAACACGTGAATTAAAATATGATTAAATGATGCCCAGGTTGGTTTATGTTACGTTTTAATGGGCCATCCTTCAAGGAAGAGCGCTTGTCCAGCGGAAAACCGTGGTAAAGAATCCTTTGATTGAAAGTTCCTTCGTCAATCATTGCAAATGAACATCTGTCAGTATCAGTGCTTAAGTAGTCAATCAACCACGCATTATGGCTGTTGATTATCGGAGGAATAAACCAAGTGACCCCGGCCAGTCCATAAATTTAGCTGGTGAATTGTAGCACACCTTATATACCGGAAGCGCGTCGTGTAATGGCTAAAGTCATGGGAAATGGACTCGTCGCCCAGAGTTTAAATCCTGGACGTGGTAATTGCATTTCACTTAGCGCTCCAGTTATGGGTAAATAGTAGTGCAGACTGGGCTCTTTAACCTTGGTTAGGCAACCGGTCTAGGAGAAGGAAAAATCTGAATTCAAACCTGTTAAAATCTGCTTAAGAAATTGACCTTGTGTCGCATCCTGCTCGTGCGGAGGAAAAATGAAGTAGCACAGACAACCAAGTCCAGTACAAAAAGTCGTATCAATCAGAGGAGGAAAGCAACCCATGAGAAGATGGACAACAGACTCTCCTAAGAACACTCTCTTCTTTCCTCCCCTTTATATACCAGATAAAGGGTATATATAACAGCTGCATTCTAGGAAAAGTTAAGCTTCTGATCTTTAGTTAGTGTTAATGTCATCGTAAAAATAACCGGTAAAAAATTAGTAGTGGTAATTTTGTCGGTAGAAATAGTCAAATAAAAGTACCTGACTAATGTCAGTCATCTATAGATGTATAAAGGGCAGTTGTTCAAATCCTGGATGAAGCTGTTGGCATTTCACATGGCGCTAATACCCTTGGGAAAGGTATTAATCCAATTCTCCCTCCAGCTATGGGTAAATAACAGGGCAGACTGGACTCTTTAACCATGGTTAGGTAACCAGGATAGGAGAAGGAAAACTCTGAATTTAAACCTGTTAAAATCCGCTTAAGAAATTGACCTTGTGTCGCATCCTGCTCGTGCGGAGGAGTTGGTAAATATATATATAAAGGGCAGTTGTGTGCATGTGTATGTCCGGGCGAAACTTCGAAAATCAGACAATTAACGACAAAGTAGACATATATATATATATATATATATATATATATATACATTAAATATCACCAGAGCTTGTTTTTAAGCAAAAAATATAGAGATTTGATTTACATTTCGTTAAGATAAAATTAAAAAATGAAATTTAAATGATAACAGTATGGAATCTTTTTCATAGACATTAACATTTCTTTTCAAGTAACTGGATCAATGCAAAGTCTAGTTTTTAGATAGGGATTTAAATGGGGCATCCCACGAGGATTCACGATTCAGTAATAATGGATCTGCGGGACTAACTTTTAAAAAATCCCCCTTCTACCTAGCCGACGCCGGGTAGCCGCTGCTAGTATGATATGAAGTTTCTCTATCAGAAAGATCTATCCCAAAAACTCTAAGTCCTGAAATCTGGATATTGAATCGGGACTTGGACCAACTTTTTGGGAGTTTACAAAGTTTATTCTCTATTACCGTTTAATACATCAAATCTTTTAACAGCCCTATATTATTGATAGAATTAAATATGACCCCGGATTTCTCATTTATGTCATTAAAATATAATTACATGATTTCTTGTTATTAAAATATAATCACATGATTTCTTGTTATTAAAATATAATCACACGATTTCTTCTTTCGGATATTACAATGCAATCCCAATTCCTGTTTCGAAAACTTAATCATTTGATTCATTGTTTCTTTTCTCACCAAAATGTTTTCTTTTCTTAAATTGTCGATATGCCCCGTGGGTATATTTTATGCGTATTCATATTTCTATTCATATTTGATTTTATGCGTATTTGTATCCATATTATGTATTCATTACTCCAATAAATACTTCATATTATGTATTCATACATAAAAAATTAATACGTATTTGTATTCATATTTGATTTTATGCGTATTCAATACTTATTTTATGCATATTCAATACTTTCTTAAACTTCTCTCTAAAAACAATATATCAATAATCGTAATGGAGGCATTGAACCAAGCCCTCCAACAGGGGCAGTAAATGACACAAGGTCATTTTTAAACGGAGTAAATCTGGTTTGAATTCAGAGTTATCCATCTCCTAGATTTGTTTGCCTTACCATGGTAAAAGAATCCAGTATTTACTACTATTAACCCGTTGCTGGCAATCC
Organism: Doryteuthis pealeii; assembly: GCA_023376005.1. Lineage (NCBI taxonomy): Eukaryota > Metazoa > Mollusca > Cephalopoda > Myopsida > Loliginidae > Doryteuthis > Doryteuthis pealeii. The sequence goes on along the minus strand of CM042161.1, from coordinate 51,768,700 downwards.
TAATAATTTATTTACCATTACAGCTCATGAGGTTCCTTTTTCGTTTTAAGTTCCCTTGGTAAGGGTCGGTTTATTTCAGTCAGTAGATCGTTCTGCTAGGAATCACAAGGTTCCTGGTTCGATACCGGCCCTCGCCAAATCAGCGTATGAGTAGCACAGGGATATGTGCGGAGAAGTAATGAGCTGATGGTAGGTATGTCGCTCCACCTTAGACGCTTAAATAATCTCATTGGTCTAGCGCTATTGAAAAGGGGATTGACTCCCTCGCTGATTGGTTTGATACCGACTTTAGGCCACCCCGACAAATTTACTTACTTACTTTATACATTGTGTCACACCCTACTTGTGGCGAATGGGTTTGGTAAATACCTATATATATTTAGGGCTTGTTTCATGATTCTCTTATGGGAACTATTGTTACTCACTCATTCTAAACATTTGCAGTTCTGTGCCAAGTCCACTGCCATGGACAGGATGCGTCACAAGGTCAATTTTTATGCAGGTTAAAGGAATTTGAATTCAGAGATATGATTTTACTACAGGGGTTGTGTTTTTGACTAGCCTAGCTTACCTCTCGTAAAGAGTGAATGCGCTGGTCCAGGATTATTCATACGCGGCTATCTGAGAACATTTGAGTGATTACGGAGCCTGTTTCAGAGTGCTTCGGCCTCTGGAGCGGCTAAGTAAAATTAACAGGGGGGGCTATCCCCTATTTCATGATTCATGAAAATATATATATATATATAATATATATATATATTATATATTATATATATATAAGGAATGTGAAAAAATAGATGGAAAATATTCCGACAGTATGAATTTAACATTTTTGAAAATATTGATGTTTATAATTGCTGACAGAAATCTGTTTCGACCGCTTTGATAGATCGGTCATCATCAAGAGCAACATATGAGAGAAAGATGGGATGAAACAACCGTTAGAAGAGGTACAAACAAAACGCTATTATTCAATGCTGGAATTTTTAAAAATGCGTGTTCTGTGTTAAAAATAAAATAAATTTTATTTTTATTTTTAAAAATCAGAATAGAACACGCATTTTTAAAAATTCCAGCATTGAATAATAGCGTTTTGTTTGTACCTCTTCTAACGGTTGTTTCATCCCATCTTTCTCTCATATGTTGCTCTTGATGATGACCGTTCTATTAAAGCGGTCGAAACAGATTTCTGTCAGCAATTATATACATCATTTGTTTTTTCAAAAATTTTAAATTCATATATAAGGAATGTATATTCATGGGTACGTGTGTGCACGCGTGTGTGCGTGTGTGAATAATTTTGTGTGTGCGTGTGTGTGTGCCTGCTTTTATTCTAAGCTACGTTAAACGCACATAGAGTGGAATGGCAAGTCGTTCAAACATAGATATGAAGTGGTTTATTAACTTAGAGAATGAGCCCCTGCAGTCCCAGCTCTTTTCTAGACTCAAACCCCTTATCTTGTCACAACACTCATAATGCTTAACAAAAAAATCCCCTTTTTTTTTTTTGATAAAAAAAGGAAAGTTTTTTCTATGCAACCCTTTTCCCTCAAACCCCGTTTTATGTCAGGGAAGACTGTCCCCGTTGAAGCTTAATGTACGGCTCATTAAGCTATCCCTTCTCTTCAACTAGCGATACCTTGCCTAAATCGTGACCCTTTCAACCAACGCTGCCCATTGACCTCTGACCAATTTGGTTGAAGGCTTCACAGAATCGTGCTGTCAGGAGGCCGCGAAGACATCGTTTCTACGCCTTGAAATGTCAACAAGCACTGATATTACGCAAAGATTTCAAGAAAGATGGTATCGGCAAATCCATGAACTGGAATGGTTTTATCTTTTAGTTCTTTTTTGTTTGTTTGTTTGTTTGTTTGTTTTACTTTTCTTTCCCTTTTTTTTTCTAAGAATATTTTCCGTTGTTGGCTTTGAGAGAGAGAGACTTACATACATTTTCTTGTTGATTATTGGATGTTTTTGTTTTTGTGTATTATTATTTGTTATTTGTTTTCTTGGTATTTTGATATATTTAGTAGGGAGCGCGAAAGAAAAAAGCACGTGATCTATTATTCCTACCATGTGACAACTCTTCAGGTATTAATGAAATGAACATTTATCCTTAAAGGACGCCTTTATCGGCTATTAAGCATCTTATTATTAGTCTTCTATTTATACGATGAGACTTCAAAACGTATTGGGACTGACTTCGTGATATTTCTTAAACAATCAGACTCGTCTCGACAAAGTCCAGATGTCTAGACTGATATCTAGACGTCTATACATACAAAAATATATTATGTAAGTAAATGTTGTAGAGTAGCTAGCACCCCTTCAGTACTCTACCAGATGGCCTGGCTCATAGACTTAGATAATGGACCGGGTTTGCTCAGTCAGTAGAGCGTTCGGCTAGAAACCACAAGGTTCCTATTTAGATACCGGTCCTCGCCAACTCAGCGTATGAGTAGCACAGGGATCTGTGCGGTAAAATAAGGAGCTGACAGTAGGTGTGGCGCTCCACCTCTGATGCTAACATATTCTCCTTGGTCTAGTGCAAGTGAAAAGGGGATATACTCCCTCGCTGATTGGCTGATACCGACTTTACTTTATAATATATATATATATTGTCAACCAAAATGAATATCTAAAAAAAAATCAAACCTCTTTGCGGACATTCACCATCATCAAATTTTGCTGACAATAATATGGATTATCGCGACTCTCTCTCCCTCTCCTGCTCCGCTCTCTCTCTCTCTCTCTCTCTCTCTCTCTCTCTCTCTCTCTCTCACACACACACACACACACACACACACACACGCATACATACAAACTCATACTCTCTCTCTCTCGCTATCTCTTTCAATCTTTCACCCGCCACCCTTTTCTATCGGTCAACGCTCCTGACAAGTCCTATACTTCAACAACAAAAAAATCATCACTCTAGACTCCCAATGTATACAGCTGATACCGACATCAGGCCACACTGCAAAATCTTATTTTACTTATATTTACTTATATATTTTACTTATATATTTTTGTTTTATTATACTGCTACTGATATTATTAACTGAATTATTTGAATTTTTCTGATGAGATTTTATATATATATTATTTTGATTATGATGTGTCTTTATATATCACAAAAAAGATGAGGACAACAATTCGAAAAATCAAAATAATAAAGAACTCTATTGTTGTTATTTCCAAAGCTTAGTTTGGTTTGGCGTTCGGCCAGGATAGGGTGTACCCACTGACAATCGAACTCACTAACAATAGCCGACTAGTCTAGCTCGCTAGCCACGCGTGGTGCCGCTAATATTAGATATTGCAGATCGACAGAGAGCCAGTTAGTTTGAACAACAAACACGTTTACTTTTTTCCCGAAACTCTCTCCCAAAGGATAAAGCAAAAAACAAGTGATAAAGAAAAGCTAAAAAAAAATGGCTATCTGATTAAAAACAAAAACAAATAAAAAGCATAGAGTTCTTATTGTAAAATACCAGCTGCCTTTTTTCTATTCTTTCTGGGTTTTTTTTTGTTGTTTGTTTCTTATATTTATTGAGGTTTGTTTGTTTGTTTGTTTTTTGGGGTTTTTTTTTGTTTGGTTTGCAATATTGCATTCCTTTCCGGTCGCTTATTTCCCGGCAAGCGACTACCTCCATATAAATTCATTGTCTGAGAATTAAAGAAGCTAAAATTTGGAAGAGTAAAAACAGTTGGGAGTGCTTTGAGGTAATTTCGTATTCATAAGAAATCACGTGGCTACAACTAGACCAATAGAAGAAAGAGTATTCTCTTGTCTTTAGCTGACAGTAAATCAATACCGTTATTATTAGCTTGCTGCCAATGGGAGAGGGGCCACCATTCTAGGACGCTGAGATGGGGCTTGTACTGCACTGTTTGTTTCTGTACTAGCAAGATGATGCTCTTGCTCATATCAAATGATAACGTCGGAAATTGGCCTTCCTGATATTAACAATGTACATGGTCAATGTACGTTGTTAATATTAGAGGAAACAGACAAGGCTCGAGAGTAAAATAATTGGATGTATAATAACTGCAATTATGACTTCATTCTAGATTAAGTTTACACCATCTCTCTCATTCTCTCTCTGCCCCACCCGAGGGGGTCGAGTGTGTTTCGGCCACTGGACTGGTAAAGTACAATTAATAGCGTCGATCCTTGGGGGCAGGGCTGGGTTTATTTCCCAGTGCCTGAGGCGGCCCCATTGAGGGGGAATGCCGAAGGGATCGACGCAATTTTTGTTCTTTCCCACCCATGAGCTTCGGCTTGTGGGTGGGCCATACAAGTGGGGTATGAGGCAAATAGCCCCTCTCTCATTCTCTCCCCCTCTCTCTCTCTCTCTCTCTCTCTCTCTCTCTCTCTCTCTCTCTCTCACACACACACACACACACACACACACACCTAGCTCCTCTCTTTCTTTCTTCTAGACTGTATGGCTGCACCTCTTGGACCTTGACCAGGGGCCTGGAAAATAGGCTTGGATAGGAGCTGCACAAGGATGCAGCGTGCGATCTTGAATAAATCGTGGAAGCAACATCACACAAGAAAGTAGCTATACGGCCACCTGCCCCGTGTCACACCACCCATCCGAGTAAGACGAACAAAACATACCGGATACTGCTGGAGAAGTAGGAATGAACTCATAAGCGACGTCCTTCTGTGGAAACCAGCTCATGGACATGCTAGATTGGGTCGTCCAGCAAAGACGTAGATAGACAAGCTTTCTACAGATACTGCATGCTGTGCGGAGGAACTTCCGGGATCACTGAATGATAGGGATAGTTGGCGAGAGATTGTCATGGAGATCTGCAGTGCTGACAAGACAGGATGAGGATGATATAATATATATATATAAATTATATATATATATATATATATATATATAAAATGTACTACAAAATATATATATATATAAATGTACTACAAAAATTGCCTGGGAATAGAAAAGACTAAGAGAGTCACACCAATCAAAAATAATCGATTAACACTACATTACTAGACCAAAATAAAAAAGTATATGCGGCTGTGTCTAAAGCTGAAATGTAAAGAGTACTCGATACCTAAGTAGAGCAAATAGTAAATATTAATATCAAAGAACCAGGTCTACCAACTAACAGTTTCGCTTACTAGTTCATCAGGGCAAGAAACACAACACACACACACACACACACAAATATATATATATATATATATATATATATATATATATATATATATATAATATCGATTGATCGGTACTGTCTGCAAAGTTTTATAGGTTTATTTTAATTTTATTATGTCATAATTCATGACCTAGTCTGCACAATTATTTTTCTTGTCAATGGAAGATGAGAGACATACATACATATTATGGCATTAGAAATGAATAAAAAGAAAACAGGGTCGACAGGAATTTGAACTTAAATCGCCGAGTTCATTTCTTTCGACGATAAACACTGCGCAACTCCTGACTCCATTGTAGGGGACAAATGAAATCTAGAACTCCAGAAAGAAAAAAAGAAACGAACAAACAAAGAAAGTAATAAAGATCAAGAGGAACTTCTTCTTCTTCTTCTTCTTCTTCTTCTTCTTCTTCTTCTTCTTCTTCTTCTTCTTCTTCTTCTTCTTCTGTGCGTGTGTGTCTCTCTCTCTTCTTATATTATAATGATATCTTTTTTATGTTAATTTTTCTTTTTAAGACTTATATTACCTCTTATTCTACATTTTCTTCTATTAGTTTTTTCTTTTTTTTTTACTCATTCTTCTTCTTCTTCTTCTTCTTCTTCTTCTTCTTCTTCTTCTTCTTCTTCATTAACGTGACTGAGACAAAGAAGAAAAGTGGGGATTTAGTCGACAAGAAAATCGAAAAAGGAGAAAAAGAACCAAAACTAAAAAAAAAAACGTAGAAAATGCCAGGAATGAAGTACGTCAAATCGATTAGATATAAGTTATAGGCTTATTGGATTGCTTGGGGGTATAGAAGATATTTAGTCGAGTCCCCACTCACCGTGGACCAATATTAGCATTTGTATATCTATGATATGCTAAAATTGAACACAACGGTAGACTAACTAGACAAGTCATTCGTACATACAGAAACATTTAATATATACATACAAGTGGTATTGAAAATAATAACCAGACGTGTTCCAATAGATAAAATATGCACACGTTGTTCAATGAACAAGTAGTATGTGAAAGGGGTACAAAAAGGAAAAAGGGCGTAACTGAGATTGATTGACAGTGAAATAATCATAATAATGTTGGCTTAACTGTTCAATACCGGGAAGGGAGACAAAGGTTCTAGTGTGAATAGAACATATGCAAAAGATAGGGAGAATGTTTTTTTTTATTCGCATTTTACACTCCAGAATCCATTATTTGTTTTAAATAAGAATGCTTGCAACCATATAACTATGAGCAAATTATTTGTTTTAAATAAGAATGCTTGAAACCATATAACTATGAGCAAATTATTTGTTTTAAATAAGAATGCTTGAAACCATATAACTGTGTGCAAATTATTTGTTTTTAAATAAGATGCTTGAAACCATATAACTGTGTGCAAATTATTTGTTTTAATAAGAATGCTTTAAACCATATAACTATGAGCAAATTATTTGTTTTAAAATAAAGAATGCTTGAAACCATATAACTGTGTGCAAATTATTTGTTTTAAATAAGAATGCTTGAAACCATATAACTATGTGCAAATTATTTGTTTTAAATAAGAATGCTTGAAACCATATAACTGTGTGAAAATTATTTGTTTTAAATAAAATGCTCGAAACCATATAACTGTGTGCAAATTATTTGTTTTAAATAAGAATGATTGAAACCATATAACTGTGTGCAAATTATTTGTTTTAAATAAAAATGTTTGAAACCATATAACTGTGTGCAAATTATTTGTTTTAAATGAAAATTTTTGCAACCATATAACTGTGTGCAAATTATTTGTTTTAAATAAGAATGGTTGAAACCATATAACTGTGTGCAAATTATTTGTTTTAAATAAGAATGATTGAAACTATATAACTGTGTGCAAATTATTTGTTTTAAATAAGAATGCTTGCAACCATATAACTGTGTGCAAATTATTTGTTTTGAATAAGAATGCTTGAAACCATATAACTATGTGCAAATTATTTGTTTTAAATAAGAATGAATTGAAACCATATATAACTGTGCAAATTATTTTGTTTTAAATAAAGAATGCTTGAAACCATATAACTGTGTGAAAATTATTTGTTTTAAATAAGAATGATTGAAACCATATAACTGTGTGCAAATTATTTGTTTTAAATAAGAATGATTGAAACCATATAACTGTGTGCAATTATTTGTTTTAATAAGATGATTGAAACCATATAACTATGTGCAAATTATTTGTTTTAAATAAAAATGCTTGAAACATATAACATTGAACCAATAACTGTGTGCAAATATTTGAAAATTATTGTGTTTTAAATCAGAATGATTGAAACCATATAACTATGTGCAAATTATTTGTTTTAAATCAGAATGATTGAAACCATATAACTGTGTGCAAATTATTTGGACAGGTCTTAAGTTGGAAATAGGACATGTCGTAACTATCTACGTACCCATTGAAATACTAGGCCATCCCCTAGTAATATAATGATTAGAAAGGTAGTCTCGTAGCAATAATGTTACAGCAGTCTTCAATCAATCCGCCAAAGTTTATTCGTTTCTTGTCCGATGCACGTTTTTATTCTCGTTATTAAGATCAAAACCCGACTCTCATCTGTGTAGGAAGGCAGGCCTTAAATAATAATTAACTGCCCAGAACAAGATCCGACATCCCAGTCAATCGCATCCAACGCTGCCGAACGTAATGTAGAAATTTGCATACACGTCAACGAGGATGAGTAGTCTGACTTCCAGCGACGACTCACGATTAGGAAGTTGCAAGTTCAATCTCTGCTATGAACAGGTTCATCACTGCTTAACTTCGGTGATCTAGGGGAGACCGCTGCTTACAGCGTAACTTTTCCATAATCGTTTATATTAATTTGGTCAATGAGAAAGCTATCTTCTGGCAGGAAATTAAGAGAGTAAAAAGAAATATATGTAGCTGTGTGTGTAGGGAAAAAAGATCTTAAGGGTTAATCATTAGGGAATGATCTTCGAATAAAACACGATGGCAGTATTATCTGAAGAAAGCGTTTCTTTTTACACGTTTCAATATTCACAGAAAAAAGGGAGGTAATTCAAATAATGATCTTTCTTTTTTTTTCTTTGTTTACT
>CM042161.1:51752931-51755431 GCA_023376005.1 Doryteuthis pealeii | reverse complement strand
CTTTCTTTCTTTCTTTCTTTCTTTCTTTCTTCACGCCTCTCTCTATTCCCTTTAATCTTCCCCTCCTTTCTTTCTTTATTTTTTCTATTTCCTACTGATTCTTTCTTTTCTTTTCTTTCTTTCTTTCTTTCTTTCTTTCTTTCTTTCTAGTTTACTTTCTGCAATGTTCTCTTAATTTTTGTCTTCTCAGTTTCTTTTAAATTTTGTTTTTTTCATTCGTTCATTTATTTATAAAGTCTCCCCCTCCCTCTCTCTCTTTCCTTCTCACTCTTTCTTTATCCCTATTTATTTTATTTTCCCTTATATATTCCTGTTTCTCTCCCTCCCCTCTCTCTTCTTTCCTTCTCACTCTTTTTACCCCTATTTCTCTCCCTCTCCCTATCTATCCTGTTTCTTCATAATCTCTCTCTCTCTCTCTCTCTTTCTCTCTCTCTCTTCTCTCTCTCTCTCTCTCTCTCTCTCTCTCCTTCTCTCTCTCTCTAACATTACCCATTTCTTTTGTTTTTCTATTTCACCTTACTCTTTCCTTTTTTGCTTTTATTTCCTTTATTTCTTTATTTCTTTCTAATCCAGTTGATTTTTACTTTTCCCCGTTATTTTTCTTTATTTCCTTCACTCTTTCTTCTATTTCATCTTCCCCTTTTTCATTTCACCCTTAAATTCTTTCTTATTTTCCTATTTTTTTTCTTAGTTCCCATTTTTTACTTGATTTTCAAAGAAGCCATTTTCTTTTATCCTTTTATGTTCCACGCTTTTGATTTGTCGGTTTTCTTTCTATTTCATAAATTCAAACCATCGTTATCTTCCATCAAACCTACCTCTTCCCACCTATCTCTCCGCTTTTTCCCTCTTCCAATTACCATTTCGCTTTCTAACTTAAAAATTGATTGCAATTCTTGACGAAGTTATTACGAAAGAAATCCCACTTTTTTTATTGTCAGATTTTTTTTTTATTATTTGGGCTAAGGGATGAAGCCTACACAAAGAAATTCGCTACACAATTTCATAATTACCTCATTCGCATGTTTTACACTTTTATTTCATCGTATTCTTCCACCTCCCCCCGCCCCAGAATGGTGTGTTATTTGTTCCTATTCTTAAGGGCATTCGCTTTATTCTATCATTACCATTTAATTTGCAACAGCGAAATGGACAGCCTGATGGACAAAGGTAGTTGCCTCCTGTGAGAACAATTTGCTTCGAAATAAATATATTTATACGAGTCGATTGTGATCGAAATTGGCGGACAAATGCGAAAAAAAATATTGATGAAATCAGAAAAAAAAAAGAAAAAAGAATAAAGAAATAAAAAATTAAATAAAACTAAGAAATATAAAGAACGACAATTTTCAAAAGTGACGGAAATAGACCGAGCAAAAAAATAAGATAAAGAAAAAATGTTTAGAGAAAAAGAATATAAAGATGAAAGCAAAAAGAAAAACTCAACAATAAAAGTATTGATAAAGTAAGGAATTTGAATAAAGAAGACAGAGTTTTTTTCTATTTAGTAGAGTTTGTATAGTCTGACAAAAAGGCCTTAAAGGGGACAGAGTTGAATAAGTGTTAAGTTAAAAATGAAACAAAACAAGAACTGTTATGGTAATTTACCACGAATGCTTGAACTCTTCCAACTACAAATAGCAGCAGGTTCTGCACTTAAGCGAGAGTTAATATTTCAGCGGATAGCCGATAAGACAATCTCGCGTGTACCGACTCATTGATATATATTTGTACTAATGTTCTTTGTTAATATATTTGTTTAACTCATTTCCTCTCTTGTGTCTTTATTCTGGCCCCTAACCAGGACATAATAAGAACAAAAGAATGATAAGGGAGACGAATAGACAGAGATGTTACCTGCTTATTTTAACGGCATGTCAACCTCTCTAGGGTTATTTTCTGCTTAGATGTGATGGAAGCAAGTACATTGTATGAAGATGTGCTGAAAAAACTTATAGACTGAAAGGTTCGTATGATGACGTCATGTCTGATACTGATTAATATATTATATATATATATATATATTATATATATTTATATATATATATATATATATAAAGATATGAAAACACCACAAAATGCTGTTAAAATTGAAACATTTTATAACATAGCTGATATTGAACAATATTTCGATTTTATGAAAATCATCATCAGAGCTTGTTTTATACTCCGTGTTGTTAAGAGCGGAGACAAAAGTCATATGAGTTCAAAACAAAAACCTTGATGTTGCAAAAAGGAAAAAAGTTATACAATAGTTTCGAATATGAGCACTTCTGCCGCATTTTTCTCGGTCATCAGATTATGTATATTTTTGTATATATATATTATATATATATATATATATATATATATATATTATATATAGTCATACGCATACTGTACTGTTTCTCTGCATCCTAGTGCGCCTAGACTTGGTATGGTAGAAGGAGTATTCTCATGAAAACACTTAGGGAAAAAAGCTAGGTGAGAATTACGCAAGGATGATGTGTGCTGTCTTCAA
>CM042161.1:51745431-51747931 GCA_023376005.1 Doryteuthis pealeii | reverse complement strand
CAAGCGTAAACGCAACGCTCTTCCAAGGAATGGAGCACTCTGTGACGGCCTTTACACACAAAGCGATGTGTGTATTAAAACAGTTAAAATCCCCTTCCCATTCTGTAAGTGAAGACAGCCTAATGGTTAAGGTGTCGGACTGACACCCAACCGATCGGATTTCAATTCCGGCTGTAGGTAGCTTACAAAATGTTCTAGCCACACTGAAGAGACTTGATAAGTCGAAACACTTGTCTGTGGATTACCATATATATATTTATTTATTTTGCAGAGTTTTCACAGATCAATGTTCATTATAAACAGCGACCCAGGTTTCATGCCAAGGGGCAATCATCAGGTTGTTGAGCAAGATCCCATGGTGTTTGTTGAAGATCTTTACTCATAAAACTCTGCAAAATAAATAAATATTAGCTCTCATAATTTGTGATTGAGCACTGTATTTTCTTTGTTTCATCACAAAAAAATGTGTTTTTATATATACCTATATATATATATATATATATATATATATATATATATATATATAAACAATGTAAGGAATTCGAAAATAAAGCATGTTGTTTACATGGCCTTAATGTTGTAAACAGGTGATATAAGGACGAAATTAAAGCCACAACTTTATACTTTACTTTAACTATTCAATAGCTTCATTTTCAGTACAATTGTGTTTACGATTTTCTCCCTTCCAAAATGTCAGTTCCGCCATGAAGCTGGCTATAATTGAGGATCTTTTGAATTCTGGAGACCCTAATTCATATAATACGTCCATCCCATGTCAATTGGGATTGCCCGGCGAAGGTTACTATAATTCGATTCTTGCATATAGTATTAACATCAGAGTTTGTGATCCAGCCTTGTAAACCAAAGAAAACTCTTGTGCAAAAGCCTTAAGCTGGTTAATTTGTGATCGAAAGGTCGCCAGAGCCTCAACCGGTTAAATCGAACTTAACGGACCTAAATTCCACCATCGTATGTCACACCACCGAAAGAAAAAACAAACACACAAAATCAGTCAAGGGTTAAATGATACAACGACTGTACTTTTACAAGGGTAGATTCGCCATTAAATAACCCACGTAAGATGTGGCTTCCAAGATTTGTTCAAGACAACCCACAGCATCATTGTGTAGCTGCCATCGGTTTTTGCTCTAAATCATTGGTTAGAATCCAGGTGGTGTAGCCATACAGTAGCACTGAGAGTCTAAGACCTGGAAGAATATGTTTTATTTAACCTATGGTTTTGCAAACTGAGTTTTATATTCTTGCTTTTCGTATTCATTATCATATATAATAAATTAGCATCACACGGGCATTGGATTCTGGGAAATGCATAAAAATATACAACATTTCAGGGTGTACGAATAGTTTCGGCATTGACTATTGGTAATATATTTCGCTAGATTTGGAAGTAAAGAGAGTTCAGTATCATTGATATAGCATGTAATTCTAAGAAAGGGTAGCGTAGATATCAGGTCAACGGCACTTGGTAGCTGAGTGTTTCACCGACGTGATTTTCAAACCAAGTTTTATTTTTGGTTTAAAAATCGTATGACCAAAAACTGCTTCATATTTACGCTAACCTAACTTATATATATATATATATATATATATATATATATATATATATATATATATATATATATAAGTCATCCACAGACACGTGATTCAACGTTTACGTCTCATCAGTGCGGCTCGCTACCTCTAGCCGGGAGCGAAACCTGACAGAATTTTCGTCTGCCAAGTCCCTTACCCTCCTGGTCACAGCGACTGTCAGTTCGGATTGAACAATTAATTGATACATACTTACAGGATATGTTTTTACAAACACCAGAGAACTCAAGTCTGTAAACAACAGGCGAATATATATATATATAAATATATACACACAGACACACACATACACACACCACACACACACACACACACACACACACACATATATATATAGTAAGTAAAGTAAAGTAAAGTCGACGGGGCGGCCTAAAGTCGGTATCAACCAGCCAACGAGGGAGTCTATCCCCTTTTCAATAGCGCTAGATCAAGGAGATTGTTTAATATCTGAGGTGGGGCGCCACACCTACCATCAGCTCCTTACTTTACCGCACAAATCCTTGTGCTACTCATAGGCTGAGTCGGCGAGGACCGGTATCGAACTAGGAACCTTTTGGGTTAGTTTGTTGCAGATACAAGTTGGGAAAAGTGAATATTTTGTAAGCAAATGGTCCACAATGTGGTTTGAATTTTGTTTTTAGTTTTTGGTTGTTGTTTTTTTTTAACGTTTATGTTGATTTTACAACAGGGGCGACACAAGTTTCAAATTTTAAAATCCTTATCAAGTTAATAAAATTCTGGGTTGCGTTGGGAATTCTTTCACTGTATCGTTTTTAGGATGGGATTGTATAATAAATCATACTGATTAATTCCAGTTGACTCCACGTGGTTAGCATTCTTTCGGGGATTCCCTTTGATCTGCCACACCCTCACTTCCTCTTTTCTAGAA
>CM042161.1:51715431-51740431 GCA_023376005.1 Doryteuthis pealeii | reverse complement strand
CTCTTTCTTCGTCTTTATCGGCTATACCTCTTGCACATAGCTGATGGACGCAAATAATTGCTGGTCGGCCAATACTGGTGTGTCTATTTGTAGACGTCCCAAGGAGAACGTCGCTTATGAGTTCGTTCTTATTTCTTTAGCAGTGTCCCAGTATGTCTTGACCGTGTTACTTGGATAGGTTGTGGGATATGAGACAAGTGACCTTAGAGCTGGTTTCTTGTGGGATGTCGAGCCACTCTGATGTACCTGCCAGCTAGCTTTTTCTCTCAGTGTTTCATTAGAGACCAAATATTTGAGACATTCAGTAACACTAACTCGACCACAGCTTGAAGAATTCCAGCTTTATCTTATCAGATAGATCATATATATATATATATATATATATATATATTATATATAGTGTATACAGTAATAACCTACTCAAGTTCCACCATAAGGATCTTCAAGGTTAAATATATTGATTAATTACTGCTAACTGCTTGAGTTCATATTGTAATTACATGATAATTACAACAAGAACTCATGATAATTACTCCCGCAGTTAGTTGTATTTAATCAATATCTTGATTAATTCAGTGGATTTAACCTTGAAGATCCTTATGGTTATTTCTGTACACACTATAATAATAAATCCGCTCTACTTACGTATTGAGCATTTTATATTTCTTATAACGCTGACTTATCCGAGTAACACTTATACCAACCAAATATTGAGACCAACCCAATATTTTTACCGGTAAGTCATTCCTTTTACACACACACACGCACACACACAGACGCACACACACAGATACACACACACACACACACACACACATATATATATATATATATGGTGATTGCCGCTTCTTGACAGAATAAGGCCATTTCTACAAGTAGTTCAGTTGTGAGCAGTTGTGAGCACGCAGGTGGCCCACGTATCCAGTTTGTTCTCATGTACCCTGTCACATATATGAAACCCTCGACATACAGGCCCTGCCACACAGGTCAGACTTCAACGTAGGAAATGTTTCCATGGCGTCCGTCATGTGTCGTTTCATTGTGGAGGGCTTACCTTACCTCAAACTTCTTACAGCTACCATCGGCCTGTATTTCCATGAGGATGTGTATCAAGCCCACCCCCTTCTGTCAATTGGTCCTTATAGCTGAAACTGACTTCCGCAAGGGCATTGATGTCGGCCCCATATCGAGATGTTCCCCGTTGCGATACCAGTACGTAGTTTGGGGTTTCCCAATCTCTCAAGATCAGGAAGTGTTGAAACATTCTTAGCCTTGTTTTGTGTTGTAGTGTTTTCTTGTTTTCGCCCTGCTAATGTGGACATCCGTCGAAGCGCTGGTCTTTGGCCAGCTTGATAGGTGAACCGGCATTTGTTTAGGTCACCTTTTCTAGATAATTCCCAAAGGGCTTGGTGAACAATGTTAACCAAGGGGCAGCTCCTTCATCCAAACCCTCGCCGAGGCACGTTGCTGTTCAATCAGCAAGGAGGTGACCTTAAGTAGGTCACAAATCACGCCGTATGTAGACTCACATCTGCGTGCTTCCAGCCAGTCAGGCCTGCACACCTCACTGTTCTTCCATCACTCTGGACTTGTAGAAATATATGCACATGTGTTTTGTTTTACATGTTGCGCGCTTGTGCGACACGCATATATATATATATATATATATATATATGTGTGTGTGTTGTGTGTGTGTGTGTGTGTGTGTGTGTGCGATGGTGTAAGTGGTACTGTCGTAGGAAACGGACTCGGCAAGTTCAATATACATGAAAGTTTTCAAAAAGTAATGCCATTTTCTTTATTTCATGTGAATTTGTTTTTATAAAACTAAGGCCTAACGAGACTCAGCGTAAGAATGCAACGAGTAACACCCAACTTGCATATCGACAATATCCTTCTTCTGCATGACAATGCTCGACCCCACACAATTATCAGGACATGGGAGAAAATCGCCTCATCCGGGTGAACAACTTTACCGGATCCCCCATACTCATCTGATTTAGCGCCTTCAGACTATTATCTCTTCGGCCACGTGAAGGAGTGTTTGAGAGGCAAACATTATTCCAGTGACGAGAAGTGAAATCTGTAGTGAAATAGTGGCTCAAAGAACAGGCCATACAATTTTACGGGGCAGGGATACATGCTCTCATTCGAAGGTGGATCATTAATTTTGAGAGAATCGGTGATTATGTGGAGAAGTAGGGATGTAATCCACAGAGGACCAGCTTAATTTTAATATATGATACATGTTCCTGTGTTTGTAATTATACATGACTGAAACAAAATGCCATTACTTTTTTACTCATTCCTCACACACACACACACACACACACACAAACACACACACACACACACACACACACACACACACACACACACATATATATATATATATATATATATATATTTATTTATTTATTTATAGTCACCAATACAAAGTTCGTCTTACCAATGGTTTCAGATGTGTATCCCTCATCAGAGACGTCTCTGATGACGGATACACATCTGAAACCATTGGTAAGACGAACTTTGTATTGGTGACTATAAATAAATAAATAAAAACAGCTCTTAAAGAAATAAATGAGCACTTGACAATCATTTCTCCAATATTAATAAAAAAAATTCGGGTTGGCTCAGTCAGTAGAGCGTTCGGCTAGAAACCACAAGGTTCCTAGTTCGATACACGCCCTCGCCAACTCAGCGTATGAGTAGCACTGGGATCTGTGCGGTAAAGTAAGGAGCAGATGGTAGGTGTGGCGCTCCACCTCGGACGCTAAAATAATCTCCTTGGTCTAGCGCTAGTGAAAAGGGGATAGACTCCCTCGCTGCATGGCTGATACCGACATTAGGCCGCCCCTACGACTTTACTTTTACTTATATATATATATATATATATATATATATATATATATATATATTTAAGGACCCTTATACACTTTTTGCCATTGCGTTGTTTTGATAAATCTGCATGTAAATATTCTTTGGAACTTGGCCTAAAAAGGAGTGCTTGTAAAATCTTTGGAATTCTCAGGAAGTTCTGGAGTACAATGAATGAGATGCTACCGGAAACATTCAAACGTCACACTGTTTAACTAGACCTTGCCTAAATTCCCTTTCGTATATTACAAGGAATGGGATCGTCCTCTGCCAAAGAGCCTGTGCAAAACTCATATGTCATACCTGTGCAGATGGGATGGACTTCATATAAAGAACAAGCAAATCAATATGCCTCTGGCCTGACAGTTTTATTAGCTGAGATTTTATCTGAGATTTCCATGGTATAACGCTTTATGTGGTTAGTAGTGATAAGCATAGATTATAAGCATTAGAATGAATAATAATAATAATAATAATAATAATAATAATAATAATAATAATAAGTTCAATTAAAAGCTGGAAAACAATCCCTGGCAGAAGAAAAAAATCCAGAGAGTTATCTTCCAAGGAGACTCGTTATCACCACTACTCTTTATTATAGCAATGTTGCCGCTCAACCATATACTTTAAAAATATACAGGGGGTACAAATTCACTAACTCACAAGAAAAGATAAACCACCTTATGTACATGGATGACATAAGAAAATTTGCAAAATAAAAAAAGAATTGGATAGCCTAGTACAAACTATTAGAATATATAGCCAGGATATAGGGATGGAATTTGGAATTGAAAAATGTGCTATACTAGTAATAAACAGGGTGAAAGAAAACTAATGGATGGAATACAACTGCCAAATCAGGAAACTATAAAATCACTTGATGAAAATGGAAGCTACAAATACTTAGGAATTTTAGAAGTGGACAATATCATGTAAGCAGAAATGAAAGGAAAGTTAAAAAAGAATATCTCAGGAGAACTAGAAAACTTCTAGAAACCAAACTTAACAGCAGAAATCTGATCAAAGGAATCAATACCTGGGCTGTCCCATTATAAGATACTCAGAACCATTCTTAAAATGGACAAAAGTAGAACTCAGACAGATTGACCAAAGGACAAGAAAATTAATGACCATGCACAAGGCTCTCCACCCTAGAGATTATAGAGATAGATTATATGTCAAGAAAGGGAGGGGAAGAGGTCCTTGTCAACATAGAGGACTGCGTAGAAACCACAATCCAAAGATTACACAAAAAGAGTAAGACTAATTACTTATGGCGGCCAACAATAGTAGAAGCGACAGATGGACAAACAGAAAACAACAAAGACTAGAAAACAAAAATGGGAAGAAAAACAATTATATGGACGCTTCAAACGACAAATAGAAGAGGTTGCACATGAAAAGACTTGACATGGTTAAGAAAGGGAAACCTCAAAAGAGAAATTGAATCACTTATAATTGCTGCACAAAATAATGCCATAAGGACAACCTATATCAAAGGGAAAATTGATAAGACCCAACAAAATGTAAATGTAGACTTTGCGGTAATAGAGATGAGACTGTAGCAAACTAGCACAACGAGAATACAAAACTAGACACGACTGTGTTGGGAAGGTGATCCACTGGGAATTATGCAAAACATTTAATTTTGACCATACAAGAAAATGGTATATGCATAAACCAGAATCGGTTCTTGCGAACGAAACGCATAAAATTCTCTGGGACTTTGAAATAAAAACGGATCACCTTATCCCAGCAAGAAGACCAGACCTAGTGTTGATAAACAACAAAGAAAGGACTTGTCAACTGGTGGATTTTGCAGTTCCAGCAAATCACAGGTGAAGCTAAAGGAAAAGAAAAAGATGGACAAATATCTGGACCTTGCCAGAAACTGAAAAAGTTATGGAATATGAAAGTTAAAGTCTATCAATTGTATTTGGTGCACTTGGAACAGTCCCAAAAGGATTGGAAAAGAGTCTGGAAATTTGGAAATCAAGGAAGGATTGAAACCATTCAGAACACTGCACTGCTGCAATCTCCCAGAATCTCTCAGAAGAGTCCTGGAGACCTGAGGAGACTTGCTGTCACTCATGTTAAACTCTTTCAATCTTTCTTATTTTCTTTCTTTCTTTCTTTCTTTCTTTCATTCTTTCTTTCTTTCCTTCTTTCTTTATTTTCTTCTTTCATTCTGTCCTTTTTTCATTCTTTCTTTCATTCTTCTTTCTTTTCTTCTTTCATTTTGTCCTTTTTTCATTCTTTCCTTCATTCTTTCCTTCTTTCTTTCTTTCATTATTTCTTTCATCCTTTCCTTCTTTCTTTCTTTCTTTCTTTCTTTCTTTCTTTCTTTTTCATTTCTTTCTTACAATCTATCTTTCGTTCTTTCTTTCATTCTTTCTTTCTTTCATTTGTTCTTTCATTCATGTTTTTCTTTCTCTCATTCTTTCTTTTTTCCTTACTATCACCTTTTTCTTACGTCCCTAATATGCTCTAACGTGTCTCTTTCTTTCTTTTCACTGATGTATGTATTTATGTATTCATTTATTTTAACTAATTTCCAGAAGAAAAAAATTCTATTTAAAATTAACATTATTGTAAGATTTTTCTTTCTTTTCTTCTCCTTTCTTTCTTTCATTTCCATAACAATTAGCTTTCTTTTTTTTTTGACATCCCTGATATATTCCAAGAATTGTCTTTCTTTATGTTTTTCTTTCTTTCTTTCTAATTTCTTTCTTCATTAATTTATCTAATTTTAACTAAATTCAAGAATACAAATATGCTATGTGAAATGAATGAATTTTAATGAAAGTTCCGGTTTAGCTCAGTCGGTAGAGTGTTCGGCTAGGAATCACAAGTTTCTTGGTTCGATACCGGCTCTCGCCAACTCAGTGTATGAGTAGCACACTGACCTGCGAGGTAAAGTGAGGGCTGATAGTAGGTGTGGCGCTCCAACTCAGATGCTAAAATAATCCCTTGGTCTAGCGCTAGTGAAAAGGGGATAGACTCCCTCGCTGTCTGGCTGATACCGATATTAAGCGACTTTACTTACTTGCTGTGGTAAAGTATTCTTTCTTTTATTCATTTTTATCAGTTATCTTTTTTCTTACTCCCCTGAGTTTTAAAGCGTTTCATTCACTAGTATTATTTGTATTATTCGGACTATTGTCCTCATTTTCATTGTTATTTATACAACATTTCGGCCTATGTGCTTCCGGCCTTCTTCAGGTATTGCTTGTCGGAGTCGGGAACATTCTCGGATCGGGAACTTTCTTGTCGTAGTCAGGAACCTTCTTGTCGTATTCGGGAGCCATCACGTAACTTTGAACCTAACCCTTTATTCAGTTTACGGGGGTCTCCTGTTCACATTCCGCTAACCATATATGTTTCATTTTTTCATTCATTCTTTCTTTCTTTTCCTTTACAATTATCTTTCGTTTTTACATTATCGTCATGCTTTAAACTATTTATTATTTATTCATCTTAACCCTTAACAATAATAGCAATGTGCTATTTCACAAGGAAGCAGCTGTACGGCCACCTGCCCCCAATCTCACAAACCATCCGAGAGAGACGGAGAAGGCATGATGGACACTGTTGGAGGAGCGAGGAGGAACTCATAAGCGACGTTCTCCCGTGGAAGCCAACATATGGACATGCTAATGTGGGCCGCCCACCAAGGACCTACATTGACCAACTCTGCAAGGATGCTGGATGCTGCGCAGAGGAGCTCCCTGGGACAATGAATGATGGAGAAGGTTGGTTAGAGATTGTCATGAAATCCGTGCTGCTTGCACGACATGATGATGATGATTATTATTATTATTATGATTATTTAAAATTAAAGCTTTTCTAAAGTCATTGTCCTATTGTGATATGTTTTTACTTCTTTCTTTCTTTTCTTTTCATTTCCATCCCTATTCTCCCTGATATTATTCGATATTTCCTTTTGTTCTAAAGTGTCTCCTTCTTTCCTTCTCCTTTTTCTTTCCTTCTCCTTTTTCTTTCCTTCTTTCTTTCTTTCTTTCTTTCCTTCTTTCTTTCTTTCTTTCTTTCTTTCTTTCTTTCAGCCTTACTCGACTTCTATTTCTTTTCGTTTCTTTCTTACTTTCTATCTTTCTCTCATTCCTTCTTGTCTTCTCCGCTAGCAGATTTGATTTTTTTGACATTATCATTGACACTATGACACGTTGTCATAAGTATACATATACTTACACGCCTACTAACACACAAACACACGCTCACAAAAATTACACATACTTGCACATACATATCTGTGTGTGCGTGTTTGCGCGTATCGTAGAATTTGAGATGTAATCAAAAATTCGCCTCCAGTTACGATTTAATGTAAAATGTATCAATTCATGTTGATATTAAGCATCTTATTCTAAGTTCAATATAACTCACTCAGCTGCCCCCCCTCTCTCTCTCTCTCTCTCTCTCTCTCTCTATATATATATATATATATATATATATATATATATATATATTGTATGAATTTATTACATTCATCCCATGAATATATATATATATATATATATATATATATATATATATATATATATATATATATATATATATATATATATATATATATATATATATATATATATATAATATATATATATATATATATATATAATATATATATATATATATATATATATATATATATATATATAACTCCCGAAATGATATATTTTACTGGCGCCACAATGTTTGCAATCACAGGCGTACATGCCGATAT
The DNA here is from genome assembly GCA_023376005.1 of Doryteuthis pealeii. Taxonomy (NCBI): domain Eukaryota; kingdom Metazoa; phylum Mollusca; class Cephalopoda; order Myopsida; family Loliginidae; genus Doryteuthis; species Doryteuthis pealeii. Next base: position 51,732,813 of record CM042161.1, on the reverse strand, counting down.
GTAGAGGAAGACATGACAAAACTTTCATGTACGTTTACGTGTGTGTGTGTGTGTGTGTGTGTGTGTGTGTGTGTGTGTGTGTGTGTGTGTGTGTGTGTGTGTGTGTGTGTGTGTGTGTGTGTGTAAGTATCTATATTGTATATGTACCTGGATTGTATATGTATATATAACCGGAAGAAATTTTATTCGAATGTGTGGATCCTTTTATATCAATGTATATGTATGAATAGACAGTAGTACATTATGTGTATATTGTCACTTTTTACATAACGATTTATGTATATATATATATATATATATATATATATATATATATTGCATGTATGTATGTGTATACATATACATAAATGTATATATATATGTATGGGTGTTTATACATATATATATGTATATATATATGTATACACACACACACACACAAATATATATATATATATATATATATTATATATATATATATATATATATATATATATATATATATATATTGGGTATAAAAAAGATGCTAATGTATACATCATCTTGTCAAAATTTGTTAAACGTATTTTTTTCCGTTAGTTCCTAGCGGCTATTTATTCACTCGATTCTTGCAAAATTTGACAGCAAGGCCAAACAGGCATTTCATATTTAAAACATCTATCCAAACCCTGAGAGCCCTCGAAGGAAAAAATAAGGCTTTTTAAAAGCATGCGCACATACTGAAAATTCAATACATAGATATGACTATAATAATCGATAAATCGCTATGCGTATATTCAGAGAGATGCAAAAATATATAACTGTGGGATCATTCGTCAGTTTTTTTTTTATTCTGAATTTTTATCTTATCCCACTTCGGTCACCATACCAAAACCAGAGAGTCCAGTCTCTCCTCCACTCTGTCGCCTGGGGGAGAAGAATACACCTACTGCATCTTTCAGGAATGATAAAATACCCCCAATTTGGCCACGTGTTGGCCGTGGGTGGCAACCTGTAGTGCTTAAGGAACGAATTCTGTTGGATGAACAATCCATGACATGCAACACTCCCCTTTGATCCTTGTTTAAGCTAGACGGATGGAGAGGACTCCTCCAATAAATCAACTGGTCACATCAAGCTCTAGCACCAATATGATTGTCCCGACACTATTGTCCTTATGGCACCGCCCAATCCTTTTTTATATATGTGTTAGAAAGCGGTGTCTAAGGGTCATAGTGTCTTGGATATGGCGTCAAACTGCATCTAGTAAAGTTCCAGTTTTGAAGATCTGGGGAATGCCATTACTCCCAGATCCACTCTTACCAGAGTGGTAGAGCCTTTTAGGTTCCCATTAATGGCTTTATTAGATCAAAAATGTGTTTTAAACTGTGTTTAAAAAATTGAGTTTAAAAGGAAAATTGAATAGCTAACAAGACTGAATATAATAAAACCTCTTCATTTCAACCTAATGGCTGACATCCCGGAAAATTCATCGAACCAATCAGAGAAAGTAAAGAAATAACAACAGACTTAGAGATTTAGCGTTATAGTCTATTTCAGGGAGCTTAGAAAGCTCCCTGAAATAGACTCTAATGCTAAATCTCTAAGTCTACTGTTATTTCTTTACTTATATATTTGCTCTGTGACTATAACATTAAGAGCACACATTGAGCTCTCAAACTGCGAGGTTTTTTAAATAAAACTCTTGTGTCGTAAGGAAGATTTCTTCTCTGGACTTTTGATTATATATATATATATATTATATATATATAATATATATATATATATATATATATCTTTCTCTCTCTCTCTCTATATATATATATATATATATATATATATATATATATATATATAGTATGAACAAAAAGTAATAAGACAAACAGGAATATTTTTATATATGTTATTTATTCTCAACTAGTTTCGACCTTAGGTCATCGTCAGGAGAAAATTTCTTATTTGAAGAAATTGTTTTTAGATTTTTTTGAAAGGGAGCATTATGGAAGAACTATAAAACTTGGAATATTTTTGAGGGTTTGACCTGCTCTCTCTCTCTCTCTCTCTCTCTCTCTCTCTCTCTCTCTCTCTCTCTCTCTCTCTCTCTCTCTATCTATCTATATATATATATATATATATATATATATATAATATCAATCTATGAAATAATTATATTTGGGCATCATCTTTTCATTCGAACAAATTTTGTTAAAAATCCTGGAATCCTTAATGTTTTAATCTGATCATCTTGAAAGGATTTAATTAATTTTCTGAAATATTTTTTTACTTGCAATTTATGTACGATCAATTCTTTTCTGAACCATTATCAAAGCTGTTAAGATATGCAATTATTAGTTATAATTTGTCTACGTTATTGTCTTAATTCTAATCGCTAAATACTGCTAGTGATTTATTTTGAAATATTCAAATTAAAATGTATAAATATATCTAACGCGCTAGGCAAACATGAATTAGAATAAAGAGTGTTCCTTCTGTTATATATATATATATATATATATATATATATATATATATATATATATATATATATATATATATATATATCGTGGAAAATGGACTCGTCGATTCAACTTCAATTCCTAGACGAAGCTGTTGGCATTTCACATAGCGCTAATACCCTTGGGAAAGGTATAAATCTATATATTCTCCATCCAGCTATGGATTAAATAGTAGGGCAGACTGGGCCCTTCAGCCTTGGATAGGTAACCAGTCTAGGAGAGGGATAACTCTGAATTCAAAATTCCTGAGGTCGGTCATTGATTGGGTTTGTGGCAACCCTTGATGCACCAATTCTTTCATATCGACTGTACCAAAAAGTGTGGATGGTCCAACACAAGCCTTCACCACTATAATCAAATCCCTATGTGGATGTTCCCTGTGTGTATGAACCCTCATGCGTCGAAAATCGACGAGAGAGTCCATAATATATATATATATATATATATATATATTATCGCCGGTTTCATAATTAATTCTATTAATAGTGGCTTGTCTTATTTAAGCCTTATAGATTATTGGTGGCATAATGTATTGTTTTCTACCAACTAAAATATTTCCATATGTTGTGGTAGAGCAGTTATGGATTTTTAAATGTTGGCTTATGGAGTTGGCATCTAATAAATATGAAGTTAGTCTTTTTGATAATTGGCGAATGCTGGTTTTATACCGGCCCTCTCCAACTCAGTGTATGCGTAGCACAGGAATCTGTGCGGTAAAGTAAGGGGCTTATGGTTGGTGCGGCGTTTCCACCTCAGATGCAAAAACAATCTCCTCTGTCTAGCGCTAGTTAAAAGTGGATATACTCCCTCGCTGTTTGGCTGATACCGACTTTAGGCCACCCCGAAGATTTTCTATAGCCATCATTGTTATCATCATTGTTATCATCATTGAAATTGATAACTCTAAAAAATAAAGAATCCATTATTTTCAACATTATTTTTTAATATATATATATATATATATTATATATATATATATATATATATATATATATGTAGTAGGGGTGTAAACCCCGAAAACAAATCAAGAGCCGAAGCCCCTAATGTGGAGTGATGCGGAAATCCAGTGCTACCTATTAACTCCTGCGACACAACTGTTGCCAAACTGCATTGGTTCCTTACCTCACCTTTGTATCACACCGTAGAGAGGGTTGCTGCATGGGCAACAGCTAATCCTTCATATGAACCCGCCCCCGTATGTAGTTAAAGAAACACTTTGACATTACTCCATCGTTTCTCATAGACGGGAGGTTGACAACAATGTGGAGTGATGCTGAAATCCAGTGCTACCTATCAACTCCTGTGTTGCCAAACTGCATTGGTTCCTTACCTTAGCTTTGTATCACACCGTAGAGAGGAGGATGTGCTGCATGGGCAACAGCTCATCCTTCATATGAACCCGCCCAGGGTATGTAATTAAAAAAAAACACTTTGACACTACTCCATCGTTTCTAATAGACGGGAGGCTGCCAACAAAATATTATATATATATATATATATAGTGTGTGTGTGTGTTTGTGAATGTGTGTGTGTGTGTGTGTGTGTGTGTGTCTGTGTGTGTCTGTGTCTGTGTGTGTTTCTGTGTGTTTGTGCGTGCCTGTGTGTTTGTGTGTATTTGTGTGTTAACTCTTCTTGTTCTTGCATGAACATCTTACTATAAATTCTACCTCTATATATGTCCATCATTTTATAGTAGCAATCATCGTTTTTGTCACGCCATGTACGCCTGTAATGAATATTAAGACGGTTCTGGAAGTTTGGTTTGGTTTGGTTTGGTTTGGTTTGGTACGGTTTGTTTTACGGCATATCAACCTCAGTGGGTCATTTAATACCGACAAAATTTTGAAAAAAAATTCATTCTTAATGGATAATCAATTTTGTTTATAAACACGTTTTTTTCTATTTAACCCATAGATGGGACCCTAACAGGTACTACCACTCCGGGTCAGAGTGGGTCAGGGATAAATGGGAATAAAGGAGTGCTTCACATTCCGCAAACATCCCAAAACTGGAACCTCACCATCAGATAGAGTTTAACGTCATTCCCAGTACATGTAGACCCTCAGCCACTGCCTTCTAGCACCCATATGATAAAAAGGGTTGGGGCTTGCCATAAAGGCAATAGGGTTGAGTGTTCTGGCAGTTACAGGATGTTTTGCATACCGGCTATATAGTAATGTAAAATAATATATGCATTGCCTCTCATTTTTTTCAAGATTATAAACACTGATTATATTTCCCTTACAAAAGCCAACCATTTATTTGTTTGTTATGCCTCCTCTTTATGAGAATATTTTTTTTAAACCCCGTCTACCTAGGCAATGCTGGGTAGCTGCTTCTAGTTCTTTTATAACACAAATAAATGTCAAGCATTAATTTGACCCATAGACCTAAACTTAACTGGCACTTTAACACCGGGCTAGAGTGGAACTGGGAGTCATGACAAATAAATGGGTGACTACACATTCTCCGGTGCTCCAAAACTGCAGCCTCATTAAAAGTCATACCCAAACAGCTAAGGAGGCACCGGTTATGTAATGGTTACCGTCATTGGAAATGTACATGGCGACGTGATTTCAACTCTTGAACAAGGCTGGTACCATTTAACTAGTGCCAGGGAAAGGTATGAATCGATCTCTTCTTACTCCAGCCATCCTGTCCTATTAATGAGAAAAGAATGAACTAATTTAGAAAATGATTTGAATAAAAAGAAGTCATTTATTTAATGATCTATCTTGATAGTTGTCTCTCGATGAAAAAAAGATGAGGAAATCTAAGAAAGTCTATGAATTAAAGACAAACCAATGTATCTATAATTTTTTTCTTATTTATCTGCCTGTTCCAGTTTGTTGAAGTCCTTTTTCTATTTTCTCAGCGCTCATCTGGGACAGAAACCCTCCAGTACCTATGTCAAATTGTATCTGTTCCCTGATCCAGAGAAGTTAACAAAACAGAAAACCAAGTTGTAAAACATTCAATTACCATAGTGTAAGTTCCCTCAATTTAAGCCTTTTGTAACTTACTTTTCGGAATCACTTCCACTTGCGTTTTTATTGGAAACATGTGAGCTTCAGTATTTAACATTCCTATAAGAAATATCAATAATAGAATGTTTGCTTTATTTGTTTTTGTTTTTTTTATTAAGCAACTTGGGGGTTGTTCATATCATATATATATATATATATATATATATATATATATATATGTGTGTGTGTGTGTGAATGAGTATAGTTATTGATTTGAAATTTTAATTTCAGATATATAAAGATTTCCACTGGCCATAAGAAAGAGATAACCTCTGAAGAGTAAAAACTGATATAAAGAGAGATCACAGAACAATTGAAAAGAAAAAAAGTATTTGAAAATAATGGCAAGATAAGAACGGGATAAAAAAAGATGGCTTTGAAATAAATAAATAAAGAAAAAGAGTTATATTCAAATAAAATTGATTGAGCAGCCGATAGGAAGAAGCTGGAATTTTGAAGGAAAAACAGATAAGAATATATAGAATATTACGAAGCTTGTCAAACAATATGAAACACTTAAAATACAAACATTTGGGCAACTGGATGGGTAACTTGAGCAAAGAAGTATAGGATGACGGCTTTTTGGACAGCATCATTTAATGTTAAATGTCATCATCATCATTATCATCACTGATATCTGCAAAATTATTAAGTAACTTAATTAATTGTTTCAGTTTTTAATTTTCTAAAAGTTTTTTTTTTTAAGAATTGAACTTAAAACCGACTTGGTAAATGGTATTTGTAATTTGGGTTTTTAGATTTTTGTTTTGTGTTTTTTTTTTTGTGTTTTTTTTTGTTGCGGGAGGGTGTTTGTTTTTTGTTTGTTTATTTGTTTGTTTGGGGGGATGGAAGGTTAGGAAGAACGGCGTAATCTAGATTTCGAGCTTTACTCTAGTAAAGATTTAGAATCCTTGGCCCCATTGTAGGGGTTCAGTTGTTCTGTTATTCACAGAATCCAGTTGATAATCCAAGTTTGTTGGAATGTCAGTAAAGAATCAGTTGATGTTTTAAATAAACAGTAACATTTACAAACACCAATTCTAAGGGAGAAAGAAAAGGAGAGACCGCCCTGAGAATCAACACGTCAAAATAGTGGAACACCAAATGTTTTTTTCGTTTGCTAGTATAAAGTTTATTTACACCCTATATCGCTAAGTAGGAAGCGCGTGGTGTAATGGTTAAAGTCATAGGAAATGGACTCGTCGCCCCGAGTTCAAATCCTGGACGTGGTAATTGCATTTTATTTAGCGCTAATATCCTTGGGAAAGGTATGAATCCTACTCTCCCTCCAGATATGGGTAAATAGCAGGGCAGACTGGGCTCTTTAACCTTGGTTAGGCAATCGGTCTAGGAGAAGGAAAACTCTGAATTCAAACCTGCTGAACTCCGCTTAAGAAATTTACCTTGTGTCGCATCCTGCTCGTGCGGAGGGGTTGGTAATATATATATATCGCTAATTGGTAGTGAAGTACTAGTTACCTACTAGTTAGCGGTCTAGGGTTAAGGTTACGTTTTCTCCCACTGGCTATGGCTAAATAGTAGGGTAGGGCTAGAGGTTGACTCTTTGCGCAGAAAAACATGGACAGAAATAGATCTTGCAAGAAAATAAAGGTATTGTAGTTAATTAATTGCATGACGAAAACGTAGCCCGAAATAATAATAATAATAGACTAGAAAACAAAAATGGGAAGAAAAACAATTATATGGACGCTTCAAACAACAAATCGAAGAGGTTGCACATGAAAAGACTTGGACATGGTTAAGAATGGGAAACCTCAAATGAGAAACTGAATCACTTATAATTGCTGCACAAAATAATGCCATAAGGACAAACTATATCAAATCGAAAATTGATAAGACCCAACAAAATAGTAAATGTAGACTTTGCGGTAATAGAGATGAGACTGTAAACCATATACTCTGCGAATGTAGCAAACTAGCACAACGAGAATAGAAAACTAGACACGACTGGGTTCGGAAGGTGATCCACTGGGAATTATGCAAAAAATTAAATTTTGACCATACAACAAAATGGTATATGCATAAACCAGAATCTGTTCTTGAGAATGAAGTGCATAAAATTCTCTGGGACTTTGAAATAAAAACGGATCACCTTATCCCAGCAAGAAGACCAGACCTAGTGTTGATAAACAAAAAAGAAAGAACTTGTAAACTGGTGGATTTTGCAGTTCCAGCAGATCATAGGGTAAAGCTAAAGGAAAATGAAAAAATGGACAAATATCTGGACCTTGCCAGAGAACTGAAAAAGTTATGGAATATGAAAGTCAAAGTTATATCAATTGTAGTTGGTGCACTTGGAACGATCTCAAAAGGATTGGAAAAGGGTTTGGAAAGTTTGGAAATCAGAGGAAGGATTGAAACCATAGACGTAAAGATGAAACTGCTAGACAAGAACTTAGCAGAAGATGAAAAGAAGTAGAAGACGAAAACATGGCGACTAGATGAAGCAGTAAAGGAGGAAGCCACAAACAAGCAAGCCTCAAATCTCTGTCTGTCTGTCTGTCTGCCTGTCTGTCTCTCTCTCTCTCTCACATACACACATACACACACACACACACATACAAACACACGAAGTACTCTCTCATGTATATACCCGACGAAAAGTAAATGGGCTCTTTAATCTTGCTTAGATAATCAGTCTAAGAGAAGGAATGCTGTCTAAGAGAAGGATGAATCTGGAGATATGGTGACAATACCACAGTAATGAGACATTCTGATAATGACAGCCAGTAAAAATGCGGGTTATGCTAATTTCAAAATGTTGAAATCGGTTAAACACTCTAATTAAGACGAGGTTTGATTTACCTCCCATTGAAATCCGAAGTGAGACACGCTAGCCATCACTAAATAAGTAAAGGCAAACTTAGAAGTGAGTTCTTGCAGGAACTTTTCATTAGATTAATCACACAAAAAAGATATTTGTACCAACATCCGTATTTAGCCAACCCCTTTGCCACAAGCAGGATGCAACACAAGGTCAATTTTTAAGCGGGTTTAATAGATTTTGATTCAAATTTTTCCTTCGGCTTGACCAAGTTTAAAGACCTGGGAGAGAATAATTGGATTCATATCTTTTCCATGCTATTAACTCTATGCAAACAGTCTATGTTCAGGATTTGAATTCAGTTTCATAATGTGTTTTTCTCATGTAAGTAACCATTACACAACAAGCTCCTCTTCTGTGCCAACATAAAAGTTTAACCAGATAAGACATATTCTGATAATGACAGCCAGTAAAAATGTGGGTTATGCTAGTTTCAAAATGTTGAAATCGGTTAAACACTCTAATTAAGACGAGGTTTGATTTACCTCCCATTGAATTCAGAATTGAGAATCGCAAGCCATAACTAAATAAGTAAAGGCAAAATTAGAAGTGAAGTTCACCTATAGGCTCTTAAACATGAACAAAAGCTTATTCATTAGCCCTGTGCGTATACCAGATACCGTCTAGATGACTTAACAAGGGCGATGGTCGATAGGTACGCTTTGTTACTTGTAGGGTGCTCTTTCCGCGTGCGGTGTACGTAGTGTGTATTGAGAGTATATTTCAAGAACACATATTTTCTATTTTTCTCTCGAAGTTTGTTGTGGGTTTTTAAAAATAAATTATACAAAGAAAGATGAGTTTCTTGTTCATATCAGCCCTGTACGTATTCTGGATATCGCCTAGATGACTTAGCAAGCGTAAAGTAAAGTCGTCGGGGTGGCCTAAAGTCGGTATCAGCCTATCACCGAGGGAGTCTATCCTCTTTTCCATAGCACTAGACCAAGGAGATTGTTTCGGCATCTGAGGTGGAGCGCCACACCTTCCAACAGCTCCTTACTTTACCGCACACATCCCTGTGCTACTTATACGCTGAGTTGGCGAGGACCGGTATCAAACTAGGAATATCGTGGTTTCTAGCCGAACGCTCTACCGACTGAGCTAACCCAGCCCCTTTCGATAAATACGCTGAATGAGAAAGAGGGGAGAGAGGGGAAGAAGAAAAGGGAGAGAATAATTGCATTGTATAAAAAATAAAATAGAATGTAAGGAATTATGTGTGTAATACGTTTTAATGTTCAATTTATTGTAAATGATATTTTTCTTGGTGTAATAAATTTTAAAACTTCAATGTTTTTAGTGAATTTATCAACATAAGCGTTATATGAAGCTCACCCGTATCGCAAATATTAGCTCTCAACACGTAGCAAAAAACCGACCGAGAGACAACCTAACTGCCTCATCCACTCGGCCATGCGTCCAATTGAGTGTGAATTTTCGGAACTTCTAAACCTAATGTCTTGATTTGGCTAGAATATCTACCTATTTTACTTATGTATGATTTTTTACCTAGACTCATATTGTTTTTTTTGTTGTTTTTTTTTTGTGGTACATATATCACATAACCAAAGCAATTCAAGCTGTGATAGGTATCTGCTGTGGTTGGTAGTATCGTGGTAGTTGGTGCGCTCACATGTTGTGTATGACTTCCCTCCGTGTATAATTTGAAAGCTGGACAAAGCTGTGCAATGTAGTCATAACGTGGAAGCAACCAAAAACATTTGCTGTGCAAAAGGTGAAAGCGCTGTTGGTCGCCAGATCGTTCAAGAAATTTGGCTCACGTTGCAATAACCTCAACAATCATACAAGGTCTGGTTTCCATGCTTAGAAGAAGGTCAAATCAGCCTAAAAACGTAGGAAAACTCGTAAGTCAAGGCACTCACAAGTCAAAACACCATTGTATTCATAATTAAAATCTTACATAGTGTGTTTTGAGAGGATACATCAAGAAAACATGTATTCTATTTTTCTGTTGAAGTTTGCAGCGTGTTATCCTTTTAATAAATGCTTAAAAGATATAGATAAAACTACTACTTTAATTTTTAAAAGTACTGCTCATATATTAGGTTGTTACAAAAATAATGGCCGATTTCAAATACATACATTTATTGTTGAAACATTAACAGAAGAAATGTTAAAATTAGTCAAAAATACGAGCCTTGGGCAGCTATGCATCTCTGCCATCGATCTACGAGGTCATTTATTCCACGTTAGTAAAAAGTTATTGGCTGTGATGCAACAAAATCTTTAAATGATGATTCCACTGTGCTTAAGTGCCTAAAAAATGATAATCAGTAAGTTAAAGAACGGGAGAATATGGAGGATGTGGTAAGGTCTCGTATCCCAAGTCTGAGTTTCTGTACAGTCAATCTTGTAACATATGCCCATGCTTGAACTCATGCAACACAAGAAGGCGAAGGTCATGTTTAGACGTGATCATCTTTGAAGGCTCCTATTTTTCAAAAATACTCTCTATCTGAAAATAAATTGAATTCTATTTGTAAGCACACATTAATTATTATATATGCAAAAATTCACTTGAAATAAACAACAAATTCTATTTCTCTGAATGTTTGAGATGAAGCCTGAAGATTAGTATTGTCTGCGTTATTCGGACTATTGTCTCTATCTTCATTGTTATTTGTAAACGTGGTACAAATAACAATGAAGATAATACTAACAAATTCTATGTTAAAATGACCTTTCAAAACCGAGCACTTCAATCGGCCATTATTTTCGTAACAACCTAATACAATATGAGCCCCTACGCTACTACATGTCAATTTTGATAAATTCATATTTAATATATGGGACCCTGCCATTCCACACGTCAATTCTGATAAAGTGGTATTCATAGAGAGTATGTGGGCAACCCGCTCTACAACATGCCAATTCTATAAAGTATTATTCATGTAGAATATATAAGCCCTCACGCCACGACAATTTTCCGAAATTCATATAGAATAATACTAGAAGCGGCTACCCGGCGTCGCCTGGGTAGAGGGAAGATTTTTAAAAGTTAGTCCTGCAGATCCATTATTACTGAATCGTGAGCTGGATCCTCAGAGAATGCCTAATTAAAATCCATACGTAAAAAAATACCTTGCATTGATCCAGCCACCCCCCCGTGCAAAGAAACGTTAATGTCTACTATTTAAAATATTAAACCATGCTGTTATCAGTTAAATTTTATTTTTTAATTATCTTCACTAATATAAATCAATCTTTATTATTTTTGCTTAAAAACCAAGCCCCGTTGATATTTAATGTATATATACATATTTACTTTGTCGTTAATTGCCTTATTTTCGAAGTTTCCTCCATACATACACATACACACAACTGCCCTTTATATATGTATAGACTAGTGGCTACCCTGCGTCACCTGGTTAGAAGGGGATTTTTAAAAGTTAGTCTCTCATATCCATTATTACATATCACAAGTTAGATCCTCACTGAATGCTCCATAAAATCCACATATACATATATAACAATATAGTAAGAAATTTTAATTCACTATTTTACAATTAAAACAAAAATACGATATAAATGAGGCGATTAATTCAATCAATCAACATCATATTTGTTGTGAGGTTTTAAGGGGTCAAATAAAAACAAAACGACAGGTAACAAATGTAGAAAAATGTATTAACAGAAAGTAGACAAATACAATAGAGAGATGTGGAAAGTACGTCCGACGAACAGAGTTATTGGCACTCGCATTGGCTTACTCTAAGGCACAATTATCCCTGTTATTTATAGTAACCTGTTGGCGGATTCCATTAGTCTTATAGGGTGTATCACCTATAACAATATTTCAATTACTTTCTGTTACTATACAAATTTTAATTTTTATATATCTTCCCAAATATAATTAAAATCTTCATTATTTTTGCCTAAAAACCATGTCGTGATAGTGAATGCATATATATATTTACTTTGTCGTTAATTGTTTTATTTTCGAAGTTTCCTCCGGACATACATACACACAACTGCCCTTTATAGATAGATAGATAGATAGATAGATGAGACACCGCTCTTCTCGATCTATAAAGCACACCCTGCTACATGTCACTTTTTTTTTTCAAATAAAAGATGCAGATATATATCAATGCCTATTTCTAAACAAAACAAACACCCTAGAAAATTAAAAGGAAAATATCACCCCATGTAAAAATGAATGTCCTTTTCGAGAAGGTCACACGTTTATTTTAAATAACAATTTGTGTTTTATGCAATGAAAATAAATACAACAAATAACAATCATATGTGCGTAGCGTGAATTATGATTTTCTTTTCAAAATGTTTAAAGAAAATATACTAAATAATACAACGGAATGATAGAAGTGATATTTAAATAGATGAATTATCGACCTTTATGAAATAACAAATGTAATATGGAAATACACAAGCAAAACAAGATAATAAATGACAAAAAGAATGTTTAGAAATATGAAAAACAGAAAACTAAAAAAGAATTATTTATTGTTTGAACTGAATGAGAAAAATGGTTCAAACAGTCTTTCTTGTGAAGAGATTCGTTTTCCAATAAGAAGTTTTTTTTAAAAAAAGATTCAAATTGCACCAGTTAATATTGGCGAAAATGAAAAAAAAAAAAAAAAACCCAGATTGATGTAAAACTAAGTTAGTTTATTTTAAAAGTTCGTGCAATTAATACAACAGTTCATATATCTGAGTAGTAATATCTCATTAATTGGAGGTACCCGTGGTCTAATGGTAATACGAAATAACATATGTAATATTGAAATACACTAACAAAACAAGAATGATAAAAAGAATGTTTAGAAATATGAAAAACAGAAAACTAAAAAAGAATTATTTATTGTTTGAACTGAATGAGAGAAATGGTTCAAACAGTCTTTCTTGTGAAAAGATTCGTTTTCAATAAGAAGTTTTTGAAAAAAGATTCCAAATTGCACCAGTTAATATTGACGAAAATGCAAAAAGAGAAAAAAAAAAACCCAGATTGACGTAAAATTAAGTTAGTTTTATTCTAAAAGTTCGTGCAATTAATACAACAGTTCATATATCTGAGTAGTAATATCTCATTAATTGGAGGTACCCGTGGTCTAATGGTAATACAAAATAACATACGTAATATTGAAATACACAAGCAAAACAAGAACATGAATGATAAAAAGAATGTTTTGAAATATGAAAAACAGAAAAAAACATATAAAGAATTTTGGTTATTTCCCATAACTTCAACATAAAAGGTGAATCACTCTGTGACTGATAAATTATTTATTTATCCGATTAAACTAACCCTAAACCCTAACCCTAACCCTAACTCCGTTTTCTTTTTTCCTAGGAGATCAATAAATAAATAATCAGTCAATCAGAGTGGTTCCCCTTTTTTATGTTGGAGTTATAGGAAATAAGTGAATTATCTATGGTTTTAATTGATCACGAGAAACGGTTCAGACAACATTCTTTCTTGTTAAAAGACTCTGTCCTTAATATGAAGTTTTAGAAGAAGATTCAAATTGCACCAGTCAATATTGACGAAAATGCCAAGACAAAAAAAAAAAAAAGAAAAGATTGACGTAGAATTAAATGCGTTATTCTAAATGTACGTGCCATTACTCGATCAGTTCATATATCTGGGTAGTAATATCACATCAAGTGGAGGCGCTTGTGGTGTAATGCCAATTATCATCGGAAATGGACGCGGCGACACGAATTCAAATTCTGGACGAGACTGATTGCATTTTATATAGCGCTAATACTCTTGAAAATGTTATGAATCCAATTCTTCTCCCACTGGCTATGGCTAAATAGTAGGGTAGATGGTCACTTTAACCTTTCCTTAAGTAATTAGTCTAAGAGAATGAATGCAGTCTAAGAGAAGGATATATCTGGAGATATGGTGACAATACCACAATGAGTTATGACAGCAAGTTTTCCACTTAAATTTATAGACTAAGCGAAGTCACGTGGTTTAAACTTCAGCCAATCAACAGCCCGGATGCGTGGCTGGTTGACTACTTAATCACTGATACTGAGATACGTCCATTTGCAATCATTGACGAAGGACTTGCAATGCTGAGGAAGCACCAAGGAACAACCAAAGGATTCTTTTCCCGTAGATCGAGACTACGCTCTGATTAACACTAAGGATCTCCGCTGGACAAACGCTCTTGCTTGAAGCCTAATTGATGGCCACTAAAATCGGAACAGGAATAATTTAAAATGAAACAACAATCGAATAAGAAATAGCAAGAAATTTTCTACAGCCATCGGGCAAATTTGGTAGCCAAGGAGTTAAATAAAATTGTTCAAAACGGATGAAAAAGAATGAGGTAAAACTTGCGAAAAATGGTTGGAATAGTTTAAAATGAAACTAGAAACGAGTGACTTAGGAATGTGTACGATCGACCAACTGCAACGAGACGAAGGAGTGAGGAGAAGGAAGAGGAGTGAAGAAGAGGAGGAGAAAAAGAAGAAAGAAAAAAAGGGGGGAGCGTCCGAATGGGTTTTAAAGAGGAAACAATTTCTATCAATTAGATTTGGGGCGCCGTCAAGAAACATCTGTTTAGCTCGCTTAATGCAAATGATTGGTTACCAAAATGGCGTTTCCACCTGAATACCACTTTCTCAGCGTCCATTACTTCGCTTCATCAAACGCTGCAATACACAACCACGCCTTCCCTTTCCCTTTGCTCTCGCTGACTAAGCTAACCACAGCCCCTTTTGCAGCCGGTGCTTTTCCCTGATGCAATGGGCGACCTTCGACCAAATAGGACTTTCTCCAAGTTCTCGTAAATCATTTCATATTCTTCGTTGGATTGTTTTTGTTGTTGTTGTTTTTTTCTCCTTCTCTTTCATGTGGACACTTTTATTTCTTATTTTTGTCTTTTAGAACGTCTTTTTTCTTTTGTTATTTTCTTCTTTATTTCTTCACGTTTTTTGGTTTTTTTTTGTTTTTTTCATCTTATAATTTAAGTCATTTATTTTAGTTGTTTTCATTTATTTGTCGTTTCCCCTGTCTGCTTATTCCCTCTCTTTTTTTTCTGTTATTCTTCATTTTTTCTGTGTTTTCTTCACTTTTTCTTTCCATTTTCCCAATTTTTTTTTTGTTATTGTTTACATATTTTTCCTTCTTTATTGTCTCATTTTTCTTCCTCTTGTTTCCGTTATGTTTTGTATTTTTCGATTTTTCTTCTGTCTGGATTTACTTCGTAGTTCTATTCTACTCTAGCCCAGTGCCCTTCTTCTTCTTCTTCTTCTTCTTCTTCTTCTTCTTCTTCTTCTTCTTCTATTTTTACATTTCCTCATTTCTTCTTTCCTCTTTGCCCTCTTACTATTTTTTCTTTATTCTTCCTTCTTTGTTTCCTTATTATGTCTTTTCTTTTCTTTCTTCTCGCCTTCTTCTTCTTCTTCTTCTTCTTCTTCTTCTTCTTCATCTTCTTCTTCTTCTTCTTCTTCTATGTTCCTACATATCCACATTCTCTTCTTCCACATCATCATCATCATCAGGACCATCTTCTTCTTCTTCTTCTTCTTCTTCTTCTTCTTCTTCTTCTTCTTCTATGTTCCTACACATCTATCTTCTCTTCTAGATCATCATCATCATCGTCATCATCACCATCTTCTTCTTCTTCTTCTTCTTCTTCTTCTTCTTCTTCTTCTTCTTCTTCTTCACACATCCATCTTCTCCTCTTCTAGATCATCTTCATCATCGTCATCATCACCATCTTCTTCTTCTTCTTCTTCTTCTTCTTCTTCTTCTTCTTCTTCTTCTTCTTCTTCTTCTTTATATGCTCATTTACTTATTCGTCTTCCTCCTCGTTTTCGTCGTACTACTCCTTCTCAACGTTCTTTTTTCTATTTGTATGTTTCTTCCCTTCATCCTCTTTCTCCTCCTCGTCGTCGTCTTCCTCCTCCTTCTTTTTCTTCTTCTTCTTCTTCTTCTTCTTCTTCTTCTTCTTCTTCTTCTTCTTCTTTCTTCTTCTTTACGTTTCCTCATTTCTTCTTTCCTCTTTGCCCTCTTACTATTTTTTCTTTATTCTTCCTTCTTTGTTTCCTTATTATGTCTTTTCTTTTCTTTCTTCTCGCCTTCTTCTTCTTCTTTGTTCCTACACTTCCAACATTGTCCTCTTCCACATCATCATCATCATGATCATCATCACGACCATCTTCTTCTTCTTCTTCTTCTTCTTCTTCGTAATTTGTTGTTGTTGTTGTTGTTCTTCTTCTTCATATTTTCTTCTTCTTTTTTTCTTCTTCTTCTTCATCATTTCTTCTTCTTCCTCTTTTCTTTATACTTTCTTCCTCATACTATATTCCTCCTCCTCCCCCTCTTCTTCTTCATACTTTCTTCTTCTTCATACTTTCTTCTTTTTTTCTTCTTTTTTCATCATTTCTTCTTCTTCTTCTTCTTCTTCTTCTTCTTCTTCTTCTTCTTCTTCTTCTTCTTCTTCTATGTTCCTACACATCCATATTCTCATCTTCCAGATCATCATCGTCGTCATCATCACAATCTTCTTCATCATCTTCTTCTTCTTTATATGCTTACTTACTTATTCGTCTTCCTCCTCGTTTTCGTCGTACTACTCCTTCTCAACGTTTTTCTATTTGTATGTTTCTTCCCTTCTTCCTCTTTCTCCTCGTCGTCCTTCTTCTTCTTCTTCTTCTTCTTCTTCTTCTTCTTCTTCTTCTTCTTCTTCTAGTTATTGTTGTTGTTCTTCTTCTCCAGTATCTTCTTCTTTCTCTCCTATTTTCATGCTTCTTCATTTTTTTCATTCTATATTACCCTCTTGCTACCTTTTTTTTCGTCCTTCTTCTTCTTCTTCTTCTTCTTCTTCTTCTTCCTCTCTTCTTCTTCTTCTTTGTCCTTCTCCAGTATCTTCTTCTTTCTCTCCTATTTTCATGCTTCTTCATTTTTTCATTCTATATTACCCTCTTGCTACCTTTTTTTTCGTTCTTCTTCTTCTTCTTCTTCTTCTTCTTCTTCTTCTTCTTCTTCTTCTCTTCTTCTTCTTCTTCTTCTTCTTCTTTGTCCTTCTCCAGTATC
>CM042161.1:51655431-51710431 GCA_023376005.1 Doryteuthis pealeii | reverse complement strand
CTATTAGACGTATCCCACCTGAAATTGATCACGGCATTTGATTATTCGAAATTCAGCTTGACCTATGATTGTGAAAGTCATGCGCAATGAAATATTGGAAAAATAAGGACAAACAAGGACGAAAAATTAATATTTGAACTCTAATTTTTGTTCTGTTTTTTGTTCACTTTTTATATATGTTCTATGCTTCAAATATCACCGAAAACGTTCACAAGAACAATATATTGATACACAATATATTCCTTTATGAAGAAGCATACGTGAATCCAGCATCATACACACAGCATCATATATATATATATATATATATATATATATATATATATGATGCTGTGTGTATGATGCTGTATTTCCCCTCCCCTTCTCACAACTTGTGCCCCCCTCCCACAAAAAAAAACACTACTGCATCGTTCGTTCGAACCACTACCATTCCTACAACATTCCCCTACCAATTGTTATTACCTCCCACTTCCAATTCTTACGCTACTATTCGTTCTCCTTAAAAACGAGACACGGAACATACCATCAGTTTCCTACCTGATGATGGCAAACTGTATAGCCGAAAGTGCTCGTAATTAAACCTTTGGTGGACTGTTACACCAGTTCCATCCTGACACCAAAAAGATGGCCCCAAAATGAGAAAGGATCGAACAAAAACTCGTCCGACAAGAATTGTCTGTACAGTTTAACACACACACACACACACACACACCACACATATATATATATATATATATATATATATATATATATAGCAAAGATAGCAAAGAGAGTTTAGTGACTGTCAGTTTCTTCCCTCTACGATAATCAAACCATCTTCGGTCCAATAGGTAAGAACGGATATTCATCAAGTACCGATGACTTTGTCTACACCATTTTATCTTAATTATCTATATCAATAATTATAATACGCATTTACAAACCCCTTCATATGATCAGGATATCAAACTTGGTTAAATTTAAGCGGAGTTTAACAGGTTTGGATCCATGGTTTTTCTTCTCAAGTCTGGTTGCCATACCAAAATTAAAGTCCAGTCTACCCTACTATTTACCCATAGCTGGAGGAAGAATAGTTGAATTTAAGGTATTAGAGCTATGCAAAATGTAACCAACCTCGTTACCGTGTCTATTTCCAAGGATAATAATCCACTAGGCTATGTGTTCGAGTGGACACATAGCCTAGTGGATAAAGGAGTTAGGTTAAGACAGTTCTAAATGACAGTTATCTCTAGACTACAGGTTCAACCCTGGTCAGGGGTAGAAGTAACATAGAATGATAATTAACACAGCTTAACACTTGTCCTCCAACTATGGTTAGCGGAATGAGAACAGGATACCTCCGTGGACTGAATAAAGGGTTAGATTCAAAGTTCCGTGATGGCTCCCGATTACGACAAGAAGACTCCGGAGTCCGACAAGAAATACCTGAAGAATACCAGGGGGCACATCGGCCGAAACGTTGTACAGATAACAATGAAATGAGGACAATAGTCCGAATAATACAAATAATACTAATTATCAAGCCTCATCTAAAAAAAATTCAGAGTAATATATCATATAGTTAAGTTGTTATTCTATTCTTTACATTATTTTCAAGAAAACCAAAAATCCTACAAGTGAATTGTCTTTACACGGAACTGTCATGCGCCATATTGTCGGGTAACTTATATTGTAGTACCGCTTTGATTACTACTCTTAAGACGGGGTGTATCGATTCCACTTCCTGGCCCGAGACTTTAACCCACCACCATCCAGTAAACAATATCTCTTAAGGTAGACTTTTATCCACCTGGCCATTGTCCAACAAAATAATCATGTGGCGTAACTTTGAAGCCTTAAGCTTAATATGTTTTTTTTTTCTGTTTCCATTCTTTTATCAAGTGAGGAATAAATCAGAAACGAATGATAAAACAAAATCCTTATCTCGAAAACTCAGACAGAAAACCCTTTTTGTTTTTAACTGTTGAAAAATACAAGCACAGCAAATCACCAAAAATATACATTTAGTCAAACTCTTATGTTAGTTAAGCTGAAATAAGAACAAAATGAAATAGAAAAGACGGAAATGTCACTACCTCGTTGCCGGAGAAAAAGTAGCACCCGGGAGTGACTCTCTTTATATAGAGTACAGAACGGAAGTGAGGGGTATTGTGGGAATAGGGTGGATGACTATAAAATCAAATGACGATATTTACCACGTACCCCACTTGTACGGTTTAGGCACAAGGCCTAATATGGGACCACCTACAAACCGAAGCTCATTGCCAAAAATGCGTTGATCCCGTCGGCATTCCCCCTCAAGGAGGCGCCTCAGGCACCAGGCAATAAACCCAGCCCTGTCCCTTTAAATCGAGGGGCAGGTGTCGCCTGGGTGGGGATGGGCTCCTAGGATCAACTATGTTTATTCCTGAGGTCTAGGGCCGAAGCCACCGGAACCCCCGGTCGAAACCGGAGTTTCGATTTCGTGAAGGCGAACTTGTGTGAGCTTTACGGAATTGCAAGAAAGTGACGTTGACGTTTTACTTATTTTTCAAGATATCGGTGAGTAATTTTCCCCAATCGGATAATTTGATCTTTGAATTAATTGTTTTTCTTTGTAACAACTCTTTATGTTCGTTATTTCTTTGTTGTGAGATTAAAAAAAAGTTCAAAAATATTTACGTTTCTTCCTTCAACATGGCATAAACTGATCATGTGACCTATTTTGGTGGTACCTACCAAATTATGGACTTACTAAAACAAACAAACCAGGAATTCCTTTAAAACCAATTATTTCTGGGATTGAAACTGCTCCCCAGTCAAATTTATTTCCAGATGTGAGTCTTTGTTGGGTACTTCACGTGGATTAATAAGACCATTGTTAGTGATTTCGATTCTCACTAGGTGCTATATGTGTCCGCTCTTGTACCACAACTAAAATAAGCTTAATTAATAACTACTTATAAATCTGTGTTGGTATGCTCAGAATGTGACAAGGGGGACAGTAAAAGATAAGAGAACGTGGTCGAGTTTGACTATCCAAGTCAGCTGAATTACTGTTAGTTTTTTGTTTCAAGGGATGAAAACAAAATTTTAACTAACATTTGTGGGAAGAACGTGATAAAAATAAAAAGGAATTAAACAAAACACAAATAAAGTATCACTAATCCATCTGAAATAACAGTGCTTTACCTCCTTAGGATCTTTCTCTTATCAAACTTCCAAATTCTCTCTCTCTCTCTCTCTCTCTCTCTCTCTCTCTCTCTCTCTCTCTCTTAAAGCTGACTGTATCGCCTAGTGATATGTACGATCCTGCCTCCTCCCAAAAAATAAAATGATGTCCTGAATATGACACTAAAATTAATTTTATTCTAACGCTCTATTTCTGGATAACAACACATTTCTTCTATTCATACCTTCGGTCTTTAGTCTTTTTATTTATACTGTAATTAGTTTTGAAAGAATACAATCCCACCGATACTTTGCACACCCCAAAAAAATAAATAAGGGGGAGGGTAACGTTAAGTGACCTGAAAAAATTAGAAAATTTTGAAATAAAATAACTAATGCATTATAAAATTCATTTATTGATAAATCAAAATTAAAAATTTCATTAAAATTGGATAATTCCCTGATTATTGGAGTTTTTTTTTCAATCGGTAGGGGTTAAATTCATTTTATAAAATACGGATTTTACGCCACCTTCGGCAGTGCCTAGTATAAAATGTATTAAAAATAAATTACATGTGTAGTATTATTTTGCTTGTTTTTTTTTTTTGTGTTTTTTTTTTGTTTTTTTTACTGATGCTCATTATGTTACTAATTTTTGACTTAGACAAAATGATACATATCCCATAAATGCGTCCTGGTCTTCTGCGTAGTATGTATGTAGTTATTGTACTTCTATGTAGTAACCTTTCCTTGTCATTATTCCCGTTGGATTATTGGATTATTCTGGTATATCTATATTTACCAACCCCTCCGCACGAGCAGGATGCGACACAATATCAATTTCTTAAGCGGAGTTTAACAGGTTTGAATTCAGAGTTTTCCTTCTCCTAGACCGGTTGCCTAACCAAGGTTAAAGAACCCAGACTGCCCCACTATTTACCCATAGCTGGAGGGAGAGTAGGATTCATACCTTTCCCAAGGGTATTAGCGCTAAGTGAAATGCAATTACCACGTCCAGGACTTGAACTCGAGCCGACGAGTCCATTTCCCATGACTTTAACCATTACACCACGCGCTTCCTATTATTCTGGTATATAGGATGTGCTACAATATACCCCCTACATTTATAGACTATGCAGGGTCACGTGGTTTATTCCTCTGCCAATCAACAGCCATAATGCATGGCTAGTTGACTACTCACTGATACTGAACAGACGTCCATTTGCAATCATTGACGAAGGAACTTACAATAGTGAGTAGCACCAAGGAACAACTAAAGGATTATTTACCAAGTATTTCCGCTGAACCAGCGATCTTGCTTGAAGCCAATATCGTAACAATTCCCAGATCCATTCTAATAAGTAGAACCTGTTAGGCTTCCAGCTATGGGACAAATAGATCTGCTTAAAAATTATTCTTATTAGATAAAATGAAAACAAAAGGAACAAAACAACAAAGAAAACAACACCTACACAAAGAATGTGAATATAAGCGAACAATGTATTTAATTCTCTAACCTCTGTGCATAAAATATCCCTGGATCGGTCGACATGCAATTTAATATCAATCAATCAGTAACAGCTTGTAGTGATTTTGTTCATATCCTTTTTCATATTGACATTTTTGCAATAACTCTTAAAGTATATATATAAAACGTTGCAATAGTTAAAATATCATATTGTGGTATATCCCGCTACTTAATAATAACAATATCTAACGCACATTTCCTCCCTGTATATGTTATTTCTGTATTGCTGATTTTGTAAATATATAGAAAATGCCCGTTATTTCCTTCAAACTATTTTCTATATAAAAAAAAAAACGTTTTGATTTTTTAGAGGCTCTTTCCTTCTCCAAGACCGGTTACATTACCAGGTTTGGTTCAAGTTTGGTTTCTTTGTTTAATGGCATATTATTCTTGTGGATTATACAATGCTATAGGCAAACTTGTAAAAGATCACTAATCCACATAGCTAGAAAGAAGATATTATTCATACTTTTCTCAAGAGTGATAGTCTGAAATTCGAATTCGCCTATAGCGATGACACAGTCCAGGAACTCTCCTCTTGTGTTGTTTATTGGAATATTTTGTATATAAAGTGTGCTCCAATTCCCCGCCTGAATTTATTGACTAGCCGTTGTCACGTGGTTTATTCCTCCGACCAATCACTAGCCATACTGCGTGGCTGATACACTACTTAAACCCCCACACTGGCCATAATTCTATTTGCACTCATTCAGGAGGGGCTTACTCAGAATTACCAGACGATTACCAATACTCAGGACTCTTTACCAAGAGATTACCAAGGATCAAATTCCACTGGACAAGCGCTCTGACTTAAGGCCTACAGGATGGCCCAAAATATTGTAACTTCTGCCAAGGCTAAACGTCCATTTATGTCCTACTATCTACCCATAATTTGGGAATAACAGATGAATTCATGTCTTTCCCATGGATATCAAGTGAAACGCAAACAGCCTAATCCAGTATTTGAACTTTTTTCTATGACGATAACCATTACACAACATGACGTCGACTTTTAACACGTTAAACTTGGTTCTCATTCCAAATGAATTATTTCCTGTTTACCTAAAAAAGAGAACAAGTAATAGAATAAGATAACATTTAATTAAATAAATCTGCACAGGAAATCATACTGAGTATTGGACTGAAGGCGAAAGGTCATTGTTTCTGTATGTATGTTAACCTGAACATACACTCAACACATCCAAACCCAGAATAAATACGCTGGAAACCGTTTTCTATCAAACACGACATATGCAAATATTCCATCGTTTCGATTCTGCAACTGCCATTGGATAAACGCTTTAAATCCACAACTTAGAAGCCTGAAAAAAAAAATCCTTCGTATGTCAATTATTTACCGAAACGCGATATCTCTTCAATGACCATCTTTTATGCCAGCAAACAGGTTTGGAAACCATTTTGCCTGGATACATATGAGAAGGATTAATATGAATGTGACAAAAAAATATAAATAAAACAACAAACAAAAAGAAGAAAAAAAACATCCAAAGATTCAAAACAGTTCCCCGCGGGCAAAGGAATGATAGGTTAACGGCAAATCCACTTCCTTAGACAAAATAAAGTGGACTTACTCGAGTCGTTTCCCCGGATTATACAGCGTTTCTATAATACAGCCTTTCTATTATACAGCCTTTCTATTAAGCGATAATTTCTTGTTATACAAAACAGTGGTAAATGTGTTCAATGACAAGAGAAGAAAATTATCAGATTTTTTTTTCTCTATTTACATCTGTATGAGAAACGAAAGTAAAAATCTACTTGCATATAAAAACACAATGTAATTTTATGTAAAAGATCTTTCATAAAGAATGCGATCCGCAGAATATGAGAAGAGAATTACCGGATAAGTAATACACAGAAACAACATTATTTAGCAGTTGGAATAATATCATCATGCGCTAGCCTCAGTCAAGCATCTATCGTTCTGTGTTTTTCTAGCTTATTGTGTTTTTGTTTTTTTTATTTTTTAATTTTTCAATTTTCCTTACACCTATTTCTATAAGCTAATCTCTACATAATTTTCTGGTCTTTTGGACGTTTTCCATTAGCGAGCTCAACATAGAATAGGCGTTTAGGGGGAGTATAATCGTTTATGAAGCTCTCATGATGTGATGGTTGTCATTGCAGATGGTAGACATCACGACCCGAGTTCAAATCCTGGACGAGGCTGGTTGAATCTCACATACAGGTAAAACTCTTGGAACAGGTATGCATCCAATTATTCTCCGACCTCCGAGCTAAGGTTTAATAGTAGGACAGATTAAGTTGTTTAATCTTAGTATACCAACCGGATTAGGAGAAATAATATTTTGAATTTAAACTCTGCTTAAATCTTGACCTTTTGCTTGTTCTTACTGATAAAGTTTAACGCATACACACACACACACACACACACTGACACACACACACACACACACACACACATATACATATAATATATATATATATATATATATATATAATATATATATATATATATAAGTCATCCACAGGCACCGTGTTTCGATGTTCACGTCTCATCAATGTGGCTAGCCACAGCAACTATCTCCGACCAGGAGCGAAACCCGACTGACTTTACGTCTGCACGATTCGCTAATCTCTAGGCCATCGCCAGATACACACATTCAAATACACATATATATATATAAAAATGTATCTATATATTCGTATACACACACACACACACAGAGAGAGAGAGAGAGAGAGAGAGAGAGAGAGAGAGAGAGAGAGAGACACACACACACACACACACACAAACACACACACACTCACGCATATATATATCATTTATTATAGTGTACGATAAATTTATGGTGCAATTGTTACTAATGGTTTACAAGCAGCATGTGCGTTTGTGTGTGTGTGTGTGTATGTATGTGTGTTGTGTGAGCGAGAGAGAGAGAGAGAGAGAAGAGAGAGTGTACTATCTTCAATTATTTTCTTCCTTATGTTAATGTTTGAATTTTAAATTCATTTCGCCCTCAGATCCTCTTATTATCTTAAGTAGTCTCTCAACATTTTTCTATTTAGATCAGCCTTTTCTATTTCTCATTTAATATACCACATATATATTGGATATAGAATTAACGTAATGATTTCAATAAATAACTGTCTTGTGTTATTCATTTGTAAATTTATTGTTTTATTTTCATTTATGTAAACAACAGTATAACTATATAACTTTTATAAGAATGTCATTATAAAAACGAATAAACTTCTGAAATTATAATTTTTTTTTTTAATTGTTTTGCGATGACTGTAACAAAAACAAAAAGAACCCCCCAGACATAACACAAAATCTTATTATAATGGAGATTGTGTGTCTGTCTGTCTGTAACCGAAACAAGTTTTTCGTTGATCCGTTCCAATTTTTGGGCCATCTTTCTGGTGTCGGGATGTAACTGGTATAACAGTCCCCCAAAGTTTCAAAACGAGTGCTTTCAGCAATACAATTTGCCATCCTCAGGTAGGAAACGATGGTATGATTTCGTGTTCTCGAACCACTACCATTCCTACAACCTCCTACTACCAATGGTTATTACTTCCCACTTCTAATTCCTTGCTACTACTCGTTCTCGTTAAAAACGAGACACGAAATCATGCCATCGTTTCCTACCTGAGTATGGCAAATTGTATTGCCGAAAGCGCTCGTTTTGAAACCTTTGGGGGACTGTTATACCAGTTACATACCGACACCAGAAAGATGGCCCGAAAATTGGAACGGATCAACGAAAAACTTGTCCGACAGGAATTGTCTGTACAGTTCAACAAAACTTGCATATATATATATATATATATATTATATATATATATATATAATATATATAAGTTGTGTCAAAAAAGTTTCGAGAT
This sequence comes from Doryteuthis pealeii, assembly GCA_023376005.1. Classification (NCBI taxonomy): domain Eukaryota; kingdom Metazoa; phylum Mollusca; class Cephalopoda; order Myopsida; family Loliginidae; genus Doryteuthis; species Doryteuthis pealeii. Next base: position 51,701,880 of record CM042161.1, on the reverse strand, counting down.
ATTTTGTACTTTTTGACACACTTTCTTCTTTTGAAGAAACGTTCAATTCATTGTTCATTTATATCTTAGGAAATACATGTTAAACTCGGCCCACACTTTGTATTCTGAAAAGAATTAACGTTTCATTCTAGCATTAAACAATTATAAAAATAAAATAAATTCAAATAAAGAAAAGTTTTGCATACAAATGTCCTTGATACTGTAAAGCATCTATGAAACCTAAAATATTCGAATTACAATAACTGTGTGCATGTATGTGTTTGCGTGTATGTGAGTACCTCTGTGTGTGTGTGTGTGTGTGTGTGTGTGTGTCTTATTTTTCCTTTTTTAAATTCTTTTTTTCTTTTTTTTATTTCGTCTTAAAATCCTCTTTAAATCTCAAGTAGGTTCGCATCATTTTTTTTTCTCTCTGTTGATTGGATATTTAATTTGTTTTTATTAAGTTTCCTCGCATCGGAAATCTTTTTCTTTCCTCGAGGTTTTGTCGAGGATATTTCTATTTTCTATTTTCATTTTTCATGCAGTTTAAGGCATTTGATTTTTACTCTCTGTATGATTTATTTCAAGAATCATTTTAAGGAGCTGATGTGGGGGACACTTCACATGAATCGCGTATATATATATATATATATATATATATATATATATATATTAATTTTCGTCTGTCAAGCTCTTTATCCTCACGGCTAACGAGGACTGTCAGTCAGGGGCGAACAATTAATTGATACAAACTTACAGGGTGTATGTTTATGTTTATATTTATATATATATATATATATATATATATATATATATATATTATATATAAACATAAACATACATACACATATATATATATATGTATATTTATATATTGTGTGTGTGTGTGTGTGTGTGTGTGTGTGAACGCAATGTGAGCAAATTTTTGAAATACTTTTAGCAATCACTATCCCTTAAAACTCCTTCAAAATATAATATAATATATATAACTAGAAAGACGTGACCCGTTGGGTCACCCATTGTGCTCGGTTTAGATTTTGAAAAAAATCACATGATAATATTATTTCACTAATTTAAAGTTTTCCCAAACTGTCCAAATAAGTTATTTAAACTGGAGTAAACATTTTCAAATGACCAAAGGAAGAACAAGAGAAGGGGTCAATGGTTAGTTAATTTGTAATTAAAGGTAAGTAGGATTTTAATCATGGATATCCATGACAATCTCTAGCCAACCCTACCTATCAATCATTGTTCTCAAGCGGTCCTCTTCACAGCATCCAATATCTGCACAGAGTTGGTCAATGTACATCTTTGCTCAACGGTCCACACTGGGGTGCCTGTCTGCTGGTTTCCATACAAAAACATCATGTGTTTGTCCTTGATTCTCCAGCAGTGTCCAGCATTTTACTCAGATTGTTGTGTGATAAGTGGCAAGTGGCCATACAGCTGCTTTCTCATGGGTGTTGCTTCCACAACTTTTTTTGAAATTACATACTGCATTCTTGTGCAGTTCCCATGTAGCTTATTCTCTAGGTGCTATGTTAGTGTCCAAGTGGTGCAGTTTACAGTAGCAATGATACAGCTATGGTTGTGAAGAATTGTTGCTTTAACTTGTCAATGAGATCAGATTTCTATATGACTGATAGTCCATGGAAGACCATGCCTTTCACTATGCATTGATTAACATGGCTTTCTTAGATAAAATATTACTACCTAGCTACGTTAATTGTAACACCAATTTCCAGGGTTTATCATCGAACGTGGAGATGCCTCCTTAATTTTAAAAACACATGAACTTGGTTTTATCGGAGTTCACATAGAGGGTGATGTTCCATGCTGCATTCGGTGCAGAATATTGCCTGCTTCTTGCCTTTTAAAAAATAATTATTTATAACATCTAATGATGTTTACTTATGCAGTCTAGGCATATATTTAGTATTGTAAAATAATGGGTGCAAGAAAAATAAAACATTTATTGCAAAAACACAGACATAAAATGAGGGTCCAATTTATTTTATTATAGGAATTTATGAGGAAATTGTTCTTCTTTACCCAGTTAGGAAGTTCATAAATAGCACAGTTCGAATTTTCAGAAGGCATCATGTAGCGTTTTTTAGGGCAAGGGGCCCGAACGCATTAATGCGATATGCACCAATATGTTTAGCGCGTTGATCCCCCGTACCAAGTTTTTTTTTTTTTGTACATAAATAATTTTTACATTTTTTCGAAAGACAATTTAATGATGGAACATATGTAAAAAAAAATAATTCACTAATAAATCGGTTTTGGAAATAGGGCATCTTAAACATTGAAACTTAAATCTCTAGGTACCACCAAACCGTTTAGGCCATCTTGAATAAAACAGAAATAGATATTTCCGAACTTTGTTTATCAAAAATTCTCGTAAAAAAAAAAGAACGTACAGGGTTGTTACAAAGAAAATAGTTAATTCAAAGATCAAATTATCCGATTGGGAAAAATGACATCGTTATCTTAAAAAATAAAACAAACCTATCCATATTACGTGCGAAAGGGTAATTTTCAGGCTGCGATTTAGAGAGAAAGAAATACATATTATTACCCTCTTACGGGCTATGCATCTAAGTACGGATGGGTGTAACGGACAAACTTTTTTAGCCAAATTTTTTCTATTAAAATGGATAAAATCTTTAAAAACTTTAATATTACAATTTAAAATGAATAAAATCTTTATAAACTTTATTATTACAATTTACTATGAATAAAAAACTTGAAAATATTTAATCTTAAAATTTCGCAGTGAAATTGACATTAAAAATTTCTTCGGTTTAGAATTAATTCTTAAAATCGAAAATAAAATGAAAATTTGAATATTTTTCTAAGAGAAAAACTGATAAAACAATCATTCAATATATTATTTTTATTCTAATTGGTCGTAAAAGTTAAATAAAATATTTTTTTACGCACAGAAAAACAAACTTTAGTTACCGAGAAGCGTCTCGTCATATGTCAGTTTTGCTCTTCCGTATATTCTAAGAATCACACATTATTATTCAACAATAAAAATTACAAATTCTTTTTTAAAATATTAATCGAGCACGGATCGGACCAACTTTTAATTCACCTGAATTCTAAAATTCATATTTTTAAATATCCGTGAAAAATTCGATTTTTTTCCGCAGAAAAAAAAAATTTATTTATTTCACGCAGAAAATAAAAATATTTAATCACACAAAAGATTGAAAATCTCGTAAAAATTCATTTCTTAAAAAAAAAATTTTTTTTTTTTTAGAATTTAATAGAATATAGTACATACCAATTACATGCAAAAAAAAGTTTTCAAATATTAATATAATGACATTTTTTTGCACTTTTTATTTCCGATTTCATTAATTTTTCCTAAAAAAACTATAGTTTGGACGTTATACAATTTCATTGATATAGTTATTCAGCCTCTTATCTTTATAGAAAAAAAAAGTACCAAATTTTTTTTCCACGTTCATTTTTTTATCTCATAAAATAAAATAGGGGGGGGGATAGACCTCGTTAAAAAAATATTTCCCCTAATATATTATAGAAAAAAAAATATTTCAGATGTATTTACATCCAATGGTAAAAATTTATGGAAATTTCGTGATAATCGGACCATTAATTGATTTTTCATAGAATTTTTTAAAAATACTCTTATCGTAACTTGTTTTTAGCTACGTTAATTTCAGTTGATTTAACAGTGCAAAAAATGAAAACATTGTTTTTCAATCATAATTTTCATTATTTTCGTAAGCTGATGAAAAATTAAAAAAATCATCAGAGTGTTGTTAATGTTTTTTCTTTCGAAGGAAAAAAAATTTTCTAGAAAATATTAATCTTTCTGCAAGTTTCATTGTCTTAAATGTAGGGGGGGGGGTAAATTGCACAGGATCAAATTGGTGGTACCTATAAATCTCGTAAATAAGAAAAAATATGTATCTTTTCTTTTTTGTTGTTGTTTTTTAATTGTTAGATTATTTTCAAAAGAATTTTATATTAAAAGTTCCTATTGTCTACATTTTTATTTTATTTTTCAGGGATTTTTTAAAAATTTATAAAATGTAAAAATAATACTTTTCTTTAATGTACAGCAAAATCGTATTTATTTAATCAAAGAAAATATTGTATAAAACATATCTTGCTTGTGTTCTGGCTCCATAAGTTAATAGGTTCGAATCCGTGACGCATGTATATTTTATACTCTGTAAAAGAAAACTCAAACAAACAGTGTTTGAAGAAATTTATTATTTTATTTGGAATCAAATAATTCTCCCGTTTATATCCAGAAAGCAGATATTACCGTTCAGTTAAAATTTTATTATAAATAATTTCTAACATTGAAATTCTGATTTTCCCAACTTTCTTTTTCAATAATATTAAGAGTTAAATCGTGAGGCATTTACCTATTCTTTTAGTAAATAAATTATGTCGTAGCTGACAATTTAATTCTAAACAACTTATTTTCTAATAAACTCTTGATTTGTTTTTGTATGAAAACTGTAGGAAACATAATAAATTTTTATAAGTATATATTAACATTACCGACAAAAAAACTTAGTTACAATAAAAAGGCATTGGTTTATTTGTGTGTGTGTATTATTTATCTCGTACATCAAAACATCTTAAATCGGTTAAACTTGCAAATCGTCGTTTAAAACGGAAACTTATTAAGTTTTTTTGCAAATTCTGTTACGGTTTAGGGTTAAGGTAATTAAATTTTTGTCGGTAATGTTAATATATACTTCTTATAAAAAATTTGCGAACTTTAACCCACAAATCTTGATTTTAAAACAAAATAAGCTGATTTGAATTATTTCGCAGCTAAATTTAGCTTATTTTAATTTTTCCGAAAAGAGCAACAAAGACAATTTATCTACTTACCAAATAAGTTGATTGATTCACTAATTTAAGATAGATAAATTACCAAAAATCAAGGAGTTAGTCAGCAATGTATTCTTTTAGTTTGTTTTAGTTAAACGATGGGGAGTCAACGTTTGCTCATTTGAATAAGATCCCATCACATTTAAATATATAACTACTTTTTTTTTACCCAACATGAAATATTTTTAAATAAGTTTAATAATCATGTTAAATTTGACTCTATAAATCAATAATTTAAGTAATTTAAACAAATCTATTTTAAAGCCTGATTTACGCCACTTTATTATAAAAAATCTCTTTAGTCTGGAGAAATGAAAGGGGGGTGAATACACGGAGGCCCCCACGCTATCACCTACGGTACGTAGGTAATGGCGTGGGGTTCTAACTGCTGATTTTTCAGTTATTACAGGCTCGCTATCAAACTCTTCCTAACTGACAAATACAGGGTGGGAGGAGAGTTAACTTAACTGACATAGCGAGATGGGAAGAGAGACCGGTAATCTCCAAGACAGGGATTGGTCGGTCGTTGACTTAATTGCTAATTACGCCTAATTAAAGCCAATTAAACTGAATTTTTTTCATACACTTTGTAGTGCTAACACCAAGGAATATCTAAGTATAAATATTGTGTCCATAACATAAATAGAAAAAAATCCTTTACCTGGAGAAGGTTGATAAACTCAGCTTTAGTATAATAATAGATATATATTACTAAAGACGAAAAAACTTAAAAACTCCTGTGTTAAGTGATTATGGTCCATTTCCACCCAAGAGTATCTGAACTGTCCTGATCCCAGATGAATTGAAACCCGATACCATCACTGGGATCAGAAGAGAATGTATTTTTAAAAAAGCAGAATTTAGTTGTATACCATTTTCAATAAAGAACATGATCTTACGAAACTCAGAGGGTGTTCAGATACCCTTGGGTGGAAATGGAGCATAATCACTTAATACCTGATTTTTAAGCCTTTTTGTCTTTACTAACTACTTTGTTCTATTTATAAAAATTAAGCATTGAGCTCTCACCACGGACCTGAACTTTTCAACACAGTACCGTTGGAAGAAATGACCAGCTTAGAATTATCCTAATACCAAATTACTTGGTATCCCACCAAAGAATATATATATATATATATATATATATATATATATATATATATATATATATATTTGCCAATCGTCCTCATTGGTCATCTGTCCAGGCAGGTCCTCCTCACGATATCCAGTATCAACATAGAGCTGGGCGATATATCTTTTTGCTAGTCCGACTACTAAAAAAAAAGAAAGAAGGAAGAAAAGAAGAAGGATAGAAAGTTGTGCACAGAGAAAAATATAAAAAGGAAAGAAATGAATTAAAAAAAAAAAAAAATAAGAGTAAAAAGTAAATCATAAACTAAATAAGAAAGTAAAATGAGAAATAAAATTTAAGAAAAATGAAAGAAAATAAGAAATATGAATGACAGAAAAAAAAGGTTAAAGAAGATTTGAAAGTGAAATCAATAAAAGCAAGTTGGAAAACGTGAGAAGAAAAAAATAGAAACAAAAAAAAAATACATACATCGTTGTAAAAGAGAAAAGTGTTATTAAAGAAATATGACATATGACAATAAAAATGATTGTGAAAAAAAAATCAAAAGTTAAGAGAAATCAAAGTAAAATCAAATATGAAATTTTAAAAAAAAAATCTAAATTGGATTGAAGAGCTGAAAAAAATTATCAAGTGGGAATGTCCAGATGAAAGTGATTTTCCGGTGGCTGTGTGAATTCAAAACAACTATAAACAAAAGAAATTTTTTTTTTTCTAAATATCCCTAAACCTTGAATTTATTAAGAAAAGAAACAAAAATAAAAACGCTTCATAGTTTTTCTTTAAATCGTCATTCTAGTAATTGAAACTCAGCAAATTAAAATTAAATAAAATTATTTAAAAAAACAACAACAAAAGAACAGACTGAAACTCTATAATCAGATCTGCAGCTGACGTATTTTTTTTACCTATCATAAAACCTTATTCTAGGTGTGGCAGAAATACATCCCAGCTTTTAAACTGTCACCTGTGTGGTGCAAGTGAATGTAGGCAAGCGGCAATGATAACTCCATCTATCTAATGTACCATTTTTATTTATTCTAAGACCATATGCTAGGTGTAGCAGAAATATCTCCCAGATTTTAAACGGCTACCTGTTGTTACATAATTATGCATAGATTATTGTCAACCCCCTGTATTTCTGAAGGGATGGCCCCTTTTCATATCACGGGCGGGATTTTCCATGGAATATTACAGAAAGCCCGCGAAATACGTGAAGCTGGTTGGTTCTCAGTTTCAGCTTGGACGTCAGGCAGATAAGGTCTTTCTACCTCAGCTGAAGCTCACTGCACACGCGCATTATGTTGATTGCATGAAATGTTTAGTTAAGTAAATAAAAGCTTACATAAATAATATGGTTTTGTGGTTGATGAATGTCTTGGCAACAAGACTGATCTAGAAGAAGAAATGAATTAAGTGCGGCCGACGACCAAGACGAAGTCCAGACGCTAGAAGATGAAGGTAAGATACCAAAGATGAGCAGAAGAATAATAGAAGTAAAAAGAAGAGTATACAACACTGTGATGTGTAAGTAAATGTTATTCGTTAAAGATGTTTGTTTCAGGGTACCTCACATGTCATTTTTAAGAAGCTAGATTAGCAGACAATCGATTCTCATGAAAAACTTAGCAAATAACTTAATGATGTTAGTCTCCATTAACCTATATATTTGTCTATTGATTGATTGACTTTAATGGCATATCAACCCCTTGGGGTTATGATGATATTAAATATTCCTCTCTAATACAAATGCAGTGGTACCTTGATTTACGAATTTAATTCGTTCCCTTAGTATATCAAATAAAATTTTCCTATTGAAATAAACCGAAATGACATTAATCCGTTCCAACAACCCACACAAAACACTATTTTTGTTAGGTTTTCTAAATAAGAACAATATTGTATTGTATAAAACCATAATAAAGAGAATGTAATGCGCTGTAATATATCTTACTGTCTATTTCTTATACATAATATTTTCTTTGGCGTAATAATTTCAAAAAGTTACATTTTTTAGTGACCTTATTAACATGATATTTGAAACTCACACGTACTGAAATTTGAACTCTAAACACAAAGCAATAAATTGACCGTGTGAAAGCTCGTAACTCAAAATAATCGTACGTTTGGGCACTCGTAAGTCAAGGGATCTCTGCAATTTACACACAATTATATGGTTTCAAATATTCCTATCTAATACTAATAATACGTTTTTAATTTCATATACTGATTAATGATAACAATAGTCATTTAAAAGAAAATAACTTTTTATTTAAAAAAAAAAATGATAGGGTGTATCTATTTATGACCGATACTGTGTGTATGTGATATATATATATATATATATATATATATATATATATATATATATATATATATATATATAGTACGTTTCACGTTTCGTCAGTGTGCCTAGACACAGCAACTACCTCTAACAGAAGTGAAAACCGACCGACTTTTCATCCGCCCGATTCGTTAACCTCTCGGACATTTGGTAGCTACCGTAAAGGGGTAGTCTTTAAACTATTAAATACATACATTTGTTTCTATAATTTACGATCACCAGAGAGATATAATCTGTAGACATACGATCATTGTTTTATGTTGACAGTGAAAGTTAATTTAAGTGACCCCTAGAGAGCTCTACCGGGTTTTGGGAACATATGATAAGTCATCAACAGACACCGTTTTTTCGAGGTAATTTTATGTATCTAAAATATAGAAGGAGCACTGATATGTTATCTTTTGGCACAAGACATCCTCAACGATCTGTGAATGTCAAAGACACTCACAATGATTTCCAATATTCTTAATTCTTCCTTTCAAAGCGGATGACTTGTATTACATAGGCCCTTTCCTTTTCTTCTTTCTCATTTTCCTAAATTTAATATTTGATTTCCTGTTATATGGTGAGGTTTTCATTAAACAAAAGTAACAATCTGTGCAATGATATTTTGGCTCTCCCTAAGTTATAGGTATACCAACCGCCAACTTATCACATGTTAACCAAGAACGGAATATCTATTTGATTTCAAAGATTTCATTTTTTGGAGGGGAGGGGCAACGTTTAAAATGAGTTGAGCAACAATGTGCCAAGTATGTAAAATATTGGATGAATATATGTTTCATAACCCAGTATTATTTAATTCCTTGTCTGGCTGTGAATTTTTCAACACCAAAACCCTTTATGACAGTACTGTTCAATTTCTGTAATATTTTGGGAAACAATTTCTTTCTTTTTTAATTCTTTATGATGAAAACTTCAGGAATAAACTCCGTGGGGAAATCTGGCACTGGAGACCCTCCAGCAGTTTCCTGTCGTCTTCAACGTCGTCCTTGCAATTCCTACGATGACACAGGTGCCAAACCAGATTGGCCCTTGCTCTCCTCTTTTGACAATATCAGTTGTGTGGAGAGTAACATTTTGCTGCAGGGGCAACTATCTGTCTTTCAATGCAGCTCATGCTCAGAATAGATAAAGAAAAAACGTTGACAAACTCTCATCCTTCAAGACTTCCCATACAAACTGATATCTCTCTTGACATAGATTGACGATTCGAGCTGCGATAAATATTCAACTAAAAAATTTCAAGAGAAATAAAAATAATAATCAAAATGACTACTGCCACCTGCTGAAAATGATTTATCTAAAACTGGTTATTGACATTATCACTGAGAAAAAACACATACACACAAAAAAAAGTTTCCGACAATACGAGACGAAAATAATAGTCAAATGCTATTTTCCATTCTCCTTCCACTCCATGCTCTTTGGATGTTAAGTTCAGTGCACAAGTGGACGCTTGTACCGTTGTGGTATATTTTCACGGTACCACAATGATATAAGTAACGTTGTCCTTTTTTTCGAGCGCTACTACGATAACGGTAAGGCGGCGGCGGCGTGTATATATTATATAGCGGGTCTCGTCCACGTGCCTCCAAATTCACAGTGCTAAAATGGTGTTGATAGAAATTACAACCCGAGAAATATGTAGTCACAACTGCTCCTTTATTATCGTGCTCGTCCAGTGGGGTCGTACCAGAAAGAGGAAAGGCAGAGAGAAAGAGAGAGAGAACACTACTTGATTATTGTGACCCCACACTAGCCACTAGAGGCCGTATCCGTACCCTACGACGGCCGAAGGCAAAATGAGGACGATCTTCATTGTTCCACGTCACCACGTGACTTCCGGTCAACACCCGACTTCCGGTTGCCACTCAATTCTCAGTTCGGGGTCACGCTACGGTCAAACCATCGTTCATCCTGTTTTGGCTCATCACTATTTTTTAAACCTTTATCATCTCTTATTTATTTATTTCTTCCTCTCCCTTCCATTAGTAGTCCTAGCTCACAAAAGTCAATAATATACCCATCTTGCAACACGCTGGGTGGAGAGAGTTCTCTTGGGCCTGGTTATATTGCTCTTCAGACACAGAGGGGCTGTATTACACTTAGCCCTACTCTTCTCTGCAATATCATCATCTATTGCTATTTTCCATTCTCTTTCAGTCCAATATCTAATAATGGAGATTGTCTGTATTTTTGTCTGTAGCAAAAACTACGTCATAGCTCTACGACAGCATACGTCACCATATTCTTATGCTATATACACCCAAAATTTGAGTAAGCAATTTTAAAAATTGATTTTTACTCACGTCCTTTTTTTTACAGTAAAAAAGTTAACTAAAAAGTTTACAAAATAAATAAACACCTACGATTTTGTGTAAAATTGATGAGGAAATTATTCAACATAATTGTTTGATTATTACATGCATGCAACATTTTATTTGAGAGGGACGGGGCTCAGTTTTCATTTAAATTGTTTTTTTTTTTTACCCCTTTAATAAATATGAGGATTTTGCTTACTTATGATACAAACCCTCTGACATTGAATTTTTAACTCCCACCCTCTAGGCAAAGTCTTTTAAAAAATAAGTTTTACGACGCCCGGAGGGTGTTTCATGTTGCTAGTACTAATAATTCTTGAAAATAATTTATTAAAAATAATTTAGACTCTAAAATGAAAATGATAATAAAATAATGTTACTGACACTGCAGTGTAAATAATTGGTTTTAGGTTATTGATAATCGTATAACAAGACTAAATGAGTTATTGATACTACTACTACTATTAGGGAATCGTCTATGAATAGAATAAATATATCTAAGATGATTTATCGCCCCTAAGACGGACAAGACATGATTGACACTGCTGGAGATGTACGGAAGGACTCACAAGTAACGTTGTACGGTTAACATATTTACATGGACACACCAGCAAAAACTTACATTGATCAGCTCTGTGCGGATCCTGGATGCCATGTGTAGGCCCTTCCAGGAGCGATAACCAATAGAAGAAAAGAGGCGAGAGAGCCATGGATATCCGTGCTGTCAGAACTACATTCCACCTCGGCAACATTCCACCTCTACCTTACTTGCACTAGATGGGCGATCGTAGATGTCCGATGTGATCAATCGGCGGGTCATGTCAAGCCCTAGCATCTATATGATTGTTCCGACCGTTTTATTCAAATTTTCAAATGGCAAACTCCCAAGCGTTTTAATCATATATATATATATATATATATATATATATATATATATATATTACCAACCCAAGCAGGATATGACACACGGTCAATTTCTTAAATGGAGTTTAACAGGTTTGAATTCAGAGTTTTCTTTCTCCTAGACTGGTTACCTAGCCATGGTTAAAGAGCCCAGTCTGCCCTGCTAATTGCCATAGCTGGTGGGAGAATTGGATTCATACCTTTCCCAAGGGTATTAGCGCCATGTGAAATGCAAAAAGCTTTGTCCAGGAATTAAACTCATATGTCTGATGAGCAAAATGGCACTTAGCCCGACTGTTCATCGGAAACATGACCATATATTGTTATTTTCCATTCTCTTTACAGCACTTTGGCTGTTAAGTACAGTGCACAAGTGGAACCTCAGTGGAGAGAGTTCCCTTGGGGCTTGGTTCCTTTGCTCTTCAGACACAGAGGGGCTGCAATATGACCATCTATTGCTGTTTTCCATTCTCTTTCACTCCAAGCTTTTGACTGTTAAGTACAGTGCAACAAGTAGACCCTGCGGGATGAGAGTCCTCTTAGGGCCTGTTTCTTTTGCTCTTCAGACACAGGGGGCCTGTATGACACCCAGCCCTACTGTTCCTCAGTAATATGATCATCTATTGCTCTTTTCCATGCTCTTTCACTTCCAACTAGTTGGATGTTAAGTTTAATGCACAAGTGGAACCTGGGCGGAGAGAGTTCCCTTGGGGCTTGGTTCTTTTGCTCTTCAGACACGTGGGGGCTGTATGACAATCAGCCCTAATGTTCCTCTGCAATATAATCATCTACTGCTATTTTCCATTTTCTCTCAATACAAGCTACTTTGGCTGTTAAAGTCAGTGCAAATGTGGACCCTGGGTGGAGTGACTTCTCCTGGCCCTGTTTCTATTGCTCTTTAGACACAAAGGGGCTGTATGACACTCAGTCCTACTGTTTCTCTGCAATATAATCATTTATTGCTATTTTCCATTCTCATTCACTCCATGCTCTTTGGCTGTTTAAGTACAGTGCACAAGTGGACCCTTGGTGTAGAGTTCTCTTGGGGCCTGGTTCTTTTGCTATTCAGACACAGAGGGACTGTATGACACTCAGCCCTACTGTTCCCCTGCAATATGATCATCTACTTCTATTTTCCATTCTTTTTCCACTACATGCTCTTTCGCTGTTAAGTTCAGTGTACCAGTGGACCCCGGGTAGAGAGAGTTCCCTTGGGGTCTGGTTCTTTAGCTCCTCAGACACAGAAGGGCAGTATGGCACTCAGCCCTACTCTTCCTCTGCAATATGATCATTTATTGCTATTTTCCATTCTCTTTCAACTCCATGGTCTTTGGCTATTAAGTACAGTGCATAAGTGGATCCTGGCGGTAGAGAGTTCTCTTGGGGCCTTGCTATTTTCCTCTTCAGACACAGACGGGCTGTAAGACACTCAGCCCTACTATTCCCCTGCAATATGATCATCTCTTTTTATTTTCCATTCTCTTTCCACTCCATGCTCTTTGGCTGTTAAGTTCAGTGCACAAGTGGACCCTGGGTAGAGAGAGTTCCCTTGAGGCCTGGTTCTTTAGCTCCTCAGTTAATTTAACGGTGCAAAAATGAAAACATTTTTTCACTTATAATTTTTCGAAAATCATCACGAATTTGTTGAATGTTCTTCTTCAGAATCGAAAATAATTTTTCAAGATAATATTAATTTTTATGCAAGTTTTAAAGTGTTAAATATAGAGGGATTTCAGCAGGAAAATTGGTGGTACCTAGGATATTTTTATTATTTTTGTTACCTTCCAATTTTCAATTCTTAAATGAAATGTGGTGCCGATATTGACGTTTGTATATTGTCAGAATTTTGCAGGCAATATGATTGATACATGGGAAATATATTGTTTGTATATTATATTAAATATAACCACCTTGATAAATTATATCGAACTCTGACAGATATTTTGCTCCATATGGTGCTTATTCAATAACTGAATGTAAAAGTGCCAAATTTAACTGATGTTCTAACTTCGCTTGTGAGCAAAAACCAAACTCCATTTTTTATACAAATAATGTTCAATATATGTAGAATAATAATTTAAAGGAAAAAAATGATGTGTAGTGCCACATTGTGATTTTTTCACTTATTGATCTTGCATTGAAAAAATCAGAAATCATTAATAACGTAAAAAGGGTCATTTTCATGCCTATTTCGATAACATTTTTGTAATCCTCAGTCCTAAAAGCTTCTATAAACCAATGTTTAGGAGGAGGGAAGCTATAGAACACATTTTATAGACAAAAATAGATTACAAAATGTCGCCATTTTTCTCGCCCCCCTCCAGATTTTTTAGTTTAAAATCGACGTTACTCGGCGGATATTTTGAATTGGAAACTCAAATTTGAAGGATTGTCTAACTTTAACCTAATCTACACCTGTACAAAACTTCAGAAAAAATTGAAAAGGGGTGGGTGACCTGGCCCTGAATTATTTGACATCTAATTACCCAAATAGATGAGAAAATGCTTTTTTTATGTGTTTATAAGTATTGTGTTTGAAAAAATTGAATTTAAAAGAATGAATGAAATAAAACGTCTACGGCATAAAATAACCCTAGGGTTGACTTACCGTAAAAACCCAACAACCAACCGTCCAACCAACACTCCATAGTTGGGTAAGATAATAATATTTTATGTAGTTGCCTAATAAATCCGATGCTATCTATATCAAAGGTTACATAAACAGCTAAGAAGATAGAATATTCTAAATCTGAAAACCAGTCAGCTGCTGTTACATATTTTCTTTTCTTTTTTCTTTCTTTGATGTTTTTTCTTCTTCTTCTTCTTCTTCTTCTTCTTCTTCTTCTTCTTCTTCTTCTTCTTCTTCTTCTTCTCCCTTCCATTCTTCTTCTTCTTCTTCTTCTTCTTCTTCTTCTTCTTCTTCTTCTTCTTCTTCTTCTTCTTCTTCTTCTTCTTCTTCTTCTTCTTCTTCTTCTTCTTCTTCTTCTTCTTCTTCTTCTTCTTCTTCTTCTTCTTCTTCTTCTTCTTCTTCTTCTTCTTTTTTTTTCTTCTTCTTCTTCTTCTTCTTCTTCTTCTTCTTCTTCTTCTTCTTCTTCTTCTTCTTCTTCTTCTTCTTCTTCTTCTTCTTCTTCTTCTTCTTCTTCTTTTCTTCTTCTTCTTCTTCTTCTTCTTCTTCTTCTTCTTCTTCTTCTTCTTCTTCTTTTCCTTCTTCTTTTCTCTTCTTCTTCTTCTTCTTTCTTCTTCTTCTTCTTCTTCTTCTCTTCTTCTTCTTCTTCCCGATAAATCCGTAGCTCTTGGTAGGATTTCAGATTCAAAACGTTTGGCTCATCATATGCGACAAGGAAGGCCGTGGCTAATAAAATTTGCCTGCGCACTGGATTCAAATTCAGATTGAGCGTGAAATTACTCGGCAGGGTGGCTTTCAGAATTGATTGAATTCAAATGACCGTTGACTAATACGTGGCAAGGAGACTTGGGTGATAAAAGTGCCGCGGGTTGCAAAGGAACCCATGGTCAGGTCCCACAAAAAGGTGAAGGTAAAGATCTTTCTTTCTTAACTTTTTGTTGCTGTCTTTTTTTTTTTCTTTTTCTTTCTTTATCTTTCTATTCCTGGCTTCGATTCTTTACTTGTTTCTTCGGGGTCAGTTCTTAAATTCTCTCTTTCACTTTCAACACACACACACACACACACACACACACACACACACACATATATATATATATATATATATATATATATATATTTATATATTATATATATATATATATGCCTAAAAAGAAAAAAAGAAAACAGGAAGAAAATGTGATGGAAATAAGATATTTACCTTCACCTTTTTCTGGTCCTGACCATGGGTTCATTAAGATTGTATATATATATATATATATATATATATATATATATATATATATATATATATATATATATATATATATATATATTTCTCTTTTCTTACTTCTTCCCTTGCTACGTTGTTATCGCTTCATTTTTTGTTTTTCTCATTTTCATTTCCCCTCCATTTACACATATATATATATATATATGTGTGTGTGTGTGTGTGTGTGTGTGTGTGTGTGTGTAGGTAGATGGCCCTTGTAACCATATAACAGGGCAAACAAATAATTATTGACTAGAAACAATTACTTAAAACCATAAGATTTGTATAAATTATTCGTATCAGATTGGACTACTTGCTACCATATAACTGTGTGTAAATTAATTGTATTAAAAACGTAAATTAAAGCTATAATTGGTAAGTAAGGACTATAATTATTGTTTACTTGAAAACTGTCTGTGTTGAAATGAATGATTATTGAATATAAATATTTATATGCAAGCATATAAATGTATACAAGCTGTAGCCGTATCAATGCTACTATACGTCTGCACAACAAGTATTCTGCATGCTGTCTATTACACCCTTTTCCAGTCGCACTTAGATTATTATTTCGTATTCTTTATTCAATTTGTACATACTTAAGAAACTCTAAATGTAACATTACATTATTTTTTTTTACTCTTCCTCCTATCACTGATTTCACTCTTATATTATATTACTCTTTCTTCTTTTCTTTTTCTCATTTTGATATCCCCCTCTACACTAGAAAGGCTTGATCCCTCACTAAATAACCCCTCTTTCTCTCTTCTTGTTCTCTGTACAACGTTTCGGCCGATGTGCCCTCCGGACTTCGTTGCACAGATAACAATGAAGATGAGGACAATAGTCCGAATAATACAAATAATACTAATCATCATGCCTCATCTAAAAAAAGAAAATCTATTCAATTATCATTCTTTTTTTATTTACTCGTCATTTTTTTATAGTCCATTACTCCCTTTTTCAGTCTTACTCAGATTTTTATCTTTTATTCTTTATTCTATTCTGCATAATTGAGGAAAAGTTAATGTGACATTACATTATTTTTTACTCTTTTTCCTATCATTCATTTCATTCTTTTAGTGTATTACTCTTTCTTCTTTTCTTTTACTCTTTTGATTTCCAATCGCCCTTTCTATCCCCCC
The DNA here is from genome assembly GCA_023376005.1 of Doryteuthis pealeii. Classification (NCBI taxonomy): domain Eukaryota; kingdom Metazoa; phylum Mollusca; class Cephalopoda; order Myopsida; family Loliginidae; genus Doryteuthis; species Doryteuthis pealeii. The sequence continues at coordinate 51,685,330 of CM042161.1, read as the reverse complement.
TCTACACTAGAAACACTTGATCCCTCACTAAATTACCTCTCATTCCCTCTTTTCTCTCTCTTCTTCGTATCACTCATTTCACTCCTTCTTTTATTCCCTACCCTTCTATCACTCTCGTTCCATATTACTCTTCCTTCTTTTCTTTCCTTCTTTCTGACTTCTTCACCCTTTTTCTATTCCCCTACTCTAGGAATGCCTAATACTACATTATTTTTTATGTTCTCTCTCCCCTCTATCACTCATTTCCCACACATTGCTTTACTCTTCGTTCTTTTATTCCTTCTTTTGTTTCCCTCGTTGTATCTCCCCTCCTCTAGAAACCCTGAATCTTTCCTTTACCTCAGAGACTCAGAGATTATTCACTTCTAACATTTGAATATTCATATTTTGTGTTTCGTTCCTCGAATATTTACGCTGACCTTTTTCCAACCTTGTCGGCAAATCTTCGAAAACTCCATACCACGATCCTGTTTCGGAATGCCTCTGTGTAAATGACGAAACGAGCCGAATACTTTCCGTCTTTTTCTGTCGCCATCCGTCCAGCCATCCTATGCGGATGTAGCGGGTGCTGGGAGCTTGCAAGCTTTAAATGTAGTTTCTAGGGAGTGGATGGGACAAACGGCTTGACCTTTGCAAATCGAAATATCTTTTCATTTATTTCTACATTCTCGCTCATTCAATCCACCCTGATCTACGCTTGACCAAATGCGGGAATAACCCGTATTAACCATGATGAAAAGAAAAGGGTTTCAGATGTCCAATGCTTAATCCTGTACACCTGGGCCCTCATGCGTTCCGATTGAGATTTGTGAGAAGATGGGGCGAATTAGGTGATGACAGGAGAGACTGAGAAATTTGCCTTTCACTCTCTGCATATTTCATTCTTAGATCTCAGCACCGACCCTCTTTTTTTTCCCTTCCAGCTTTCCCGAGCAAATCAACTCGCATTAAAACCGGTGAGTATTGCCTCTGTCGGTCGGCTTCGCTTTCTCAGCCACCCACAACCCCACAGCCGCTACCAATGCCAGACCGATTTAGTGGTGAATTCGACTGGATTCGAGCCGATTCACTCTGATCCGCCGGCCATATGGTCCACTGTTAAATTATGCATTAACATTTGAGTGCAACCTACGACAGTTTATGGTTTACATAATTAGCCTTCTGTTTTCGGCTAAGGTGGGGGGGAAGCGGTCTTTCCAAACCCCAGGGTCGGAATTATTGAAGTGAAGCAGTTTCTGCGACAGTAATGATTCTAAAGGAATAATTATAACGAATTTGCCTTCGTCTTTCTAGAAAATTCGATTTCAAAATGATTGGGGGCGTACAGAATCTCTGGAGGCCACGATAAACTTTCAATATTATCAATCCTGTACAATATACACAGATGCAAATGAACTGAATGAACTTTCAACGCAATTGCTTAGAACTTATACAATAATTATGAAAGATTAATTTTATGTTTATATAATTCATAAAAAACAGTAATAAAAATTGTTTGACAGGTTGAATTGTTAATTGGTTGATTTTTAACGGCAAGTCAATCCGTCCCAATCCGTCCCAATTTATGTTTTATCGAGATGTTATGTATTCGTATAAAGGTTTTCATTGATTGTTTTCTGCTATTGTTTTGTTTTTTAATTGTTTCTATGGTTGATGTAAGAAAATAAAAAGAAGAGAGATGCCCGAGGAGGCATTAAAATACATATACACTGTGATATAAAGATAAAACAAATGAAACTCCTCTTACCTCGGGCTAGGAAAGGAAATGACGCCGAAAAGTTAAGTTTCTTTTATAAGAGTACAGACCGGAAGTGAGGTGGTTTGTGGGAGAGTAGTGAATTAATAAATGAGCCGAATTTCTTGGCAGTTGGGAGAGCTACGTGATTGCGAGCAGACCGTGAGCGACGGGATTGCGAACAGACAGAACAAATTGAGTAGAGATTTCACATAAACACAGTAAATCAATGAAGTTTCATGTAGATATTTATAACATATATATGTTACTAGAAGTGGCTACCCAGCATTGCCTGGGTAGAGAGTGATTTTTTTAAAGTTGGTCCTGCACATGCATTATTACTTAATCGTGAATTGGATCATCTTAGGATGCCCTATTAAAATCCCTACCCATAAAAAATGTTTGCATTGATCCAGCTACTCTGAAAAGAAACGTTATTGTCTACTATTGGAAATATTAAATGCCAAAAAGTATTCCATGCTATTATCATTTACATTTTATTTTTTTATTATCTTCACGAATATAAATCAAATTTTCGTTATTTTTGCTCAAAAATAAAGCCCTGGTGATATTTAATGTGTATGTATATTTACTTTGTCGTTAATTGTTTTATTTTCGAAGTTTCCTCCGGAAATACACATACACACAACTGCTCATTATATATGTATAGGCTAGTTTGTTTAAAAAGGGAAAGAAAGAACCAGAAGAGTAAAAAAAAAAAAGGAAGGAAGGGAGGAATGAAACAAAAAAGGAAAAATTAAAGGAAGAATAAAAACGACGAGGAAAGAAAAGAAAGAATGAAAACAATGTGAAAAGAAATGGAAGGAAGAAAGAAGAAAGAAAGAAAGAAAGAAGAAAGAAAGAACGAAAGAAAGGAAGAAGAAAAACGGCGAAAGAAAAAATAGAGACGAAAGAAAGAATGAAAACAACGAGTAAAGAAGGAAAGGAAGAAAATTAAAAGGAAAAAAACGATGAAGGTGGGGAGGAAGAATGAGTGTTTGTTCTTATTCCTTCATATTGTTGTAATTAAGGTGTGCTTAACACTGCAACCAGGCAATGATCTGAAAGAGCTGTAACATGTCAATAAATAGATGGGACCCTAACAGGTACTACCACTCCGGGTCAGAGTGGACCAGGGAGCAATGCTGATGAAGGGGTGCTCCACATTTCCCAAACCCCTAAAACTGGAACCTCATCATTCCCAGGACATGTAGACTCTCAGTCACCACCTTCTAGTACCCATATGATGAAAAGGGGCTGGGGCTTGGAATAAGGGCAATAGGGTTGGGAAAATCATATAGGTGTTGACGTGACCAGCCGATTGATCGGAGGGGGCCTGTCCGACCGTCCGTCTAGCCCAAGATAGGGCCAAAGTGGAGTATTGCAAGTCATGAACTGTTCAACCACCTGGGTTATATCCTTAAGCATCACGGGTAACCACCCACGGCCAACAGGTGGCCCCATTGGGGGAGTCTTACCCCTCTGCCGAGGTGCAGTCGGTGCATTCTAACGCCCCAGCCGACAGGGCGGCTTCATTTTGTTTCTTTTTCTTTGTGGACATGGCCCTTGACCTCTGCAGGCTCGTTAGACACCGGTAGCCATCTTCTTTTTAAAAAGCAAATACAATAGCTGGATATTATGGTTACAGTTGTAGGGAATGGGCACGAAGAGACGATTTCAGATCCTGGACGAGGCTCTTTGCATTTCACATAGCACTAATATTCTTGGGAAATGTATGAATCCAACTAAGTCCCACGGGGGCTTGGTCGGTGTTTTCTGTAGAGGAAGAAGCTAAGGGAGAAAACCCTGAGAAAAAACACGGCTTGGACTCCGTTAGGTAGTTCATTGGTTAAAGCACCGTCTGGCAACTTCTGCATTTTATCTAAAGAATGAACATTGTATTGCTTATGATATTGTTTGTTTTATCCAATATTTCCGTTGACCTCCACCCTTTTTAAAAGATTTCTGTAGACTGAGTCAGTCTATAGAAGTCTTTGCGAAGGTCACCCAAAATATTGGATGAAATAAAGATCAAAAGCAATACAATGTTCCTCCTTGAGAATTTTGATTTTTTTACTTATATTTTTTCATGCTTAACCAAAAACGTTTCCCAATATAGATCAATAAAAATCCTACCTGGACTCAACATCAAGTATATATATATATATATATATTATATATATATATATATACTGATGTTGAGTCCTCGTAGACTTCTCTCTATATATAGATATATGTAGGTTTCCTTATATATATATATATATATATATGTGTGTATTAAAACAGTTAAAATCCCCTTCCCATTCTGTAAGTGAAGACAGCCTAATGGTTACGGTGCCGGACTGACACCCAACCGATCGGATTTCAATTCCGGCTGTAGGTAGCTTACAAAATGTCTAGCCACACTGAGGAGACTTGATAAGTCGAAACACGTGTCTGTGGATGACCCTATATATATATATATATATATATATATATGTGTGTGTGTGTGTGTGTAATATTGTAAAAATTGAAAAACACAAATTTAATTAATGAAAGATGTTTAATAAGACTACGTTGCAGTGTTTCGGTCTATTTTAACAAACCATCAATAGGGCTTTCCTTGGTTTATGGAAAATAAATTATTAATGGAAAAAACTGAATAAATGTGGACGCCAACGTAAAATAAAAATTTCCATCCATTAAAATTTCCAAGAATTTTCGGGAAAATTATGTCAAGTAGAATTAAGACGCCAACGTTAGTCAACATTTTTGAGTATGTCTTTTTTTCCTCACATTTGAAGATCAACAAAAGCAGCCACACACCAAAAGCAGAGGCTGGCAGACTTTTTGTTTTCATTAATAACTTATTTTTTCCTTAAACCAACGATAGCCCTGATGATGGTCTGTTAAAACAGACCAAAACACTGCAGCTTAGGCTTACCAAACATCTCTCGTTAATCAAACTTCTGCTTTTCAATTCTTACAATATTACATATTGTTGGATTTACATTTTCTTCATATATATATATATATATATATATATATATATATATATATATATATATATATATATATATATATGTATGTTCTAATTGTTTTTTTCCTCAGCAATTGGAATGTATTTGTTCACACGACAGTTTTTCTTCAAATATGGAGTCATGATTAATTCCAGAAATTTTGACATCGAGAATTTCGAATTGTAAAATTAATTTTCAGGAACCTTCAGTATTGTCTTTTTGATTTGATTTTATTTTTATCTTCTTAAAAAGGCTGATCCTAGTTTTCTTTCTTCCTCCCCCCCCCACTCTCTCTCTCTCTCTCTCTCTCTCTCTCTCTCTCTCTCTCTCTCTCTCTCTCTCTCTCTCTCTCTCTCGCTCTCTCGCTCTCTTTCTACTTTTTCCTGGGCCTCTCTTTGCTTCATTTCGTTGATTCTTAAAATCATTCTATCTTACTTCATATTTTCTTTTTCCTTCTATTTATTCTTTCTCTCTCCAGGCTTCCTTCCTTCATTTCATCATTCTTTCTATATTTCTATCTCTCTTTCTTTTTCCTTTCCTTATTTCCCAGGTTCTCTGTTTGCTTCTTTTCGTCACTCGCTTCTCTTCTTTCTATTTCTTTCTTCTTCCTTTCCTTTCCTTTCCTTTCCTTTCCTTTCCTTTCCTTTCCTTTTCTTTCAACATTTCCCTGTATTTCCGATCGCTTCTTTTTTGCTCATTCTTTTCTTTTCTTTTCTTTTCTTTTCTTTTCATTCTTCCCTTCTTTCTTTCTTTCTTTCTTTCTTTTCCACATTTCTTTCCACCTCTCTTAGCTACCTTTTGTCACTCATTTCTCTTTTTTTTTCTTTCATTCCGTTCCTTTGCTTTACTTCCCTTTCCACATTTCCATGTCCCTCTGTTCAATTCATTTCTTCGATCACTTCTTTTCTTTTCCTTCTTTCTTTCTTTCTATCTTTTTTCTTTCCTTTCCACATTTTTCTGGGCCTTTGTTAGCTTTCTTTTGTCGCTCATTACTTTCTTTCTTTCTTTCTTTCTTTCTTTTTTTCTCTCTTTCTTTCGGTTTTCTTTTCCCGCGTTTCTTTTTTCCCGCCCTTTCCTTTTTGCCGTCAATTTTTCCCACCTTTTCTTTCCCTTTATCTATTTTTCCCTGTCAAACAATTATTTTTCTTTTGTCTTTATTATTCCTCTTCCATTGGCGTATATATGTCAAGTTTGTCAATATACGAGATGACCAAATCCAAATGAATGCACTTCCTACGGGGATAACTTCTATCTATCAATTTTAATTTTTTTAAAGATTGTTTGTTAAATAAGCGCTCTTTCCAAACTTAAACATTGTTCAAATGTAAACATAACTTTTTTCCCCCGGAGAATAAAGAAATCAATAAATGTAAAGTTTGTAGAAATTAATCGAAATCTTATCAGACGTTTATCGTTCAATATTTATCTGTCATTTACTAATTGGCCATTTTAGATCGATATTTTATCAACATAAAATAAAGTTTTATTTATTTCTTTTTTAATGTTATTAAGTCAGTGAATAATGGTGTATGTTTACAAATCAAATCGGAATAATAATCCATTTTGTCTTTTAAGCGTATGATACCTTTGAAATATATATATATATATATATATATATATATATATATATATATATATATATATATATATATATATATATATATATATATTATATATATATATAATATATATATATATATATATATATATATATATATATATATATATATATATATATATATATATGGTTTCTTTCTAAGAGCTCTTAGGATATGTAACAAGCAACATTTAGATGAAGAATTCAATTTTATTGAGAGGTCTTTCCTCAAATTACAATACCCCTTAAATTTCGTACACCGTGCCAGAAAAAAGGCATTTAAAATACATAATAAAAACAAGAATAATAATATCACATCTCCAAACAACGACACACAACATAATAGTAATAACGTCTCTGATAGATACATCATACTTCCAAATAATCCTATTACTGATAAAATAAATAGAAACTTAAGTAAGATTGGTATAAAAACTGTCGCTCACCCCACGAAGACAGTGAAGAACATTCTTCAAAATAAAAAATAACCCCAGACACACACATTCTGAAGCTGGAGTCTACACTATTGACTGCTTAAAATGTAAAAAGAAATATGTAGGGGAGACTTCCCGATCCTTAACTAAACGTCTATCGGAACACAAATATCACATTAAACGTGGTTTCCAAAACAATGCATTAGCTAAACACATCTTTGATCTCAATCATACCTTTGATTTCAAAGGTGCTAAAATATTAACCCACATACATGATAAAATACTGCGTAGAATTATGGAATCTTGTGTTATTCTTACCCATAAAACCATACCCCAAAGACAAGGTTTCTTTAATATATCCCCTTATCTAGCGACTCTTATTATCAGAAACCATAAAATCCCCTTCACATAACTTTTTCCGTTATTTACGTCCCATTAAATTAAATTTTGTTTATTGTTTTGTTTTATGAATAAGATCTTTTCCGTTTTATTTTGTTTTTGTTTTCGGTTTAAAATAATACCTTACATTAGATCCAAATCGCTTAACATTATCTAAAATAATAACCAATTCCGCCCATAACCTTTTTTACTTTATATATAAAAACAAAACACAATAAATATTTAATCATTTATTAAATACAGAACTTAATAATAATAATAATTATAAATTTAAAAATAATTAATCGTAAAATAAAAATATATAAAAACTCCTTTTCTAAAATATTAACATATTCCGCTCATAACTTTTTCACTTTATATATAAAAACTAATTACAGTAAATATCTAATCATTTATGAATTTTAGAACTTAAAAATAAAATTTAAATAATAAAAACAATTAATCGTAAAAAATTCCTTTACTAAAAGTCTTTTGAATTCCAACCGTCACATTTCTTAACACCCATCCCCTTCCGTTTAAATTGTTTCGTCTTGTTGCCAACATCTCAAAAATTCGCTACAATTGTTGACAAAAGATATACATGGAACATGACCGACATATATATGGCGCGAAATGCCCACGTTGGTGAATATTGTAACGTCTTTCGTTTTTTGCAGTATTAAGGTTTTTTTTGTTTTGTAAACTCATTTTGACTTTCCTCTCCGACCCAAACAACTAAGGGAGTGAATGAGCTCTGATGATGATTTTTTGTAAAATCGAAATATTGATCAGTATCAGCTATGATTATATTATAAATTGTTTTCTTCTTTAACAGCATTGTGTGATGTTTTCATTCCACTTTTTCTTACTCATATATATATATATATATATATATATATATATATATATATATATATATATATATATATTATATATATATATATATATAATACAATATATATATATATATATATATTATATATATATATAATATATATATGAGGAAAAAGGAGTAAAGAAAAGAAATGTAGATGGATAAAATGAGTAAAGAAAAGAAATGTAGATGGATAAAATGAATTTAATCGATATCACATTAATCGATATCACTTACACATGTGTTTCGGTCAGTTTATGTGTGAGTGATATCGATTAATGTGATATCGATTAAATTCATTTTATCCTCTACATTTCTTTTCTACTCATTTTTCCTCATATTGTTGGATTCAATTCCTTTTCCATTTTCATATATATATATATATATATATATATATATATATATATATATGTTGTGCATTTTGGATTTACGCTAACAATATTAGCATAATAAGTACGTTAATGCTTCACACCTAAGCCCAAACCTGGTATAAGTATCTCCTACAACGGATACAAATACTAACATTCACCTCAAATATATTATATTATATATATATATATATATATATATATATATATATATATCACGGATCTTTGCTAATCCACGAAGCAAACAAATTTACTTCTCGATTAATAAAAATCGATTTAAAAAGTGCTCAATAAAAAGAGCTAAATATACGTTTTAAAAGCGAATGTAATAAAATATTCCGACTGCAGTTTCTTACCGTGGCAATTCTTCAGGGAATTCCCTGAAGAATTGCTACGGCAAGAAACTGCAGTCGGAATAGTTTATAACATTCGCTTTTAAAACGTATATATATATATATATATATATATATATATATATAATATAGTAGAAGGTATATATAGGTAAACTACTTAAGTTTCACCAAAAAGGATCCTCAGAGTTAATTGTTAATTGTAATGAATTAATCAAGAAATAAAAAAAAATAATAAAGACAATTGCAGCTCATAACTGGTGCCGTCACCAAGTGTGAAATTCGCGCAAAATGCAAAAGAGAAACATAGTAATTTTGAATAGCTCATGAGGCCTTTTTTATGTATCCCCGGCACCAATGCCGTACATCAGTTCCGTGTACCAATGCATTAATTAACCCATTGATAGTTGATATGCCGTTAAACAAATAAATCAAACCTAACATATCATCTTTTATTTATTTCCATAAACTATCAGGAAACATTGCTCGGACACCATCAGGAACTAGTCATACTAGAAGCATGGATATCCATACCCCCCTCCCCCCTCTCTCTCTCTCTCTCTCTCTCTCTCTCTCTCTCTCTCTCTCTCTCTCTTCAACCATCACTATCGGTCATTTCCCAAAAGCAGGTCCTCCACGCAGCGATTGATGTTGGTTGGCCTACACTGGTGTGTTCATGTGTAGGTGTCCACAGGAGAACGTCACTTATGAGATCGTCCTTGCTTCTACGACAGTAAGCTCAATTGTCACGAAATAACCAAATAATCATTGATATAAGCGATATAATCAAGCCAGGTAGCCATTAATAATATCTTTGTCCTGTTCATTTGAGTGTATTAAATGTAATAATTGTTACTATTCTAAATGTAATTTGAAAACAAACTTTTCAAATGACCTCACTCTATGACCAAACGAATATACATTGAACTGCCGGCATTGATTTATTGTAAGGTTCAACTCGGAGGTCAGACTCTTCTTACAATTCTTATCAATAAAAATGACCAAAGCTAAACATACGTTTCTCGGCTCTGGTCAAAGACAGTCTTTCAGTACAAGGCGAAATGTCTGTGACCCTAAGCTAGATCGTAGTCCAGTTCAAAAATCGCAGTTTACTTCCAGCTTGACCCTAAGGACTGACAACAAAAGCGCTCGACATTTTCGACCTTCGTCTGATCGTACGTAGATCTTCTGCCGAAAAACAAGCCTGCGTTTGATTTCGACATGATGAGTAGAAAAGAAACTATAACCAAACCTCCTTTTTATCATTGCAGCATCGTATCGAATTTCAGACGAAGATTCAAATGCTTACCTAGCTCAGTCGGTAGAGCGTCTACCTGGCAACCACAAGATTCCAGTTTCGATACCGGCACTCGCCAACTCAGCGTATGAGTAGCAGAGGGATCTGTGCAGTAAAGTGAGGAGCTGATGGTAGGCGCCCCGCTCCACCTCAGACGCAAAAAAATAAATCTCCTTGGTCTAGCTCTGGGGAGAGACTCCCTTGCTGTCCGGCTGATAGCGACTTTAGGCCAGCCCGACGACAACTACTCATTTTGGAGCCAATACTTTTATTTCTGCCTTTTTTCAACAGATTTACCAACCCCTCCTCATGAGCAGGATGTGACACAAGGTCAATTTATTAAGCAGAGTTTAACAGGTTTGAATTCAGTTTTCACCAAGACTGGTTGCCTAACCAAGGTTAAAGAGTTGAGTGCGTCCTATTATTTACCCATAGCTGGAGGGAGAGTTGGATTCATACTTTTCCCAATGGTATTAGTGTTGTGTGAAATATAAACAGCCTCGTCCAGGATTTGAACTCGCATCGACGAGTTCATTTCCTACGACTCTAACTATTACACCACGCGCCTCTATTTCTGCCTTTTCTACTTACGTGGTGAAACATGTTTGCTTCTGGCAAATCTATAAAATGTGAAAAGTATTAAGTGTTCTCCAGTTATATTAGAAGTGTAGGAAAATGTAGTCTGAATCTGTCAGTCTCTAAACCCAGCGTCTTCTTTTTGTGTTCCATATTGGTAGAGTGAAAAGTAAAAACAGTCGACAACAAAGTCGGAAAGAAACTGTGACTGACAAGTATTTAAAACTGATTAAGGGATATTCAATTTCTCTCCGTACACATGCAAATCAGCGTTGTTACTATCATATATTGGTTTGGTTTTGTTTTGTTTTACGGAATATCAACCTCAGTGGGTCATTTAATGCCGATAAAGTTTTGAAATAAATCAATTCTTAATGGATAATACAATTTTTAATAATACATTTTTCTATTTAACCCATAGATGAGACCCTAACAGGTACTACCACTCCGTGTCAGAGTGGACAAGGGAGCAATGGTGATGAATGGGGTGCTCCACATTCCCCAAACCTCCAAAACAGGAACCTCACCATCAGATAGAGTTTAACGTCATTCCCAGGACATGTATACCCTCAGTCACGGCCTTCTAGCACCCATATGATAAAAAGGGGCAATAGGGTTGGGAAAATCATATAGGTGCTAGGGCTTGACGTGACCAGCCAATTGATCGGAGGGGGCCTCTCCGACCGCTCATCTAGCCCAAGATAGGGCCAAAGTGAAGTATTGTAAGTCATGGGTCGCCACTCAGGGCCAACAGGCGGCCCCAGAGGTGCAGTCGGTGCATTCTAACGCCCCAGCCGACAGGACGGTGTTATATATTGATTTAGTCCTGGTAGTACATATAGAGAGTTACGAGAGTAAATTTTCTCGTATATCAAATCAATATTTCCCATTGAAATAAAACGAAATACAATTAATCCAATCCAGCCCCCACCCCACCCCCACCCCCAAAAAATACTCTAATTTTTGTTGTTATGGCTCAATACCATAATGATCTTGTTTCTATTTTGGCTTCGGGGAAAGGTAGAAAAATATTATACAAGTATGTCACTGCTGGATTTGCCTATAATTTAAATAAACTCATTTTTTCGTGTTCAATTATAACCTTGATCAGATTATATTCAATCAGTGTTGCCAACCTGAAGTAAAAAAATAAATCTCTTTACTTTCTAGACAGATCTGGTAATCATTCGATAAGTAAATAAAGTCGATGGATATACCTAATGTTGGTAACAGACAGACCGCGAAGGAGTGTATCCCCTTTTCTCTAGCGCAAGTATATTGTTTTTGCGTCTGAGATAAAGTGCCACGCCGACCATCAGCTAATAACTTTACCGCACAGATCCGGGATGCTACTCATACGCTGAGTTGGCGAGGGCCGGTATCGAACCAGGAACCTTACGACTCCTAGGCAAGTGCTCTACCAACTGAACCTATTATCCTATAATGAATGTACATTGCTCACTGTTATGTATCCAATTTCAATTGCTCAGTCTGAGGCAATTAATGTAGTGGTACTACTTAACCCATAGGTGTGGGATGAGGGGTTTCTTACCTATCTAAATTGTATTGGTCTGAAAGTAAATATAATAGCACGACTGGTGTTCGAACCCACTTACTGCGATGTTGCATTCAAGCACGGTAGCCACTACACCCCAGGAACCTCCCATTGCTAGATATTTTATTCCATTTTTGCGTCACATATAACTAAATTCATTTGCACTAATTCGTCACAAGTATGACGCATCCAGCGAGGATCGAAATTCTCAGCAGTAGCGGATTTGTGAGACTAGTTTGTTTACCATTGAACAACGATGGGACGGCTTAATTATAAGTCTATCGCTTATATCAATGATTATTTGGTTATTTCGTGACAATTGAGCTTACTGCCGTAAAAGCAAGGACGAACTCATAAGTGACGTTCTCGAGTGTTCACCTAGGAACCACAAGGTTCCTAGTTCGATAGCGGCCCTCGCCAACTCAGCGTATGAGTAGCACAGGGATCTGTGCGGTAAAGTAAGGAGCTGATGGTAGGTGTGGCTCTCCACCTCAGACGCAAAAAACAATCTCCTTAGTCTAGCGTTTGTGAAAAGGAATAGTCTACCTCGCTGATTGGCTGATGCTGACTTTAGGCCACACCGACGACAATTCATCTACATGTGAATTCTGAAGGGAAAACCTGAACTGATTATTTTCACGTGTTCAAGAATAACCTTGATCAGATTATATTCAATTAGGGTTGCCTACCTGAAGTTTTAAAATTTTTTTCTACTTTCTAGTAATCTTCTTATAATGAATGTACATTGCTCACTGTTCTGTATCCAATTTCAATTGCTCAGTCTAGAGCCATTCTTCTTTTTCAGTCGGTCTGCCGGCCAAAATAACAGACAGTTTAACTCGCTATAAGACATAGTAAACAGCTTTGACTAAGAATGTGCGAATTTAAGCACTCATTGCGTTTTAATTCAATGACCTCCAGGGTGAGATGCCAGGTTGTAAATCACGAAATTTAATTTCACAGGATGAATCGATAGGCAGATTCATGTAAACAGGAAAAAAAATTGGTGTCGAGCATTTGTTCGGGAAAATGCTTTCGGTTTTGTTTTGTTTTGCTTTGTTTTCTTCTTTTTTTTTCTTTTGTAGAGACAGACAGACTGAACGTCAAACCTTCTGCTCGTCACTTGACCTGATCTGGCTGTTAATATAAATTATTTCTCCAGGTTATTTACACAGGTTCGCCTAGTATAACACGAGATGGAGTTGTTCATAAAATCTATCAGCACAAAGGCAGAAACTTTTCCTCGTGAAATAAGATTCACTAGAACTTTGCCATTCAGACGGATTACCCAATCCTGTTCCCAAGAATATTCCGTGGGTGGGGAACATGCAGACTAAAGATTTCCAGTGCAGCCTTTAATTAAGGTGTACCAGAAGTTATATGTCGCATAGAACCAAGTTCGAGTTGTAGTAGTAGTCATTTAGTAGTAGTAGTCGTTTAGTAATAGTAGTCGTTAGGTCAGAAACAACACACGCAAGTTGTATAGTCACAAGAGGCTGCTTATTTATTTCCAGGCTCGTGGGTTCTTTTTCGGAGAGACGGAAAGATAGAAAGAAAGGGAGAGAGGGTGCGGTCAAATTACTCTGTCGTAAATCATGTTCAGTACTACTATGTCAAACCCATACGGGGGAACCGGGAAAGCCTTATTTCCTCCCCACGAAGCCTGACCGAAAAAGACCGATTTCTTCTTCTTCTTCTTCTTCTTCTTCTTCTTCTTCTTCTTCTTCTTCCATTTCTCGTCCTGGGGGTGGGAGAGCCGCATCCGTTTCCGGTCAAAACCCGGAATATCCGTTTTTAATGTTAAATCTATTTCCGGGGTCATTGGTCGGTCATTTGAGTTCAAACTGGAACCTCTCTTTGTTCTTATTTCTTTTTCCTCTCTTTCTCCAGAAATCCGAATACCGTTTTATTTTCAATCTCGAATTCCCAGCAGACCATAATAATTACGCTACAAAGGGGAAGTCCCCGTGGCGTAGTGATCAACGTGCTAGATTGTGGCATTGTTTGTTTTGTTTTATTTTACGACATATCAACCTCCGTGGGTTATTTAATACCGACAAAGATTTGAAATACATTTATTCTTAATGGATACTCATTTTTCTTTTTAAACCATAGATGAGATCCTAACAGGTACTACCACTCCGGGTCAGTGTAGACCTCGGAGGAATGATGATGAAGAGGTACTCCACATTCCCTAGACCTCCAAAACATGAACTTCACCATCATAGTGTTTAACGTCATTCTGAAGACATGAAGACCCTCAGCAGCATTCTAGAACATATATGATAAAAAGGGTTTAGGAAGCGCGTGGTGTAATGGTTGAAGTCATGGGAAATGGACTCGTCGCCCCGAGTTCAAATCCTGGACGTGGTAATTGCATTTCACTTAGCGCTAATACCCTTGGAAAAGGTATGAATCCTACTCTCCCTCCAGCTATGGATAAATAGCAGGGCAGACTGGGCTCTTTAACGATGGTTAGGCAACCGGTCTAGGAGAAGGAAAACTCTGAATTCAAACCTGATCAACGCTTAAGAAATTGACCTTGTGTCGCATCCTGCTTGTGCGGAGGGGTTGGTAAATATATATATATATATATGATAAAAATGGTTGGGGTTTGCCATAAGTGCAATAGGGTTGAGACAATCTTAAGGTGCTAAGGTTTGACATGACCAGCTAATTGATCAGAGGGTTGTGACATTGTAGTAAGTTAGTTCGAACTTCTATCACGCTATTACGTTCACTTTCGAGCTAATACCATCGGGAAAGGTATGGAATGCCTAATCCCACAGCTGTATATATTTACCATTCCCTCGACACGAGTAGGATGATGAATTTTTCAAACGGAGCTTAACAGGTTAGAATTCAGTTTTCATTATTCTGCTATTTACCCATAGCTACAAGGATAATAGTCGGATGCATACATTTCCCAAGAGTATTAGCGCTATGTTAAATATAAATAGCCTCGTCCAGTGTTTGAACTCTTATCCCTGTGTACATTTCCTACGACGATAACCATCACACCACGTACCATACACACGTTATAGGTTGAATATTACCACTAGTGTGCTGCTAAAAGGATGGTTTTGGTATTAAATAACCTATGAAGGTAAGAAACCAGACCAAACCAAACCATTAATATGGGGACGTACACTTTAGAACTAAAAAGATAATCTCACAAATGTTCTTAAAATATCAAACATTTGCCTACCAAATCCCCCCCACGTTGTACCAATTTTTCTTGCTATTTTTACTTGTATGGTGGGATATTTCAAAGGTTAATATCTATCCACCTCAGAACTCATACTATTCTTAGTAAATCTTTTTTCTGGGTTGTTGAAATATCAATAAAGATCGCACTCTTCAACTTTAGGATAACTTTGAATTCAATCCGCTTAGTCTAGCGCTAATGAAAAGGGGGGGGGAGACACCGTCGAAAATTTGCTGATAACGACTTCAGGCCACCCCGACTTTACTTTATAAACATATATATATATATATATATATATATATATATATATATATATGTGTGTGTGTGTGTGTGTGTGGTGTGTGTGTGTGTCAAACCTTGATATATATGTGTGTATGTACAAAAGATATATACATCGAGGACGAGAGTGTTTGCATTTCACGTAGCGCTAAAAAGTATACATCCAACTATTCTCTCCAGCGATGGGTAAATAGTAGGGCGGACTGGGCTCTTTACCCTTGGTATGACAACTGGTCTAGGAGAAGAAAAACCCTGAATTCAACACTGTTCAACCCCACCAAAGAAATTGACACTGTGTCACATCCAACTCCAAAAGGATCTTCAGGGTTAAATCCACTAAATTAATCAAGATATTGATTAATTACGACTAAATGCGGCAGTTCATATAATTACAATATGAACTTCCACAGTTAGCTGTAATTAAATAATATCTTGATTAATTTAGTGGATTTAACCCTGAATATCCTTTTGGTAAAACTCGAGTAGGTTATTTCTGTGCACACTATAATAAATTCGTTCTACTGAGCACTTCGTATTTGTTATAATGCTGACTTATCTGAGTAACTTATACCAACCAAATATTTTTACCGGTAAGTCATTCCTTTTACACACTCACACACACACACACACTTTATATATATTTTTATATATATATATATATAAAGTGTGGTGTGTGTGTGTGTGTGTGTGTGTGTGTGTGTGTGTGTGTGGATTTGAGGCTAGTAAACTCATCGCATAAAAAGTCGATAAAATTGTCGAAAGAAACAAACGGAGAAAAGAAAAAGAAACAGGATATTGTCGATTTCATCTTTCTGGTTATACATCTATCTATACACATGCAAAGGGTAGTTGTATGTATGTATGTATGTATATCCTGATATGTCAATCATAGTAAATCTCATCAGGGACAATTCATTCAAATTCCAGGAACAAATAATGTGTCTTGTGCAATCTGTAACAAAGTCTGTAAGTCACTTCTGGTCTTAAGAGACATATGGTGGTGCATAAGCATAACATTTTATCATCTGATCCATCGGATACATCGAGAAAGACGTCATATTTGCATCAAACTTTGTGGATCTGCAGCGGGTTTGATGAGTAAATTGAAGGCTCATGTGAGGAAAGGTTCTGGTGGCGGGTTTATAGGATTGTGAGGGACGGCAGTGATCTGTAAAGATTATACTATTGCTATGTCTGTCCGAGGAAATTACGAAAATAATATAATTAATAACACAGTAAACATATGTACACACTATTAGTGTTTGTTTTGTTTTTTGTTGTTGTTTTATCTTTTAAATAATGGAGATTCTATTTATATCTGGAAAGATATTCAAACATTAGGATTTAAATAGTAAGAGAATGAAAAGTCATTGGCTGCATTCGTGATTAAAACTTAAATCAATTATGTAAGATCAATGGATCTTGAGATTAACTTTTTATTATCCCCCCCCTTTAGCCACTTCTAGTACATATATGAAGGGCAGTTGGTAGGTATGTATGAACGTATGTGTGTCCAGATGAAACTACGAAAATAAAACAATTAACAACAAGTAAATATATATATACACATTAAATAGTTCTTGTTTCTGTGCATAATTATGAAGATTTGGTTTATATTCGAAGATATTTAAAGATTAAAATATACATAGAACTTGCATTGAAATTCCCATAAAAATGTCCAGCATTTGTAAATCCGAGAAGTAAACAAATCAACACACCAGGGTTTTCAAACCATCTACGCAGATGATGCTGGGTAGTCCATTCTAGTAAAAAAAGAAATATACGGTAAATGGTGGGGTCTGCGTTTTCTTATCGGAAGATTTTTCTTATTTCGAAAAGAAAACAGAAGCAGATTTGAAACCAAATAGAACTCTGAACACCGTTTATGTTTACGATCTTATTTAAAAACGGGGAGACAGCCAGAAATTATGGGATAATTATAGAATGTTAAAGCTGGATCCAATTGCAATTCATTTAATGAAACAGGGAAACTCTGATCTTAAGATTTTCATTTCAGTTCAAAGAGTCTAATAAATCCTGAATCGGGCTGATCCCGGCTTCACAACTGTTTCCTCCTCATCATCATCATCATCCTCCTCCTCCTTCTTCTTCTTCTCTTCTTCTTCTTCTTCTTAAAATAAACCTCATGAAAGATTTAGAGCTCATGATAACTCCGCGTGCACCCGGTCTAAACATCGATAAAGTAACGACGATGATACTGACTCAAAAAAAAGTTCGGATTATGTAATTAAAATATGATTGGATTCAAATAGCGAAATTGAACTTGAAATTTTTGTCAGAACTTCAGAAACATAATCAATGACAATTTTTGAACCTGTGCACTCATCTTTTTAATTATTCGTACTGATTTATTTATTTTATTTTATCTCTTTTTTTTTAATTATTTCTCTGAATGTTTGAGATGAGGCTTGATGCTTATTATTATCTGTATTATTTGGACTATTGTTCTCATCTTCATTGTTATCTGTACAATGTTTCGGCCGATGTGCCTTCGGCTTTCTTCGGTATTCTTGTCGGACTCGGGAACCTTCTTTTCGAACGCGGGAACTCTTTTCGAATCGGGAACCTTCTTTTCGAACTCGGGAACCTTCTTGTAGTAATCGGGAGCCATCACGGAACTTTGAACCTAACCCTTTATTCAGTCCACGGGGGTATCCTATTCTCATTCCGCTAACCATAGCTGGGGTAGAGGCGTTAAGCTGTGTTAATTATTATTTATGTACTGTGCCCTTGACCAGGATTGAACCTGCAGTCCAGAGATAACTGTCACTTAGTACTGTTTAACCTAATTCCTTTTTTTTTTTTTTTTTTTTACATTCTAAATGGTGTATGCTGGGCCTTGCTTAATGTCTACTTATTCAAGCTTTCATTACAATATATATAACTCCTTCCAAAATTGTTGGATGATTTAATGCAATGAATAATGTCATTTATTCTACAGAATAATTTTCATGATTCATATCTTGCTTCTTAGGAATGTGTAATGGTTAATAAAATGGCAGTTGCCGATTGTTTTAAAAAGGGGTGAGTGAGAATTCCTAAAATGCAGTACGGAAACCCAACAGACGCTGAATTCAAAAATCGAGCGCCAAAAAGAAGAAGTGGGAATTCAGCAGTTTTGAGGATGACAAGCAAGTAGTCGTCACGCAACAAGTCAGCTCCATTATCAGAAAATGAAAGAATATAGAATATGAACTATTAATACCACAATATAAAAGAAAGGACTTTGCCCGGTATGCTGTTCTACATTTCTGTAACTTTGTTTAATACAGATTGTTTATTTTAATACGACTTCGTATTCTTCCATTGTGTTGAGTCTTGTTTAAAGTTAGTAAGATGTGAACCTTATTATAAAATATATATAACTCACAACTTGCTACAAAACGCATGCCAGATATATATATATATATATATTATATATAATATATATATATATATATATTTTATATATGTGTGTGTGTGTGTGTGTGTGTGTGCTCTCCTTGTTTAAGGGCACATTAGTATCTGTAAGTTATTTAATGCCAAAGTAATTCTCGAAGAAAATGTACGGATACTATTTATCTCATACCTCGCGATTGGGGGTGGTCATACCATTCTCACTATATTAGTTCGAAAGTGAACTCATAGCCTGATTAGAGTCCTTACAAATTTACAACCCGTTGCGGACCTGCACATTAGACACTATGTCACGTGAACTCCGCCATATATAAAAAAAATATACTAAAATTTTATTAATATATTATTATATATATATATAATTATATATATATATATATAAGGTTTGTTTAGAATGGCTTTTTGCCGATTTTTTTGAGCATAAGTGTTTAATTGGAGTCGTACACTATTTTGAAAATTAATTTAAATTATAATGAATTAGGCGGGAATACTTTAAATGTATGGCTACAACAAATCGAGAAAATCAATCTCTGTATGTACTTTCGGCCTATTATGGCTCATCAAAGCAGAGGCTATAATCGAGAGCCTGTGCGTGGATTTGAAACCGGCTGCAAGCTGACAGGCCGATCCATAATGTGTAATAAGCACTAGAAGAGGAATGTAAACTACTCTAACAAATCATTAAATCTAAGAAGTTCATTTGGTGTTGGGGTTAGGGATCGGCCTGTCAGCTTGGCAGTCGTTTCACATCAACGCACAGGGCGGTCTTCCGATCCTATAGCTCTGCTGATGAGGCTAATAGGCCGAAATGTACATACAGAAGATTGATTTTTCTCGGATTTGTTTAGCCATACTTTAATAGGTATTCCCTGCCTAATTCATTATTAATTATTAATTTTCAAAATTAGGTACGAACTCAATTAAACACTTATTCTCCAAAAATTATCGGCAAAAACCATTCTACAACAAACCTTGTTTACAACTTACCACATCGTCGTGATAAAAGTCACTAGAAGAGGAATGTTAACTCTACTTAAATCATAAAATCTAAAGAAGTTCATTTGGTTTGGGCGTTATGGGATCGGCCTGTCAGCTTGGCAGTCGGTTTATGGACATAGCGGATAGGAGAGACGCAGAGAGAGTTGATCAGGAGAGAGAATTAAACCGACTGCCAAGCTGACAAGGCCGATCCCATAACCCCAACACCAAATGAACTTCTTAAGAATTTTTATGAGTTTGTTCTTTTAGACGTAGGTTAACATATCTCTCTAAGTGGTATTTATTACACGACGATGTGGTAAGTTGTAAACAAGGTTTGTTTTAGAATGGCTTTTTGACGATAATCTTTTTGGAGAATAAGGCTGTTTAATTGGAGTCGTACCTATTTTGAAAATTAATTAATTTAATATGAATTAGCGGGAAATACTATAAAGTATGGCTCAACAAATTCGAAAAAATCAATCTCTGTATGTACATTTCGGCCTATTAGGCCTCATCAAGCAGAGCTATAGATCGGAGAACGCGCCTGTGGCGTGATTGAAACGGACTGGCCAAGCGACAGCCGATCCCTAACCCAAACAAAAATGAACTCTTAGATTTTTTATGATTTGTTTTATGAGTAGGTTAGACATAACGGTTCATATATGCTGTTGATTAAGAGAACATCGGGACGGCCTGTCAGTCTGGCAGTCGGTTATCAAATCAGCGCACAGGGCGTCTTCGATCTATTAGCTCTGCTGATGAGGCTAATAGGCCAGAAATGTACATACAGAGATTGATTTTTCCGATTTGTTTAAGGCATAAACATTTAATAGGTATTCCGCCTAAATTACATTATTAATTAATTAATTTTCAAAATTAGGTAGACTCAATTAAAACACTTATTATCCAAAAAATTATTCGGCAAAAAGCCATTTAAACAAACCTTATATATATATATATATATATATATATATTATATATAAATATATTATAATATAATTATTTTTTTATATTGGCGGAGTTCACGTGAACATAGTGTCTAATGTGCAAGGTCCGCAAAACGTGGTTGTAAATTTGTAAGGACTCTAATCAGGCTATGAAGTTCACTTTTCGACTAATATATGTGAGCAATGGTATGACACCCAATGCGAGGTATGAGATAAATAGTATCCGTACATTTTTCTTCGAGAATTATTTGGCATTAATAACTTACGAGATACTAAGTGCCCTTAACAAGGAGAGCACACACACACCACACACACACACATATATAATAATATATATATATATATATATATATATTATATATTATATATATATTCAGTGGCATGCTTTGTAGCAAGTTGTGAGTTATATATATTTATATAGGTTTGTTCAATCTTACTACTTTAAACAAGACTCAACAATGGAGAATGACGAAGTCGTATAAAATAAACAATCTGTATTAACACAAAGTTACAGAAAGTAGAACAGCATCCTGGGGAAGTCTTTTCTTTTATTATTGTGGTATTAAATAGTTCAATATTCTATATATCTTTCATTTCTGATATGGAGCCTGACTGTTTGGCGTGACGATACTTGCTTGTCATCTCAAAACGCTGAATTCCACTTCTTTTTTGGCGCTCGATTTTGACATTCAAGCGTCTGTTGGTTTCCGTTAACTGCATTTTAGATTTCAACTCAGCCCTTTTAAAAATCGCAACTGCATTTTTATTATATACACCACTTCCTAAGAAGCAAATATGAATCATGAAAATTATCTCGTAGAATAAATTGATTATTCATTTGCACATTATTAAATCTCAACAATTTTGGAAGGAGTTATATTATTGTACTGAAAGGCTTGAATAAGTTAGACATTAAGCAAGGCCAGCATACAGCATTTAGAATGTAAAAAAAAAAAAAGAAAAAAGGAATTGGTTAAGACGTATAGTGAACAGTTATTCTGGACTGCAGGTTCATCCTGGTCAAGGCAGCAGTACTTAAAATAATAATTAACACAGCTTAACGCCTCTACCCAGCTATGGTTACGGAATGAGATAGGATCCCCGTGGACTGAATAAGGGTTGGTTCAAAGTTCCGTGTGGTCCCGATTACTAAAGAGCGTTCGAGTGAAAAGGAAGGTTTTCCGAGTTGCGAAAGAAGGTTCCGCTTCGAAAAGAAGGTTCCCGAGTCCGACAAGAATACGAAAGAAAGCGGAAGGCACATGCCGAACTTGTTACAGATAAAATGAAGATGAGACAATAGTCCAATAATCAGATAATAATAGCATAAGCCTCATCTCAAACATTCAGAGAAATAATTAAAAAAAAGAGATAACATAAAATAAATAATCATAGGAATAATTAAAGATGGTGCACAGGTTTCAAATTGTCATTGATTTATGTTTCTGAAGTTCTGAAAAAATTTCAAGTTCAATTTAGCTATTTGAATCAATAATATTTTAATTACATAATCCGAACTTTTTTTTAGTCGTATCATGTCGTTATTTTCGTGTTTGACGGGTGCACGCGGCGTTATCATGAGCTTAAATCTTTCATGAGGTTATTTTTAAGAAGAGGAGAAGAAGAAGAAGAAGAAGGGAGGAGGAGGATGATGATGTGATGAGAGGAAACAGTTGTGAACGGATCAGCGATTCAGGATTTTATTGACTCTTTTGAACTGAGAATGAAAATCTAGATCAGAGTTTCCCTGTTTCATTAAATGAATTGAATTGGATCGCTTTAACATTCTATAATTAATCCATAATTTTGGCTGTTCCGTTTTTAAATAAGATCGTAACATAAAGGTTGTTCAGAGTTTTATATTGGTTTCAAATTGCTCTGTTTTCTTTTCGAAATAGAAAAATTTCGATAAGAAACGCAGACCACCATAACCGTATATTTTTTTTTTACTAGAATGGATACCCAGCATAATCTGCGTAGATGTTTGAAACTGGTGTGTTGATTTGTTTACTTTCTCAGATTTACAAATGCTGAAATTTTTTGTGGATTTCAATGCAGTTCTTTATATTTTTAATCTTTAATATCTTCGAAAATAACCAAATCTTCATATTATTGCAGGAAACAGAACTATTTAATGTGTATAATATATATTGTACTTTTTGTCTAATTGTTTTTTATTTGGGCGTAGTTTATCTGGACACACATACGTTCATACATACTACAACTGCCTTCATATATGTCTAGAAGGGCTAAGGGGGGGGATAATAAAAAGTTAATCTACAGCATCTTGATTTACATAATTGATTTCAGTTTTAATCACGATGGCGCAATGACTTTTCATTCTTCTATTTAAATCCTAATGTTTGAATATATTTCAGATATAAATAGAATCTCATTATTTAAAAGATAAACAACAACAAAAAACAAAACAAACTAATGTGTGTACATAGTTTACTGTGTTATTAATTATATTATTTTCGTTAATTTCCTCCGGACGAATGCAATAGTATAATTTTACAGATATGCGTCCTCAATCTATAACGCGCACCAGAACTTTCCACAATGCGCTTCAATTTACTCATCAACCGCTGCAGATCCACAAAGTTTGATGCAATATGAGTCTTTCTCGATGTATCGATGGATTCAGATGATCAAGTTTGCTGTATGCAGCACATATGTTCTTAAGACGCAGAAGGTGATTACAGACTTTGTTACAGATTGCAGACAATTATTTGTTTGAATTTGAATGAATTGTCCTGATGAGATTTACTATGATTGACATATCAGGATATACATAATAATCATCAACTACCTTGCAGTGTATAGATAGATGTATAACGATAAGATGAAATCGACAATATCTGTTTCTTTTGTTTTTTTTTTTTCGTANAGCCTCAATCAGCAGAGCTATAGATCGGAAGACCGCCCTGTGCGTGATTTGGGGAAACCGGACTGCCAAGCTGGACAGGCCGATCCCAGTAATCGTGTAATAAAAAGTCACTAGAAGAAGAAATTTAAACCTACTCTTAAACAAAATCATTAAAAATCTTAAGAAGTTTCAATTTGGTGTTGTTGGGTTTATGGGATCGGCCTGTCAGCTTCTGGCACAGTCGGTTTCAAATTCACGCCACAGGGCGGGTCTCCCCGATTCTTATAGCTCTGGCTGATGAGGCCTTAATAGGCCGAAAAATTGTAACATTTACAGAGATTTTTGATTTGTTTCTCGATTTTGTTTAAGCCATACATTTTTAATTAGGTAGTATTCCCGCCTAATTCATATTAATTAAATTAATTTTCAAAATTAGGTACGACTCCAATTAAACACTTATTCTTCCAAAAAATTATCGGCAAAAAGCCATTCTAAACAAAACCTTGTTTACAACTTACCACATCGTCGTGTAATAAAAGTCACTAGAAGAGGAATGTTAACCTACTCTAAAACAATCATAAAAATCTAAGAAGTTCATTTGGTGTTGGGGTTATGGGATCGGCCTGTCAGCTTGGCAGTCCGGTTTCAAATCACGCACAGGGCGGTCTTCCGATCTATAGCTCTGCTGATGAGGCCTAATAGGCCGAAATGTACATACAGAGATTGATTTTTCTCGATTTGTTTAGCCATACAATTTAATAGGTATTCCCGCCTAATTCATTATTAATTAATTAATTTTCAAAAATTAGGTACGACTCCAATTAAACACTTATTCTCCATATATATTATATATTTCATACTGTCGGATTAATTTCCATAATTTTTCAATATATATATATATATATATATATATATATATATATATATATATATATATACAAAGCCTGTTGGTAGATCCTCGTGGTGAGAAAAAATCCAGCAAATATTTTGATTGTAAAAATATACTACCAAACATCAACCGGGGAGAAAACAATTTTTGGAAAAAATAAAAGACCAAGATAGTCGTACCAACAAAAAGTAATCTATTGGTAGAGTATTTGGCCAAAAGAAAAAACAATTTATATGTATATATATCTTATTATAATGGAGATTGTGGGTTTGTCTGTCTGTAACCGAAACTATATTACTATACAAGTCACAATTCCTTTAGTTATTTACATCATATTCTCCATGATTTTATTTTTATTTAAACCTCAATTATTAATAAAATTGTTTTACATTACTTACACTGTTGACCATATCTACATGATATTTTCCACGTACCCCACTTGTACGGGTTAGGCCCAAAGGCCCTATTTATGTGGGACCACCCACAAGCCGAGACTCATAGGGTGGCAGGTGAAAAATTGCGTCGATCCCGTCGGCATTCCCCCTCAAGGGGGCGCCTCAGGCACTGGGCAATAAACCCAGTCCTGCCCCTTTAAATCGCGGGGGCAGGTATTGCCTGGGGGGATGGCCCCCTGGGATCGACGCCGTTAATTATAGCAATGGTCCAGAGGCCGAAGCCACTGTTGACCATATCTACATGATATGATATTTACCGCGTACCCCACTTGTACGGGTCAGGCACAAAGTCCCTATTAACGTGGGACCACCCACAAGCGAAGCTCATGGAGTGGCAGGTGAAAAATTGCGTCGATCCGTCGGCATTCCCCTCAAGGGGGGCGCCTCAGGCACTGGGCAATAAACCCAGCCCTGCCCCTTTAAATCGAGGGGGCAGGTGTTGCCTGGGGGGATGGCCCCCTGGGATCGACGCTATTAATTATATCAATGGTCCAGAGGCCGAAGCCACTGTTGACCATATCTACATGCTAATAACATGCAATTGTATTTATATATACAACAAAATAGAGGTTTACAATATGAATGGGAAGGCTAATTTGCATATTGATCTTTAAAAATTGATTTTAATAAATATATGCTTAGTATTATTGATTTCTAATTGTTTGGTTTTATCTTATTGAATATGAGCAAAATTCTCGGGGATAAATCTTAAAAGAAATCCCTTAACAAGAAGAAATAACTGTAATATTATTCTTTACTTCCTATTTTAACTAAACAGTTTAATTAGGAAAAATTACCAATGAAAGACGGGAGTAACGGAAAATGATGGAAGAATTAGTTTCAAAGTTGTTCTATTTTTCAATCATACCCCCTCTGTTCAAAATTTTTTTAATCTACATTCTTATTCAGTTTCATTAGCCTTTCTAATTTAATATGATATTTTATTATAAAACTTAACTAAATTACTTGCACCCGGAGGGTGCATATATTTGCTTGTGTATATAAGATATATATATATATATTCATACAACTGCTAGGAAAATAAGCTAATCAGTAAAAAGTGCTCAATACCTAAGTAGAGCAAATAATAAAGTTATATATATATAATACAACCCTTGTGCTTAGCAAATAATTTCTTCAAATTTGAAAATACCCCCCCCCAAAAAAAGGAAAATAAGGTATTTCCCTTGGGTCTAATATATCAGTAACAACTTCATATATAAAATGTCTTGATGTAAGATATATGTCAATCCACAATTCAACGGTATAGAGCTATTGATATGATTTCCAGTATTTTTAACCTTTGGCCAATCGCTGCGTAGTGTGAAAAGAGATGAGTCCTATTAATTGGAACTGAAGCTGAAATTTTGCGTCTGAAAGTCCTGTAGGCCTGAAGATTTGAAGGCCGCTCCGTGTGATGAAACTAAAAAAGATCTGCGTTTTTTTTTTCTTATTAAATCACTTGTCCACAATGTCTGACATTATTGCATTGTTATTAACGTTGTATTGCCTAAGGATATTAAACTGGAAAAACTGGTCGATTTCCTTGAAGCGAAATTTCCACTTCCTGGTGTGATTTCTTAATTAATTATATCTGCTAATTACAGTAGAAGTATAGAATTAATTAACACACAAGCACACAGACACACAGATACAGACGCCACACACACACACATATATATATGTGTGTATTTGGGCAGCATTCTTTCATTTATACATGTAGAATTAAACAAAAGACACGTCTCCTGTTTAACAATTTTATTTTTGATCTTTTCGAGTTTTCTGGACAACTTTTTAATATGTGGGTGGAATTCGTGCATAAATCTACCAAAGTTCAGGTCCCGAGTACTTTCGGTACTTCGAAGTGCCATCATCTGGGGTGATGTGTTCCAGTTTTTTTTTTAAAAATCATATTAATGTGGAGGCTGGAAGGAGAGGAATTGATGAGAAAGGTGTTATAGGCATTTTAGAATGTATGTACTGCATTGGAAATTAATTTGTTTAAGGATGGTTTGTTTTGTTTATGTATAGAGCTTCTAGTATTTGGAGTTTTTGTTATTTTCTCTTTGTGCAGAATTTGTGTATTATTATATATATATATATATATATATATATATATATATATATATATATCCTGAAAAAGCATTCGGGTAAAAGCTTGACTCATGTAGGTCCTTATAATCATGCTCTACTTAATGTATTGAGCATTTTTACATATACAACTTAGAAAACTCCCCCTGATGTTTTTCTTTTGGCCACTACATACGATGCTGATGATATTTTCAGAAAGTACGGATGTGCTGATCTTTTCTTTTTTCCCCCTGATGTCAGTTTGAAATTTTTATTTTATTTTGAAAAACTGAATTACCTGGCTTTTTTCCACACCGGTAGAGTTTTGAAGTAAAACATATATATATATATATATATATATATATATATATATTATATATATGCGTGTGTGTGTGTGTGTGGTGTGTGTGTGTGCGTGTGTGTGTGTGTACTAAAAACACCAAAATAAATTAAACGCAACAATAAAAATAATGTAGTAAATCGCGAAATTGATACAACAATAGACTAGAACGTTCATCGTTAAAACTCACCTAAACAAAAACAGGCTAAACACCATACCCCGCAAAAAACTAGCCTTTTCACCATGATTCAGGTTTTGACCCTTCCTATGAAGGACCGCACAAAGAAAAACAGACCCCACCATGCCACACAGATTCAACTTGACACAAGTGTCTTACCATTATGCAACCTCATATAAGAGGAAAAACAATGGAAGCGCGTGGTGTAATGGTTAAAGTGATAGAAAATGGACTCGTCGCATCGAGTTCAAATCTTGGACGTGGTAATTGCATTTCACTTAGCGACAATACCCTTGGAAAAGGTAGGAATCCTACTCTCCTTCCAGCTATGGCTAAATAGTAGGGCAGAATGGGCTCTTTAACCTTGTTTTGGCAACCGGTCTAGGAGAAGGAAAACTTAATTTAAACCTGTTAAACTCCGCTTAAGAAATTGACCTTGTGTAACATCCTGCTCGTGCGGAGGGGTTGGTAAATAAACATATAAGGAAAAACACGAGCACAAATAATTCCCTTGCGATCTTGTGTTACATCCATCCTATGGCGAGAGGTTTGGGTAAATACCTACCTGTGTTGTATAGCCGACTACTACCGGCCAACTGGACTTCAATAAACAACAGATACGTATATACAAAAATAGGGTCCGTCTTTATTTTCTTCAGTGTGTGGGTAGTGAGGGCGTAGAGCTTCACAATGAAAATGCCCGATCGAGTGGGTGGCGACGCGTGTTCACAATGAACCTGCCGGGTGGCTGGCGAAGAGCGCAGTTTTCACAATGAAAATGCCGAGGTTGACGGGAGACGAAGTTATCTTCTCGGCTGCTGCTGGGATCTCCCTGTCGGCTCGAATCCTCTGGCCTTTATATCGATAAACACGCCTACGCATCTTTATCTTTTGATCTGGTCTTTACATCCGCTAATATGCCTACGCATTTTTATCTTTTGATCTGATAACGGACATTTGTTATATATTTCTTTATCTTCTCCCTGCTTCTTTGACTGGAAAACCTCTCTTCCGTTTTCCCCTTTTTTATATATATATATTTTTACATTTCTCTTCGTCTTTTTGCCGGAAGCTTCCTCTTCCGGGCGATGATAATACACCTGTTGAAACCATAACATTATATATCCAAAAGTATGAATATCTACCGGTGTTTAAATCTATTGAGGATAATGTATACCAGCGTCTATATGCAAAAATGGAGGCGTGTGGTGTAATGGTTAGAGTCGTAGGAAATTGACTCGTCGACCCGAGTTCAATTGCTGGGTAAAGCTGTTTGCATTTCATCTGGCGCTAATACCGTTGATAAAGGTATGAATCCAATTCTTCATAGAAATAAATAGCAGGGCAGACTGGGCTCTTTAACCATGGCTAGGAAATCAGTCCAGGAGAGGGAAAACTCTGAATTCACACCTGTTAAACTCCGCTTAAGAAATTGACCTTGTGAGGAGGGGTTGTTAAATATATATATATATATATATATATATATATATATATATATACGCAAAGTTATTATTGTCTTAATCCAGTTTCAATCAGATTCATTTTCTCATTCTTCGGAGAGTGAAAGATGTTCATATTTACCTCCTTCGCGTGACACAAGGTCGTTTCTTAACCAGAGCTTAACAGGATTAAATTCAGAGTTTTCCTTCTAGACTAGTTGGCAAATTAAGGTAAAAGAGTCCAGTTTGCCCTACTATTTACCCATGGCTTAATAGTTCCTAGGACATGTATGCAGCCTCGATAGAGACGGCATTCGACTTGTATTACTTAATAGGAATTCCATATTGAATGGGAAAATATGTGACTTACATTTTGCTTCTTGACTTGTACATGTTAAATAGTAATGAAGTTTTTTTTTCTTTCTTTATTTCAGTTATAAGCGACTTTTCTTCTCATTTTATCTGATTATCATTCATAAATTCCCTTTTCTGTTTCTCTTATTCCTTGTGTTTTAGTGCACTTACATTGAACAACTATAAACGTTAGCAAATGACTTAAATTAGTCTTAATAATATGCACATTTATTTATTTCTTTCTTCTTCTTCTTCTTCTTCTTCTTCTTCTTCTTCTTCTTCTTCTTCTTCTTCTTCTTCTTCTTCTTCTTCT
>CM042161.1:51640431-51652931 GCA_023376005.1 Doryteuthis pealeii | reverse complement strand
TTTTAAGCATAGATATATTTAAACGTGAATATTTTAAAACAACGATGGTCATAACCGCACGGGAAGACATTTTATAAGTTGCCCTTGAACAAATTTTTTTAAATTTTATAACTTAAATGAAGATTAGTCCATTACGTAGCCCCTTTTAATAAAGTGTTTACAGGGGCGCTCGTATTGTAATGATTATCTTCGTAAAAATTGGACACGGTAACCCGGGTTCAAAATCTCAGTCGGTAGAGCATTCGGCTAGAAACCACAAGGTTCCTAGTTCGATATCGGCCTTCGCCAACCAAGCGTATGAGTAGCACAGGGATCTGTGCGGTAATGTAAGGAGCTGATGATAGGTGTGGCTCTCCACCTTATACACCAAAAATTTCTATTTGGTTTAGTGCTAGTTAAAGGGGGGGTGGACTCCCTCGCTTGCTGGCTGATACCGATACCTTAGACCAGCCCGACGACTTTACTTTTTTTTACTTACAGTCACGCCACGCTGCAAGCTCTGGTTCCCGCAAGATCACTGAGGCTAAGCAACGATAAGCCTGTCCATTACTTAATTGGGTGACAAATTAAGCAACAGCAGTCCCTGAGTTCCTTGTTTACCAAATAATGACGTGATTTGGGGAAGGGTTAAGGTGTAAAACAAAACAAGCTAGCAACCAAGAAATCCTGGACGATGCTGTTTGCATTTCACATAATGCTAATACAATAGGAATAAGTATGGACTCAACTATTCTCCCTCGAGCTATACAAATAGTTGGCCAGACTGGACCATTTAAATCGTTGCCAACTTTAATCCGCTCACAGCGACTCTCCCAATACTGCGATCCTACAGTTATCGCTCGTATCACTTTGTTACATTAAAAAATCACTATGTGAACAGTCCCGCCATCTAGTGTCACGTCTGTGAAACAATTCCTAATACTGTTACTTGATCTTTCTGCAATAGGAAACCAGTTGAATGGAAAGTACCTAGAAAATGTGTTACAGACATAGGGGAAATTTGGTAAGCAAAGAGTTAACCTTGGTATGAATACTACTCAAAGGTGGCATGTATGGGGCATCTAGCTAGGTAAAACCCGCTATTCAATAGTAATGGATCTGTGAGACTAGCTTCCTAACCATTACACCACGATGGGACACCCTTATTCTTTTACCCGATCATTTTGCCACACGTATGATGTAAACACAAAGTAGCAAGTACGTGACATCTAGAGGGGTCGAATATTCAGTTGTAATGGATCTGCAAGACTATCTATTAGCCATTACATCAGGATGTAAAATCGTAAAATTTTAAGGGGTATATATTTAAATGTGTAAAAAGTTAAAAAAAAAAGAAACAAACAAACAATGAAACATTATAACTATAACCTTATTAGCATACTAGTAAAACAATGTAAAATATATATTTCAGTTTAAAGCAAACATGCTATATAAGCAAACCTGCGATGGGATGTTAAAAAAGAAAGAAGAAAGAAAGAAAGAATATAACAAATAAGATAAGAAAATAGATAATAATGAAATGAAAGTGGAGGAAAAAATAGAAAGTAACTGAATTTTCAGAAAGAAAAAGAAAATAATGAAAGGACCGCGACACAGAAAGAAAGAAAGAAAGAAAGAAAGAAAGAAAGAAAGAAAAAAAAGAAAGAAGAAAGAAAATAATGTATAAAAAATTGAATAACTGGGATAAAGAGATAAAAAGAAATATTTAACTGAATTTTCAGAAAGAAAGAAAAGAAAGGAAAGAAAAGAAAGAAAAAGAAAGAAAGAAAGAAAAGAAAAAGAAAGAAAGAAAGAAAAGAAAAAAAAAAAAAAGAAAACAATGAGAGAACTGGGACAAAGAAAGAAAGAAACAAAATTCTAAGAAGAAAAAGAAAAGAAAAGAAAGGAAGAAAAAAGGAGGAAAGAAAGAAAGAAGGAAAAAGAAGAAAGAAAGAAAGAAAAAAAAAAAAAAAACAATCAGAGAACTGGGAAAAGAAAGAAACAAACAAAATTCTAGAAAGAAAAAAAGAAAGAAAGAAAGAAAGAAAGAAAGAAGGAAAAGAAGAAAAGAAAGAAAGGAAGAAAAATAAGAAACAATCAAGAGAACTGGGACAAAGAAAGAAAAAACAAAATTCAAAGTAAGAAAGAAGAAAAAAAGAAAGAAAGAAAAAAAAGAAAGAAAGAAGGAAAAGAAGAAAACAAAGAAAGAGAGAAAAAATAAGAAAACAATGCGAGAACTGGACAAAGAAAGAAAAGAAACAAAATTCTAAGAAAGAAAGAAAAAAGAAAGAAAGAAAGAAAGAAAATATAAAAAGAAAGAATGAAAAAATTGAGACTGGGAAAGTAGTAAAAAAAAGATAGAGAAGGAAAGTAATGAAGAAAGGAAGGAAGTTTTTTTTTTGTTTATAAATCGAAAAAAGTTGAAATGTTTAAAGATAGGAATCTAAAAAAAAAAAACTACCAGAAAGAAAATAATTCTAAAATAAAAAAAAAAATGATGAAATAAAATAACATGAATAAAAATGCAGAAAAGAACAAGAAAGAAAAAAAAAAGAACCAATGAAAAGCAATATAAAAAAAAGAGAATTGATTGACAAGGTATTTTAGCGCGGATGTCCGGCAACTTGATTGTCAACCTTGAAGTATTAAAAAAAAATAATGCATGAAAAAAAAAAAAACAACAAAAAACCCAAAAAACGATAAAAACGCTGTGCAGGAGGGAGTAGAAGACAGAATGGAGAAGAGGAGTAGCGAAAACTCCGAACAGCATTGTCAGGGGAATTAGAGGGGGTGGGGTGGACCTAAGGGAAAGACAGTCGTAGAAAAAAAAAACCCCGGATGAAATGGAATTTTTTGCAAGCAATATTACTACCAACTTTTTGAGAAGAAGACGAACAACAACAATGTCAAAAAACAACAGCAACCACAACAGCCAAACTTTGTTAATTAAAATACAGTGCTACTTTGATTTACGAGTATTCCAACTTAGCAATTTTCCGAGTTACGAGTTTTCAATGAATCAATTTTTTGCTTTGTGTTGAGAGGTACAGTTTGAGGTAGAGGCGAGCTTCAATTAAGCTTATGTTAATCAGTTCACTAAAGGCATTGAAGTCTCTCAATTTCTAACTCTATAAATAAATACAGTGTTACCTTGACTTACGAGTGCCCTAAATTACGAGTTTTTCGAGTTACGAGATGTCACTCAATTAATTTTTGGCTTTGTGTTTGGAGCTAAAATGTGAGGTACAGGCGAGCTTCAATTACGCTTATGTTAATCAGTTCACTAAAGACATTGAAGTTTCTCAATGTATAACCTATAAACAAATACAGTGTTACCTGACTTACGAGTGCCCTAAAATTACGAGTTTTCGAGTTACGAGATGTCACTCAATTGAATTTTTGCTTGTGTTTTAATCTAAAATTTGAGGTAGAGGCGAGCTTCAATTACGCTTATGTTAATCAGTTCACTAAAGACATTGAAGTTTCTCAATGTATAACCCTATAACAAAATACAGTGTTACCTTGACTTACGAGTGCCCTAAATTACGAGTTTTCCGAGTTACGAGATGTCACTCAATTGAATTTTTGCTTTGTGTTTAGATCTAAAATTTGAGGTAGAGGCGAGCTTCAATTACGCTTATGTTAATCAGTTCACTAAAAAATTGAAGTTTCTCAATTTCTAACTCTATAAACAAATACAGTGTTACCTTGACTTACGAGTACCCTAACTTACGTATTTTCCGAGTTAAGAGTTGTCACTGAGTCGATTTTTTGCTTTGTGTTGAGAGCTAAAAGTTGCGGTACGAGCAAGTTTCATGTTTTAAGTACACTAAAATATTTAAGTCTCTAAATTTATTACGCCAAAGAAAATATTGTTTAAAACGTAAACATTAAAGCATATTACAGCAAATAATTCATTAGATTCTATTTTATTATGTTTTATACGATACAGTGTTATTTTTCTTATAAAAGAACGTAACAAAAAATCAGGTTGTCTTCTTGGGAGTTAGCTGAAACGAATTAATGGCATTTCAATTCATTTGAAAGCGAAGTTTTTTGGTAAATACTTTTGTTTGTTTCGTTTTATAAACAGGTAGAAATAATTTTCTTTAACTTCATATTGTGGAAAAATATTTGAGGTGGGGCCTCTACTCACATGAATGGCATCGACTGGAGTGGCAGCGTCTAATATGAGAATTCGAAGACATGATTTTCACCCGACGGGAATTTATACCTTTCTACCGAGAGGAGATATGCGCAGGTTTGCCTTTCGTATAAATAGACTTCAGATGACAGAGGGAGGTTACTTGATCGTTTGAGATTGAACTGATCACACTAACCAGTCTTCTAGGATCATTTGATATTGTATATCGATCACATCATTACTCGAACTTTTGAGATTGATATACTGAAATATACTATTGTTACCCTTGAGAGGATTGTTAATAGACCCCTTGATAATACCAGAGAGTCGCGAAACCGGCATTGTTTCGCAAAAGCTAGTATATTTAACCAAGGACTCTATGCTCTTGTCTCTTTTTTCTCTCAACCCTCATGGTGGAAAATATTTTCGACAATACGTAGGTATGTTCCTATGGCGAGGAGACTAAAGTTGCCGTACTGAGACATCGTTGTAATCCAATTCGAATTCCAATCATTTTATATTGTTCACTTTCGAGAAAATGAAGCAGCCAAAAACACAAGAAAATATCAAAGTACGGGTACTAGATGTGCATTAGTTTATGCTTCGTGTGGCACAAAAGTAATACTGGGCTGTTCGACAATGGTTAGACAACCAGTCTAGAAGAAGGAAAACTTTGAATTCAAACCTGCTAAACTTTGCTTAAGAAATTGACCATGTGTCACATTTTGGTAGTGTGCAGGGGCTGGTAAACATACATTCATGCATACATACATATATGGATATAACAACACATCTGTCTATTTAAAGTTTGATTAAACTTAATTCTATGAAAACTAGAAATTCGTTATTTCATTTATCATACGGTGTTTACAATCCTCATATGTGAGCAAAGTGGCTAATCAGTCGCAATTGTAGGAGATGTATCTGAATAGTAATAAGACTGTTGTGACAAACAATTCATCTAAAATCCAAACAACAAACTAAATGTTTCTCCTTGATGAGCCCCTTGAGTTTTGGGAAGTTCGTGGGAATGGACGATAGTTGTGACAGGACAAATTGTGGCTTTTTTTTCTTTTTTTCCAAGCTGAAAGGGCTTATAAAGGGGACCGGTTTTGAATGCGTTGAGGCCATCAAGAGATCCGTAACAACAGAACTCAGAGACATACTAGATGAATCCTTCCAGCAGGACAGAGAAGCGTGACTGAGAAGGATGAGAAAGTGCATTAGATTCAAGAAGGGACTACTTTGGAAGAGAAAACATTTAGTTTGTTGTTTGGATTTTAAATCAAATATTTGTGACAACAGTCTGAAAAGTAAAGTACTTTTCAGACACACCTCGTACCATGGTCAGGAGTTTAATTCTAGCTTATTGTTACTCAAAATATCCACAAATCTTTCTGTGAAAGACTTGACCTACCCCATTATGTCATTTTCCATATTCATTTGATGTTATAAACGCGTCTCTCCAAAATGACTATTTCTCTCACACGTGATGGTTAACTTGGGCTAAATAAAGATATCTGAAACTATCCAAAACATTGTGTTCATTATTAAAAATAACAACGGACACAGAGATGAAGACGACCCAAGAAGTTACAAGAAAACAGACCAGAAGAACAAAGAGAGAAGTAGTTCAGATACACCGATAAACAATAGACGACCCAACCAGCATAGGGATTTGCATACAAAGGCGAACTGTCCTAGAAGACAATAAGATAAGGACAATATGATAAGAAAGAAAAAGTATACAATATTTTTTCAACAATGTTGGGGTTTAGATGGTCTTGATCTTTTCTCTGATCTCCAGCCCCACCCTATTCGATTTTTCATGTTCCGTAGATTTATTCCAATGATTGACTACGATTGGTAGCATTGTTCACTTCATTTTCCTGTTTTTTGTTGTTTACTTGGGATTTGGGGGGGGGCAGTTCTCAGAAAGTTCGGGTATTTGTCCATTTATTTCTTGGGTGGGGGATCCTTTAATCTCACTGTGTGCTCTGCTGGAACTTCAAAACTGCAAGTTATTTTCTTCTCGTTAAACATATACAAGGGTCGGCTGAAAAGTTCCAAGGCTGACCAAAATACTTTCAAGGCATGTATCAAAATTAGATTTATTTTTCAACATAGTCCCACTTGCAACCTTTACATTTTTTCCACTGTGTTTCAGTGCTTGGACCCCCTGGATAAAAAGTCATCATCGTATGAACTCTTCAGCCAATGAACTTTTCAATCCATCTTCTGTTTCTGGTCTTTATTCGTTCTCACTAATATCAGATGGATTTAACTCAAAGATCAAGAGACAGCAAGCCGCTTCTTTTTTCTTGCACTCGTTTAACTTTTTTATTTAGATAATACCTTTGCCTGGATGAATTTAATTTTGTCTTATGTCCCTCCCCTCAAGTTATTATCGTCATTATTACTACTTAAATGGCAACAAAGGACTTTTTCTAATATGAAAAAAATGTATAAATTAATGTTCACAAAACCGCAGTGAATAGTAACAGTGGTCGTAAATCATAGAAATAATGACTATAAAATAGGTGATACGGGTCAATGAGTATGAAATGTGGAGAAGAGGAAATTAATCTGAGAAATTTGAAGATTTTGACCTAATCTTGCTGTGGCGTTTATGGGAGACAAGGCGGGAAAACTGACATTAAAAAAAGGATGTAAAATGAAAAAGCATACAAATAAAAAGAATAAAATTTAATGAATTTTTAAAAAATGGCACACAAAGAAATAAAATTATAAATACCTGGAAAGAATTGCACTGAAAATAAATAAAGAATTGACCCTAAGACTCAAAGAAAGAAAAAATAAATAAAAAGAAAGAAAATTTGAAAAAAAAAAGGACCAAGGAAAGAAAGATAGAAGGAAGGGAAGAAATAAAGTGGAAAAAGGAAAGGAAAGGAAAGAAAGAAAGAAAAGAGAATGAAAAAGGAGAAAAATATGGAAGAGAATAAATGTACAAGAATGAAAGAAAGAGGAAAGAAAAAAGAAAAAAGAAAGTGGAAAAAAGGAAAAAGAAAAAAGGAAAGAAAGAAAGAAAAAAGGAAAGAAAGAAAGAAAAAAGGAAAGAACGAAAGAAAAGAAAGAAAGAAAGAAAGAAAGAAAGATAGACGCTAAAATTCTGAATAAAAATGTTTAAAAAATAGCCGGAAAACAAATTTCAAAGAAAGAATGAAAGAAAGAAAGAAAAGTGTAACACAATAAAATGTTCAAAAGAAAGAAAACCAAAGGAAAGAAAGAAGGAAGTAGAGAAATGATCACGTGAATAAAAAGTACAATATCAATACCAGAATCTTATCACTAGAATGGTGTAAACATAAAGGAAAAACAAGGAATATATTAAAGAAGGGATTTTTTTTATAGGAAGAAAGAAAGAAGAAAGGAAACATGAGGAATAGATGAAAATAGAAAGACAATAAAAAGAAATAAGACAAAGAAAGAAAGAAAGAAAGAAAGAAGGAAAGAAAGAAAGAAAGAAAGAAAGAAAGAAAGAGAGAAAGAAAGAAAGAAAAGAAAAGGAAAAAAGAAAGAAAGAAAGAAAATGATCAAATGAGAGAAGGAAAAAGAAAGGAAGAAAATACGAAAGAATGGAGTAAAGATAATTGAAAATCAGGAAAATATTAAAGTAGGGATATTCAAAAAAAAAAGAAAAACAGAAGAAAGAAAAGATAAGGAATTGAGAAATTAAAATGTGAATAGAAAAAAAGGAAAATCAAAAGAACAAAGACAAAGGAAGAAAGAAAGAAAGAAAGAAAGGATATGTTCAAAAGAGAGAATAAAACAAAAATAAAGGACAAAAGAAATAAAATACTTATTAAATGGAAAAAAAAAAATGGTGAGTTCAATCCTCTGTGAAGCCAAATATTGATTCACATAAGGGGGTAAGAAGAAGAAGAAGAAGAAGAAGAAGAAGAAGAAGAAGAAGAAGAAGAAGAAAGAAGAAGAAGAAGAAGAAGAAGAAGAAGAACGGACACTCAGATGGAGAAAGATAGAAAGGGAAAGAAGAAGAAGAAGAAGAAGAAGAAGAAGAAGAAGAAGAAGAAGAAGAAGAAGAAGAAGAAGAAGAAGAAGAAGAAGAAGAAAGAAGAAGAAACGGACACTCAGATGAATAAAGAAGCTAGAATGGGAAAGGGAAAGGAAAGAGAAGAAGAAGAAGAAGAAGAAGAAGAAGAAGAAGAAGAAGAAGAAGAAGAAGAAGAAGAAGAAGAGAAGAAAATAGTAAACGTTAATGAAAAATATAATTTTTTGAAATCTGACAAATTTTTTTCCGAATAATATCAAATGAAACAAGAAAACAATATTTAAAAAAAAAAATGCTCCCCAAACGCAAGTCAACTACAAAACAAGATTTAAAAAAAAGGCTTTCCATTTTGAGATGCTCCTTGAAATAGGGAGACAGACGTCGTTGGGGGAGAGTGAGTTAAGGAGCAGAAGAGGGACAAGGACGGTGGGTGTGGGGGGTCGTGCAGGATGCGTCTCTGACGGGAGATTCTAATTACTTTGACTTCGAGGCCCGGATGTAAAACCTAGTGATCTTGGATGACCGTAGACGAGACGCGAAACCGTACTACCCTCTTTCTCAGCCGGCGCCCAATTACATGCCTCTACGCACAGGAGGCAATCGGATAAAAGAAAGATATGCGTACACACTCGCAGATGCATTCATTATAATCATACACAACTCTTTATTTCCAGGGAAGGGAAGTGCACGCATATAGGTGCAGACAATTAGGTAGAAAAAATGCAAGCTCAAGAATGTTTAATTGCTTTCACAGACGCATATACTCAAACAAAGAAGAAGAAAATGAAGATTCGCATAGAGAACCGCCCAAGAATATGTATAGCTGAAACAGTGTTGTTGTAAAAAAAAAGGAAAAGTTCATGTCTTTCCAAACCAACAATACCAGAATCTTATCTCTAGTCAGGGCTGGTTCAGCTCAGTCGGTAGAGTGTCCGACAAGGAAACCACAAGATTCCTGGTTCGGGGCCGGCCCTCGCCAAATCAGCGCATGAGTACCACAGGAACCTCGCAGAATATCAGTAGCACAGGGACATGTGCGGTAAGGTAATGGAGCTGTGGGTAGGTGTGGCGCTCCACATCAGACGCTAAAAAACAATCTCCTTCGTCTAGCGCTAGTGAAAAGGGGATATACTCCCTCGCTGTCTGGCTGATACCGATTTCTAGTGAAAAAAATTATATCCAAAATGGATATTATTCTTTACATAATTCCGTGTCTGTTGTACTTATAATACCTCGACTACATCAGAGCGTTCGGCTAGAAACCACAAGGTTCCTAGTTCGATACCGGCCCTCGCCAAATCAGCGTATAAGTAGCACAGGGATATATAACTAATTTCCCTCAAGCTATGGGCAAATAGTAGGGTGGATTGACCTCTTTAACCATGACTAGGTAACCAATCTAGGAGAAGGAAAACTCTGAATTCAAACCTGTTAAATTCCACTCCAGAAATTGACCTTGTGTCACAGAATTCTCATGCGGAGGGGTTGTTAAATATATGTATATGCGGTAAAGTAAGGCGCTGACGATAGGCGTGGCGCTCCACCTCAGATGCCAAAGCAATCTCCTCGGTTTAGCGCTGCATAGGGGATAGACTCCCTCGCTGATTGGCTGATACCAACTTTAGGCCACCCAGACGACATCCCTTGCAGAGGGAAATAAAAGGTTATAATAGGAGGAGGAGCTCTCCAAGTAATTTTAACTAACGAAAGAAGAGAACCCCTTCGGTTTGAATTCATGTTTCCTTCTCCTAGCCCGGTAGCCCTACCTGTCTGCCATATTATTTACCCATAGTTAGTGGAAGAATAGTTGGATTCGTGCCTTTCCCAAGAGTAATATTGTCATGTGAAATGCAAGCAGCTGGGTCCGGGATTTGAACTCAGCTCGCCGTATCCATTTTCCTATGGAAACCATTACACCTCGTGCTTTTCTGAGTATGACACTATGATAAATTGTGAGTTCTAGTGGTGTTTGGCCGTGGGGTTGCTGGAATGGATTAATAACATTTCAGTTAGGGGAATATTGATTTGATATATGCGGAAATTTAGTTAAGAGCAGAATGAATTAAATGCTTCAAGGTACCACTGTATCTGTTTCTGAAATATAGTTGAATTTTCTCGACTTTGATATCGGTAGGGGAGATAATACCTAACAAAGTTGGCACTGGTATGGGCAGTCACAAATCAGGGACAGTGAAGTACATGACTGCTAGATGAACACATCCCATGGCCGATAGCTGAACTGTTTTATCCAACTCATCCTACTGTATCCCCGGTCGGTGAGAAAAATAAAAATTAATATTGTTATATGTTAAACATATTTAAACTGTTTTTGTTATGTAGGAATACTACATCAGATATGTAAAGAAAAAATAAAGTTTTATTGTCCCATTCTTTCTCCAAGAAAAGCGAAAACAATAGTCAATTTGATTTGAAACAAACCAAGTATCTATACTTTGCTTCAAGCAACAAAAGATATAAATAAGTAAATTAACTAAACTTAATTTATTATTCTGGTTTGGCTTCTTTATTTAACGGCATATCAAGCTTTGGGGGTTATTCAGTTCAAAAGCTATCTAATGTACCGGTGAGTTCTGAGGAGTGTGGGGTACCCCTTCATTTCCATTACTCTAAGGTCCAGATATACAAAGTGTGTCAAAAAAGTATCAAGATTTTCGATACTTTTTAACACACCTTGTATTCTAAAAAATTAACGTACCATTCATTCTTCATTTCTATCTTGGTAAATACAGCTTTACACATACACACACACACACACACACACACACATATAATATATATATATATATATATATATATATATAATATATATATATATATATATATATAACAGAGTTTTACAATTTGCTTGAAGCATTGTGTACATATTGGTTTGGAGGTTGATTTTGAAGGCTCTCACAATGCATGTGTAAAGAATAAAATAATAATAAGGTAACAATGGTGTTGTGTGTTAACCTGTATTTTATTCTTGAATTTTCGAGATAATATCTCTTTTTCAGAAGATCACTGGAACTGAAGTCGTCTTGTTATGGCATTTCTAGTTTAAAAAAAAATCATTTAACTAGAAATGCCATAACAAGACGACAACTACTTCAGTTCCAGTGATCTTCTGAAAAAGAGATTTTATCTCGAAAATTCAAGAATAAAATACAGGTTAACACACAACACCATTGTTACCTTATTCCTTACACCGGCATTGTGATAGCCTTCAAAATCAACCTCCAACCTAATATATATATATATATATATATATATATATATATATATATATATATATATATATAATTCTCTTTGTGTGCTAGCTAGTTACATTTTATTTTATACTAGAA
This sequence comes from Doryteuthis pealeii, assembly GCA_023376005.1. Classification (NCBI taxonomy): domain Eukaryota; kingdom Metazoa; phylum Mollusca; class Cephalopoda; order Myopsida; family Loliginidae; genus Doryteuthis; species Doryteuthis pealeii. The sequence goes on along the minus strand of CM042161.1, from coordinate 51,641,431 downwards.
GCGACTACCCAGCATCACCTGGCTAGAGGGATTGAGTAAAAAACAAACAAAATAACTGGTATATTGATTTATTTACACTTGAGATTTACAAATGATGAAAGAATTTAAAGTAGAATTTCAATGTTATTTCTATCGATTTTTATAGATTTTTTAATATCTTTAAATATAAATCAAATATTCATAATTTTTTCACAAAAATCAAGAACCAGTGATATTCAATGTGTATATTATTTTATTTTATTTTCGTACATTAATCCGGACATACCTACATACATACATAGACCCCAATGACCCTTTATATATGAATAGACTTCAACAGATTTACATGGTCCAACACGAATTAAAATTAATTAAATTGTTTTTTTTTTAAGGTAAAAAAATGATAATTCTAACACTATTAATTTTTTTCTTCTATTCACACCTTACGGATTTTACTTTTTATTTGTACTGTAATTAATTTCAAATTTATATAACCCCACATATAGTTTGCGTCCCCAATATAAGGGGGGTCGAAATTAAGTGATCTGAGAAAAATCAGAAACTTTTGAAATAAAGTAACTAATGTATTATAAAGGTAAAAGTAAAGTCGTCGGGGCGGCCTAAAGTCGGTATCAGCTAATCAGCAAGGGAGTCTATCCCCTTTTCACTTGCGCTAGACCAAGGAGATTATTTCAGCGTCTGAGGTGGAGCGCCAGACCTACCATCAGCTCCTTACTTTACCGCACAGATCCCTGTGCTACTCATACGCTGAGCTGGCGAGGACCGGTATCGAACTAGGAACCTTGTGGTTTCTAGCCATTTATTTATTGATTAATTAACACTGATAATTCCCTGATTTTTAGGTAATTTCTTTCAATCCGGGGGAAGGGTAAATTTATTTTGTAAAATACGGATTTTACTGTAACTTTGGCAGTGCCTATGTATTACCGAAGAAGCGAAAACGAAAAGAAATGCACACACATACGAAGAGCATTTATAAAAAAAAAAAGCCTGAGCGTCC
>CM042161.1:51607931-51630431 GCA_023376005.1 Doryteuthis pealeii | reverse complement strand
AAATAATAAAACCACCATAGCATTCTTTTAGGTAACGAAATGAATATAGTTTAGAGATTTGACGAGAAAGTAGTGTTACATAATCTATGCGGTTGCATAAGATTATTGTCAATCCCCTGTATTTCTAAAGGGATGGCCCCTTTTCATATCACGGGCGGGACTTTCCATGGAATAGTACAGAAAGCCCGCGAAATACGTGAAGTCATGTGGGACCTGGTTGGGTCCTCAGTTTTCAGTTTGACGTCGGGCAGAGAAGATGTACTGCCTTAACTGGAACTCACTGCATACGCGTGCTATGTTAGTCGGATGTTTAGTTACATGAAATGTTTAGTTAAGTAAATAAAAGCTTAAGAAAATAACATGGTTTTGTGATTAATGAATGTCTTGGTAACGAGACTGATCTAGAAGAAGTAAAGAAGGGTATACAACAGTAATGACAGGTGTGAGTACTCGTTAGACATCTGTACCCATTTAGGCGTTCTCCATAAAACAAAGGCACATGACGCGTGAGTATCAAGTTCGGGTCCTGTTTAAATTCAGGATAAATCATATATTTTTTAATATATAAATTTTATCTTATCTGATTAAGTAAAAGTAAACCACCTGTACATATGTCTGTAAATTAGAAATTGATTATCAATACCAAAAATACAAAATTGTTTAGATTGTTCAAGTCATAATAGAATTGAATAAAAATTAATTTAAAAAAATAAAGCCGATTTTATTAGGTTATTCCTAAGAGGATACTTGTAAAATATCAGAATTTTCCAGACATATCATTAATATGCATATAATTACAGTTTTAATAGCTCAGTCGGTAGAGCGTTCGGCTAGAAACCACATGGTTCCTAGTTCGATTCCGGTCCTCGCTAACTCAGCGTATGAGTAGCACAGGGATCTGTGCGGTAAAGTAAGGAGCTGATGGTAGGTGTGGCGCTCCACCTCAGATGCCAAAATAATCTCCTTGGTCTAGCGCTAGAGAAAAGGGGATAGACTCCCCCGCTGATTGGCTGATACCGACTTTAGGCCGCCCCGACGACTTTACAGTTTTAATGACATGCGACTTGAAAAGATACCATAGACTGCAACAGTTTTTAATTAATAGAGACATCTATATATATATATATATATATATATATAATATATATATATATATATATATATATATAAAAGGCAGTTGTGTGTATGTATGTTCGGAGCAAACATAAAACAATTAACGACATAATAAATATATACACACATTAAATATCACCGGTACTTATTATTTAATCTCTGTATAAATTGCTTTTCGATATAAGAAATACAAGAAGATTTTATATATAATTCATATAATATTTTTTTATATATTTTTCCAATATACTTTTTCTACATAATTTTTTTCTACATATTGTTTTCTTTGTATTGTTTTTTTTATAGTTTTTTTTTCTATACAGGTTTTATTGTATATATCATTTTCTACAATCTTTTCCTATATAAATTTTTTATGAATAATTTTTGTATGTAATTTTCTCCTATATATTTTTCGATATCTTTTCTATATACATTTTTTCTATATAAGTTCTTTCTTCTCTATGTTTGTCTATAATTTTTCTATATTTTTTATTCTATATATTTTTTCAACCACTTTTTCAATATTATTTTTAAAACTCTGACCGCAGTATTGACAATCTTTGTCATGGGTAATTCGTTTTGAACTGGGTATATCTTTCTTATTTTTTATTCTTCTGGATAGAAAGTGTCCAAGGCAAAGGTAAATATGAAGCCATCCTTCCCTAAAGACAGAGAGATCCAAATCGAGGATAAAATATCGAAATTATAACTTAATTTCAGACAATTCTTTTATTCAGTTGAATTTCATTTCTTTTTGGACACAAGTAATCAGGCAGATCTTCCATAACCCAGTAAAAAAGATTTCAACCCGAAATTATAACTCAAATAATCTGTTTCGACGGCAAAATATACATTACCGTCATAACTAACTGATCAAACTCTTTAGCTACGGAATCTCTTTCTGTGAGTTTAGAATACAACTGCAAACTCTGCAAAGGGGTGAGAACCCTTCAAAAAAAAAGAAGTCCTATGACAGACACTACACAACATTTTATTATGGATATCTAGTGTGTGTTGTGACTATTTTTGAATAAAATATTTTCAAAGCTTTCTTTCTGGGAATATCATGAATTGAATCTTTAAAATTTAGCAATTTCAGAAGATCAGATTCACTGGTGATAAAGAAGAGAAATTTGATCAGTTGCTGTGATTGAATGAAGTTAATTTTTTATACACCATTTTGACTTCGCATAAAATTACATTTTCCTCTTGAATTTGACACCGTCAATAACAGAAATATTCACAGGATGATCTTTTAGGGACCTTCCGAGACTGGGGACCTGGGGCCTTTTCCTGAAGTGTCTCATGGTTAATCCAACACTGTCTACACACACACACACACACACACACACACACACACATACACACACGCACAGACACACACATACATACATATATACTCACACGCACAAACGTTCAAAATCTTACAAGCGCGCATAAACACATCTACAAACCCACTCAGACACACAACACACCCTCTCTCTCATACACACACGCATAAACACACACACAGACACAGACACAGACACAGACACACACACACACACACACACACACTCAAATTAGCTATGGCAAATTAATTAGCGAACTCCTGACAGTTATTTTATTATTCATTCGGTGACTTTAAAGGATTGAAACCATATGGAGTCAAAAGATATGTATACTATTTAAACAAATATGTCTGAATATAGAAATGCTGTCCAATTACACACATACACACACACATACACACAAACACACTAACATGTATGGATATAGATATAGACATATATTTTTTAGGCGTGTGCTATTGAACAACACGGAGTATTCTTTCTTCATTTTTTGGATTTGTATTTTTTCCAGTCGTCTGGCGATCTTTTTTGTGTTTGGATCAAAGTGGTATATAATATTTCCCATACTTATATCCCGAGCGCTTTCGACTGTTTCGCCAGTCGTCATCATGGGGTATATAATTTGGTTTTAGGTCATTTTTTTTATTTTTCACTTTTTTTATTTTTAAGAAGGGGGTGTAAGTTAAGTGTGTTAGTTATTAAAGATATTTAATATGTTGTATCCGACTTTAAATGCTATTTTATTGATGTTAGTTTTTTAAATATTTTTTATGCATATTGCTTCAAGGATCTGAAGGCGTTTCTTCTTATTATTTTTTAAGATAATCCTGGTGTTTTTGGTTAGAAAGATAGACATATATATATATATATATATATATATATATATATATATATAATATATATATATATAGAGAGAGAGAGAGAGAGATAGATAGATAGATAGATAGATAGATGCATATGAATATATATTTATTTATATAAACAAAGATTAAAAAATAAAAAAATACTGATTTTTTTAAAGGAATAACTGTGAGTGTAATTGTACAAACTAGACTGATGTTTAAAAACTATAAATAACTTACCAGTCGTATTAGAATTGGTAATGTAACTGATATTGAACTCGGGAAATTTATAGTAATTTAAGAATTATCCAATTTACTTTTATTCAAAAGATTAAATCCTTAAGTAATCTTCCATAGTATAATTCCATTAGGAAATAATTTTCTAAATAGTATTTAATACATAAACCACCTTCCAATAAAAAACATTAACTACAAAAAAAATGACATCCGTCTTAACTGGCATTATAACAATTACTATAAATCTCCCGAGTTCAATATCTCTTACAATAAGGGTCCAGTGACATGATTTCAAATTCTGGTCGAGGTTCTTGGTATTTTACATAGAACTAATATCATTGAGAACGGTATGAATTGGACCGTTTTCTGTCAAGCTATGGGTAAATAGTAGGACAGACTAGGCTTTTTAACGTTAGTTAGGAAAACGGTATAGGAGAAGAAAAACAAATTCCGTTTAAGAAATTGACCTTGTGTCACATTCTGCTCGTGTGAAGTGCTATATATATATATATATATATATAATATATATATATATATAAAGGTTTTTATAATTCTCTCTCTCTCTCACTTGCTATCTCTCTCCCTTGCTATCTTTCTCCCTCTCTCTCGCTTGCATTCTCTCTCTCTCTCTCTCTCTCTCTCTCGCTTACTCTCTCTGTCTCTCTCTCTCTCTCTCTCTCTCTCTCTCTCTCTCTCTCTCTCTCGCTTACTCTCTCACTTGCTCTTCTCTCACCTGCTCTTCTCTCACTGCTCTCTCTCACTTGCTCTCTCTCTCACTTGCTATCTCTCTCTCCCTCTCTCTCTCACGTTCTATCTCTCTCTCCCTCTCTCTCGCTTGTATTCTCTCTCTCTCTCGCTTGCTCTCTCTCTCTCTCTCGCTCTCTCTCTCTCTCTCTCTCACTCGCTTGTTCTCTCTCTCTCTCTCTCTAGCTGGCTTTCTCTCTCTCTCGCTTGCTCTCTCTCTCTCTCTCTTCTCTCTCTCTCTCTCTCTCTCTCTCTCGATGGCTCTCTCTTCTCCTTCCCCTCTCTCTCTCTCTCTCTCTCTCTCTCGCTCGCTTGCTTCTTTCTCTCTCTCTCTCTTTCACTTGTTCTCTCTCGCTTGCTCTCTCTCCATCTCCCTCCCTCCCCCTCCTCCCCCTCTCTCTCTCTCTCTCTCTCTCTCTCTCTTTCGCTTGCTCTCACACCCAACCCCTCATAGAGTTTATCGTGTTTCACCCCCACCAAACTCCATTGCAATCCACGCCTTGCCCCATCGCCTGAAAAAAATAAATCCAAGTCAATTGTTTGCCGCTTCTAAAATGACAGCTTAACCACTTTTGAGTTTCGAATTTTGTAATTTGATAGCAAGAAAATTTCCTATGCATTTTTTTTATTTTTTGCTCACTCTCTTCCCCATTTTCTTCTCCGTAATCTCTACCTTTATCAACATTTTTCAATTAGGCAAAATGTTACGTTTCATTGTATATTTCTACGTTTATTTTTATTGACTTATTTTACTTTTCATCTATCATTGCTAATTTAATTACGGCCAATTTTTTATCTGAGAATGTCACTTTAGCTCAGTCGGTAGACCATTCGGCTAGGAATCACAAGGCTCCTGGTTCGATACCAGCCATCGCCAACTCAGTGTATGAGTAGCACTGGGATATGTGCGGTAAAGTAAGGAGCTGATGGTAGGAGTGGCGCTCTACTCAGACGCCAAATCTCCTTGGTCTAAGGCTAGTAAAGAGGGTATAGACTACCTGGCTCTCTGGCTTTACGCCACCCGACGAGTTTATTTACTTTATTTTTATTATATTGGGAATTATGTGTTTGTTTCTCTGTAATTAAAACTACGTCATCACCAACGTCACAATTCCTTTAGCTATTTACGTTATATTTTCAATAGTTATTAAATAACCATCATTTAATCGTAATTAGCATTTTATTTATTAACAATGTTTCTATAAAGGTCGAGCTGAGATAGATTTGCCTAAAAGGAGCCCATCTATTAATAATGGAGATTGGCTTCCGGTTTTTGTCTGTAACAAAAATTACGTCACTGCCTACGTCACATTATCCAACACATAATCCAACGTCATAACATAGAATAAATATACTCAAAATGTGAGCATGAAACGTTAGGCAATCCTCGTTTCAATAAATAGATGCCCGGTGTTATATATTTATATATAGATTGTTTTATTCTAATATAATATTTTAAAGTTATCGGAACTGTTTCCATTTCAAATTGTCTTTCTTTCTTTCTTTTTTTTTTACTAATTTAATAAATTTGTCGATTTTACATACTTATGGTACACACTCTATGACATTGAATTTTCAGCTCCCACGATCTCAAGCAATATCTTTCAAAAAATTCACCTGGAGGGCGTCTTTTTATTTTGCTAGTATTGGTTTGGTTTGGTTTGTTTTACGGCATATCAACCTCAGTGGATCATTTAATGCCGATAAAGTTTTGAAATGAAGTCATTCTTAATGGATATTCAATCTTTTTTACAAATACATTTTTCTATTTAACCCATAGATGGGTTTGCTAGTATTATTAAGGTATCTACCACGTATACGGGTGTGACACAAGGACATTTTAATGTGGGACCACCCATGAACCGAAGCTGGCAATAAACCGAGCCCTGCCCCTTTAAATCAAGGGGGCAGGTGTTGCCTGGGGGGATAGCCCCCTGAGCTCAACGCTGATAATTTACATTAACAAACACAGGCCGCGAAGAGCCCATATTATTAATGTTTAAATTCCTGCAATGTGTGTAATGTATTCTTAAGAAATGGATGTTTACATTGTATACGGTGTGAATAATCTACATACAGGTTTAAAAAACGTGATTACTAAATAATTAATAGGTGTTATTGATTTCTAGAAATTATTGTTTTATTCTGAAACGTATTAAAAGCAGTATTATGTATAATTTGGTATTAAAATTAATTAGAATAAGATAAAAATATGTGTAATTTTTGTGTTCTTATTAATTTCATTAGTCTTTCTAATTCAATATAATATTTACTTATATGTAAACTTAGATATTTGTGCCCATAGTGCACATATTTCTGCTAGTTGTTGTTATTATTATTATTTACTCCTTTGGAGTTTTCACATCAGCATTAGCTGATGGTATTTCACTGGAGTCTGAGTGACAGCAAGTCTCCACAGGTCTCCAGGACTCTTCTGAGTATTCTGGCAGATTGCAGCATTGCAATGTTCTGAATGGTTTCAATCCTTCCTCTGATTTCCAAACTTTCCAAACCCTTTCCAATCCTTTTGGGACTGTTCCAAGTGCACCAATTACAATTGATATAACTTTCACTTTCATATTCTATACCTTTTTCAGTTCTTTGGCAAGGTCTAGATATTTGTCCATTTTTTCATTTTCCTTTAGCTTCACCCTGTGATCTGCTGGCACTGCAAAATCCAACAGTTGACAAGTTCTTTCTTTTTTGTTTATCAACACTAGGTCTGTTCTTCTTGCTGGGATAAGGTGATCGGTTTTTATTTCAAAGTCCCAGAGAATTTTATGCGTTTCGTTCTGAAGAACAGATTCTGGTTTATGCATATATCATTTTGTTGTATGGTCAAAATTTAATTTTTTGCATAATTCCCAGTGGATCACCTTCCCAACCCAGTCGTGTCTAGTTTTGTATTCTCGTTGTGCTAGTTTGCTACATTCGCAGATTATTATTATTATTATTATTATTATTATTATTATTATTATTATTATTTCACACCTTGTGAGTATTTCACACCAGCGTTAGCTGAGGATTTTTCACTGGAGTCTGAGTGACAAAAAGTCTCCCCAGCTCCCCGGGACTCTCCTAAATATACTAGCTGATTTCAACAATATTGTTGTCTAGATAGTTTCAATTCTCCCTCTGATTTCCAGTTCCTCTAGGCACTTTTCGAAGTAACTACAATTGGTATCACTTCGCCATTCATGTTCCACTGTTTTTTTTTGGTTTTTTTTTTTTCAATTCTCTAGCAAGGTCTAAGCAATTGTTTATATTTTTGTTTTCTTTCATCTTCGCTCTGTGATCTGCTGGAAATACAAAATCTACAAGTTAACAAGTTTTTCTCGTTCGTCAATATCAAGTCTCTTCTTCTTCTTCTTCTTCTTCTTCTTCTTCTTCTTCTTCTTCTTCTTCTTCTTCTTCTTACTATTATTATTTCACTCCTTTTGAGTTTTTCACTGGAGGCTGAGTGACAACAAGTCTCCTCATGTCTCCAGGACTCTTCTGAGTATTCTAGCCAATTGCAGCAGTGCAGTAGTCTGGATGGTCTCAACTCTTCCTCTGATTTCCAGATCCTTCAGTCTTTTTTCCAAGTTTATTGGGACCGTTCCAAGTGCACCAACTAAAATTGATATCACTTTCACTCTCACATTTTTTTCAATTTCCTTCTTCTTCTTCTTCTTCTTCTTCTTCTTCTTATTATTATTATTATTATTATTATTAGTAGTAGTAGTAGTAGTAGTAGTAGTAGTAGTAGTAGTTGTTGTAGTAGTTGTTGTTGTTGTTGTTGTAATAGTAAGTGTTGATGGTTCTTCGCTTCTTTTGTCTCCCTTATCATCATTATTGTTTTTACTGACAATCCATCCATCTCTTTATCATCCTATCACTTCCCGAAAATAATGTAACTCTCCATTCAGTTCCCGCGCTTTTTGACGCTCCTTTCTCGACTCTTTCTTACACATTTTTCCTTATTCTCTTTTAGCACCCAGACTTTTCTTTCTTTCGACGGTCTATACCAATTCACACATTTCTTTGCCTTTTCAAAATATCTATCACCAGTTTCTCTTTCTCCATTTACTTCGAGTTTTCATTTTTGTTTCTTTATCTTCTTTCGCTCTAAATAGGCACCTTGTTGTGGTGTGGTTGTTAGCACGCTTCTTACAAATCAGTTTTCCCAGATCTATATCCACATCCATGGGCACTACCATATACCACTAACCAAAGCTCCTTGCTATCATTTTTGATTGTGATTGAATAAACCCGGACACTTTTTGTTTAATTAACAATAACAATCTTACTCACTGAGCAAAGTTTGAAGGATTAATACAATAATTATGAGTAAAAGAGTTGTACTATAGCTCAGTCTGTAGGGCGTTCGGCTAGAAACCACAAGGTTCCTAGTTCGATACCGGCCCTCGCCAACTCAGCGTATGAGTAGCACAGGGATCTGTGCGGTAAAGTAAGGAGCTGATGGTAGGTGTGGCTCTCCACCTCAGACGCCAAAATAATCTCCTTGGTCTAGCGCTAGTGAAAAGAGGATAGACTCCCTCGATGTTTGGCTGATACCGACATTAGGCCGCCCCAACGACTTTTTATACGGATTTACGTTATTATTATTATTGAACATTTCATACATTTTTCCTATTATTATTATCATCATCATTTCAACTCCATCTGATTATTTCAATAATAATAATAACGTAAATCCGTATACATTTTGATAAACAGACCGAAACACATGTGTAAGTGATATCGATTAAAAGTGATATCGATAAAATTCATTTTTATCCATCTACATTTCTTTTCTTTACTCATTTTTTCCTCATATTGTCGGATTCATTTCCCATTCTCACACATATATACATACATACATACATACACACACGCTCGCATAGTTTCCCTTACATATTTCTTGCTTTTTCCTTCACCTATGACTACACTCTTTTATTTATTTGTTTATTTATTTATAAATTTATTTCTTCATTATTCCCTTCCCTCCCTCCCGTAGTTATTTCCTGAATTACCTATTATTATGTTTTTTTTTTGTTCTTTCTTAAACCTATCCCATTCTTCCTCTTTTCCCGACTCCGTCATGAGTATCTTCTCTCTTGCGGTAATTTATGAGGAAGTGCGTCCCGGTCCCCTGCCTCCGAAATTGCTGCCCGGTGAACTTTCAAATAACAACCCCAACTATCTATCTATAGATAGATAGATAGATAGATAGATACGATTATATATCTATCTATCTATCTATCTATCTATATATCGTTTTGTTTATCTATCTATCTATTTACATGTCGAAAATATCTATCTATCTCAGTCCGTTCAAAAACTATCTAAACAAGAAATATTCTTATAAATAAACAAGAATTACGACAAATTACGATAAATAAAAAAAAAATTTACGACAAAAAAGGTTTAATGTTTTTTTCTTTCGAATGGAAAAAATAAATAAACAAGAATTAAGACAAAAAAGAGCCATCCTCCCTCAAATACATTTAACGCCCTAAGTTGGCTGTGGCGGCAATAGTTGGGGTTGTTCTTTGAGTTGGTTGTTTTCTTTCAAGTAACACCGCTGTGGCGGCAATGGTTGGGGTTGTTATTTGAAAGTTCACCGGGCAGCAATTTCGGAGGCAGGAGACCGGGACGCACTTCCTCATAAATTACCCCTCTTGCTTGCTTGCATTTATTTCCTTTTAACCCCTCTTTTTCATACTTCTTGTTTCTTACTTTACTATGCTCTTCCTTCTTTTTTTTTCTTTCTTTTATTCTTTCTATACCCTAATTCGTTCTCTCTACCTCACAGTCTTTGACCAATGCTTTTCTAGGCTCTTCCGTTTTCTTGTATTTTCTTTCTTTTATTCATTCTATACTTCCGCATTTATTTCATTCCTCTCTTACCTTCCCTCTTTCTTTCTTTCTGTTCTATTAACTCCTGACTATGTTATTTTTTCTTTTTTCTGTCTTTCTGTCTTTCTTTCTTTCTTTCTTTCTTAACCCACTCGCTTTCATATTTCTTGCTTTCTACTTTACTCATATCCGTATGTCTTCTTTCCTGATTCGTTCATGGCTATTTTTCTTTCCATGTTTCTTTCTTTCTTTCTTTCTTTCTTTCTTTTTTCTTTCTTTCTTTCTTGATACTTTCCCAATTCCTTTTTCTGTCATTCCGTCTTTCTTTCTTTCTTTCTTTCTTAACCCACTCCCTTTCATATTTCTTGCTTTCTACTTTACTATATCTATATTTTCTTTCTTTCTTTCTCTCTCTCTCTCTCTCTCTCTCTCTCTCTCTCTCTCTCTCTCTCTCTCTCTCTCTCTCTCTCTCTCTTCCGTATGTCTTCTTTTCTGATTCGTTCATGGCTATTTTTCTTTCCATGTTTCTTTCTTTCTTTCCTTCCTTCCTTCAATCTTTCTTTCTTTCTTTCTTGATACTTTCCCAATTCCCCTAATACTAGGTCCTTTTCTTTCTTTCTTTCTTTCTTTCTTTCTTTCTCTTATTACCTTTTAACCTCTCTTTTTCATACTTATTTTTTCATACTTTACCATCTCCTTCCTTTCAACCTTTCTTTCCTTCTTTTTTACATCCATTATTTCTTCTTTCTTTCTTTCTTTCTTTCTTTCTTTCTCGATTCTTAATCAAACGTTTTCCATTTCATATTTCATCACATTTTTTCTCTTCTTTTTTTCTAACTTCTTTCTTTTAATTTCTAATTTTCTTTCACCCCTTTCTTTCTTTTCTTTCATTTCTTTCTCTCTTTTTCCTCTGAATTTCTTTGACTTATTCAACTTCTTTCTTTCTCTTTTTTCTCTTTTCTTTCTCTTGGGCACACTCTTTTATCCTCCCCACACTCTCTATTCCTCTATCTCTCCCTCTCTCTCATCCCCCTTCTCCCTTTCCCTTTCACTCTATATCTATCTATCTATCTACAAGGTACAATTACTTTCATTTTCATATTCTCAAACTCGTCGCCTTTCACAGTCTCTTTATTCCTTTCTCGACCTCCCCGCCTTTTTTTTCTCCAATATCTTCTCTTACCACATTCACTTTATCTTTCTGTCCTCCATTCCCGTCAGCAGTCATTACTCAACAACAGACAAGAGGGTTTTCTGCTGGAGTGTAGCTTAACGTACTTAGAAAAACCCACATAACGGACCAGCACTGATTCTCTACCATCACAAGGCGAACCGACAATACTAAAATCCCAAAATTAATCGAATTTCTAAAGACTTAAACGATCACTTGATCTGACAAAATCTGACTATATTTGATGACTTCTGAAGTTGGCCTTGTTGTGTGGACTGGGCGAGGCAGAGGTACTGGGCGAGTCAGAGAGACTTGGCGAGTCAGAGGGACTGGGCCAGGCAGAGGGACTGGGCCAGGCAGAGGGACTGGGAGAGTTAGAGGGACGGGGCCAGTCAGAGGGACTGGGAGAGGTTTATAAGTATTCCGGGTTTGGGAAAGGTGGTACGTGTGTGTGGTGGGGTTACTTTTTCATATTTATCTGTTTTTATTTCCATTCATTTATCTCGTAAAGTTAGAGGCGAGGAAAGAAATCTTCTGTGGGATGGTTGCCTTGGGCAGAAGAAGGGCTGTCCAACGAAAGGGGATGAAAGTCAGACAGGATATTTTTTTTCCTGGAAGGAGTTGAGTAAACAATGGCTTGGGAATCATTAAATTCATTGCAAAATGACGAAGAAGAGAAATGAAGAAAAAAACAAAAAAAACAATGGAAATTAAATGTTACAAGGGTTCCGTTAGAAAGGGCGATGGTCATGTTTTGAATAGTTTTCTTTTTTTTTCTGTGATGTGTATTTTTGAGGAGGCGCGTTGTGTAATGGTTGTCGTCGTAGGAAATCGACACTGCAATCCGAGTTCAAATATTGGACGAGGCTGTTTGCATTTCGCCTAATGCCAATACCCTTGAGAGAGATATGTATCCAGCTATTTCCCCCGCTAGCTATGGGTAAATAGTAGCACAGACTGACATTTTTAACCTTGGTATGGCGAAGGGTATGATAATTTAAGTATTACAACGGAGGAAGTTGTAGTGTAATGGTTACCATTGTAATAAATGGACACGGTGAACACCGAATTTGCATTTCCCATAGCGCTAATACACTAGGTTTGGTTTGGTTTGGTTTGGTTTGTTTTACGGCATATCAACCTCAGTGGGTCATTTAATGCCGATAAAGTTTTGAAATAAATTCATTCTTAATGGATACACAATTTTTTTTATAAATACATTTTTCTATTTAACCCATAGATGGGACACTAACAGGTACTACCACTCCGGGTCAGAGTGGACCGGGGGCAATGGTGATGAAGGGGTGCTCCACATTCCCCAAACCTCCAAAACTGGAACCTCACCATCAGATAGAGTTTAACATAATTCCCAGGATACGAAGACCCTCAGTCACCGCATTCTAGCACCCATATGATAAAAAGGATTGGGTCTTGCCACAAGGGCAATAGGGTTGGGACAATCATATAGGTGCTAGGGCTTGACGTGACCAGCCGATTGATCGGAGGGGGCCTCACCGACTGCCCGTCTAGAATACACGTGGCAATTATTCAATTGCAAAGGGTATTAACGTTATGTGTAAAAAGTAGGGCTATTTGGAGTTTTCCTTCTCCTAGACCTGTTGCCCAACCAATTTTACCCAGTCTGCCCTACTATTTACTCATAGCTGGAGGGAGAATATATGGACTTATTCCCAAGGGTATAAACGTTATGTGAAATACAAACAGTCTCGTCCAGGATTTGAACTCGGGACATTGCGTCCATTTCCTACAAATGTAACTATAACATCAGAATCACCTCCGCAAGAAGCCGAAACTGTAAACCATATCTTACGTGAAATTAGATCTTTTCATGCCTTAAGCAACTCGCAGCGGTTCTCCCATCAATGTGTTCCTACCGTAAACGGACGCGACACACGCACGTGTCATTGTTTACACTGAAAAATAATTACGTGAACCTCACTGTTGTCTTTTGTTTTGTCTATGAACCAACACTGAGAATGGTACTTGATCCTGTTGCATACCTCTTTCCTTACTTTTACTCTTCTACTCTTCTAGCGTCTCTTCTAGCGTCTGGACTTCTTCTTGGGACTTCGTGTCTGGTCTTCCATTGGAGATTTCTCTTTATCAGAAGCCCTGAGTCATTGGTAGTTTTTAGATAATAACACAAGACTTCGATTTACTTAGATCATATTTTATTTCGAAATCCCCACCAGACTACCTGCGCAGATTGAGTCGGCCGCGTGCATAACACGACTTACCACGGTTGTGGTCTTCGCCGATCTGACTAAAGACCTATTTCTAATCTAAACCGGAAGAGGGTCTCCTCCACCGATTCTCACGGCATCCACCGGAAGGTTCAGGATGAGGTCAAGCCTTGTCACTCATCCTTCAAGGCCACCGGCTGCAACTTATAACAACCATTTTGATTACTACACTACTGTACATAAATATTAGGAATCTAATAATCATGTAACAATCCTTTTGCATGATGGAACCAGTTGAATTGAATATCCCATCGTTCAGATAAAATATACCAAAAAAAATTGGTACAACCGTGAGGGAAATTTGGTAGGCAATGTGTTAAGTAGCTGATTTGAAGTGAATACAAAAACAAGTTCGACCAAAATTGTATTAACGATTTGATTTCCTTCTTGTAATTCTTTTTTTCTTTTTTTGTCTTGTTTACCCCTGGGAACGTTTCGAGAGCGAAATATATCTCCAGCTTGTTTTGTTAAATAATTCTAATTTACACTTTAATTCAATGAAGCAGTCGAAAAAGGAAATAAAGAAAATGATATTATTGATGTTATTATTTGAAATTAGATTACCATAATAACATATGACGTTGTTATTTCCCTTTTAAACAAGTAATGATAAATAGATACTGATATACGAAACTGAAGCAGTCAATAATATTTTCATAGTAAAAGTCATTTTCCAATGCATTTTCATAGTAAAAATCATGGTGCAATGCATTTTCATAGTAAGAATCATTGTCCAATGCATTCCTATAGTAAAAATCATTTTCCAATGCATTTTCATAGTAAAAATCATTGTCCAATGCATTTTCATAGAAAAAATCATTTTCCAATGCATTTTCATAGTAAAAATCATTGTCCAATGCATTTTCATAGTAAAAATCATTGTCCAATGCATTTTCATAGAAAAAATCATTGTCCAATGCATTTTCATAGTAAAAATCATTGTCCAATGCATTTTCATAGTAAAAATCATTGTCCAATGCAATGCATTTTATAAAAATCATGGTGCAAATCATTGTCCAATGCATTCCTATAGTAAAAATCATTTTCCAATGCATTTCATAGTAAAAATCATTGTCCAATGCATTTTCATAGAAAAAATCATTGTCCAATGCATTTTCATAGTAAAAATCATTGTCCAATGCATTCCTAAAGTAAAAAGCATTGTCCAATGCATTTTCATGGTAAAATCATTTTCCAATGCATTTTCATAGTAAAAATCATTGTCCAATGCATTTTCATCATTGTCCAATGCATTTTCATAGAAAAATCATTGTCCAATGCATCATCATGCATTTTCATAGTAAAAATCATTGTTGTCCAATGCATTCCTAAAGTAAAAAGCATTGTCCAATGCTTTCATGGTAAAAATCATTTTTCCAATGCATTTTCATAGTAAAAATCATTGTCCAATGCATTTTCATAGAAAAATCATTGTCCAATGCATTTTCATAGTAAAATCATTGTCCAATGCATTTCCAAATGCAAAGTAAAAGCATTGTCCAATGCATTTTCATGGTAAAAATCATTTTCCAATGCATTTTCATAGTAAAAATCATTGTCCAATGCATTTTCATAGTAAAAATCATTGTCCAATGCATTTTCATAGAAAAAATCATTGTCCAATGCATTTTCATAGAAAAAATCATTGTCCAATGCATTTTCATAGTAAAAATCATTGTCCAATGCATTTTCATAGTAAAAATCATTGTCCAATGCATTCCTAAAGTAAAAAGCATTGTCCAATGCATTTTCATGGTAAAAATCATTTTCCAATGCATTTTCATAGTGAAAATCATTGTCCAATGCATTTTCATAGTAAAAATTATTGTCCAATGCATTTTTATTCTTCCTTTTCATTCTTTTTAAAAGTACAGTGTTACCTTGACTTACGAGCCTAATTAACTACCCTAATTTTCAATTTTCTCTTATATCAAATCAATTTTCCCTATTGAAATAAACCGAAATGCAATTAATCCGTCCCCACCAAAACATCCTAATTTTTGTTACATTTTTTTAATGAGACAAATAATACTGTATTGTATAAAAACAATGAAATAGAATGTAATGAATATGTGATGTAATATGTTTTAATATGTGTTTGTTATTAAAATGATATTTTCTTTGGTGTAATAATTTAGGAAATTTTAATTAACTTAACTGTATCTGCAGTTCATGTATGGAAGTGAAACATGGACCTTGTACTCCCACCAAGAGCGGCGGCTAAATAGCTTCTACCTTCGCTGCCTTAGACGTATACTGGGCATCACCTAAAGGGACAGAATCACTAACACAGCAGTTCTAAAGAGAGTTCAACTCCCCGGCTTGTGTTATCTACTGAGACAGCGTCGTCTCCGATGGCTGGGTCATGTCCATCGGATGGTTGATAGACGAATCCCGAAAGACATCCATTGCCACTTGCCCATTTTAAATTTGGCCTTAAGGGTGACCGTTTAGAATTTGATAGTCATCTTCATCGCCCTATATTATGTGTATTATGCGAATCCCTCCATTACAGACAGAATGTGACATTTAGTCAGTCTTTTGGCTGTTTTAAATTCAAGGCAAAATGAAATTCAAAAAGCCCCGTTCAGGATTTGAAACTGTTTCAGTTTCCTACAAATATGATCGTTACGTTAAGTTCGCCTTCTTAAATTCCTATTCGAATGATATTATAACAGTGATCTCCCTTGAATACATGACATGGGAGTTGTGCTAAAAACGAATATTAAATAAATGGTAGCATGAAAATTAATTATAATTGACATTTCATAATTGGTTATTTCAGACATTTCCAACCCGTCCTTCGGGACAGGGGTTCAGTGCGCTTCGGCCACAGGACCGGTCATGTTAAATTAATAGCGTCGATCCCAGGGGGCTATCCCCCAGGCAATACCAGCCGCCTTGACTTAAAGGGGCAGGGCTGGGTTTATTGCCCAGCGCCTGAGGCGCCCCCTTAAGGGCGAATGCCGAAGTGATCGACGCAATTTTTGTTCTTTCCCTCCCATGAGCTTCAGTTTGTGGGTGGGCCCACGTTAATAGTCCTTGTGCCTAACCCGTACAAGTGGGGTACGAGGTAAATAAAATTTCATAAATAGTTATTTAACGACTTAATCAGATGTTTTCTTGCGAAAGAAAAACAACAGCTATGTAGAAATAGGTATCTCTAGATCGAAATTCAGGCCACTGGATATATGTACCTCTGGTTTTCTGACCATAATACTGGTTTAATGGTGAACATATATAACCGGGGACCGGTTTAACTTAGTCGGTAAAGCATTCGTGTAGGAATCGCAAGGTTCTGTGTTCGATATTAGCCCTCGCTGACTCAGCGTAAGAGTTGCATAGTTTGAGTAATCTGATCTGTGCTGAAAAGTGTGAAGCTGATGGTAGCCGTGGCGCTCATGCCAGCAAAATCAATCTCCCCGGTCTAGCGCTTGCGAAAAGGATATATGATGTCTTGCTGATACCGACAATAAGCCATTCTGCCGACTTTATATATAACAGACGAAAAGGAAGCGCGTGGACTAATGGTTAGAGTCGTGGGAAATGGACTCATCGACCCGATGTCAATTCCTGGACGAAGCTGTTTGTATTTCACATGGCGCTAATACCCTTGGAAAAGGTATGAATTCAATTCTTCATCCAGCTACGGGTAAATAGTAGGGCAGACTGGGCTCTTTAACCATGGCTAGGTAACTTGTCTAGGAGAAAGAAAACTCTGAATTCACACCTATTAAACTCTGCTTAAGAAATTGACATTGTGTCACATCCTACTTGTGCGGAGAGGTATGGTATATATATATATATATATATATATATATATATATATATATATATTAATCCTTTACTTGAAGGCACTTACAATGCATGTATCGCATAAAATTCGATACTTTTTCTTATAGAAAATGAACTTGACAAGTGTAATCCCGGCAAAGGATCGCTCGGTGTGCAGAATATCGTATAGACTGTTTCGACATTATTTAGTCTCATCAGCGATATATACTAACGACTTCCCTCCGACAGAAATCGAAACCGGGACATCAGTAGGCATAGTCAATCACTATACCGCCTTGGCCACAGTACAAAGCTAACAATCCCTGCGAAATTAACCTTGTCAAATGATACTTACACGCCTCTACCATAATAGGTAAGGGGGCGTTAACAGACGTGATGTAATGGTTGAAAAGTTCGCTTCTCAGACTATTGTTAATGATTTCGATTCTCATTGGGCGCTCCATACTTCTGGCCTTGTGCCACAGCTAAGATAAGCTTAGTAAATAACTCGGGCACCTCACGTGGTGTAATTTAGCAAGCTAGATTTGAAGACCATTGTTAGTGATTTCGATTCTCACTGGGTGCCCCATACTTCTGGCCTTGTGCCACATCTAAACTAAGCTTATAATAACTATATAACAAACAGGTTGTATAGGTGGATTTACCAAAGAATCTGTTATTAATGCAGAAACGGGAGATTCTCAACACGAGGGGGGGGGTCTAAGAAACAAAACAAAACAAAAAATAATCTGCTGAAAGCCATGTGACTGTTAAATGTATGTAATCGCACAGAATTTTAAATTCCAAACTGCAAACGAAAAAATAACGAATTACACTATCTAATACAAATTCTGTTCCCGTATAGTATGCGTTATGAAAGTGCGTGGTGTAATGGTTAAGGTAATGGAAAATGGACTCGTCGCCCCGAGTTCAAAACCTGGAGTGGTAATCGTATTTCACTTAGCGCTAATACCCTTGGAAATGTTATGAATCCTACTCTCCCTTCATCTATGGATAAATAGTAGGGCAGACTGGACTCTTTAACTTTGATTTGGCAACCGGAAAACTCTGAATTTAAACCTGATGAACTCCGCTTAAGAAATTGACCAAGTATCACATCCTGCTCGTGGCGGAGGGGTTGGTAAATATATATATAGTATGCGTCATTTCTTAATTAATGATGTTGTAAAAGTTCCCTTCAAACTTTGCATTGTGTTTCTTGTTGCATACTGTTATCCAGGGCACAAAAGCAAAGTTTGAAGAGAATAATGGCCATTTTGTATACTTTTACCGCATAAGTAATTAAGAAATAACACATAGTATCTAAAAGATGTATTACATAGTGTTATCTAGAGCATAAAAGCAAAGTTTGGAATGAATAATGGACATTTTCTATACTTTTACAACATAAGTAATTAACAAATAACACATACTAACAAGGAACAAAATGGTCATTATTCATTTAAAACTTTGCTTTTCTGCCTTGGATAACACTAACACAAATTTTGTTTCAGAATAGTATGTGTTATTTCTTAATTATTTCTGCTGTAAAATTATTGTTTTAGACGAGTTAACACCCCTACAGGATGGACTGGCTCATAGCCTTATAATAGTCGACGTCGCAGTGATAGAAACAGAAAATTATATTCGGACAAAATCACTGCGTTTGACTACACACATTTGACCCTCCTCATTCTTGTAAGTTTGTCTTGTGAATTGTTCTACTTCTTGGTTTTATGTAATAAGTATCTGTTAGCACCAGATACAAGTGCTGAATAAAATATTATCTCAAGCACACTATTTCTCTGTGTATCTTTTACCACCTCAACGATACAACAGATGGTAAGATATTAGCTAGATGGAGCTACCAGTGCCACTTGCCTCGATTCACATGCACCACACAGGGAGCAGTAATGTTTTAGATGAAGCATTACAAATGATTATTGATGGTTGTACTAAAATTGATTTCATCTCTTTTCCGTTGTTGTTAGCACCAAATACAGGTGCTGAATAAAATCTATCTCAAGCACACTATTTCTCTGTGTATCTTTTACCACCTCAACGATACAACAATTATAGAAAATGTCCATTATTCTCTTAAAACATTGCTTTTCCCAGAACATATTTTGGGAAATGGGTAAATTTGAAAATTTGATTACCCATATTACAAAAGCAAATGTTAAACTGAAAGATTTGATTTTCAACTATTTTAAGTTTAGATAATTTGGAAATGAGTTTTTCCGATAGGAAATAAGAAGTTGAATATTGTTACGGGGTGTTATTTTCATAATTAAAATTATTATTTGTATGAACTCAAATATTAGTAATTAGTAATACATAGGTAGTGCTTCAAATTTGATACGTAAAATAATTGTTTATTTGGCTAACAATCATGCCTAAACCCTTTAAATAGATAAAACTTCTAAGTCCCATCTATGAGTTAAATAGAAAAATGTATTTATAAAAAAATTGTATTATCCATTAAGAATTGATTTATTTCAAAACTTTGCTGGCATTAAATGACCCACTGAGGTTGATATGCCGTAAAACCAAACCAAACCAAACCAAAATTTCTAAGTATCACATACTTGAATTTTCATGGTTGGTTGGTTGGTTTATTGATTTTAACAGCATATCAACCCGTCTAGGGTTATGTCATGCCTAACGGTTAGGAAGTAATATATGTTGTGTATTTATATTTATACTTTTTAGTAATTGGTTTTAACAATGTGTTAACACCATTGGGGATCATGTTGTATGGTATTGATTAAGTTCATTTCTATATTCAATGGTATAATTGTATTTCCGTCAAAAAGGACAGAATGTCCTCCATTTTGACATTTTCAATAAACATATTGACAAAAACCCGGTCCTGTCGACTCGGACTGTAGAACACGCCGACTGCACCTCTGGAGAGTTGTATGACCCCAAGCGGATCTACCTATTGGCCGTGGGTGGCAACCTGTGAGGAATCCTGATGGGTGAGCTGTCCATGACATGCAAAACCCCACTCTGGCACTTACTTAAACTAGATGGATGGTCGGAGAGGGCCTCTCGGATCAATCGCATAGCACCTATATAATTGTCACGACTGTATTCCTCAATTGTTATTACGGCAAACTCCAACCATATGTCCAAGGTATGACGCTGAACTTCATCTAGTGGTGAGGTTCGAATTCTGAACCTCTGAGGAGTGTAGAGTACCCCTTCATTGCCATTACTCCCAGGTCCACTCTGACTTGTTGGGTTGAATAGATCACCAAATGACTTTTAATAGATATGTTTTAACAAATTGAATGCCCAACAAGAATGAATAAAAGAAAAACGTCTTCGGTATAAAATAACTCGATAAGGTTTAACATGCCGTAAAATCCAGCTTGAAACCTACCAATCGACACAACTATGGGACTTTATTTAGCAGTCTAATATAAAATTGATTGTATATTATAAAAGAGAATTGGTAATTTTCTTTTTTCTTTGGTGTGAATAATAAATAACAATCACTAGTAAGTATTCAGTGTAAATATCGAACTAAAAATAAATATTTCAAAACAGATTGTTTGAAATAAGTAGAAGGAATCTTCTTTATAGTCATTTTCCCGGCACCCCACCTTGCAAGTCAGACACAGGGCCACGCAGGAACCGAATTTCATACTGTTGCATAATTGTATAGTGGCGTATGGCTTTTGACAAACCCTGTAGCGAGAGCTTTGGGGGAATGGAAAATACTAGTGACGGTTACTGGCCCTAACTAACCCCGGAAGCAAGAATATCGCAAGTCAAGTGAGATTTAGTTGGTTAGTCAGTTTGCAGACAGACACCGGGGGAGGGGGTCAGACGTGTCCTACTTCGTCTTTCACTCCGCACGATGAGTTAGAAAGGGCAAATAAAACTTTGATCAAAGCCATAAGACTTGTTGATTACCTATTACATGACTTAAATGCATGCCCTTAGTTAGAAAAGAAAGAAGCAACAAGTAAAGCAAGAATTTAGATGTAGACGATCATGGCCGGAATAGAAAGAGAAGAAGAAGTAAAGATTCAATATGGCGACTAGTCAAAAAGGACAACCAAGTAAGTTATCTGTATCAGTCTCTGTCTGTCTGTCTGTCTGTCTTCTCTCTCTCTCTCTCTCTCTCTCTCTCTCTCTCTCTCTCTCTCTCTCTGATGCGGCTGACTTCTGATTTAGGTCGGAAAATTAAAACGGAAAGTTTTGGTGGTACCCAATGACAGTTGGGTACTACAGTCTCTGAATTAAAATTTTACGAATTGGGTTACGGTTTTAGGGGATTAAGGTTGTTTTTAATTACGTATTGCTTAAAAAAATAAACCACAAAAAAAAAAACAAATTACTATATATTTAATGTTAAAAATATTTTTTTAAACTAAGTTTAATTGAAATTATACATTGGAACACTAACACAAAAATCTGTCTCAATAATAGATTCAATAATTAATTTCAATGGTTAATTAAATGTATATTAATTTGTTTTTTTTTTTGTTGTTTATCTTTTTAAGCAATACGTAATTAAAAACAACCTTAATCCCCTAAAACAGTAGCCCAATTCGCAAAATGTTAATTCATAGACTGTAATTAAACTGTCATTGGGTACCACCAAAAAACTTTCCGTTTTAATTTTCCGCCCTAAATCAGAAGTCAGCCAAAATATTATATATAACTAAAAACATGTGACTCTTGCACAGTTCCTAGTGTATTACCTTTCCAATTATGAGTAATGTTATTAAATAGAGACATTTGTAGAAATCACTGTAATTAATAGATACAAGACAACATTCCAAGGAGTATTATATATTGTTAAACAATCTTAGTTTTGTGTCTGCCGTAAGGTCACATGGGAAAACATCGTGACACTCTTCGTCTTCCAATCGGTGAGAGTTTGTTCGCCTTGAAAATCAACATTTATAATAAAGTATTCTATCGGAGTTCAAACACAGCCGACGGCTCTTAAAATGTGCAAACACATTTGCGACATATCAAGCCCCAAAGAGTATTAATCACCCGCCTAAAAAAATTTACTTTGACAATGTAATACTTCGTCCAATTTAACTTTTTTTCTATCTTTATTTTGTTTATTTTTTGCTGTGTGTGTGGGGGGGGGAATACTGATTTCATATCAGCCTGTAGGGAATAAAACCCAACACACTCTTCTCCACAGAAAACACACG
>CM042161.1:51600431-51602931 GCA_023376005.1 Doryteuthis pealeii | reverse complement strand
ATTTATATAATTTGAGATTAAATTTCCATATGATCGATAATTAATTTATAGCGGCCCACGCCAGTGTGGGCCGACCAGCAAAGACGTACATTGATCAGCTCTGTGCGGTTACAGGATGCTGCATAGAGGACCTTTCGAGAATGATGAGCGATAGGGACGGATGGAGAGAGATTGTCATGGATATTCGCGCTGACAGCGCGACATGGTGATAATGATGATGATATCAGTTGCATCACTTTCAAAACACTTTCGTTGCCTGATGACTGCCACAGAGCAAGAAACCAATGGTAGCAAAATTGCTCCAATGCAAATAAATATTAACTAAAACATTTATTTATTTATTTATTTATTTATTCATACATATGTGTGTATGTTTGTGTGTGTGTGTGTGTGAGTGCACGCGTATATATATATTGTATATATATATTTATATATATCTATTTATCAACCCCTCTGCACGAGCAGGATGTGACACGAGGACAATTTCTTAAGCGGAGTTTAACAGGTTTGAATTCAGAGTTTTCCTTCTAGACTGGTTACCTAGCTAGGGTTAAAGAGCCCAGTCTGCCCTCTATTTATCCATAGCTGGAGGGAGAATTGGATTCATACCTTTCCCAAGGGTATTAGCGCTATATGAAATTCAAACAGCTTCGTCCAGGAATTGAACTCGGATCGACGATATATTTATATATATATTGTATATGTGTGTGTAGGTTTGTGTGTGTTTGTGTTTTGTGTGTTGTGTGTGTGTGTATGCACGTGTATATGGGGGGTATTTGTGTATGTGTGTGTGAGTGTGCGTAACGTTAGAATTAAACACCAGATAATCTCTACAGACATATTTCAGTTAGTTATTTTTAAAAATTACATCGACATATCAATAGATTTTCTCGCGCTTACCATTTTGTTATTGTAACTAACTGTAAAGGTTATATTTATTTGAGTTCCATTATTCCATTACTAAGATGCACTGTAACATTAAATCTTATTAGCTCAGAACACCGAAACAGCGGAGAAATGCTGAATTCTAGTGTCCAGTAAGCAAGTACTCCATGGCTCCGGAATCACCCTGCGTCCTGTCTCTTAACCAGATATCTTGACAAGAATCTTGACACTGGCATCTCGCGATGCATGACAGAAAAGAGAGCTCGGCCAGGTCAAGAATTCTTCCCTGCTGGTGTTATTGGAGACAGCACGAAGACAGTTGCATGATACTTGGAGCAGACCTCAGTACCACCGAGTGACACTGCCTTAGCCTCTGAGATACTATGAAGGCCAAAAGTCTTGCATGGGACCCTAAAGACGTTCAGGTTATGGAAACAACTAGTTATGTATTGGAATTCGTTTTTTTTTTCGATAATGTTTTATCTCTAAATAAATACAATGTCTTGTTAAACGTATATATATTTACCAACCCCTCCGCACGAGCAGGGTGTGACACAAGTTCAATTTCTTAAGCGGAGTTCAACAGGTTTGAATTCACAGTTTTCCTTCTCCTAGACCGGTTGCCTAACCAAGATTAAAGAGCCCAGTCTGCCCTACTATTTACCCTTAGCTGGAGGGAGAGTAGGATTCATACCTTTCCAAGAGTATTAGCGCTAAGTGAAATGCAATTACCACGTCCAGGATTTGAACTCGGGACGACGAGTCCATTTCCCATGACTTTAACTATTACACCACGCGCTTCCATTCTTAAACGTATAGAGAATAAGCTAGATATGAGCTGCACAAGAATGCTGCATGCGATCTTGAACCAGTCATGGAAACAGCACTCCACAAGGGAGCACCTGTATGGCTACCTACCCACTATCTCACAAACCATCCGAGAGGAACAAGACATGCTGAACACTGACGGGGAAGCATGGACGAACTCATAAGCGACGTTTTCTTGTGGAAGCCAACACATGGACATGCTAATGTGGGCTGCCCAGCAAGGACCTACATTACCCAGCTCTGCATGGATATTGGATGCTGTGCAAAGGACTTCCCTGGGATAATGAATGATTGGGAAGGTTGGCGAGAGATTGTCATGGATATCCGTGCTGATTTCGCGAAATGATGATGTTGATGATTTGTTTAAGATGTATTCAAAATAAATTACGTATGTGATTTTTTTTATCTGGTTTTATTGATGCTCATTATCTTACTAATTTTCGACTATAAAGGAAATTGACTTTAAATTAATTTTAGAATTTAGATAGCAACTCATACAGGGTTCGGTAGAAATATGTCCAAAATGTTAAACTGTTACCTGTGTGGAGCTAATGAAATTAGGCCGGTGGCAATGATAGATCCATCTAGCTAGAGTATTACCATTTTTATTCAAATAAGATTAGTTATGTTCTTGACTAGAACCGGTGCACAACGTGCGTTTGCTGTTGAAACGATTTTTAAAACAGGTAAATCCATTATTGTTATACAGAACATTCTCTGTTCCTTTTATGGTACGTCAGAACGATGTTGTAGTTCTGAAAATTTCAGCTCATAGCAGCATCGATTT
>CM042161.1:51565431-51580431 GCA_023376005.1 Doryteuthis pealeii | reverse complement strand
AGTTTTCTCCGGACATACATGTATAAGAATTTAATGTGTATGGCTCTTATAATACGTGAGAGGGCTCAGAGTAATCTTCCAACGAAGGCGAAAACATCCATAAATGAATCCGAACAAAGAAGTACAACATAAAAATACAGACTTTATTGTCAGAGCAAGGGTTTTGGGGATTAAGGTTATTTTTAATTACGTATTGCTTAAAAAAATCAACAACAAAAAAGCCCAAATTACTATACATTTAATGTTCAATTTTT
This sequence comes from Doryteuthis pealeii, assembly GCA_023376005.1. Lineage (NCBI taxonomy): Eukaryota > Metazoa > Mollusca > Cephalopoda > Myopsida > Loliginidae > Doryteuthis > Doryteuthis pealeii. The sequence continues at coordinate 51,580,177 of CM042161.1, read as the reverse complement.
TTTTAAAAACAAGTTTAATTGAAATTATAGATTGCAATACTAACACAAACAACTGCGACTAATGTGTCTACCGTTGTATTCAATAATTAATTTCAATGATTAATTAAATGTATAGTAATTTGGGGTTTTGTTGTTGTTTTTTTAAGCATTACGTAATTAATAATAACCTTAATCCCCAAACCCCTAAACCGTAACACAATTCGCAAAAAATTAATTCATACACTGTAGTTAAACTATTATGGTTCACCACTAAATAAGTTTCCGTTTTAATTTTGACGACGATTTGCAAGTTTAACCACATGAAGAAGCAATTACCATCAAATAATACTAATCAGATCTTTTTTTTTTTTCTTTTTTAAAAATATTTCTATGAACTTAAGAAATATGCTTTATTCTTCATCTCCCGAACAAGAGGGACTATTTTGAAACATTTCCAAATACCACAGGACATCTTTACGAAACAGGAGATGGGAGAGCACATTCTTTATACATGATTAGCTGCTAGCAGCATCCCCTCCTGTAACCATGACTCCCAAACCTCCCCACCGACACGAACCAGACGTGGTCCACTAGTCTCAAAACAGTGAATACAGCCAAAGTTCAGCCTTAAGGGGAATTGATTTGTTAAGGAAATCATGAATACCCGCCATCAGACAAAAAATAGCCCAACCACAATTATCTTTTCACTTCTTTCTTAACTGTATATCTATCTATCTATCTATCTATCTATCTATCTATCTATCTATCTATCCCTTTGAGCTTCGTATTTTACTTTCTTTCTTTCATCATTTCTTTCTTTTGTCTATCCCTACTTCTTCTTTTTCCTTTTTGAATACTATTTCTCCCCCTTTCTCTCTCTCTCTCTCTCCCTCTCTTTATCTATCTATCTATCTATCTATCTCTCTCTCTATATATATATATATATATATATATATATATGTGTGTGTGTGTGTGTGTGTGTGTGTGTGTGTGTGTGTGAGAGAGAGAGAGAGAGAGAGAGAGAGAGAGAGAGAGAGCTCTATCGTTGTTTTCTTTGTTTCTTCGTTTCTTTCTTTCGTCTATTTATCTATCTATCTATCTATCTATCTATCTATATATATATATATATATATATATATATATATATATATATATATATATATATAGGGGAGTCGTTAGTATACATCGCTGAAGAGACTTAATGAAGTCGAAACAGTCTGTACGGTGTTCTGCATAGCGAGCCGTCCTTTGCCGGGATTCACTTGGCAAGATTATTTTCTATAATTATCGAATTTTATGCGATACATGCATTTATAATTGCCTTCAAGCAAAATATAAATAATAATAATAATAATATATATATATATATATATATATATATATATATATATATATATATATATATATATATATATCACATCTCACTAGTATGTTTTTCGGTCTTTATTTCTAGCTATCTCTCTAGCTAGCTAGCTAAATTCTGTGTCTTTTCTTTGTCTATTTCTAAACTGTAATTCTTCTCTCTCTCTCTCTCTCTCTCTCTCTCTCTCTCTCTCTCTCTCTCTCTCTCTCTCTCTCTCTCTCTCTCTCCATCAATCTTTCAATCTATCTATCTATCTATCTATCTATCTACCTCGTGTAATTTGGTATAGAATTTAGAAGTCATCTTCAGATCCTGGCTGAATCTTTTTTGCGTTCTTTTTGTATTCATGCTCTTTTCTCTTCTCTCTTCCGTCAACACGCACCGGCAATAAGAGTACGAGTAAGCGAGTTCGAACTCCAGTCACACCTTCGGACTAATACGATTTGGAAAGATGCATTTTCTTTGTTTAACGGCATATCAACATTCGTGGGTTAATAAATGCCAAACACAATCTTGTAGACGAACAGTAAATACAGTAAGTCGTCGGGGTGGCCTAAAGTCGGTATCAGCCAGTCAGAGAGCGAGGGAGTCTATCTCCTTTTTACAAGCGCTAGACCAGGGAGAGTGTTTTGGCATCTAAGGTGGAGAGCCACACCTACCATCAGCTCCTCGCTTTACCGTCCAGATCCCAGTGCTACTCATACGCTAGGTTGGCGAGTCCCGGTATCGAACCCGGAACCACGTGGTTCTTAGGCGATCACTCTACCTACTGAGCTAAACCGGCCCTGTAGTGGTACTATTTTACCCATAACTTGGGGATTGTAGTGTTCATACCTTTCCCAAGTGTATTTGCCCGAAAGTAGACTCAATAGCACGAAGGGAATTCGAAATCGCTTACTACAAAGTCGCAGGTGTTAGGTGTGGCTCTCCACCTCAGACGCTAAAACAATATCCTTAGTCTAGCGTTAGTGAAAAGGGGATAGAATCTCTCGCTGTCTGGCTGATACCGACATTAGGCCGCCCCGATGATTGTATTTACTTACTTAGCATAAACTAACCCGAGACGGCTGGACATGCCGTTAGCATCAATCAATTTGAAAACCGTGAGATAAAGGTTCAGGTGGACGAGTCGAAAATGTCAAAGGTCATTTCTCTCAGGGGTCAAGTCCGGTGTATATATGAACACCGTTAATAAGGTCGGCTACCTGGAATTTGAGAGGGAAAGGTCAACATGGAAAGGTCAACAGATCCGCATAATAAATCGAAAAATAAAAGTAGGGTTATCGACACTGAATGCAGGATATAATACGATGAAATAAGTCAGTTACAACTACCGTATTTGACGACATATAGGACTCACCTTTTTTACAAATTTTGGCTCAAAGATTGCCCTGCGTCTTATACATCGTAAGTGAAGTTTGAGACCTCTCGTAGGCCTAGGCTAATCTTCTCTATGATTCTCGCTAACCCAGCTTACGCTCAGTACTATTACCAACCCTAAACTCCATGCATCCTAATTTCATTGCTGGTATTGTTATAATCAAAGTTAACAGAAGCGTATGGCGGTGAAGAAAAAACAAACACTGGTTTTGAATTTCAACAAATTATTATTATATTAATTCTATTATTATTATCATTAATTTTATTATTATTATTATTATTATTTCCTGCTATTGAGATGTCTTGTGCATGCTTATTGCTCGCCTGTACTGCTAAATTGCTTTTATACAGCTATGTTTCTGCTTGTGTAATGCACAACTAGACTGTTTTGAACAATATATGCTTAAATGCACAACAACTTTTTTTCCTGAATCTGACCTGCTAAAATGGGGGTGCGTCTTATATGTCAGTGCGTCTTATATGCCGTCAAATACGGTAACTCCAAAATAAACAACAGTCGGAAAATCGTGTACCCTCCCACACAAGCACACAATAACCATACAAGATACACGTGGAAGAATGTGAAACGTTCGGTAATGTTTGCCTCGCACTTAGACGACTTTTGTGTGGCGTATGCAATATGATATCATAGATGCTGGTGAATTCTGCAACAATTTGGCGGAGCATTTTACCGAACAGATTCCCACATCATAAACAATTATTTGTTTTGTGGGTTTTGTTTGTTTATTCAATTTTCTGTATCATGTTCTCTGTATTTTGTTTTATGATTTAGTTTTTATTGTATTGCACGAATAATTTGCTGGTTTATGTCATTGAACTCTTTGCCTACCAAATTTCTCCACGGATGTACCAAATGACCTTGGTGTTTTTTATCTGTATGATGGGATATTTCAAAGTTCACTGTCTATTCTCATAATAACCCATTCTATTCAAATAAACTCCTATTATTTTTGTAATATGAGTCCTTCTGTCTAATTTGAATGAACTAACCATCAGTTTTTTGTCCTTTGCTTTCGCTGTGGTAGATCCACTGCGAGCGGCTTAAAGTACGTTAAGAGTTAAGTACTTTATTTTGTTCAAGCTCTTTTTGAGGGGTGTTTAAATGCTTTATTTCACTCAATTGTTTTATTTTGTTTAAGTTATTTTTTTTTCATTCAAATTATTTATTTTGTTCATGTGCTTTATTTTATTGAAGCCTATTATTTCAATGATATATGATATAGTATTATGCATTCCTATAGTAAAAATTTACCAATGCATTCCTATAGGGCAATTCCATGTCAAATCATCCAGATAAAAGTAAAATTGTCACCCTACCCATTAAATTTTTCGGACATTTTGTACAGGTGAGGACTGTGTTAAAGTTAGACATTCCCGAAAATTTGAGCTTCGAATTCCAAGAATTGGCAGAGTTGTGTCAATTTTTATCGCTCCAAATTTGGTGGGGTTGGCGAAAAATGGCGACTTTTTGTAATCTATTTTGTCCGTAAAATGAGTTTTAGAGCTTCTCTACAACTAAAAAATGGTTTATAAATGCATTTTACCCAAGAAATATAGAAACAGGACAAAAGATATAAAGAAGCGTATACATAATTATATCAGTTGAATTGTCTTAAGAGTAAAATAGTCTTGTATAGATAAAGTCTTGGACTACTTGTAAAACAGCAAAGTATAAAAACTAACTGTTAAGAATGTTCTTAATTGCAAAGGACTCGGAATCCCGGATGACAAAACCTCCTGTAATGTGGACAGAAAACGCAACTCGTACGTATTACCTATGCAAAGGCTGGTGGTTCTAACCCCTTTAACTTTGGCGCTTCCACTTTTATAATCTATATGCTATGCCACGAAGGAGAACTGTAGCAATTAAGGAATGTAATCCCACTCAATCAGGTGCTCTTTTTTGTCCGATGTTCAAATAATTTTTATGCATGTGCTTTATTTTTGTAAAAGTGATTTATTTGGTAGAAGTGCTTTATTTTGTTAGAATTTTTTTTTATTTGGTTCATGTATTTTATATTGTTCAAGTGCTTTATTTTTTCAAGTGTTTAATCTTGTTCAAGGGGTTTTATTTTAATTGAATGCTTTATTTCTTTACAAGTGCTTAATTTTGTTGAAGTGCTTTGAAGTTTCAAGGGATTTACTCTTTTGAAGTGCTTTATTTGGTTTATTCATTTTTATTAGTTTCATGGTCTTTAGTTTGTTTATGTGCTTTATTTGGTTAATGTTCTTTATTTCGTATACTAGCCTTATTCGCTTTATCTGCTATATTTTGTTCACTAGCTCTATTCTATAAAATTATTTTATTTTATTATCTATTTATTTGTAAAATTTATTTTATTCATAGGTTTTATTTCATTATATTTTATACAAAAATATTTTATTTTTTAATATTATATTTTATTTTTAAAATTAAAATAAATTGAAATATTACATTTTATTTTAAAATTAAAATAAATTAGAATTAATGTTATTTTAAAATTTAAAATTTAAGATATATAAATATTTTATTTCTTTATTCGGTTATGTGCTATATTTTGTTCTGTAAATTTTCTTTTCTTTTGTAATTTATTTATTTGTAAAATTTATTTTATTCAAGGGTTTTATTTCATTCAAGTGCTTTCTTCCGTGTTTTAAGTTCTTGGGATAGAATCCCTTGCAGTAGGAGTACGCAAGGTTTCGAGGACGTCAGAACAACATCAAAGTATTAAATAAAGTCAATAAAAAATAATTGCTATACAAATGGGTCGGAAATTCACATAGGGTTTCGGCCCATCCTCCTTTCTGAAATCATATAAAATCTTAGAAATTACCCGAGTAGAGATAGGCATTCTCTATGCTCCGGGTTAGCTCAGTCGCTAGAGCGTTCGGCTAGAAACCACAAGGTTCCTAGTTCGATCCTGGTCGCTCGCCAACTCAGCGTCGCACAGGGATCTGTGCGGTAATGTAAGGAGCTGATGGTAGGTGTGGTGCTCCACCTCAGACGCAAATAACAATCTCCTTGGTCTGGCGCTAGGGAAAAGGGGATAGACTCCCTTGCTGATTGGCTGATTCCGACATTAGGCCACCCCGACGACTTTACTTTTTTTACTTTATATATATATATATATATATATATTATATATGTAAACACGGTTTGTTTTTGAATGGCTTTTTGCCGATAATTTTGGGAGAATAAGTGCTTAATTGGAGTCGTACCTAATTTTTGAAAAATTAATTAATTAATAATGAATTAGGCGGGAATACCTATTAAATGTATGGCTAACAAATCGAGAAAAATCAATCTCTGTATGTACATTTCGGCCTATTAGGCCTCATCAGCAGAGCTATAGATCGGAAGACCGTCCTGTGCGTGATTTGAAACCGGACTGCCAAGCTGACAGGCCGATCCCATAACCTCTACACTAAACGGACTTCTTAGATTTTATGATTTGTTTAGAGTAGGTTAATATTCCACTTCTAGTACTTCCACTTATTACACGACGATATGATAAGTTGTAAACACGGTTTGTTTTTTAATGGCTTTTTGCCGATAATTTTTGGGAGAATAAGTGCTTAATTGGAGTCGTACCTAATTTTGAAAATTAATTAATTAATAATGAATTAGGCGGGAATACCTATTAAATGTATGGCTATATATATGATATTTTCTTTAATTTTACCTGACCTAGATGGGTCAGAAGTGAAGCTCAGGACATTGGGTTTCCGCTAATTACTAATAAGTTCGTGGAACATCATTTTATTAGCATTTTTTGAAAATTCTAAACAAATTGAGATTGTAGCAATGTCTTCTTTTTATAATATATGTATAGTGATATATCGAATTTTGACTTTGTGTCCATCAGGTTAGCTTAATCGAATATTCATATTTTTGATTAAGCATCTTGGTGAAATTTCTCATGTCATAGACTAAAATTTTACCTTTCACGCTACTGTTTTTTCCTGTGACTTTTTCCGGTCACCCGGGAAGATACATTTTTAAAAATTGTCTTATTATATTAAAACTAGTAGTAGGTGCAATGCCTTCCAAGAGGTAATAAACGTTAACCTTTCGACAACGTTTCTCAACTTATAAGTGATCGCTAAAACATAGTTTGTAGTTATAGCTTAATATCTTGCTCGTAGCTAACAATACTACCAGTTTTATCTACGTTTCACTAAAAAAAGTTTTAATAGTTCAAGCCATAATCGATAATGTCTACTTTTTACGGGATTATATGTGCTGTTTCCTTGAAAATAGTTTGATTTTGTTTGGTTGGGAACTTTTCGTTCGAGTCTGGTCATCATTAAAAAGATATTTCAGTTGCATTTCTGCATGGTTTATGGCCTGTTAGTAACTCCTCAACTGCCCCATTCAACTGCGCTCGGACAAATGGTAACTGACCACACGCTAGTCGACAGATTATTATCCCTTTGTACGTCTCCAAATCCGGAACTTGAATGGCGAGAGGGGAAAAAAATGCTTCTTTTACGAGCATCGTGTTATTTCAGGTTCTTTTACACGAAGGTCCGGCTTATTCTGGTTTTGGCAACGTCTATGGTCACTTTTTAAATTTTTATTTGTATTCTTTGTCTTTCTTTCTGTTATACTATTGATAGGTTCTTGCTTTTCTTTATCATTTTCTGTTCATTCAGTTTTTAACTACCGTTTCTTTTCTGTTTCTCTTTTCTTTTTCTTTTTCTTTTCCTCCATTTTCTTTTATAATTCGCGCCTTTTTTTTCGCGCCTTTTTATCTTTATTTTTTTACTTCGTTCATCCCTTTCATCCACCATTCTTTCTTTATTCATTCCACCAACTTCTTTATTATTATTTAATCCCAAACTTTCTTCTATTCATTCTCATTCAGTTGGTTAAAAAGATAGAGAAGTGATCAAATACCAAGAGAAAAAAGAACTAGTCTCTACCGTATATTTAAAATTAAAACCCTTTGTTCTGTTTTTAAAAATGATGTCAAAATATTTCAAACCTGAAAAATTATGAAATAGCGGATGTGGTCCCTATTAGAATAGGCTCAGTCCTAATTAGTGATCACCCTCCACACATTAATCATTTGTTGTGTTTTTTTATTGTTGTTGTAAATAATACGTGAAAATAAAACTTCTTCTTCTTCTTCTTCTTCTTCTTCTTCTTCTTCTTCTTCTTCTTCTTTGCATTCGTAAATCTCAAATGTAAACAAATCAATACACCAGGGTATTGCCCCACTGTCTACCCAGTCGATGCTGGATAGTCATTTCTAGTTACTTATAAGTTTCTCGTTATATGGTCTATACTTGTAGACGTTCCCAAACTAAGCAATCTTAAGAAACAATGACACAAATAATATAAATATAATCATACAATACGGCATAAAATAACCCAGACAGGTTGACATGCTGTTAAAATAAATCAAACGATCAAACATATTGAAAGCCTTAGAGCGTCCGTCTATGAATTGCAAGATTCCAGGATTGATATTCATCCCCGCCAATTCAGCGCATGAGTAGCCTTGCTTGGGTGATCAGATTTCACAAAAAAGAAATAACGAACATAAAGAGTTGTTACAAATAAAAACAGTTAATTACAATATCAAATTATCCGATTTGGGGGAAAATTTTACCATAAATATCTTAATTGAAAGGTCCCTAATTTAATGCTTAAATATACTTCAATATTTTCAGATGATTGTGCTCTTATTCCATGTTCTTGGTGTTATTAACAAAACGTATCGATCGATTCATTTTCCCGCCTTTTGTATGAGATTCAATTTCTTGATATGCAAATCACACTTTTCAAAGTTCTAATTAAGATAGTGTGAGAATTATTTTCTCCTCCCCCTCTCTCTTTATAACTTGGTAGCGAGTTGGTGAGGTGGTCACCGACTGGGTTGTCCCATTTCCCTCTTTTAAAGCTGACACCCCCTCGTAGTAGTTTATACCAAGGCCTTAAAAGCCCGGCTGCGAGGCGGGTGGACAGAACAGGATAGTAGTACAAGCTGAAAGCGAGTTGGTTATACGTGCAATTCCACATTCTTCTTCCCCCTCAACTATTTGCCCCAGTACGAGTAACAGTGGGTCGCGTTTTTGAAGTGGTTCGTTGCAAAGCCCACTAAATTTCGCAACCTCTTTATTTATCTGGTCTGGTGGCTACCCCACTAACGCTCGCTACTGGCCCCTCCCTCCTGCGTCGGGATAAGCGCCTCATATTTTTTCCCGACAAAGTATTTATTGCTCTAAAAAGTTTCTGTCAATTCGTACATTGGTTTAACTGGGTGCTTTGTCGTGGTACAATATTTTGAAAGTATGTATTTACCAGGCGATTCTCACGAGCAAGGTGTGACACAAGGTCAATTTTTGGATGGCGTTTGACAAGGTTAACGAGTTGATAGAGAAGATTACCGAGAAGATTCTCGGAATTAAGAGTTTTCCTTCTCCTTTACCAAGGTTAAAGAGCAAAATCTGCATGCATACCTTTCCAAAGGGTATTAACACTGTGGGAAATACAAACAGCATCGTCAAATATTTGAAATCGGTTCGCCGTGTTCATTTCCTACTATATCCGTTACACAACGAGCGACTCGAATTTTACCTTTCACGCTACTGTTTTTTCCTGTGACTTTTTCCGGTCACCCGGGAAGCTAAATTTTTTAAAATCGTCTCATTATATTAAAACTTATAGTTGGTGCAATGCCTGCTAAGAGGTAATAAACGTTAACCTTTTGACAACGTTTATCAACTTATAAGTGATCGCTAAAACATAGTTTGTAGTTAATTAAAATATTTTAAATCGGTTCGCCGTGTTCATGATATCCGTTACACAACGAGCGACTCGAATTTTACCTTTCACGCTACTGTTTTTTCCTGCGACTTTTTCCGGTCCCCCGGGAAGCTAACAATTTTTAAAAATTGTCTAATTATGTTAAATCTGTAGTAGGGTGCAATGCCTACAAAGAGGTAATAAACGTTAACCTTTTGACAACGTTTTCAACTTATAAGTGATCGCTAAAACATAGTTGTAGTTATTTAGAATATTTGAAATCGGTTTGTTCATTTCCTACTTATGAATCCGTGTACACGACGAGCGACTCGAATTGTTAGAACGTAGCCCCCCCCATGTAAATTCGTTTATTTTTGCAGCAGTTATTTTCGTCCAAGGAGGGACGTAATACGTTGTGGGCATATTTATTCATATTCCGCTTTTCTTTCGAGTACTTCTTTTCTCTGTGATTATCGGTTTCTTACCCTGTGTCTTGATAGGGCTGAAAGAATGATATTTAACGAGAGAACATATGTTGTTTTCGTTATATAGGAAGATAAGGGACAATGAACACAGGGACAGAGGGCAGATTAATCACCGAACACGATGGTTTCAGTTGTGCTTTTACTTGGCGTCCTAAAGGCCATATGACTATTTATAAAATATTTATATTAAACTTGGCTTACATTTAATCTTTATATTATATACTCTCTTCCATACATCTTACGCGACTTTTAACAAGAATCTTTTAAAAGATTTAAATATCCCAAAGACAAGAACGATTAACGTTGTTATTTTAACGGGTAGTAGGAAATAACAAGAAAACCGATGCTAAAAATATTAACAAAAACTGTTGTGCGTTTATTTAGTTTTAATGTTGGCGTGTTTTTTTTTTGGATAACTTGTGGGTAAAAAAATTTTATTTTGTAATTATATAATACTAGATAAAATCCTATAATTATATAAATATTAACAACGGTATTTATCATCAATTTAACTTTTTTTCAGTGAATATTAACAATTTCTTAAAACATATATTAAACATTTCGAATATTTCCATCAAAAACCCTCTGTTGTTTTTGACCACTGTTTTAAATTTTTTTTTTCAAAACATAAATGCTCGACGAGAAAAGTAAGAACATTTATGAATAATAACTATGTGCGAAAATTTAACTATTTTCCCAACACACTAAACGTTTGATCTCAACGTTACAACATTTTCAAAATAAGTTTCATGATTACTGTAAAATTAGAACAATTTGATAAATGACCGATTTCTTAATTGACTGATGAAACGATTAAATATATCGATTTGATATCATTTATCCATCTACATTCTTTTCTTTACTCATTTTCCTCATATATATATATATATATATATAATATATATATGTGTGTGTGTGTGTGATGTTTAACTTTATGGGTATTAATAAAATTGTTAGAAAAATTTTTCATGACTTCATGTTTATTATAATTTGATAACCTTAGATTGTTTTATATATCGTTTCCGATTGGCTAATTTTTACTGTAAATTCATACTGCTGATGTTGGGAAGGTTCATTAATATGAGTGGGAATTTGGTGTACATCTTATACCTAAAGATACCATCAAGTTAATTTATTGGGTAATCTGAACATTAGCTACATAATGAGAGTAACCCTCCCCTTGTTTATTTCACTTTGAGGAAGCATATGTTTTGGTCAGCCATTTTCATTTGACCGTGATCAATACAACTGCATGTTTTAACATGAAAATATCATAAAATGTGTTCTTGATAATAATTAAGTTCATAATGTGATGTTTGATCTTTCATTTACTTCATTATTAGAAATAATCTTTATGTTGTTTTTATTTTTATTTATTTTTTGTTTTGTTTGATGACTTATCAATCTTTGACGCCACCCAATTGTAAATCATATCTTTCTTTTGTGTATATTTTGGTTATTTTTTTATATAAAGTGTGCTATAATACACCACTTGAATATATAGACTAAGCGAGGTCCAGTCGTTTAAACGTCAACATCAAACAACAGCCCAATCACCCGAATGTGAGTTGACTACTAAATCCTTTTCTACTACGTTCATTTGCAATCATTGCGGAGAACACTTGCAATAACTGGATCACCAACAAAAAAGGATTCTTTAGCAAGGACTTCCGCTGACAAGCGCTGAAGCCTAAGTGAGGCCACTAACATCGTAATAGTAAGCAAATATTTTGGTAAATATTTGTTTGGGGTTTATCACCTACTAGTGTCATTAACTTGAACTCAGGTTTATTTGACTCATAGATGGAGGACTAACAAACACTGCCATTCCGGGTCAGAATAGATCTGGGGATAATGACAATGAAGAGGTACTCCACACTCCTCAGAGCTTCGAAATTGTAACATCCCCAATAGACTTAAACATATCCGCGCCAATTACTATTAAGAAAGAAACCTGAGAGACATCTTTAAGAATACAAACCCTGAAGAAATTTTAAATTTTATAAAAAAAAGCAACCTTTTCAACAAGATATATCAGAACATAACCGATTATCTCCATAGAACCACTACTTTAAAGACTGAAATCACAAATAACCTTTTTGGCATTAAATGACCCACAGAGGTTGATATGCCGTTAAACAAAACTCAAACTCACATAGATGAAATCTAGTGTCATACTCGGAACACAAAATTGGTAGAAATGATTTTCGATAGATTTTTCATTAATGGCAACCCCTGAGTGAAAAGAAGCCACTATGTAAAAGACAGCCAAAAGGAAGGAGAGACAACAGAAACTCCAGCAAGCAGCACTGTTTGTTTGCAGTCACTGCTCCAGAGACTGTCATTCAAGAATTGGTCTGTTCAGCCACTCACGCAGTTGCAGATATTAAAAAAAATTAAATGGACACTATGTCATTGTCTTTAGTAGACGGAAGGATGCCAACAAAATCTCATTGTCACCCAATAACATCAAATCATTGTGTTTAAAAAAAAAAAAGGCCTCAATGATGTCATGGACACTCAATATTTATTTTTTGTTGAAAATTTCTTTTGAAATCTACCAAAAAGCATCAATATTGAATTTGAATAAAGTTTTTCCAGTCCGCGGCACTATTAAGTGTGGGAAATGTGCATTCCCCAAATATTGATAAGAAAGGAATAAAAGACAGGGCAAGTGTTGATATTTCAAAAGGGTTTAATGGTGCGTAAGGTTGCTAAAACTTATTGCTTTTAGCAGTCATAAGTCTCATATCTCTATAAGTAACAATTTCATGAACACTTATCTTTGTGTAGAGTTCTTTTAGTTTCTGTGTCTAGTTGTTGTAGTTTAGGCTTGTTCATTGTTCGGTGCTGCTACGTTGTGGGTTTAGCCAAAGTTGGTGTGTATCTGTGTTAAACTGTTGAATCAACCTCCTCTCTCACTGTCTAGGTCTGTTCTTTTATATCGTTTAGGCTGACCAATTCTGTTCTGAGGATTTCTAAGGCTTTCTCCCTTACCGTTTTTTTTTCACTTCCGGGTTTTTTTGTCAAGGGAGGGAAACCCATATTTTATCTTATAAATGGCTATATGATTGTCTCGACCCTATTGCCCCTATGAAAAAAAAGCTCTTTTTATCATATATTTGTTAGAAGTCGGTGGATAAGTGTTTTAGTGTCCTAGGTATGACGTTAGACTTCATCTAGTGTTGAGGTTTCGATTCGGCGGTTCTGGGGAATGTGGAGATAATTGGTATTATTCCAAAGTCCACAATGATGCATTGTGGTAGTAGGTGTTCGTTTCCATCTATTGCTTAAATAAATTTAAAAAAATGTGTTTAAAAATGTGAATACCCACCAAGAATGAATACAAAAACAACGTCTTCGACAGAAAATAACCGAAGGGTTGACATGCCTTAAAATTCAACCAACCAACCAACCAACTAACCAATCAACTACTACCCCATATTTCCTTTAAAAATGATTACTTGATATCACTTATTTTTGTATGAAGTAAGTAAAGTCATCGTGGCGGCCTAATGAAAAGACGATGTTAATAAGTGTTCCTCTCATACACTTCTCCATTAAGAGTTATTTTCATGGAGGTTTTAATTTTTGTTTATTAATTAAATTAAAAATCTTATAAATTAATTGTTCATCCTACCTAAATATACAAAGTTTTGTTGTTAGTTTGGATGTCAGCTCATCACTTTTTCGTTCAGTATTTCCCACACCTACCCACACATTAATTAAATAACAAACTTTTCCCCTTCAAACTGGATATTTCCATTTGTATTACTTGAAGCTATAATTGTTTATTTAGGATTACTAGTAATTAATTGTGTGCAATCAAATTATTATTATTATCATCAACTGTACTTATAAAAGATCTACTCTTTTCTTCCTTGCATTACGTATATGTCTAAATTATTTTTTTTCAAGTTATACATTATTTCCATCCCAAAGGTAAGGTCTCCAAAATATTTAGAAATCACAGAAACGTTCATTCTTTATAGTGAATGAAGCTGGAGACGCGTGATGTAATGGTTAGCGTAATAGAAAATTGACTTTGAACTATAAAATACTTTGAATTATAAAAGTGTGTATCAATGATTAGTATTGAATAGAAAAATTGAAAGCCATTTAATTATGTGCAAATTATTTCTATTAGATAGAAATACGTGAAGTAAACCATATAACTGTTTGTCAATTATTTGTATTACGAATAGTTGCTTGAAGCTATAAATATTTCTATGAATGTTTGAGATGAGGCTTGAAGATTAGTATTATCTGCGTTATTCGGACTATTGTCCCCATCTTCATTGTTATTTGTACAACGTTTCGGCCGATATACCCTCCGGCCTTCTTCAGGTATTTCTTGTCGGACTCGGGAAGCTTCTCGGACTCCGGAACCTTCTTTTCGAACTCGGGAACTTTCTTGTCGTATTCGGGAGCCATCACGGAACATTGAACCTAACCCTTTATTTATTCCACGGGGGTTAGGTTCAATGTTCCGTGATAGCTCCCGAATACGACAAGACAGTTCGCGAGTTCGAAAAGAAGGTTCCCGAGTCCGAGAAGGTTCCCGAGCCCGACAAGAAATACCTGAAGAAGGCCGGAGGGTATATCGGCCGAAACGTTGTACAAATAACAATGAAGATGGGGACAATAGTCCGAATAACGCAGCTAATACGAAGCTATAATTGTTTACTAAGGATTACTAGTAATTAATTGTGTACAAACAAATTATTATTATCATCAACAGTATTTATAAAAGATCTACTCTGTTCTTCCTTGCATTGCGTATAT
>CM042161.1:51557931-51560431 GCA_023376005.1 Doryteuthis pealeii | reverse complement strand
TCCATTTGTTCATATCTATCTATATTATTTTGTTTGTTTATCTATCTATCTCAGTCTATTCCAAACTATATATCCATCTTCATATCTAAACAAGAATTACGACAAATTACGATAAATAAACAAGAATTACGACTAATTACGATAAATGAATAAGAATTACGACAAAAAAGAGAAGCCTCCCCCCCCCTAAAATACATTTAACGCCTTAAGTTGGTTGCTTTCTTTCAAGTAACATCGTAGCTGGGGTCTTTATTTTAATAGTCACCGGGTTGCAATTTATGAGGCAGGAGACCGGGACGCACTTCCTCATAAATTACCGTTTTATCTTTATGAAGTGATATTTCCATGTTCCCTATCTATTCACCTCAGAACTCGTCTAAGTCGAATTTTTATTGTAATGTGAGTCCTTCCTTTCAGTTATAATGAACAAACTATCAGTTTTTGTACTTTGCTTGGGTGTATACACTAGGATCGAAGTAGTGAGAGAACCACTGTAAGCGACTTAAAATAGGCAAGGAGTTAAAGATCCATATTTCTAGTATTAGATGTTATTCAGGTGCGCTTCTACCTTTAATTTAACTCTCTGTCTCTGCCTCCCACTCTCTCAACATATATATATATATATATATATATATATATATATATATATATATATATATAGGGTAGTGTATACATAAACCCAACAGTGCTTGGTAACTGCCAGTTTCTCCCCTATGCTTTTAAAACAATTTGAAAACTGCATAGTGGAGAAACTGACAGTTACCAAGCGCTGTTGACTTTATATCTACGCTAACTTTTATATATTATATATATATATATATATATATATATATATATATAAGCATGGATTTCAGAATGTGTTCTCTGTGCTTTCCAGAAAGGCCGACCGATATCAGCATAATTGACAATAATTGCAACAGTAATAAATACTGACTTTTATTATTATCACATGATATATTGTTCATTATAATTTTTGACTGGTATTACTTTCACCTCAATTTCAGGCGGTTTTTATTGAATCTGCTCAAAACGAAACTAACGGAGTAAACACTCAACTCAACATAAGGGAATTATTCAATAAAACAATCATTTTTACTCTATGTCTTTCTTTTTCTTTCTTAAGATAGAGAGATATGCACAGACTAGTATATATATATATATATATATATATATATATATATTATATATAATAGAGAAAGGGTGAGAGAGAGAGAGAGAGGGAGAGAGAGAGAGAGAGAGAGAGAAGGATACAATGAGCAAAACCTAATACAGACCTCCATTTACTTGGTTTGTTTGTACGTATAAATTATTATTTCTTCATATATATTTACAGTTAGATGGGTTGATGGATGGATGAAACGATATATATATATATATATAATATATATATATATATATATATATAGAGAGAGAGAGAGAGAGAGAGAGAGATAGATAGAGTATAGATATATAGATATATAGATAGATAGATAGGTATAGATAGATTGATAGATAGATAGATAGATAGAATATTAAGATAGATAGATAGATAGATAGATAGATTAAGGTAGATAGATAGATAGATAGATAGATAGATATAAGAGATAGTAGATAGATTGATAGATAGTAGATATTAAGAGTGTTAGATAGATTGATAGATAGATAGATATTAAAGATGTTAGATAGATAGATAGATAGATAGATAGATATTAAGATTAGATAGAGTAGATATTATAGATAGATATGATAGATTGATAGATAGATAGATATTAAGAGTGTTAGATTGATAGATTATAGATATATTAGATGATTAGATAGATAGAGTGATAGATATATAGATAGATAGATAGATATTAAGAGTGTAGATAGATAGATTGATAGTAGATATTAGAGTGTTAGATATAGATAGATAGATAGATATTAAGGAGTGTTAGATAGATAGATAGATAGATAGAGTGTTAGATGATTGATAGAGAGATAGATATATATTAAGAGTGTTAGATAGATTGATAGAGTGATAGATAGATATTAAGAGTGTTAGATAGATTGATAGAGAGATAGATAGATATTAAGAGTGTTAGATAGATTGATAGAGAGATAGATAGATATTAAGATTGATAGATAGATTGATAGATAGATAGATATTAAGAGTGTTAGATAGAGAGATTGATAAAATACATCATGAGGGTACTTTAATTCAGACTTCCATTTACCTACGTCAGCATTTATTTACTTTTCCTATGTATTCAGTTTATATATATATATATATATATATATATATATATATATATATATATATGAACATTGTTAGATAGATAAATAGATATATATGACCATTGTTAGATAGATAAATAGATAGATAGATGGATGAATAGAGCGATATAATAGAGATATTATTATAGATAGATAAATAGAAAGATAGATATCAACATTGTTACATAGATAGATAAATAGGACTATTATATAGATAAATATATAAATAGATAGATAGATAGATAGATATGACCATTGTTATTTAGAT
>CM042161.1:51550431-51552931 GCA_023376005.1 Doryteuthis pealeii | reverse complement strand
GTATATGCCGCGATACGACTGTAATCAATTTCCAAATTGATATTGAGCCCGTCTTGGTTTCTTTTCATTTATTTATTTATTTGTTTGTTTGCTTGTTTATTTACTTATTTGTAGTATTTATTTATTTTTTGAGAGAGAGAGAGAGCGCGGGGGGGGGGGCGGACAGAAAAAAATATTGGTTAGAAATTACATTTTGTTTTAGCTAAAAAACTAATTGTTACTGTTTTGAAAATCTTTAGTATATATGATTTACTATATACTGTTGGATGCGCTAGACCAAGGAGATTGTTTTTTGCGTCTGAGGTGGAGCGCCACACCTACAATCAGCTCCTTACTTAACCGCACAGATCCCTGTGCTACTCATACGCTGCGTTGGTGAGGGCCGGTATAGAACTAGGAACCTTGTTGTTTCTAGCCGAACGCTCTACCGACTGAGTTTGCTTTTACTTTGTGCAATACCTTCTGTTCATTGGTTCAGCGCTAGGGGAAAGGGGAGAGACTCCCTCGCAGTCTGGTTGATATCGTCATTAGGCTGCCTTGTCGACTTTCCTTTACTTTATAGCTTCTGTTCCAGACACTTATTTCTGCCTCAGATTTTGGCTCCTTTCGGATGAAAGAATCCAAACTTAGCCGAGCGTGACTGGAATCCGGTTACAGATATTCTGCAAATAATTCATCAGATCGACTTCCGCTTTTTGGTTGGTTCCATTTCCAGTCGTCTAGCAGACATCGGAGTCAAACCGACATTTTCGTAAAATTCAATTTTGTGGCCTAGACTTAGAATGATTTAAAGTCGGCAATTCCGAAAGGAAGTCATCATCAATGCATTATATCATCGGACAAATTTCTTTATCTTTCATATTTTAATTCTTGAAATAATGTAGCGTAATTATTATGGTATACGGGGAATTTTGGGATTGAAAAGAAAACGGTATTCGGATTTCTGGAGAAAGAGAAGAAAAAGAAATAAGAATAAAGGTTAAAATTTAGAAGGGTAAACACTCAACGGGGTGCCAGCAACTGACCGACGAATAACCCCGGGACTAGATTTTTTTAAATAAACGGAAGTTCCGGGCTTTGACTGGAAGCGAAAGTGGTTGACCCTCCCACCCCAAGATGAGAAACGGAAGAAGACAAAAATCTTCTTTTTTTATGCTGGGCCTTCGCGAGAGGCAGACGGGACTTCCCGAGTTCCCCCGTATGGTTTTCGCATAGTAGTGCCGAACAGGATTTACGGTAGAATAATTTGACCTCTCTCTCTCTCTCTCTCTCTCTCTCTCTTTCTCTCTCTCTCTCTCTCTCTCTCTCTCTCTGAAAAGAACCCACGAGCCTATAAAGAAATAAACAACCCCTTTGTAACTATACGACTTGCGTATGTTGTTTCCCTGAACTAACTACGCCTACTACTACTAACGACTACGACTACAACTCAAATTTAGCCCTATGCAACAATAACGTTAGTGGCCGAGGGTGTTCCATTGCGGTGTAATGATCAGCAAGCAGCTCCCACATATCCATATTACTACTGAATAGCGAGTTCTATCCTCGCTGGGTGCCCATACTTTCCTCTTTGTGTCACATCCTAGCCGTGGCAAAGATGGTGGATAAATACCTAAGATCGATGGTTGATAGTGAATTGGTGGTGAGAGAGGGTCAAAGGAATCCGTGTTATCGGCACGACTTGATGATGATGATGATGATGAAGGTCGCGAACATGAAAAATATACTTACCGATTCAAAAATAACATGGGTTTATATATAAACTCAACTTAAAAAATGGCACAATGTAGCGGGATATTTATTAGAGCCATTTACTTAAATTTTGCTTACTACTAATTATTCAACAAGATCAATTTTCTTGAGAACGATGTTAAACTGCATCTAATGGTGAAGTTTCAATTCTGGAGGTTTTGGAAACGTGGAGTACTCCTTAATCGCCATTACCTCCAGGTCCACTCTGAACTGGAGGGGTAGTACTAGCTAGTGTCCCATCTATTGGTTTCTGTTACTGCCGCCGCTCAGGATTGAACCTGCAGTCTAGAGATAACTATCACTTAGAACTGTCTTAACCTAACTAGGCATGGTGTCATAAAGCTCTCACGACAGAAGATCCCAAAACTGAATTGGAGGGGTAGTACTAGCTAGTGTCCTATCTATTGGTTGACTAAAAGAATGAGATAAAAATGTGGGTTATTTCCTATAAGTCCAACATAAACAAAGGGGAACCACCATTGACTGATAAATTATTTATTTATTTATGGATCTACTAGGAAAAAAGAAGACAGGGTTAGGGTAAAGGTTTAGGGTTAGGGTTAGGGTTTAAGGTTATTTTAATGGGAAAATAAATAAATAATTTATCAGCCAAGAGTGGTTCCCCTTTGTTTATGTTAGATGTATAGTTAATAACCAAAATGTGTTTAAAAGAATGAGTTTGAAAAACAATTGAATACCATCAAGAATGATTAAAACAAACCGTCTTCGGCATAGAATAAGTCAACAA
>CM042161.1:51542931-51545431 GCA_023376005.1 Doryteuthis pealeii | reverse complement strand
AGGTTGTTGCTGTGCCTATGTGGGTATGTGTGTGTTAGAGAGACTGGGTGTGTGGGAGAGAGATGGGTTTAGAGAGATAGAAGGAGAGAGGGGAGAGGGGATTTCGTGAACTAGAAGAGACGTAGAGTTGTGTTGACGGCTGATTTGAGTGTTGTGGTGTGCGTGTGTGGTATGTGTATGCGTGTGTGTCGCGACGAGACGAGACGACCAGACGAGAGATTGTGTGTTGAGAAATTGTTACGTGTGTGTTGCTCTTGTGTGCTATAGTGCAACCCGTGTGAAGCGAGAGGCGAATCGGAGAGAGACAGGACAGAGAGAGAGATTGTGTGTGAGAGAGATTAGTGTGCGTGGTGTGTGTGCTGTGTGTTGTGTGCGTCTGAGAGAGGGAGAGGGAGAGGCGAGAGGACGAGATGAGAGATGACAGAGGAGAGAGAGAGAGACGCGACATTGTGTTGACATGCGTTAAAACATCACTTCAATTAATTCTTGACTCATATTATACCCGAGTTGAAATAAACCATTTCGTACAATAGAGACAATTGGCCCGTTAACAATTTCGCCTACCGAAAAACATGCGTGTTGATTTGCCGCCAACACATTTCCCGCTCAAACAATTACAGCAAGATTCTGTGTGATGATGTGCATAAAAAGTTATGTTAACATAACTTGGTACACTAAAACCTCCATTCTTTTAGAGCACTCTAATGTGGTATACAACCAATGTTGGCTGGTGATGAATTCCTATCAATAAATATATTTCTAAACCACCGCTCTAGTAACTCTTAGACACGGAGCAACGCCATACAGAGCAACAATAAATTTAGCGCTCCAACGTTCAGCACTTTGTGACTGGTAAAATCACCCAATGGGCCCGATAAAGCACAGACCATCTTAAGTAAATAATGGCGCTTTAAACAAAGTGTACACTATGCTGATCATTACGGCATTCGTTCTATTTAGAGTATATTATATCCGGTATGGCTTTGGACGTGCTGGGCTGTAATCAAATCACCTCTGAGGTCAACTTGAGGATTTCTGGTCGTGTTTGTAACGGGTCACGGTCTATAGCAATGACACGTGGGGGTGGTCGATAGATCTGATGATTTTAAATGATCATGTCTAACTGCCTCTAGGGATATTTTATGCATATAGTTTAGCAAATTGACTCTCTCTTTCTGCGCGTCTTTCTTTCCTCTATTTTTCTACTGCGCTTTTGTTTGACTGAGGAGCGCGCCACGGTCGTACGGTTCTCTGCATTAAGCCTTCCATGATGTTGATGTCGATTGTGGCACGTCTTTCATGTCATCTCTTGTAGACATCTTTAAAGCGGGCAGCGCTAGTCTCCCTACCGGTTCGGATGGCCCTCTTACTAACTCATCATACAGTAGTGTACTTTGGGCGAATCTTGCAAGCCTTTAGCCATCCTTCTGGGACGTAGCCAAGGCCAACGCAGGACGTTTCTTGCAGATAATGGCGGGACATTGATGTCTTATGTTTGCTTCGTTCCAGTACGTCTTGCTGTTGGGGGAACTTTCAAGGAAGAAGAGACAACAGCATCTCCAGCAAATATCGACCGTTTGTTTGTCAATCACTACACTCAGACGTATTTGCCATTCCGAAAATTTGTGTCTGTTCAGCCACTCACGCAGTTCTTCTTCGTGATGTTTTTTTACTTTTCTTTTTATCACGGTCCTTCCGACACCAACTCGGAATCATTGTTCAACGGATCGGTTAAGACCCATATATAAGACCCAAACAATAAGTATGTATTTACCATACTAACATCACACTAAATAGTATATATATATTATATATAATATAATACTATATACACGCACCACACACACACACCACACACACACATATATATATATATATATATATACCAACCTCTCCACACTGAGCCCGTGATGCGACACAGTGTCAGTTCGCTTAAAGCGGGGTTTCGCAGGGTTGGAATTCAGAGCTATTCTTTCTCCAGACCGGTTTCCAACCAAGGGTTGAAGAGCGCCCGGTCTTGTCCTACGATTTACCCCATAGCTGAAGGAAATAAGTATAGGGTTCATACCTTTCCCAAGTAAATGCAATCAGTCTCGTCCAGGTTTTGAACTCGGGTTTTTTGAAGGATTACATTTTCCTACCGACTCTTAACCATTTAAACCACGTGCCTCGCGGATCCCGAACAGGTACGTGCAAACTCCAGATTAAATAGGACCTAGGTAGTAATGGTAAATTGAAGAGTGACCCCCATACTCTCCAGAGCACTAGAAACTGAAGTCTCGTCACCTAATGTATGCTAGTGTTCATATCAGTACACGAAGTGGTCTTAATCTTTTGCAGGAGGGATGCAGTCGGTTTGTATTCTATTCCAGCCGAACAGAGCATTTGCGTTTTCTCGAAGAGGATTCTCTTTTATTACATGACGACTCTTACTTGTATTAGAAATCTTTGGCCAAAACCAATCTATCTTGACACATAGATTGGACCCTATCTCTCTCTT
>CM042161.1:51526332-51538832 GCA_023376005.1 Doryteuthis pealeii | reverse complement strand
AAGTACTTTATTTTGTTCAAGCTCTTTTTGAGGGGTGTTTAAATGCTTATTTCACTCAATTGTTTTATTTTGTTTAAGTTATTTTTTTTTCATTCAAATTATTTATTTGTTCATGTCTTTATTTTATTGAAGCCTATTTTTCAATGATTATGAATATAGTATTATGCCTTCCTATAGTAAAAATATTTACAATGCTTCCTATAGGGCAATTCCATGTCAAATCATCAAAGATAAAATAAAATTGTCACCCTACCCATTAAATTTTCGGACATTTGTACAGGTGAGGCTGTGTTAAGTTAGACATTCCGAAAATTTGAGCTTCGAATTCCAGAAATTGGCAGAGTTGTGTCAATTTTTATCGCTCCAAATTTGGTGGGGTTGGCGAAATGGCGACTTTTTGGTAATCTATTTTTGTCCGTAAAATGAGTTTAGAGCTTCTCTACACTAAAAAATGGTTTATAAATGCATTTTACCAAGAAATACAGAAACAGGACAAAAGATATAAAGAAGCGTATACAATAATATATTCAGTTGATTGTCTTAAGAGTAAAATAGTCTTGTTATAGATAAAGTCTTGGACTACTTGTAAAACAGCAAAGTATAAAAACTAACTGTTAAGAATGTTCTTAATTGCAAGGATCGGAATCCCGGATGACAAAACCCTGTAAGTGGACAGAAAACGCAACTCGTACGTATTACCTATGCAAAGGCTGGTGGTTCTAACACCCCTTTAACTGGCGCTTCCACTTTTATAATCTATATGCTATGCACGAAGGAGAACTGTAGCAATTAAGGAATGTAATCCCACTCAATCAGTGCTCTTTTTTGTCCGATGTTCAACTAATTTTTATGCATGTGCTTTATTTTTGTAAAAGTGATTTATTTGGTAGAAGTGCTTTATTTGTAGAGTTTTTTTTTTATTTGGTTCATGTATTTTTATATTGTTCAATGCTTTATTTTTTCAAGTGTTTAATCTTGTTAAGGGGTTTTATTTTAATTGAATGCTTTATTTCTTTACAAGTGCTTTAATTTTGTTGAAGTGCTTTGAAGTTTCAAGGATTTACTCTTTGAAGTGCTTTATTTGTTTATTAATTTATTAGTTTCATGGTCTTTAGTTTGTTTATGTGCTTTATTTTGGTTAATGTTCTTTATTTCGTAATACTAGCCTTATTCGTTTTATCTGCTATATTTTGTTCACTAGCTCTATTCTATAAAATTTATTTTCTTTTATTATATTATTTGTTAAAATTTATTTTAATTCATAGGTTTTATTCATTATATTTTATACAAAAATATTTAATTTTTTAATATATATTTTTTTAAAATTAAAAATAAATTGAATAATTACATTTTATTTTAAAAATTAAAATAAATTAGAATTAATGTTATTTTAAAATTTAAAATTTAAGATTATAATAAATATTTTAATTTCTTTATTCGGTTTATGCTATCTTTTGGTTTAAGTAAATTTTCTTTCTTTTCTATTATTTTATTTGTAAATTTATTTTATTCAAGGGTTTTATTTCATTCAAGTGCTTTCTTCCGTGTTTTAAGTTCTTGGGATAGAATCCCTTGCAGAAGGAGTACGCAAGGTTTCGAGGACGTCAGAACAACATCAAAGTATTAAATAAAGTCAATAAAAATAATTGCTATACAAACGGGTCGGAAATTCACATAGGGTTTCGGCCCATCCTCCTTTCTGAAATCATATAAAATCTTAGAAATTACCCGAGTAGAGATAGGCATTCTCTATGCTCCGGGTTAGCTCAGTCGCTAGAGCGTTCGGCTAGAAACCACAAGGTTCCTAGTTCGATCCTGGTCCTCGCCAAGTCAGCGTATGAGTAGCACAGGGATCTGTGCGGTAAAGTAAAGAGCTGACGGTAGGTCTGGCGCTCCACCTCATACGCAAATAACAATCTCCTTGGTCTGGCGCTAGTGAAAAGGGGATAGACTCCCTCGCTGATTGGCTGATACCGACATTAGGCCGCCCCGACGACTTTACTTTTTTACTTTATATATATATATATTATGATATTTTCTTTAATTTTACCTGACCTAGATGGGTCAGATGTGAAGCTCAGGACATTGGGTTTACGCTAATTACTAATAAGTTCGTGGAACATCATTTTATGAGCATTTTCTGAAAATTCCAAACAATTTGAGATTGTAGCAATGTGTTCTGTTTATAATATCTTATTATAATGGAGATTGTGTGTTTTTCTGTCTGTAAGCGAAACTAAATCACTACTCAAGTCACAATTCCCTTAGTTATTGTCATCACATTCACCATGAATTTATTTTTTATTTAAACCTCAATTATTGATAAAATAGTTGTACCTTATTAATACTGTTGGATCTACATACTAATAACATGCAAGTTTATATATATATTCAACAAATAGCGGTTTACAGTGTGAACGAGAAGGCTAATTTGCATATTGATATTAAGAATTGATTTTAATAAATATGTGCTTTAGTATTATTGATTTCTAATTATTTGGTTTTCTCTTACAAATCTGAGCAAAAATCTCTTCAATAATCTTAAAAAAATCCATAACAAGAACACGAAGGAACTGTAATTTTATTAAATACTTCATAATCTAAACTAATAGATAAATTAGGAAAATGAAAGACGGGAGTGGGAATGATGGAAGAGTTTAAAGCTGTTCTATTTTTCGATTATACCCACCTCAGTTTATCATTTTCTAAATAGTTTCTAATTTGATTCAATATTTTAATACATCAAAACCTAAATACTTGCACCCGAAGGGTGCATATATTTGCTAGTATGTATAATGATATATCGAATTTTGACTTTGTGTCCATCAGGTTAGCTGAATGGAATATTCATATTTTTGATTAAGCATCTTGGTGAAATTTCTCATGTCATAGACTAAAATTTTACCTTTCACGCTACTGTTTTTTTCTGTGACTTTTTCCGGTCACCCGGGAAGATAAATTTTTTTAAATTGTCTTATTATATTAAAACTAGTAGTAGGTGCAATGCCTACTAAGAGGTAATAAACGTTAACCTTTCGACAACGTTTCTCAACTTATAAGTGATCGCTAAAACATAGTTTGTAGTTATAGCTTAATATCTTGATCGTATCTAACAATACTACCAGTTTTATCTACGTTTCACTAAAAAAAGTTTTAATAGTTCAAGCCATAATCGATAATGTCTACTTTTTACGGGATTATATGTGCTGTTTCCTTGAAAATAGTTTGATTTTGTTTGGTTGGGAACTTTTCGTTCGAGTCTGGTCATCATTAAAAAGATATTCAGTTGCATTCTGCATGGTTTATGGCCTGTTAGTAACTCCTCACTGCCCCATTCAACTGCGCTCGGACAAATGGTAACTGACCACACGCTATCGACAGAATTATTATCCCTTTGGTACGTCTCCAAATCCGGAACTTGAATGGCGAGAGGGGAAAAAAATGCTTCTTTTACGAGCATCGTGTTATTTCAGGTTCTTTTACACGAAGGTCCGGCTTATTGGTTTTTGGCAACGTCTATGGTCACTTTTTAAATTTTTATTTGGATTCTTTGTCTTTTTTTTCTCTTATACTATTGATACGTTCTTGCTTTTCTTTATCATTTTGTGTTCATTCAGTTTTTAACTACCGTTTCTTTTCTGTTTCTCTTTTCTCTTTCTTTTTCTTTTCCTCCATTTTCCTTTTATAATTCGCGCCTTTTTTTCGCGCCTTTTTATCTTTATTTCCTTCCTTCGTTCATCCCTTTCATCCACCATTCTTTCTTTATTCATTCCACCAATTCCTTTATTATTATTTAATCCCAAACTTTCTTCTATTCATTCTCATTTATTTGGTTAAAAAGATAGAGAAGTGATCAAATACCAAGAGAAAAAAGAACTAGTCTCTACCGTATATTTAAAATTAATACCCTTTGTTCTTCTTTAAAAAATTATGATAAAATATTTTAAACCTGAAAAATTATGAAATCGCAAATGTGGTCCCTATTAGAATAGGCTCAGTCCTAATTAGTGATCATCCTCCATACATTAATCATTTGTTGTGTTTTTTGTTGTTGTAAATAATACGGGAAAATAAACTTCTTCTTCTTCTTCTTCTTCTTCTTCTTCTTCTTCTTCTTCTTCTTCTTCTTCTTCTTCTTCTTCTTCTTCTTCTTTGCATTTGTAAATCTCAAATGTAAACAAATCAATACACCAAGGTATTGCCCCCATATCTACCCAGTCGATGCTGGATAGTCATTTCTAGTTACTTATAAGTTTCTCGTTATATGGTCTATACTTGTAGACGTGTTTCCAAACTAAGCAGTCTTAAGTAAGAATTTTACCATAAATATCTTAATCTAAAGGTCCCTAATTTAATGCTTGTTGGCGTTTTGGTATATAAGGCGTGTGGTAAATGCTCACTTCTACTTATAGACTAACCGATAACCACGTGACCCACTTATTGGCCAACCACTGGGAGTACACTGCTGCTGATATTGTTATTTATACTGGCTGTTCTGGTCATACCTACTCATAACTACTTCGATCTTCGTGGACGACGGAACATAGGATTATATCACTGGACCTTTTACACTACGTAGGTTTCCAGAACTTGGGACTTATTGACTTACCAAAGGATTCTATAACTCAGGACTTACTTACTTATTTACTTTAAGTTCTTTACAACTGGCCAAGGATGGTGGCCAGATACTTAACAATGCTTAAATATACTTCAATATTTTCAGATTTATTCCATGTTCTTGATGATATTAACAAAAAGTATCGATCGATCCATTTTCCCGCCTTTTGTATGAAATTCAATTTCTGATATGCAAATCACACCTTTCAAAGTTCTAATTAAGATAGAAAGTATTTATTGCTCTAAAAGTTTCTGTCAATTCGTACATTGGTTTAACTGGGTGCTTTGTTGTGGTACAATATTTTGAAAGTATGTATTTACCAGCCCCTCCTCACGAGCAAGATGTGACACAAGGTCAGTTTTCGGATGGCGTTTGACAAGGTTAACGAGTTGATAGAGAAGATTACCGAGAAGATTCTCGGAATTAAGAGTTTTCCTTCTCCTTGACCAAGGTTAAAGAGCAAAATCTGCATGCATACCTTTCCAAAGTGTATTAACACTGTGGTAAATACAAACATCATTGTCTAATATTTGAAATCGGTTCGCCGTGTTCATTTCCTACTATATCCGTTACACAACGAGCGACTCGAATTTTACCTTTCACGCTACTGTTTTTTCCTGTGACTTTTTCCGGTCACCCGGGAAGC
Organism: Doryteuthis pealeii; assembly: GCA_023376005.1. Lineage (NCBI taxonomy): Eukaryota > Metazoa > Mollusca > Cephalopoda > Myopsida > Loliginidae > Doryteuthis > Doryteuthis pealeii. The sequence continues at coordinate 51,533,568 of CM042161.1, read as the reverse complement.
TACATTTTTTAAAATCGTCTCATTATATTAAAACTTGTAGTAGGTGCAATGCCTACTAAGAGGTAATAAACGTTAACCTTTCGACAACGTTTCTCAACTTATAAGTGATCGCTAAAACATAGTTTGTAGTTATTTAAAATATTTGAAATCGGTTCGCCGTGTTCATTTCCTACTATGATATCCGTTACACGACGAGCGACTCGAATTGTTAGAACGTAGCCCCCCCCCCCCCCCCAACTAAGATAATCTTCGTAAAATTCGAACCTGGTCTTCTGGTTTATATTTTGCAGCAATATTTTTTCGTCCAAGGAGGAGATTATTTTCGTCCTTTACGTTGTGGCATATTTACCTTCATTTATTATAGCTTTTCTTTCGGTACTTCTTTCTCTGTGATTATGGTACTCTCTTCCCCTTGGCCGGTTATTTCTTACGCTGTCTTGATAGAGATTAAAATCAATATCTCAAGGGGACTGAAAGAACGATATTTACGAGACTATGTTTATCGTATAGTGGAGAGACAGGGACAAGAACACAGGGACAGAGGGCTAAAGTATTAATCAACCGAAACGTTGTTTCAAGAATATTAAGTTGGTGAGTTGGTTGGTGTTTACTGGCATATTAACCCTTGTGGGTTATTTAATTCCTGTTTTTTAGGTATATATATATGTAATAAAATATTATATAAAATATTATATTACATTATAAATATTAATAAAATCACATTCTTCATTATATACACTGCAACTTTTAACTTTACATAATCTGTAAATAAAAATATATACACCACTTAAACTGAACCATCTTACGATAACATCTTAATAAATTAACAACTTATACAAAATTATCTACCATCAATATTTGGTCCTTTTTTAATCGACCACTGTTTTAACACTTCACCGATTTTTTCAAAAATAAACTAAGCTCCGAGGAAAATGTTCAACATGTTAATGATAAATAATAACACTTTATTTTTTATTTTATTTTTTTTTTTTGTAATAAAAAACTATTTTGTACCAATAACCCCTAAAAAACCAATATCCAAATCATAACGTCTATCTCAACGTTTCTATTTTTCAGCGTTCCAAATTTTTTAAAAAATTCGATTTTCGATATTTTTCAAAAATCCTGTTGTTTTTTCCCAACGAATTTTTTCATTCAAAATAAATGTTCACTCTGATGAAGGTCGATTCTTCTATATGTGCGAAACATTTTCACACACATAAACTGACCGAAACACATGTGTAAGTGATATCGATTAATGTGATATCGATTAAATTCATTTTATCCATCTACATTTCTTTTCTTTACTCATTTTTCCTCATATATATATATATATATATATTATATATATATATGTGTGTGTGTGTGTGAATTGTTTAACTTTATGTGTATTAATAAATTGTTAGAAATAATTTTCATTGACTTCATGTTTATTAATAAATTGATGACCTTAGATGTGTTTTATATCGTTTCCGATTGGCTAATTTTTACGGAAATTCATACTGCTGATGTTGGGAAGGTTGATAAATATGAGTGGGAATTTGGTGTACATCTTATACCTAAAGATGATACCACAGTTAATTTATTGGGTAATCTGAACATTAGCTACGTAAATGAGAGTAACCTCCCCTTGTTTATTTCACTTTGAGGAAGCCATATGTTTTGGTCGGCCTTTTTCATTTTAATGTAATCAATACAACTGCATGTTTTAACATGAAAATATCATAAAATGTGTTCTTGATAATAATTAAGTTCATAATTTGATGTTTAATCTTTCATTGACTTCATTATTAGAAATAATCTTTATGTTGTTTTTATTTTTATTTATTTTTTTGTTTTGTTTGATGACTTATCAATCTTTGACGCCTACCCAATTGCAAATCATATCTTTCTAAAAATATGATTTGTAAGTGTTGGGTTATTTTGTTATATACAGTGTGCTAAAATACACCACTTAAATATATAGACTAAGCGAGGTCCAGTCGTTTAAACCTCAACCAATCAACAGCCCGAATGTATCGCTGGTTGACTACTAAATCCTTTCTACTAAGAGACGTTCATTTGTAATCATTGCTGGAGACACTTGCAATAGTGAGGCTCACCAAGGAACAACCAAAGGATTCTTTAGCAAGGACTTCCACTGTACAAGTGCTATTGCTTGAAGCCTAAGTGATGGCCACTAAAATCGTAATAGTAATCAAATATTTTTGGTAAATATTTTGTTTGGATTGGTTTATCACTTACTAGAAATAATTTTCATTAACTTGCACTCAGGTTTATTTGACTCATAGATGGAGGACTAACAGACACTGCCACTCCGGGTCAGAATAGATCCGGGGATAATGACAATGAAGAGGTACTCCACACTCCTCAGAGCTTCGAAATTGTAACATCCCCAATAGATTTAAACATATCCGCGCCAATTACCATTAAGAAAGAAAAAATGTTAAATTTTATAAAAAGAAGCAACCTTTTCAACAAGATATATCAGAACATAACCGATTATCTCCATAGAACCACTACTTGAAAGAGTGAAATCCAAAATAACCTTTTTGGCATTAAATGACCCACAGAGGTTGATATGCCGTTAAACAAAACTCAAACTCACATAGATGAAAGCTAGTGTCATACTCAGAACACAAAATTGGCAGAAATAATTTTCATTAGATTTATCATTAATGGCAACCCCTGAGTTATAAATATTTCTATGAATGTTTGAGATGAGGCTTGAAGATTAGTATTATCTGCGTTATTCGGACTATTGTCCCCATCTTCATTGTTATTTGTACAACGTTTCGGTCGATATACCCTCCGGCCTTCTTCAGGTATTTCTTGTCGGACTCGGGAAGCTTCTCAGACTCGGGAACCTTCTTTTCGAACTCGGGAACTTTCTTGTCGTATTCGGGAGCCATCACGGAACATTGAACCTAACCCTTTATTTATTCCACGGGGGTTAGGTTCAATGTTCCGTGATAGCCCCCGAATACGACAAGAAAGTTCCCGAGTTCGAAAAGAAGGTTCCCGAGTCCGAGAAGGTTCTCGAGTCCGACAAGAAATACCTGAAGAAGGCCGGAGGGTATATCGGCCGAAACGTTGTACAAATAACAATGAAGATGGGGACAATAGTCTGAATAACGCAGCTAATACGAAGCTATAATTGTTTACTAAGGATTACTAGTAATTAATTGTGTACAAACAAATTATTATTATCATCAACTGTATTTATAAAAGATCTACTCTGTTCTTCCTTGCATTGCGTATATGTTCCAATCCTTTTTTTTTAATTATATATTATTTCCATCCTCTACATTCTGTCATATGTGTCTTCATTTCTCCGGATTTCTTCTCTCGTATTTGCTAGTTTGAATTCCGTGTAACGTTTTTTCCTTGTGTCACTTTCACGTTGCTGTCTAGTCGACAGATTGAAATCACTATCCCCAGGGAACCAGAAAGAATGACGTCCATTACGACACATCACATAGGATACTCTGACGGTTGAATTTTAAGGCCTTGATCCTCATGTCACGGATCTCTAAATAGAGGATTCGATATGGTGCTCGTTTCCATGATTAGCTTACTAAATGAATACATTTAGAATAATGCATATACTGTTTCTTTTAGTCTCTTTATTTTCCACTTCTGTCATCTGTTCCGTTGGGACTGGCTTCGTTCAATTCAACTTTTATAAAACGACATTCCAGATGAATCTGCGCCAGAAAATTGCATCCCTTTTTGGGGGTAGCGGTTTCAATACTTTGTAAATATTCATGATCCATTGGAAACCAGAAACAAAATAGAGCATATTAATAACAAATGTAAGGTCTCAAAAATATTTAGAAATCACAGAAACGTTCATTCTTTATAGTGATTGAAGTTGGAGGCGCGTGGTGTAATGGTTAGAGTCATAGGAAATGGACTCGTCGATACGAGTTCAGATCCTGGACAAAGCTACAGTTCACATAGTGCTAAATCCTTGGGAATGGTATGAATCCAACTACTCTGACTCCAGTTATTAGTAAATAGTAAGGCAGACTACGCTCTTTAGCCTTGGTTAGGCAGCCAGTCTAAAAGGAAAGCGCTGAATTCAAACCTGTTAAACTTCGCTTGGAATGGTTACTACGATAAAGGCTCAATTCTATTTAGTGATCGATTTCATTAATTGTTTAATTTCTTTTTGTTTTCAATGCCATTTCTTCGAACATTGGTACAAGTTCAAGACTTAATTTTTGGCATCAGTATTTAATAGACCAATGCAAAACTTTAGGTATTTCATGTAATTTGATTTATATGAATATGAATCAAATATTCATTATTTTCTCAAAATGCAAGCTCTGGTGATATTTAATGTATATATATATATAATATATATATATATATATATATATATATATATATATATATATATATATTTACTTTGTCGTTTATTGTTTTATTTTCATAGTTTCTTCTGGGCATATATACAACAACTGCCCTTTATATATGTATATATGACATAAATTTTTCTCCTTTACATTTTGGTAAAACAAGTTATTTATTAATTGCTCATATCCCCACTACCCCGTTTTGCTTTACCGCCCCCTAGATTTCCCACCACCCATAGGTGGGGGTACTGCCCACTTTGGGAACCACTGGTCTAGATCAAGGCTAAACAGAGAGGAAGTAACTAATCAATACAATTCATAAATATACATTTATATGATACTGTGTTTGTCAGTCATAGGGCAATAGCGTTTTGTTAGTTTATTGGGGCGTTCGTGGAGATAAATAAACACTCGGTTTTTATTTTCTGGACAATGTTTCTTTACGATCGGTATTGTTTAATGGATAAAAGGGGAAAAGGTTATCCATGGCAATTACCATAAAAAATGATTCCTAAGATGATACATAATGAAACATTATATATATATATATATATATATATATATGTGTGTGTGTGTGTGTGTGTGTGTGTGTGTGTGTGTATAACCTTTTTCGAGTGTTTATATAGTATCTCAATTAATTGATATCGAGTATTTTCTTATTACTTTATATATATATATATATATATATATATATATATATATATATGTGTGTGTGTGTGTGTGTGTGTATGTGCGTGTGTGTGTGTGTGTGTGTGTATGTGTGTGTGTGTGTGTGTGTGTATATAACTTTTTTCGAATGTTTATATATTATATTTATATAGTATCTCAATTAATTGATATCGAGTATTTTCTTATTACTTTATATATATATATATATATATATGTGTGTGTGTGTGTGTGTGTGTGTGTGTGTATATATATATATATATATATATATATGTGTGTGTGTGTGTGTGTATATATGTGTGTGTGTGTAACCTTTTTCGAGTGTTTATATAGTATCTCAATTAATTGATATCGAGTATTTATTATTACTTCTTTATATATATATATATATATATATATATATATATAATCTAATATACGAAACTTGTTGGTAAATCCTTGGGGTAATGAAAAAACCGGCAAATAGTTTGATATTAAAGATATACTACTAAACATAACCTGGGAGAAAAATTGAAAAAACGAAAAGACCAAGATAGTCGTACCAACCGAAAAGAATCGGTTCATTCTATAATACTTGGCAAAAAGAAAAAACAATTTATATATATATATATATATATGAAAAATATATATAAACCCCCAGGATATTGTAGCGCTAAAAAGTAAAGAGTGCTCAATACCTAAATAGAGCAAATAATAATAGTACTCTTCAGGGCAAAGATCTTTGCCCTGAAGAGCCCTAAGCGAAACTGTTGGTAAGTATATCTGACTCATTAGGTTTGAATATATATATATATATATATATATATATATATATATATATATATATATATATATTCTTTCTTTTAATGTGCTTATATAGTATTTCTATCAATTGATATGGAATACTTTCTATTTTTAACGTTTTACTGCAGATCAAGCTCATGTTCCTTGCTGTAAATAACAAATGAAATTGTTGATGGGTTGTGGGTGAGTGCCAAGTGGTTGTACAGCTGGTCTCTTGTGAGATGCTGCTCCTAACGTTTGTTCAAGACAACACGCAGCATCCTTGTGTAGTTCCAATATATATATTTCAAGAAGCGCTATATATATATATGTGGGGGGGTGTTTGTGTATGTTTGTGAGTGTGTGAAGATCTTAAAATTCCATTAAAACGGTCGGTAAAAATGAATTAAAACATGCTTTATTTTAGAAGCCCTTTTTCGAATGACTTAGTTTCACGATGTGTTCACTATAATCAGAATATGATTATTTCGTTAAGTGTAAATCACTTTCTATTTTACATTCATTAACCCATACGTTATACACACACAAACACACACACAACACACACACACACACACACACACTCTATATATATATATATATATATATATATATATATATATATATATATATATATATAATATATGGATTTTTTAGTATATACCTACAAAGAAGCAGACGTGAACACCACAACGACAACACACACACATACATATATATTAATATTGATAATATAGTTTTCTTTGTGTATAAGGTAATGTTATAATTTATGAGAAGTAATAAATTGTGAACGTACCTATGTTCGTTAGAATTAAAAGTGGAGGTGATAAATTTTCCATAACCGTTGGAGATTATGATTGACACATTAGATGACCCCAAATGATCTCCGATACAGACACGCAAGAATAAGATAGTTTACTTAAGCACTTACGACCCAGCTTTGAAGGAGAGCAGACATGATTGTTAGATCCTGGGGTCTATCTCTCCCCCCGGCGGAATCATGGGCTAAGCAATAAAAAATGATCTAGAAAATACCAAGTCTTGTCGTGATTAATTAAAGCAATGTCCAGTAAGAAGAACTAACAAAGAAATCAACACTCAGCAAAAGTCATCATTCATTCAAGATTAAAAAAAAGCAATAAACATATACTGTTACAATTTATGGGACGTCATAAATTTTGAATGTGCCTCTGGTTAGAATTAGAATTTGGTCTGTATTATCTGCGTTATTCGGACTATTGTCCCCATCTTCATTGTTATTTGTACAACGTTTCGGCCGATATGCCCTCCGGCCTTGTTCAGGTATTTCTTGTCAAACTCGGGAACCTTCTCGGACTCGGGAACCTACTTTTCGAACTCGGGAACTTTCTTGTCGTAATCGAGAGTCATCACGAAAAGATTGTTCCCGAGTCCGAGAAGGTTCCCGAGTCCGACAAGAAATACCTAA
>CM042161.1:51493832-51516332 GCA_023376005.1 Doryteuthis pealeii | reverse complement strand
AAGCGAAAGTGGTTGACCCTCCCACCCCAAGATGAGAAACGGAAGAAGACAAACATCTTCTTTTTTTATGCTGGGCCTTCGCGAGAGGCAGACGGGACTTGCAGAGTTCCCCCGTATGGGTTTCGCATAGTAGTGCCGAACAGGATTTACGGTAGAATAATTTGACCTCTCTCTCTCTCTCTCTCTCTTTCTCTCTCTCTCTCTCTCTCTGAAACGAACCCACGAGCCTAGAAATAAATAAACAACCCCTTTGTAACTATACGACTTGCGTATGTTGTTTCCCTGAACTAACGACGACTACTAGTACTAACGACTACTACTACAACTCAAATTTGGCTCTATGCAACAATAACGTTAGTAGCCGAGGGTGTTCCATTCCGGTGTAATGATTAGCAAGCAGCTCCCGCATATCCATATTACTACTGAATAGCGAGTTCTATCCTCGGTGGTTCCCATACTTTCCTCTTTGTGTCACATCCTAGCCGTGGCAAAGATGGTGGATAAATACCTAAGATCGATGGTTGATAGTGAATTGGTGGTGAGAGAGGGTCAAAGGAATCCGTGTTATCGGCACGACTTGATGATGCTGATGATGAAGGTCGCGAACATGAAAAATACACTTACCGATTCAAAAATAACATGGGTTTATATATAAACTCAACTTAAAAAATGGCACAATGTAGCGGGATATTTATTAGAGCCATTTACTTAAATTTCGCTTACTACTAATTATTCAACAAGATCAATTGTCTTGAGAACGATGTTAAACTGCATCTAATTGTGAAGGTTCAATTCTGGAGGTTTTGGAAATGTGGAGTACTCCTTAATCGCCATTACTTCCAGGTCCACTCTGAACTGGAGGGGTAGTACTAGCTAGTGTCCCATATATTGGTTTCTGTTACTGCCGCCGCTCAGGATTGAACCTGCAGTCTAGAGATAACTTTCACTTAGAACTGTCTTAACCTAACTAGGCATGGTGTCATAAAGCTCTCACGACAGAAGATCCCAAAACTGAATTGGAGGGGTAGTACTAGCTAGTGTCCTATCTATTGGTTGACTAAAAGAATGAGATAAAAATGTGTGTTATTTCCTATAAGTCCAACATAAACAAAGGGGAACCACTATTGACTGATAAATCAGTTATTTATTTATTGATCTACTAGGAAAAAAGAAGACGGGGTTAGGGTTACGGTTTAGGGTTAGGGTTAGGGTTAAGGGTTATTTTAATGGGAAAATAAATAAACAATTTATCAGTCAAGAGTGGTTCCCCTTTGTTTATGTTGGACTTATAGTTAATAACCAAAATGTGTTTAAAAGATTGAGTTTGAAAAACAATTGAATATCATCAAGAATGATTAAAACGAAACGTTTTCGGCATAGAATAAGTCAATAAGGGTTGACATGCCGTAAAATCCAACCAGCCAATCAACAAACAAGATCATAATTTTGATGATTTAGTTTTTTACACCTGCTTAGCCATAGCAGCATTAAGCACTTTACATTCAACTTTTCTTACTGATATTTTATCTACTTTTATAATTTTTTTCTTTAACGAATCAATAATTAAAAAGTGGATAGACTCCCTCGCTGTCGAGCTGATACCGACTTTAGACCACCCCGTCGACTTTACTTACTTTACTTTATGTTTACCAATTTTATAATTGACATGAAATTAATGAGAAGCATTTCTAAAAACAAATCATATATATATAACAAAATTTTGAATCAAGTAACCCGTAAGTTTTGATATGCCATTGTACTAAACAGCAATAATCTAAGTAACAATATACCTATGAAATGTATCTAACCTTAATCTAAAAACAGCACATCATTGCAGGAATATACTTAAATTAAAAACTTAAATGTTAAATGAATGCCAAATGCGCACAGGATAACATTTTTTATTCACTCAAAATTTCAATATTATAAAGATAAAGAAATATTTATTGGAAATCAAAACTACTTCTGAAATATTTGTTGTGTCGTCGAGGTGAAATTATACACAGAAGAAGACGAGTGCTTAATATATTTATTCAGCACCAGTATCCGGTGCTAACGGATACATAGAAAAACACAGAACACTAATTTAAAAAAAACAAAAAACAAATAACAGGGCACCTTGAACTTGTGCCACACCCTGCTTATGGCAAACGGTTTTGGTAAATACAATCGGAGCACTTTATATATATATATATATATATATATATATATATATATATATATATATATATATATATATAGATTTTTGGATGTTTGTTTGTTTTAGAAGCATTGTTGAATAAAGTATATATTAATATTTATATTTTTGCTTGAAGGCAATTACAATGCGCATATCGCATAAAATTCGATAATTATAGAAGATAATAATGACAAGTGAATTTCGAAAAGAATTACTCGATGTGTAGAATATCGTACAGAGTGTTTCAACTTTATTAAGTCTCATTGTAATTGCCTTCAAGCAAAAATATGAATATTAATATATATATATATATATATATATATATATATATATATATATATATATATATATAACAGAATTATGCAGGATCACAGCGAGCTGACAAATAAACTTTGTTTTATGACAACAACTGGAAACTTTAGGTGCACTTCCGAAGTCCATAAGCGCGAAGTTGCGTTTTTCTTCTAGACAGGTTGCCAACCAAGGCCACGGAACCCAGTATGCAGTGTTGTTTAAAATCTAACTGGAAGAAGAAACCTTTTACAACACCTTGGCTTAGTCTAGCATAAGGCAACTGAAACGTGACATCTCATGAGGATCGAACTCATTAAAAGAACGGATGGTTTCGTGAGACCAACTTGCAGACCCCTTCCCACTCTTCTCTCTCTCACCTCACCTCTCTCTCTCTCTCTCTCTCTCTCTCTCTCTCTCTCTCTCTCTCTCTCTTTCTCCGAATCGCTAATAATCTACCACCCTTTTTACGTTTGGCGGTCACTTTGTCCGTCTGTCTGTCAGACTGTCTGTCTTACTGACTGACTGACTGTCTATCAATCAGATTCACTCGCTCTATTTCGTTCTTGTCCGCGTCTGTCAGCTTTGCCGATACACGAAGAAATCAGTATTTTTCGCTAAATTGGACTACTTCCGTGCCATGTTCAATAAGTTATCACTGGCATTTCCCCTCCCGTCGGGATGGCGTAGGGTTCACCCTTTCTCCTCTTATAATGGAACGCACTCTTACTTTGCTTTATTGAAAATCTCCCGCGAAAGCCGTGGCAAGATTCCAAAAGGTGGCCATCTTGAGATTGGTAGGAACTTTGAGTACACAGTACAGGAATACTAGGCTTCTTTGGTTTGAATGATTTCTTTTGTTTTTAGTTTTTGCTTATTCACTCCTGAGAAATCTATCAATATCTACACGAGTATATGTGCCGTTTGCTTGTACATGGTGATCAGTTGACCTATCTGTCTTTTGTTTTTATTATTAAACTATCAACCAATATCTCCGTCTCCACACACCACACACACACACACACAACACACACAACACATATATATATATATATATATATATATATTATATATATATAATATATATATATATAATCAAATATGAAACATTATAGGGTTAATTTTCCGTAACTATAGTTTCGTGAGTATTTTTATTATAATACTATTTTAGCATTGAGCTCTTTATATGCGAAACGTTTCCTATTCATTATCAATTGTATCAATATATTATATATATATATATATTATATATATAATATATATATATATATGTGTGTGTGTGTGTGTGTGTGTGTGTGTGGTATAAGTTTTCGCGTATGAAAATTTATTTAGAAGTCTATCTCAGAATATTCTTTTTAAGGTGTAAAGGAACCTTCCAAGATAAATCTTTCTCGGTAAACACTCACACACACACACACACAGACACACACATATATATATATATCATCAACCCAGATTTCCATGACTCTCACTTACCACCCGTCCCTATCGGTCATCGCTCTAGGCAGGTCCTCATCGCGGCATCCTATATCATCAAAAGGCGGATCAATATATGTTTTTGTTGATCAGTCTGCTATGGTATTTCCTTGAGTTCCTTCTTAATTCTTCAGTAGCGTCCATCATGCCTTATTTGTCTTATTTGCAGTAGTTGTGATGTAGGCGTTAAGTGTCCATACAGCTCTTATTTGTGGAATATATATATATATATATATATATATATATATATATATATTATATATATGTAAAAATGGAAAAGGAATTGAATCCGACAATATGAGGAAAAATGAGTAAAGAAAAGAAAAGTAAATGGATAAAATGAATTTAATTGATCACTTACACATGTGTTTCGGTCAGTTTATGTGTGTGAAAATATTTCGCATACATACAAGAATCGACCTTCATCAGAGTGAACATTTATTTTTTATTTATTTTTTATTTATTTTCACACACATAAACTGACCGAAACACATGTGTAAGTGATCGATTAAATTCATTTCATCCATTTACTTTTCTTTTCTTTACTCATTTTTCCTCATATATATATATATATATATATATATATATATATATATATATATATATATATATATAATCCAAAAGTCCAGAGAAGAAAATCTTCCTTACGACACAAGAGTTTATTTTTAAAAAACCTGTCGCTGTTTGAGAGCTCAATGTGTGCTCTTAATATTAGAGTCACAGAGCAAATATATAAGTAAAGAAATAACAAAAGACTTAGAGATTTAGCTTTATAGTCTATTTCAGGGAGCTTAGACAAAGTGTCTAACTCTCCGACTCATCTTTCGCATCTGATGAGTCGGGAGAGTTAGACACTTTGTCTAAGCTCCCTGAAATAGACTATAAACTAAATCTCTAAGTCTTTTGTTATTTATTTACTTATATGTTATATATATATATATATTATATATATATATATATGTGTGTGTGTGTGTGTGTGTGTGTGTGTGGTGTGTGTGTGTGTGTCTGTATAAATATATGTCTTGATCGCCATCAAAATGTAACAACAGCACCGATTCCCATAAGTCTTTCTCGCCATTCGTCCCTATCTTCCTCATGGAAAACCTTCTAGATGGCACCTAGTGTTGTCACAGCGCTGACGAATATAATTTTTTTTATTGGTCCTCTAAAACTGGTGAGCCCATATGTAGGAGTCCATAGGATAACGTCGCTTATGAAAACGTTCTTATTTCTCCAGCATTGCATAGCAAGTCTTTCCGCCTTTTTATGATTTGTGATTTTACAGATGTTTTATCAGGTGTTGCTTCCAAGGTTTGTAAATAAAATTGCTGCATTCTTGAGTAGTTAATATCTTGCCTTTTCTCCAGGCGTTTCGTTAAGATCCAAATGGTGCAACCATACATTAGTACTGATGTGTGAACGTGTGTCTTAGTGGCGCGGATTATACTTCTTATTTCTTATAGTGAAAATATGTCTGAGTCTACATGTTTACGTATTCTTTTTACCATATTCCCAACTACTCGAAATATATATATTTACCCGACGACTTACTTATATATGTATATATAAGAAAATGCGTAGATTCTGTTTATTGAATGTGGAGTGCTGTGATAAATCGCTAATTGTCAAATTTAAGTAGATATGTATATATAAGTAAAAACATACACAAGCAAACAAACTAAGAAACAGACAAAAAACAAGTCATGTTTGTGATACAAGTTGAAAATTGTGAATGTTAGGTCAGCCACACACCGACAAAAAAAAGAAAAGAAAGAAAAGTTAATTTTGAAATGGGATACACATTTTTTTTAGTGTTACTCTACCTACGTCAGTCACGTCACAGATTTTACAGATAATATTGAGGACAGAGAGAGAGACAGAGAGAGAGACAGAGAGAGAGACAGAGAGAGAGGGGGGAGGGAATATTTGTCTCATACTCCACTTGTATGGACTGGGCAAAAAGGCCTCGTTTTAACGTGGGCCCGCCCACAAGCCGAAGCTCATGGGTGAGAAAGAACAAAAATTGCGTCGATCCCCTCGGCATTTCCCCTCAGGGGAGCTCAGGCGCTGGGCAATGAACAGCCCTGTCCCTTTAAATCAAGAGGGCAGGTGTTGCCTGGGGAGAAAGCCCCCTGGGATCGACGCTATTATTTGTACTTTACCCTGATCCAGTGGCCAAAGCACACTGGACACCCGCCCCGAAGGACGAGTATGCAAGAGAGAGAGAGAGAGAGAGAGAGAGGTGAGAGAGACAGGTTGTGTGTGTGCCTATGTGTGTATGTGTGTGTTAGAGAGACTGTGCGTGGGAGAGAGATGGGGGTAGAGAGATAGAAGGAGAGAGGGAGGGGGATTTGTGCGAGAGACAGGTTGTGTGTGGTGTGTGTGTGTGTATGTGTATGCGTGTGTGTGCGAGAGAGAGAGAGAGAGATTGTATGTGAGAGAGATTGTGCGTGTGTGTGTGTGTGTGCGTGAGAGAGGGAGAGAGAGAAAGAGAGAGAGGGAGAGAGAGAGAGAGACATGTGTTGACATGCGGTTAAAAATCATTCAATTAATCTTGCTTATTATACCCAGTGAGAATAAACCATTTGTAAATAGAGATTGGCCCGTTACATTTGCCTACGAAACATCGTTTGATTGCCGCCAACATTTCCCGCTCAAACAATTACAGCAAATTCTGTTGATGATGTGCAAAAAGTTGATGTTAAATAATTGGTCACTAAACCTCCATCTTTTAGAGCACCTAATGGTATAAACCGAATGTTGGCTTGATGAATTCCTATTCAATAAATATATTCTAAACCACCGTCTAGTAATTTAGACACGAGAACGCCATACAGAGAACAATAAATTTACGCTCCAACGTTAGCACTTTGACTGGTAAATACCCAATGGCCCGATAAAGCACAGACCATTAAGTAAATATTGGCGCTTTAACAAAGTGTACACTATGTCTGATCATTACGGCATTCGTCTATTTAGAGATATATATCCGGTATGGCTTTGACGTGCTGGCTGATAACAATCACCTCTGAGGTCAACTTGGATTCTGGCGTTGTTGTAACGGTCGGTTTAGCAATGAAACGTGGGTGGTCGATAGATTGATTGATTTTAATGACATGTCAACTCCTCTAGGGATATTTTATGCATATAGTTTAGGAAATTGACTCTCTTTTCTGCGGCGCCTTCTTTCCTCTTATTTTCACTCCTTGTTTGACGGGAGGCGCCAGGTCGTACGGTTCTCTGCATAAGCCTCCCGTGTGTTGATGTCGATGTGGCATCTTCATGTCTCTCTTGTAGACATCTTTAAAGCGCAGGCGTGGTCTCCCTACCGGTTCGGATGCCCTCTACTAACTCATCATACAGTAGGTCTTTGGGGATGCAGCCTTTGTCCATCCTTCTGACGTAGCCAAGCCAACGCAGGCATTCTTGCAGATAATGGCGGACATGATGTTTATGTTTGCTCGTTCCAGCACGTCTGTGTTGGGCACTTTCAAGGAAGAAGAGACAACAGCATCTCCAGCAAATATCACCGTTTGTTTGCAATCACTGCACCAGAGATTGCCATTCAAAAATTGGTCTGTTCAGACTCACGCAGTTGCAGCACTTCTTCAATAGACGGAAGGATGCTAACTTAGTTTTTACGTTCTTTGTACTTTATTAACATTTTCTATGTAGTGTTCGGGTGTTTTTTTTTTTTCTTTTTTATCACGGTCCTGTCGACAACGAATATTTTCAAACGGATCGGTTAGACCCATATATAAGACCCAAACAAGTATGTATTTACCAATACATCATATATATATATATATATATATATATATATATATACACGCACACACACACACACACACATATATATATATATATACCAACCTCTCCACACGAGCCGGATGCGACACAGTGTCAGTTCCTTAAGCGGGGTTTCGCAGGGTTTGAATTCAGAGCTTTCTTTCTCCTAGACCGGTTTCCTAACCAAGGTTGAAGAGCACCGTCTGTCCTACGATTTACCCATAGCTTGAGGGAGAATAGTTAGGTTCATACCTTTCCCAAGTAAAATGCAATCAGTCTCGTCCAGGTTTTGAACTCGGGTCGAAGGATTCATTTCCTACGACTCTAACCATTAAACCACGTGCCTCGGGATCCGAACAGGTACGGCAACTCCAGATTAAATAGGACCTGGTAGTAATGGTAATTGAAGAGTGACCCCCATACTCTCCAGAGCACTAGAACTGAAGTCTCGTCACCTAATGTATGCTAGTGTCATATCCAGTACACGATAGGGTCTTAATCTTTTGCAGAGGATGCAGTCGGTGTATTCTATTTCCAGCCAACAGAGCATTTGTTTCTGAAGAGGATTCCTTTCCTTTTATTACATACGATCTTATTGAATAGAAATCCTTTGCAAACCAGATCTATTTGACACATAGATTGGACCCTAATAGTTACGATCACCCCGAGTATGGAGGCGCTTTTTCGTGTAATGGTTATTGTCGTAGAAAATGGAGTTCAAATCCTGGACGATGCTGGTTACATTTCACTTAGTTCTAATACCCGTGGGAAAGGTATACATCCAACTATTCTCCCTCCAGCTATGGATAAATAATAGGACATACTTAGCTATTTAACCTTGGTATGACAACCGATCTAGTAGAAGGAAAAATATGAATTAAAACCTGTTAAACTCCACTTCAAAAATACTCTGTGCCCTATCCTGATCCTGCGAAGAGAGTGATTAAATCTTACCACCGCCCTATCGGCTGGGGCGTTAGAATGCACCGACCGAGGTGTAAGACTCCCCCAATGAGGTCACCTGTTGCCGTGGGTGGCGACCCGTGATGCTTAAGGATAGAGCCCAGGTGGATGAGCAGGTCATGACATGCAATACTCCACTTTGTCCCTATATTGGGCTAGACGGGCGGTCGGAGAGGCCCCCTCCGATCAATCGCCTGGTCACCTCAAGCCCTAGCACCTATATGATTTTCCCAACCCTATTGCCCTTATGGCAAGCCCCACCCCCTTTTTATCATATGGGTGCTAGAAGCGGTGGCTGCGGGTCTACATGTCCTGGGAATGACGTTAAACTCTATCTGATGGTGAGGTTCCAGTTCTGGAGGTTTGTGGGCATTCATCACCCATTGCTCCCTGGTCCACTCTGACCCGGAGTGGTAGTACCTGTTAGGGTCCCATCTATGGGTTAAATAGAAAATGTTTATAAAAAAATTGTATTATCCATTAACAATTGATTTATTTCAAAGCTTTGTCGGCATTAAATGACCCACTGAGGTTGATATGCCGTAAAACAAAACAAACCAAACCAAAAATCTTACCACTCTGGCTCAGAGTGGACCTGGGAGCAATAATATTGAAAGGGTGATTCTATACTCTCAAGATCTTCAGAACTGGATCCTCATCATCAGATAAAGTTTTGAATAAATAGTAGGATATACTTGGCGGTCAAATCGAACTTAACGGACATAAATTCCACCATCGTATGTCACCCCACCGAAAGAAAAAATATGCCAAAAATTAGAGAATTAACCGAATTTAATAAAATTTTCAGTGTTGATATTTTAATGAATAAAAGAGATAATGCACCAGTTATTTTATTTAAAACCTTTTACATTTTTTATGGTCAGTTAACTTTGAACTACGTATGTTTGTGAATCTGCGTTACGCTTCATCAGATAAAGTTTTGTCTCCTACCCAGGTGTAGCGGAATTATTGTGATCTATGGGGATTGAAAGGAGAAAGAGAAGAAAAAGAAATAAGAACAAACAAAGTGTAAAATTTGGAAGAGTAAACACTAGATTTAAAAATAAAAACGGAAGTTCCGGGTTTTGACCGGAAAGGGATGTGACGCCGGAACGAGAAACGGGAGAGGAGAAAATATACCTCTGTACCCTTAGCTCTAAATTGGAATCAGGCGTTGTTCCCGGTCCCTTGCACGAGTGTGGGACAGTAGTACAGAACAGGAACTATGTAAAAAGAGGATCTCTCTCTCTCTCTCTCTCTCTCTCTCTCTCTCTCTCTCTCTCTCTCTCTCTCTCTCTCTCTCTCTCTCTCTCTGAAAAGAACCCACGCGCCTAGAAATAAATACAAAGCCCCTTGGGACTATACAACTTGTGCGTATGTTGTTTCTGAACTAACGGCTATAATACTACTAACGACGACTACTACAACAACTTGAATTCGGCCTACGCCACAAGCTCCGTTCTTGTACCGAGACCATTGTTATGCTACACCAGAGCATCTTTTTTTTACAGAGATGTTACTCCTCTAGCAGTATATAGTTAACGTATATCTACCCCCGCCGATATGGCTGTGAATGGTCGAATCTTGGCCGAGTAATAACGCTTTGCATCTAATACATAATAAACTGTTAAGACAAACACTGAGTTTCACTTTAATCTGGTTTTCAATCGACACCATTTCTTATTTCAGCAAAGCACATGTATAATGAATAAGGCAGGTTTTGAGTCGCCACAGCCAATAATAAATTTATGGAAATAGATTTCTCATAATGTTAGCGACCATCCTAATTTTAATGTCAAAACAACGTATACTGGCCTCTTTTGTTACAGGGAAGCAAGCCAGTAAATTTTATGATCGAAAGAGGTGACAAAAGGATAGACTCGTTGGTTAGTATAAAATCCTGGACAGTAACGCCTTGACTCACGGATTAATGCGTTCTGTTCGTTAATCAAAATCCTCGTATATCAAATCAATTCTCCCTATTGATATAAACTGAAATGACATTAATCCGCTCCAATATTACTCCTAAATAAAACCCTAATGTTTTTTACCTCGTACCACAAACTTTAGCTCTCATCACAAAGAAAAGAAATCCAAGTGAGCCAAAAAAACTCATGTTGTGGCCCTCGTATGCCAATATATAACTGTATATATAACAATATGGGAGAAATATGAGGAGGTTAATCCGACAATATGTGGAAAAAAGTAGACAAACACGGGATGTTATGGAAACTGGATGTTTATTGTCGACGATGCAACGTTTCGGTCATTGAGACCTTCTTCATGACTCAAATATAGATCTTGCTTCAATGAAGGACATTTTCAAAATGGTGAAAACAGTAGGTTGTCAGTAGGGACAGGGGTGGTTGGGGGTGGGAGTAGATTTTCTCCTCTCTAGATGGGGAGTGTTTATATGGTGATGCAGGTGTGGGTCAAGAATGTTTGATGATGGGGATGGGTCAAGATGAATGAGTATGTGTATGTGTATGTCTGTTTTAATTGACTTTTATATATATGTGTGTCTGGGAACTGGATTTGTCATTAGTTTTATATGTGTGAGTTTTTTTTGGGGGGGTTTAAAACTTTCTGTCCATCTATTTGTTTATTTTTACATTTTTTCTTCTTATGATTACTCCTAGGTCTGTTGTATGGATAAAATAAATATGTTAAAATCACACGTATTTGATATGACTGTGTGCAAGTATAATTAACAAAAGACACATCTCCTGTTTAACAATTTTATTTTTGATCTTTTTCGAGTTTCCTGGCCAACCTTTTAATATTGGGGTGGAATTCGTGGATAAGTCCACCAAAGTTTAGGTCCGAGTACTTTCGTGGTGTGTGCCAGTTTTTTTTGTTTTTTTTTAATTATATTAATGTGGAGGCTGGAAGGAGGAAGTGATGAGAAAGGTGTTATAGGCATTTTAGAATGTGTGTACTGCATTGGAAATTAATTTTGTTCAAGGACGATTTGTATTGTTTGATATAAAGCTTCTAGTATTTGGAGTTTTGTTTTTTTTTTTCTTTGTGCAGAATGTGTGTATTTTCCGTTTGAATATTTCGGTAATTAGAGTGGGGGCATGAATTTAATTTCAGGTGTTGTGACATGGAGGTATTATCTGTTATTAAAATTAATTTCCATTGCAGTACACTCATTTTAAAATGCCTATAACATCTTTCTCATTAATTCTTCTCCTTCCAGCCTTCACATTAATATAATTTTTTTTTAAATGGAACACATCACCCCTGATGATGGCACTTCGAAGTTCCGAAAGTGCTCGGGACCTGAACTTTGGCGGACTTATCCAGGAATTCCACCCAAATATTAAAAACTTGGCCAGAAAACTCGAACAGATCAAAAATAAAATTGTTAAACAGGAGATGTGTCTTTTGTTTAATTCTACATGTATAAATGAAAGAATGTTGTCCAAATACACACACACACACACACACACACATATATATATATATATATTATATATATATATATATATATATATATATATATACTAGCAAATATATGCACCCTCCGGGTGCAAGTACTTAAGTTTTAATGTAATAAAAATATTAAATAGAAATATGAATGAAAAAAAATTTGCAACAGAGGGGGCTATAATCAAAAAATAGAACTTCCGTCTTTCATTACTAAATTTTTCTAATTTAACTATTTAGTTAACATGAGAAGTAAAGAATAAAATTACAGTTATTTCTTCTTGTAAATATTTTCTTTTAAGATTTATCTCCGAGCTTTTTGCTCATATTCATTAAGATAAAACCAACAATTAGAAATCAATAATACCAAGCTTTATTAAAATCAAATTTTAAATATCAATATGCAAATAAGCCTTCCCGTGCATACTGTATGCCACTATTTTGTTGTATATAAATACAATCACGTTATTAGTATATAGATATGGTCAACAGTATTAATAATGTAAAACAATTTTTATTAATAATTGAAGGTTTAAAAGAATGAAACCATGGATAATTTGACGTAAATAATTAAGGGAATTGTGACTTGAGTAGTGATATAGTTTCGGTTACAGACAGAAAAACACACAATCTCCATTATAATAAGATGTGTGTGTGTGTGTGAATGTAAGCGTATGCTGGTTTGTAATATTTTCCGCTTATCCAGACATTGAGCTGTTAAGATCAAAGATTCTAGTGGCGACGAAGAATTTCAGTTTGTAAATTATGCCAAATGTATGAGCTCGAGTAATCTTCATGTCCTAGATTGACTGATTGATTGAATTTTACGGCATGTCAACCTCTCTAAGGATATCTTATGCTAAAAGATTATGGCCTAACATTCATTGCACGTTTATATGTTTTGTGTAGTTATTTGATTTGTGATATGACTCTAACCATGCTCCTCCATCGGTAAACGGATATAACTATGCTATGCTAATTAGAATCCTTCAAACTATTTATCTGAATTTTTAAGATCAGGCTTGGTGGCTCTCGATTACGACAAGAAACTCCCAGAGTCCGAAATGGTTTCCGAGTCCGAGAATGTTACCGAGTGTGACAAGAAATACTCGAAGAAGGCCGGGGGGCATATCTACCGAAACCTTGTACAGATAACAATGAAGATAAGGACAATAGTCCGAATAATACAAATAATACTAGAATCCTTCAATCCTTCCTTTTATTTTCTTATGATACGACAGGAAGAATTCACTGCTAATCAAGAATAGAATATTTGGGTATTTTTATTCTAAATTAATTTATCTTATAAGTTATTTTTAAGTTGTGCTGAATATTGTCCTTGAAATATAATCCTATTGAACTGTGCTGTTACCCATTTTCCTTGGATAATCTCTCCGGATATTATTTCCCTATATCTATGATAAAGAAGAGAAAAAAAGAAAGTTTTTCGTTATTGGAGTTGGATGAGGTCTCGAAGTGGTAACCCACTTTATTTTAAATTAACTTAGTACGTTCTCAAGTACTGAGAGTTAGGATGCAGACACCATCGTGAAATCCTGTTAGACTGTCCACAGCACGAAAAATCGATGAGAGAGAAGCCTGTGGGTCGCGTCTGGCTGCAGTAGTCCTGACCTGTTATACATTAAACCAGCATCTTAATGGCACTCTTGAGAGATATGACATTGTTCACTGGCCATAAAATAAGAATGAGAGTCTTAACACACTTTTCCTTTTGCTGCGTACGGGATCCCGAAAAAGAAGTGGGGAAAAACTCATAGAAAGAAATGCGTGTTATTGATTCAATACTTGAATGCACAAGAATAACATCATACATCGACGTATGCGAAAGCATTCGGACGATGACAAGAACGTCTTCGGCACAGTCGAATAGAGACATTACTGGCAATGTATATAGCAGCTTGTTTTTCGTATAAAAGAATAAACGTCAAATACTCTGCGAACCGTGTGTGTATATTATTGCTTCAAATGTCTTGTATCGTCGAGGTGAGATAATGCACAGAAGAAACTGAGTGCTTATTAATCTATTGTTGAAGTCCTTTAAGGTTTCTTCGAATGTCTGGTATCGTCGAGGTGAAATGATACACAGACGAAACTGAGTGCTTATTAATCAATACTTTTACGTTTCTTCAAAAGTCTTGTATCATCGAGGTGAGATGATACACAGAAGAAATTGAGTGCTTAATATATTTATTCAGCACCAGTATCCGGTGCTAACGGATACATACAAAGAACACAGAACAATAAGTCACAAAATAATTAATATGTGGCCACTGTCAGGACATGTTTTCCCTCTTCTGATGCTATTAGAGAATTATATATTATAAACTTTTATTCAGAAATATCATATGAACAATAACCTTCTCTTCAGATATCTCCAAGAAATGATAATCTATGGCTATTGTTATTTTCCTCATAGAATACCTATTCAAATCATTCAACATAAGTTTAACATGAATTAAAATATATGTATTGACCAACCCCTCTGCATTTAGCAGGATATGACACAAGGTCATTTTTCAAGTGGAGTTTGAATTCAGAGTTTTCCTTTTCCTAGACCAGTCACCATACAAAGGTTAAAGAGCCCAATCTGTCCTGCTATTTACCCAGAGCTGGGGGAAGAATAATTGAATGCATGTGTTTCCCATGAGTATTAGCACTCCGTGAAATGCAAATAGCCTTGTTCAGGATGTGTCAAGGCTACTGTGTCCATTTTCTATGACAATAACCATTACACAATGAACACCTCCATAATTTAAAATATGCCAACTTACAAGAAATATAGGAGGATTAAATGCTATATAGTCAAACGCAGTAAGATCAGTCTGAATATTAATCAGCTTATTAATCAACTGTTGACGTTTTGATCGTAGACTATTTAAAGCTATGAGCCTCACCATCCCGTAGAGTGCTGGAGGGGTGCGAGCTGCTCTACCCCAAAACGTTTCTACTGTACAATCTTTCAAAAGACATTATTTATTTTCAACATAATCTCCTTCCCTGTCAATATTTTCCCATGCAGATACTTTCTTGAATCCTTGTTTAATGGGCGAAACATTTTCAGAAATTAAAAAAATAGAAATGTTATTAAAATAAGTCAAGTAATCTATATGTATATATAAAGAAGTTACGTCTGTTTGGTATATACGTGTTGACTTACAAAGAGTTATCATTGGGCATCTCTCTCTCTCTCTCTATATATATATATTATATATATATATATATATATATCTTTATTATAATGGAGATTGTGTGCTTTTCTGTCTGTAACAGAAACTATATTCTACTCAAGTCACAATTCCCTTAGTTATTGATATGGCATTCTCAATGATTTTATTTTTATTTAACCTCAATTATTAATAAAATTGTCTTACATTATTAATACTGTTAACCATGTCTACATACATGTAATTATATTTTATATATACAACAAAATAGCGGTTTACAGTGTAACGGAAGGCTAATTTGCATATTAATATTAAAAAATCGAATTTTAAATATGTGCTTAGTATTATTGATTTCTAAACTGTTTGGTTTTATTTTAATGAAATATAGCAAAATCTCAATCTTAAATGAAATCCATTAACAAGAAAAATAACTGTCAATTTATTCTTTACTTCCTCTTATAACTAAATACTTAAATTAGAAAATAACAATGAAAGACGAGAGTGATGGGAGTAAGTTTCAGTTGTTCCTTTTTTTTTTACTCCCTCTGTTTCAAATCTTTTTATCTGTATTCTTATTTAGTTTCATTAGCCTTTCTAATTTAATACAATATTTTATTACATTAAAACTTAAATACTTGCAACCCGGAGGGTGCATATATTTCCTAGTATATATAAAGTTGAACATAATGAGTCAAATATACCTACAAATAGTTCTGCTTAGTAGCTCATCAGGCCAATAATCTGACTCTCTGTCTCTCTCTCTCTCTCTCTCTCTCTCCCTTCTCTCTCTCTCTCTCTCTCTCTCTCTCTCTCTCTCTCTCTCTCTGAGAGAGAGAGAGAGAGAGAGAGAGAGAAAGGGTGGATAATGTAAATTAATGTATATTAATGTAATGTAAATTAATGTAAAGTATGCTGTGAATTATACATGTACGTATGTGAAAAATTCAGATAGAAATCATTAAGATGAATTAGATATGCACATATTGGAACAAACATAATTGTACAGTAAAAGATGAATATGATAAGAGACAAATCCAACGATAAACATGAGTATTGATATTTAGCTAATTAGGAAGTTATCCAGATAGGTAGATAAATAAAAATACCGATACACAAACACACACACACACAATATATATATATATATTATTATTATATATATATATATATATATATATATATATATATAACTAACTTAAACTTAACATCCCTATCTTTTCACTCTTCTCTTCCTCCTCTTCTTGCCTGCTTCCTATCTCTTTCTTCATCTTCATGCAAAAATCTACATGCTACTTCGGCATGCAAAACAAAACCATGGGTAGCAGCATGGTGGATGTGAGAGACGGCGGAAGAGCCTAAAATAGGCAACGGCGTATATTCATAAGATGCTGGGCGGAGGAACCCAATATGGGTCAACGGCCAGGATCCCAGTTCAGTCAGGTAACTACTGCTCCTCATCTCTAAGACTAGCGCCTATTGATGAGTCAAACAGCTATCGATAGATATCCGATAACCTTGACCCAACCGAAACCATTCATGACATTACACAAAGTTCAAGAATCATGCAGCAACGTACAAGATGCAGGTTGCTGCGCAGAAGGACCTCCCTGGGAAAATGATTAGGGGTTTGGCGAGTTTTCATGGATATCCGTGCTAATAGCGCGACATGATGATGATGATTTAGTTCAATGAGAAATCAAAACAAATAAAAGTTTTCTTTTATTTATTTAATTACGGGCGGTTTACCCAGCGGTTTCTTGCTGAAAGTATTCACGGTTCCTTTGAAAATGACAGTTGTGTTATACATAAAATATATATATATATATAATATATATATATATATATATATATATATAATATATATACATATATTATTTAATATACCTTGTTGGTAAATCCTCGCGGTGAGAAAAAACCCAGAAATAGTTTGATTGTAAAATATACTCAAACATTACCGGGAAGAAAAACAATTTTTGGAAAAAAGAAAAGACCAAGATAATCGTACCAACCAAAAATAATCTATTGGTACAATATTTGGCCAAAGAATTTAAAAAAATTATATATAATATATATATATATATATATATATATATATATATATTCATACAAACCGCCAGGAAACTAAAGCTAATAAGTAAAAAAGTGCTCAATACCTGAGTAGAGCAAATAATAAAGATAAATCTAATGAGTCAGATAAACCTACTAAAAGTTTCGCTTAATGCTCTTCAGGGCTAAGATCTGACTCTTAGACTCGGATCTTAGCCTGGAAGAGCATTAACTGAAACATTTAGTAGGTTTATCTGACCTATTAGATTTATATATATATATATATATGTGTGTGTGTGTGTGTGTGTGTATATTGCATTTTTTAGATTTTTTTAATAGTTGTCCTCATCTTTTTTATTATATACACAAAGTTTCGGCCGATGTACCATTCGGAACATTATGGAACCCACAAACTTTCTTATAAATGCGGACAACAGACCAAAATATCTGAATAATACAAATTATCAAGCCTCATCTAAAAAAATTACATACATAATATCGATGTATATATATTGATACATACGAGTTATTAGGGTAAATAGACATATAGATAAAAATTCTAGGATAGACTAATAGAAAGAAACAGAATGATATATATATATATAAAGATTAAAATAAAGTCAACGGGGCGACCTAAAGTCGGTTAGCGAGGGAGTCTATCCCCTTTTCAATAGCGCTAGACCAATGATATTGTTTTTTGGCGTCTGAGGTGGAGCGCCACACCTACCATAAGCTCCTTACTTTACCGCACAGATCCCAGTGCTACTCATACGCTGAGTTGGCGAGGACCGGTATCGAACTAGGAACCTTGTGGTTTCTAGCCGAACGCTCTACCGACTGAGCTAACCACATATGCATATATATATATATGTATGTACATATATATATATATATATATATGTACATGTATATATAGAGAGACGTGAAGAGAGAGAGAGAGAGAAAGAGAGAGAGAGAGAGATAGAGAGAAGCCTTACACATACACAAATATATACATAGATACGAAAAGAGGATAGACTGTCTTCTCAAGGAAACCAGTGAGGGAGAAGAAAAAATCTGAATTAAAAGCCTGATGTGGGTTTTGCAATGTATACTGTGTGGTATTGGTCCACCATTTCAAAATTTCTGGTTATATATATATATATATATATATATATATATATTATATATTATATATTAACTAGCTTAGCTTAGATGTGGTACAAGGTCAGAAATATGGGTCTCCAGTAAAAATTGAACTTACTACCAATGGTCTGCATATTTAGCTTGCTAACCATTACAATACATGAAGTTCCTGGTATATATATATATATATATATATATAATATATATATATATATATATATGTTGTGTGTGTGGTGTGTGTGTGTGTGTGTGTGTGTGAAAAAAATGTATATAACACTAGTATATTCTTTGTCAAAATGTATAACTGAGGATTTTTTTCTGTTCAGTGAAGCACAAATGGTCACAACGCTGGAGGGATGTTATGAAATGTTTTAAAAGATATTCATTTTTATCAAATTATTTTCTGTTTTTTTTTTTGGAGATTACATTAGATATTTCCCATGTCCTCATTTTATATCAACTACAAGTGTTGGAGTAGATAACAAATTGTTGACTTCGTTAGAAAGTAAAGAAAAGAAAAACTCTCATTTTCCCGCCCGAATACTGGGGAGGGTGAGTAAAACTTACACAATATTTTGGTTTGTTTTTCTTGCGTTGAAAATGGAATATTCCACACACACCACACACTCCTCTCTCTCTCTCTCTCTCTCTCTTCTCTCTTCTCTCTCTCTCTCTCTCTCTCTCTCTCTCTGCCTCTCTTCTCTCTCTCTCTCTCTCTCACCCATGTGGGCTGACTATATATATAGTGAGCACGGTATTATGCTGGACTGGCTTCGAGGATTAGTAGCGTACTTCACTATTTCTTCTATACAATAATACACACACATTCGCACACGCAAACACGCACACACGCAAACACGCACATTATATTTTCTATGCAAACCACGTATCAGATATTTTTTCAGATCACAATTTAAACATTCACAGACAATGTGGTGTTCGTCACGTGACATAGGACAAGAAAAATCAATCCCTGACCAAGGGTGATGGTAGGTGATGGAAAGTGGAAAATGTCCGAAGTATTAGTTCGAAGGAAGAATGTCCCATAAATAATGTCATCACATTCCAAACGTCTGTCTTATTGTATCTCTCGGCAATAAAACCCTTTATCTTAAATCTACGAACGTATTGATTGTTTCTTCCACCTGACTACAATTTTGTTTGAGTGTATCCCTTTTAAGGGCAACAATATGTTTTGTTTTACCACATATCTTCAGTTACAATATTGGAGTGGAAACCTAATATATATATATATATATATATATATATATATATATATATATATATATATATATATATATGGAGGATATGTGCTTAATTGAAGTCATATCTAATTTTGAAAATTAATTAGTTAATAATTAATGAATTTTTGGCGGGCATATATGTTCAAATATAAGGCTAAACAAATCGAGAAAATGTCAATCCCTGTATGTACATTTTGACCTATTCGGTCTCATCAGCAAGGTTATAGACATGGGAGACTGCTCCGTGTGTGACTCGAAACCTCGACTCCCATGTATATAACCTTGCTGATGATTTACCACATATCATCCTCGCTGGGTCATTTAACGCAATAGCTCTTGAGTAAACATATCCAAAGTTGTAATAATTAAATTGTCATGTTGTAGTATATCTACAGGTCCTGCTAGTATGAATAATCTGCGTAAAGTTTAGAAAAAATCTAAATGATAGGTTTGAAGAAAAAAATTTTTCAGAAACAAATTTATTTTTACCCATAGATGGTATTCTCACAGGTACTACGACTCCGGGTCTGAGGGAACCTAGGAGCAATGATATGAAGGGGTGTTCCACATTCCTCGGGCCTCAAGAATTGAAACCTCACCATCAGATACAGTTTGTCATTCACAGGACATGATGACACTAAGCCACCACCTTCTAGCACATATGATAAAAAGAGTTTGGGGGTTGCCATGAAGACAATAGGGTTAGGATAATCATATAAATGCTAGGGCTTGATATGACCGCCCCATTAGCCTAAGGACCAAAGTGGAGTGTTGCATGTCATGAACTGCTCAGTCACCAGGATTCTGTCTTTAAACATAACGGGTCACATTTGAGGGTTTCTGCAGAGGTTCAGTCGGCGTATTCTAAAGCCGCAGCCGACATTCTGTTGACCATTACATTTGTCTCACTTTCAACTTCTGTTCGGAGAATTAATTCAAATAACGTGGAATTGAGTTTCCATTTATGCGCTTTAAAAAAAGAACATATTTTAGTTTTCATTAATATAAATGTTGATAATAGTGTATTAATTTCGTTCTTTATCTAAAAAAAAAGAACAATTTGTTCACTTGTTCTTTTAATAAAATAATAACAAAACATATCACAACAGTTCACTACACTTAATGAACACCACATGTTCGAACATATTGAAGTTGTGTTCTATTTTAGAGGCCCCTATGCTGCACTGATATGTTCCGACATATGGCACTCATTATATCTGTAGATCTATTCCAGTCAACGATACAAACTTATTGAAGAAAAGAAAGGAATAATCTTTTTTTTTTAATACAGGGTGGCCTAAAAGTATGTGGACCTGTCCTGGCTGGTAAGTGAATATTCCGTAGGAGTTACCTTCTCTAGACCATTCATCCTTTATTAAACTACGTGAGACGAAAAGCCGTATTATACACTTTGACAAGATTTATGCGGCGAAGTAGAAGTCACGATAGGACCATTTAGATAAAATGATAATACTTTTAGTTCATAAATATTCCCCTTTTATTTTTTTATAAGCAATAAATACACTTTTTTGAAATTACATTAAAATAAGTTTTCTGTGGATTTTTGAGATGAGGCTTGATGATTACTGTCATTTGTATTATTCGGACTATTGTCCTCATCTTCATTGTTATCTGTACAACGTTTCGGCCGATGTGCCCTCCAGCATTCTTCGAGTATTTCTTATCGGACTCGGGAACCATCTCGGATTCAGAAACCTTCTTTTGGAACTCGGAAACCTTCTTGTCGTAATTGGGAACCTTCTTGTCGTAATCGAGAAATATCTCAAGAAAACTGGAGGATATATCGACCGAAACGTTGTACAGTACATATAACAATGAAGATGGGGACCATGGTCCGAATAATACAAATAATACTAAAATAGATTTTGTAAATAGCTTCATTCAAATAGCTACTATTTTCTTCTTATTAATTTGTAATGTATTCTTGCTTATTCCTTCAATTTTTCTCATAGATCGTGGCCTTTAATTGCTGGATTTTTCAGGGTTTACGATATTCCCTGTCTTTCAGATATCCCCAGCGGAAAATACTTGTATTGTGTTAGAATAGCATTTAATTCTAGGGCTAACAGCAACAAGTAAATGAATTAAAACTTAGTTTAATTCTAACAATTCATTAACGAGCAAATAAAACAATGAGTAACTATATAAAGTCCTTCCTGTGTATAAAGTTGAGTTTAAGGAACTGGTGGAGATATCTGGTATCTTAGGGTGATTTCTTGGAAAGGATTAAAGTCCCTGCCTCGTCGGATCTGGTCCGGGATTTCTTCTAGTGACGTTTTGTATTTTGCGTTAAAACGTCTGGGTTCATCATGAGATTGGTATATCCAATCACCGAAAGCCTCTCTCTCACTTAACTCCACACACAGGAATTACCATTTTACTGACCGAACACTTGGAACCGATAGATACGTTGAAGGCTAACTGAATTTTGAGTAGCTAGAAATTATTCTACTTCCATACATTAGCTTGGAGAGCTCCATCATTTGGCGAGCTGTATGGGCAGTAACTCTATCTTACTGCCAACATATCTCTGTTTTCTTCGAACCGGCGGAATAAGTTGTGTTCCTTGTTAGAGGAAGGTTGTCTGATGCCAAAATTACAAGTGTCATAATATATATATATATATATATATATATATATATATATATATATATATATTTAGTAAATGAAGAAAAACTCTAAACTTGCTTCATTACAATAATTTATTTTCAACGTTATTAATACGCATCTTCAGGATATCTCTTCTCTT
>CM042161.1:51476986-51493732 GCA_023376005.1 Doryteuthis pealeii | reverse complement strand
ACACAAACGAGAGGTACCCAGAAAATAGTTTGATTGTAAAAATAACTATCAACATTACCCGGAAGAAAACAATTTTTGGAAAAAGAAAAGACCAGATAATCGTACAACCAAAAATAATCTATTGGTACAATATTTGGCCAAAAGATTTAAAAAATTATATATATATATATATATATATATATATATATATATATATATTCATCAAAACCGCCAGGAAACTAAAGCTAATAAGTAAAAAGTGCTCAATACCTAAGTAGAGCAAATAATAAAGATAAATCTAATGAGTCAGATAAACCTACTAAAAGTTTCGCTTAATGCTCTTCAGGGCTAAGATCTGACTCTTAGACTCGGATCTTAGCCTGGAAGAGCAATAACTGAAACATTTAGTAGGTTTATCTGACCTATTAGATTCATATATATATATATATATATATATATATATATATATATATATATGTGTGTGTGTGTGTGTGTGTGTGTATATTGCATTTTTTAGATTTTTTTAATCGTTGTCCTCATCTTTTTTATTATATACACAAAGTTTCGGCCGATGTACCATTCGGAACATTATGGAACCCACAAACTTTCTTATAAATGCGGACAACAGACCAAAATATCTGAATAATACAAATTATCAAGCCTCATCTAAAAAAATGACATAAATAATATCGATGTATATATATTGATACATACGAGTTGATTAGGGTAAATAGACATATAGATAAAAATTCTAGGATAGACTAATAGAAAGAAACAGAATGATATATATATATAAAATTAAAATAAGTCAACGGGGCGACCTAAAGTCGGTTAGCGAGGAGTCTATCCCTTTTCATAGCGCTAGAATGATATTGTTTTTTGGGTCTGAGGTGGAGCGCCACACCTACCATAAGCTCCTTACTTTACCGCACAGATCCCAGTGCTACTCATACGCTGAGTTGGCGAGGACCGGTATCGAACTAGGAACCTTGTGGTTTCTAGCCGAACGCTCTACCGACTGAGCTAACCACATATGCATATATATATATATATATGTATGTATATATATATATGTACATGTATATATAGAGAGACGTGAAGAGAGAGAGAGACAGAGAGAGAGAAAGAGACAGAGAGAGAGAGAGAGAAGCCTTACACATACACAAACATATACATAGATACGAAAAGAGGATAGACTGTCTTCTCAAGGAAACCAGTGAGGGAGAAGAAAAAATCTGAATTAAAAGCCTGATGTGGGTTTTGCAATGTATACTGTGGTGTATTGGTCCACCATTTCAAAATTTCTGGTTATATATATATATATATAGTTATTTACTAAGCTTAGCTTAGATGTGGTACAAAGTCAGAAATATGGGGTCTCCAGTAAAAATTGAACTTACTACCAATGGTCTGCATATTTAGCTTGCTAACCATTACAATACATGAAGTTCCTGGTATATATATATATATATATATATATATATATATATATATATATATATGTAAACAACTTTTAGCTATTTTCAGCCGACAGTATTTGGAGAATATGTGCTTTTTAATTTTAGTCAGACCTAATTTTTGAAAGTTAATTCATTTATGTTTAATTAGGCGGGATTTAAACTACTTAAATGTGAGGCTAAACAAATCGAGAAAAATCAATCTCTGAATATATATTTCGACCTATTAGGTCTCATCAGCAGAGTTATAGATACAAAGACCGCCTAGCGTGTGACTCGAACCCTTTGTGCCGAAACGGCACGCCGGTATCTTACCATCACGCCAAACAGAAATCGCAATTTTAACTCGCTTTGTTTAGGTATTAGTAGCATACTA
This sequence comes from Doryteuthis pealeii, assembly GCA_023376005.1. Classification (NCBI taxonomy): domain Eukaryota; kingdom Metazoa; phylum Mollusca; class Cephalopoda; order Myopsida; family Loliginidae; genus Doryteuthis; species Doryteuthis pealeii. The sequence goes on along the minus strand of CM042161.1, from coordinate 51,491,920 downwards.
TATTCCACTTTGGAGACTTTATCGCACGACGCAAATGTAAACAACTTTTAGCTATTTTCAGCCGACAGTATATTTGGGAGAATATGTGCTTTTTAATTTTAGTCAGACCTAATTTTTGAAAGTTAATTCATTTATGTTTAATTAGGCGGGATTTATATATATTATATATATATATATATATACATATGTGTGTGTGTGTGTGTGTGTGTGTGTGTGTGAAAAAATGTATATAAACCTAGTATATTCTTTGTCAAAATGTATAACTGAGGATTTTTTTTCTGTTCAGTGAAGCACAAATGGTCACAACGCTGGAGGGATGTTATGAAATGTTTTAAAAGATATTCATTTTTATCAAATTATTTTCTGTTTTTTTTTTGAGATTACATTAGATATTTCCCATGTCCTCATTTTATATCAACTACAAGTGTTGGAGTAGATAACAAATTGTCGACTTCGTTAGAAAGTAAAGAAAAGAAAAACTCTCATTTTCCCGCCCGAATACTGGGGAGGGTGAGTAAAAACTTACACAATATTTTGGTTTGTTTTTCTTGTGTTGAAATGGAATATTCACACACACACACACACACACACCTCTCTCTCTCTCTCTCTCTCTCTCTCTCTCTCTCTCTCTCTCTCTCTCTCTCTCTCTCTCTTCTTCTCTCTCTCTCTCTCTCTCTCTCTTCTCTCTCCTCTCCCTCTCCTCTCTCTCTGCCTCTCTTCTTCTCTCTCCCTCTCTGCTCTTCTCTCTCTCTCTCTCTCTCCTCTCCCTCTCTCTCTGCCTCTCTTCTTCTCTTCTCTCTGCCTCTTCTCTCTCTTCTCTCTCTCCTCTCCCCTCTCCCTCTCTCTCTGCCTCTCTCTTCTCTCTCCTCTCTGCCTCTTCTCTCTCTCTCTCTCTCTCTTCTCTCTCTCACCTATGTGGGCTGACTATATATATAGTGAGCACGGTATTATGCTGGACTGGCTTCGAGGATTAGTAGCGTACTTCATTATTTCTTCTATACAATAATACACACACATTCGCACACGCAAACACGCACACACGCAAACACGCACATTATATTTTCTATGCAAACCACGTATCAGATATTTTGTCAGATCACAATTTAAACATTCACAGACAATGTAGTGTTCGTCACGTCACATACGACAAGAAAAATCAATCCCTGACCAAGGGTGATGGTAGGTGATGGAAAGTAGAAAATGTCCGAAGTATTAGTTCGAAGGAAGAATGTCCCATAAATAATGTCATCACATTCCAAACGTCTGTCTTATTGTATCTCTCGGCAATAAAACCCTTTATCTTAAATCTACGAACGTATTGATTGGTTCTTCCACCTGACTACAATTTTGTTTGATTGTATCCCTTTTAAGGGCAACAATATGTTTTGTTTTACCACATATCTTCAGTTACAATATTAGAGCAGGAACCTAATATATATATATATATTATATATATATATATATATATATATATATATATATATTATATATATATGGAGGATATGTGCTTAATTGAAGTCATATCTAATTTTGAAAATTAATTAGTTAATAATTAATGAATTTTTGGCGGGCATATATGTTCAAATATAAGGCTAAAATCGAGAAAATGTCAATCCCTGTATGTACATTTTGACCTATTCGGTCTCATCAGCAAGGTTATAGACATGGGAGACTGCTCCTTGTGTGACTCGAAACCTCGACTCCCATGTCTATAACCTTACCACATATCATCCTCGCTGGGTCATTTAATGCAATAGCTCTTGAGTAAACATATCCAAAGTTGTAATAATTAAATTGTCATGCTGTAGTATATCTACAGGTCTTGCTAGTATGAATAATCTGCGTAAAGTTTTTGAAAGAATCTAAATGATAGGTTAGAAGAAAAAAATTTCAGAAACAAATGTTATATTTAAACCAAAGATGGTATTCTCACAGGTACAACCACTCCGGGTCTGAGGGAACCTAGGAGCAATGATATGAAGGGGTGTTCCACATTCCTCGGGCCTCCAGAATTGAAACCTCACCATCAGATACAGTTTGTCATTCACAGGACATGATGACACTAAGCCACCGCCTACTAGCACATATGATAAAAAGAGTTTTGGGGGTTGCCATGAAGACAATAGGGTTAGGATAATCATATAGATGCTAGGGCTTGATATGACTGCCCCATTAGCCTAAGGACCAAAGTGGAGTGTTGCGTGTCATGGACTGCTCAGTCAACAGGATTCTGTCTTTAAACATAACGGGTCACCACCCGGACCTAAAGCTGGTCTCATTTGAGGCGTTCTGCAGAGGTCCAGTCGGCGTATTCTAAAGCCCCAGCCGACATTCTGTTGACCATTACATTTGTCTCGCTTTCAGCTTCTGTTCGGAGAATTAATTCAAATAACGTGGAATTGAGTTTCCATTTATGTCGCTTGAAAAAAAAAAGAACATATTTTAGTTTTCATTAATATAAATGTTGATAATAGTGTATTAATTTCGTTCTTTATCTAAAAAAAAGAACAATTTGTTCACTTGTTCTTTTAATAAAATAATAACAAAACATATCACAACAGTTCACTACACTTAATGAACACCACATGTTCGAACATATTGAAGTTGTGTTCTATTTTAGAGGCCCCTATTCTGCACTGATATGTTCCTACATATGGCACTCATTATATCTGTGGATCTATTCCAGTCAACGATACTAATTTATTGAAGGGAAGAAAGGAATAATCCTTTTTTTAAATACAGGGTGGCCTAAAAGTATGTGGACCTGTCCTGGTTGGTAAGTGAATATTCCGTAGGAGTTACTGTTTTATTGTCCTCGCCCGGAAGAGGGAACTTCCGGCTGAGGGACAAAGAGAAAGATAAAAATATATATTTAAAAAGAAAGAGAAAGCAGAAGAGGTGGTTTCCGGCCAAGGAAGCAGGGTGAAGATAAAGAAACATATAACAAAGGTCCGTTAGCAGATCAAAAAGATAAAGATGTGTAGGCGTGTCGTCAATACAAAAAGTCAGAGGGTCAAGCCGACAGCATTCAGACGCCAGCCGGCAGCGGAAAGGACACTTCACGTCTCCCGTCAGCAACCACCCCTCGTGCACTCATTGTAAGCTCTGTGTCTTCACCACCCACACACCGAAGAAAATAAAGAAGGGCCCTCTTTTGTACATACGTATCTGTTGTTATTGAAGTCCAGTAGTCGGTCGTAGCTGACTACTAACATACATCGCTTTGGGTACAGTGAAAACCCCAGTACTAATGTACACGATTGAGAGTAGCGAAGAAGGCGCTATATAACATATAGAATTTGATGCCAGTATACAACATTACCTCCCCTTTGACCATTCATCCCACTGTTTACATCTGCTGCTGCTTCGTTACTGGAAACTACGTGAGATGAAAAGCCGTATTATGCACTTTGACAAGATATATGCGGCGAAGTAGAAGTCACGATAGGACCATTTAGAAAAATTATAATCCTTTTAGTTAATAAATATTCCCCCTTTTTTTTATAAGAAATAAATACACTTTTTAGAAATTACATTAAAATAGGTTTTCTCTGGATTTTTTAGATGAGGCTTGATGATTAGTGTTATTTGTATTATTCGGACTATTGTCCTCATCTTCATTGTTATCTGTACAACGTTTCGGCCGATGTGCCCTCCAGCATTCTTCGAGTATTTCTTATCGTACTCGGGAACCACCTCGGACTCGGAAACTTTCTTTTGGAACTCGGGAACCTTCTTTTGGAACTCGGGAACCTTCTTGTCGTAATTGGGAACCTACTTGTCGTAATCGGGAAATATCTGAAGAAAACTGGAGGATATATCGACCGAAACGTTGTACAGTATATATAACAATGAAGATGAGGACAATAGTCCGAATAATACAAATAATACTCAAATAGATTTTGTAAATAGCTTCATTCACATAGCTACTATTTTCTTCTTATTAATTTGTAATGTATTTTTGCGTATTCCTTCAATTTTTCTCCTAGATCGTGGCCTTTAATTGCTGGATTTTTCAGGGTTTGTTACGATATTCTATGTCTTTCAGATATCCCCAGCGGAAAATACTTGTATTGTGTTAGTATAGCATTTAATTCTAGGGCTAACAGCAACAAATAAATTAATTAAAACTTAGTTTAATTCTAACAATTTATTAACGAGCAAATAAAACAATGAGTAACAATATAAAGTCCTTTCTGTGTATAAAGTTGAGTTTAAGGAACTTACCGGCGTACTGGTGAAGATATCTGGTATATTAGGTTGATTTCTTGGAGAAGATTAAAATAGCTGCCCCGTCGGATCTGGTCCGAGATTTCTGCTAGTGACGTTTTGTATTTTGCGTTAAAACGTCTGGGTTCATCATGTGATTGATATATCCAATCACAGAAAGCCTCTCTCTCACTCAACTCCACACACAGGAATTACCATTTTACTGACCGAACACTTGGAACCAATAGATAGGTTGAAGGCTAACTGAATTTTGAGTATCTAGAAATTATTCTACTTCCATAAATTAACTTCGAGAGCTCCATCATTTGGCGAGCTGTATGGGCAGTAACTCTATCTTACTGAGACCATATCTCTGATGTTTTCTTCGAACCGGCGGAATAAGTTGTGTGTTACTTGTTTAGAGGATGGTTGTCTGAACACAGAATTACAAGTGTCATATATAATATATATATATATATATATATATATATATGGTGAATGTTTTTAAACAATCATATTTTGAATTTTAAATCCACTTTATATATATATATATATATATATATATATATATATATACCACCCCTTCCGCACGAGCAGGATATGACACAAGGTCAATTTCTTAAGCAGAGTTCAACAGGTTTGTATTCAGAGTTTTCCATCTCGTAGACCGGTTGCCTAACCAATATGCCCTACTATATATCCATAGCTGGAGGAGAGTAGGATTCCTACCTTTCCCATGGGTATTAGCGGTAAGGGAAAAGCAATTAGCACGTTCACGATTTGAACTCGGGGTGACGACTCCATTTCCCATGACTTTAGCCATTACACCACGCGCTTCCACTTTTTATACAGTGTACGTATTTACTCAACTCAAGAAGCATGTGGCCCAAGGTCAATTTTTAGAGGAATACAGCTGGCTTGAATTCAGAGTTTCATTCTCCTATGCCTTACCAATTCCAAAGAATCCAACCCACCCGACTATTTACCAATATCTGGAGTTTCTAACATAAATAGCTTTGAGGTCATGCAATTGATTTTTAGATGAAATTATATTATTTTTACTAGCATAAAATGCTCTGTAGGCAATGGAAAACATATTTTTTGAAAGACATTGCCTGAGGAGAGTAGGAGTTACAAATTCAATCTCAGAGGGTTTGTATCACAAGTGTTATGGTTTAACGATCATCGTATTTATTTTGGCGCGAAAAATTCGGAAGGTAACAAAGGACTTTTCCGGAGGAAGTTAAAAAGCGGAAGCGAGGACTTCCGGTCGGAGAGACAAAGGGGTTAAGATGCCGGAAATAAATTTGATCGTTGATAAAACGCGAACAAAGGAGGCGCGTAGGCGTTTGAGATATACAAAAGGCAAGACGGTTCGACCCGAGCGAACAGGCAGGAGGAGACGGCGAACGGAGTGACCGACGCTCACGGTCCATTGCTGCCATCGGGCAGTGAGGCGCGCCGACCACCTTCCACCTCCCGATCGCCAGCCTGCAACATTAGTAGTTTCCATTGTCAAGCTCACTACCCACACGCATCACGAGGGAATTAAAGAAATACAAAGTTCAATCTCCTACTACATACAGCATTGTGTCTTCGTTAAGCGACCCCTACATATATCGTCTAAGGGCTAGTGACGATATCCGCTACGATACGTACGCTGATTTAGCAGCGTGAGTTTGAAGAAGCCGCTATATAACATATATAGAATTTGATGCCAGTATATAACATATACGATTTAGTGCCGGTAAAGAAGGCGCTATGCAACACAAGTAAATAAAATCATCAAATTTATTAAAGGAGTAAGAAAATAAACAATTTGAAATGGAAACTTAGTTCTTCATCACTTAACTAAAATGTTGAGTGCGTCTATAAATTATTAATTAAATAATTATTTTTAATACTTTACACATAAATTTTACTCAAAAATGTAGGTATTCATTTATTTGTAAACTTTTTAGTTAACCACTTGTTAATGATAAAAAGGGTCGAGACTAAAAAATAATTTAAACCTTTTTACTCAATTTTTGAGTATATATACTACCAGGTTGTTTTTTTTATTCTGCTTATTGACAGTCTTATGTATTGTGACATAAGCAGTGACATAGTTTTGGTTACAGACAAATAGAGACTGAATCTCCATTATTAATAGATTTGCAACTGTGTCGTGGATTTCTCCATAATTAACCTCCCAGAGTTATTTTCCAAAGATTAAACACACACAAAAAAGATTATTGTAAAAAAGTTATTCCAATTTTACATAGTCTAGTGGCTTTTGGGCCACACTATAGATAAGTGCCAGAAAGTATTTTTTAATAAAAAAAAATACTTATTTTCGAATGTCTGGGTTTGATAATCTTTTTCACAATAGAAATTGGGAGCTGAGACAATCTCAGCTGGCGGAAGTACAGCTGGTTTCAATTCAGAGTTATCAATGCCACACAACCCAACCTACCTATTTACCGATACCTGGAGTTTCTAACACAAAAAGCTTAGTCCAAGATTTGTATTCTGCTTACCAATTCCATTTCCTACAATATTAAGTGTATATGCGAGTTTTCTCTCTCTCTCTCTCTCTCTCTCTCTCTATCTATCTATCTATCTATATATATATATATATATATATATATATATATATATATATATATATAATGGTCATTCAATAAATGAGATGACTTGACTATAGAAAACATTGTTTACAGTTGCAGGTTTTCCAACAAAATCAATAGTCATGGTTCATTTTTTGTGTTCATAATTGTAATGTGATTTTAGATTTTATGGTTTGGTCTGGTTTGATTTGGTTTTGTTTTACGGCATATCAACCTCAGTGGGTCATTTAATGCCGATAAAGTTTTGAAATAAATCAATTCTTAATGGATAATACAAATTCTTTTTATAAATACATTTTTCTAGTTAACCCACAGATGGAAGATTTTATGGGTACTCTGACTTAATATTTTATCGAGAACTTTTTCAGACAAAAATTATCTTATTTGCATTTTATCTATTATTATTACACATAACACACACACACACACACACAGAGAAGAGAGAGAGAGAGAGAGAGAGAGGAGAGAGCTCTAATAGGGATTAATGAAAATCCTTGTATGTGTTTATAAGTTTACACCTAAAAGAGCATACAGTATGATACAGGATTTCGATGATCCCAAACAGAATCATCCCTTTCTTACTAGTCATTTGGATATCTTATATTTATATATATATATATATATATATATTATATATATATATATATATATATGCGCGCGCGCGCGTGTGTGTGTGTGTGTGTGTGTGTGTGTGTGTGTGTGTGTTAATCTGAAACACAAAATGTGTCCGGTTGTAAAGGGAAACTGTCATTGCTGGCGAATTGGGAATCTTTAGAAAATCCCGGAGAGAAGGCTCCCGAGTCCAACAGGAAAAAACTGAAGAAGGCCGAAGAGCACATCGACTGAAGCGTTGTACAGATAACAATAATTATAAGAACAATAGTCCAAATAATCCAAATAATACTAATTATCAAAACTCATCTCAAAATTGCCGAGAAATAAAGAGACTTTTGACTCGTACTATGAGGCATACTTTAGTCTGGCACAACCCCAGAAATATGTGCCATCCAATAAGAATCATTACTTAATGGCCTTGTACCTGTCTCTTTTGTTTTATCCTTTTATTATTATTATTTTTATAATAATCCAAATAATACTAATTATCAAGCCTCATCTCAAAAATTCAGAGAAATAGAAAGACCTTTAACACGTACTATGAAACATAACTTAATCTGGCACAGGGCCAGAAATGTGTGGCACCAACATAAGAATCATTTCTTAATGACCTTGTACCTGTCTCTTTTGTTTTTTGTTTTTTCATTTATTATTATCATTTTTATTATAATCCAAATAATACCAATTATCAAGCCTCATCTAAAAAAATTCAGAGAAATACATTTTTTGTTATTGAGAAAGAAAATCGAATTTAATCAATTTATCAAAAGTAGACAGACTAACCCTAAAACTAGCCATCAAGATCGAAACAAATCAGCTTTCTGGGGTCAGCGTAAAATTCATGCTTTTTACGAATTGATATTTTACAGTCAAGACATTTGTTGCCAGTAATCTAGGGCTGAGAGGATTGACATATTGTGGGTGAGGCTGATGTGTTTGAAGAATAAATTTGCTGAACCCTAAAATGGAAAAATCAAAGAAACAGTGGAATTATTAATAGCAACATTCGTCTGTTACATAATAAATACACAGTGGACCTGATTTTTTTCTTTTCCTTTCTGATGAATAGGTTGTACATTTTCCCTTTCTTTCCTCCCAATCAAAAGACATTGAGGTAGCACACACACACACACACACACACACACACACACACACACACATATATATATATATATATATATAATATATATATACACACATATATATATATATATATATATATATATATATATATATATATATATAGCCAGAAGCAAAATCCGACTGAATTTTCATTAGTCCGACTCCTTAACTCTAGGGCGTCTGTAGTTGTCAATAAGGGGTGAACATTTGACTGATAAGTATATACATCCGTAGATGTATGTTACTGTCTCCAGAGAACTCAACACTGAGTGCTGAAAGTTCGTTTATACTCTTTATCTCTCTCCCTCTCTCCCTCTCTCTCTCACTCTCTCTCTCTCTCTATATATATATATAATATATAATATAACCCTTACTATATATATAAAATATATATATATATATATCATTGTCCATGATATAATATATATATATATATATATATATAATATATATATATATATATTATATATTGGTCAAGTATAATATATATTGATATAGTTAATATATAATTATAATATATATATAAAGATAGAGAAGTGAAGGCGAATGCATATACTACTGTAGATATAATATTCTGTGCTCAGTTGGCCGAGCATTCGCCCTGGAATCGTAATATTCTAGGATGATACCCGACCTCACCAACTCAGCGTATCAATAGCATAGCTTGGGTAATCTGACCTGTGTGGTAAAATGGCGAGTTGACGGTAGGTGTGGTGCTCTACCTCTTCAAAAACAATCCCTCTGTCCAGCACTAACGATAAGGGGATAGATTCCCTTGCTTTTTGGTTGATTCCGAAAAAAACCTCGCCCCACCGACTGACTTTATACATGTACTAGAAGCGGCTACCCGGCGTTGCCTGGGTAAAAAATTAGTCTCACAAATCCATTATTATTGAATCGCGAGTTCGATCCTTGTAGTATGCCCCATTAAAATCCCCATGTAAAAACAAAAGACGTTGAGTTGATCCAGCTACTCTGGAAATAAAAATTAAAGTCTACTATTTAAAATATTAAATGCAAATAAAGTTATGCTATTATCATTTAAAATGTATTTTTTAAGTATCTTCATGAATATAAATCAAACCTTCAGTATTTTTGCTCAAAACCCAAGAACTGGTGATATCTATTGTGTATATATATTCATTTTGTTATTAATTGTATTATTTCCGAAGTTTCCTCCGGACATACACATACACACAACTGCCCTTTATATATGTATAGATAGATAGATGTACGTGAAAATTTCAGATTTAATTCATTAAGATGCATTTAATATGCGTATATTGAAATATATATAATCGCATTGTGGTTGATGAATATGTAGATAAAAAGATAGAAATGTTACTATAAATATTAATGCTGATATTTAGGTCATTTTGAACAGATCAAGATTGATAGATAAATAAAATGATATAGATCGATACGAAAAAACCACAAACCCAAAATTCCAAAGTATACATTAATAGACTTTAGAAAATTAGCGTACAAAGTCCACAGCAAAAGATTTGTGTTATTTTTTTTATTTATTCTTATTTATTTAGGGAATGTGGCTGTCTTAGAGCGTTTTTTTTTAAAAGAGGTTTGGTTGAAATAAATATTTATAATAACCAACACGACCGGATTTTATGTTTTTCTTTTTTTAATTTAAAAATATTGTTCAGTATATAATTGTCAAATTGTTATGCATTGAGCTCTCCCCCTCCCCCCAAAAAGCTTTCTAATATGTTTATATGTAGGAAAAAATTATACATAAAAGATCATACCCAAATGCTTAAAAGTATTGACATATAAAATTGTTTCCCCTGATCATAACATCCTGTGTTTGTTATATTTTTAAAATATTTTCTTCTATGTGTCCGTGTGTGTGTGTGTGTGTGTGTATGTGTGTGTGTGTGTGTGTTCAAAAATATAACAGACACAGGATGTTACAATCAAAGGAAATATTTTATATGTCTATACTTAAGTATTTCGGTTTATGATAAACCTTCATCAGGACAATGCAAAATAAATTTTTGAAAACATTTTCTTCACATATTGATTAATTTCCTCATCGTATTTCCATATATATATATATATTATATATATATATATATATATATATATATATAAATATATATATAGAGAGAGAGAGAGAGAGAGAGAGAGAGAAGAGAGAGAAAGAGAGAGAGAGAGAGAGAGAGGGGGAGAGAGAGAAAAGAAGTTCTGATTGAAAATAATCATTCCCGCCAACAGCTCATCTAGTCTTTTGGACTTATTGAGAGGGATGGAGTGAGAGAGAAAGAGAGAGAGAGAGAGAGAGAGAGAGAAGAGAGAGAGAAAGGTACGAAAAGACTAGATTATACAGATTGACAGATAGATATTCGTACATATGTATATTTTCCTGTACGAGCAGGATGCGACACAAGGTCAATTTTTAAGCGGAGTTTAGCAGGATTGAATTCAGATTTTTTTCTTCACCTCAACCAATTGCCATACCAAGATTAAGGAGACAAGATTGCCATACTATTTACTCATAACTGGGGGAATATAATTAGATCTATACCATTACCAATATATAAGTGCTATGTGAAACGCAAATAGCCTTGTTCAGAAATTGAACTTGGTTCGGCGTGTCTGCTTTTTAACGACAATAACTATTACACGACAATCTCCTTCATATTCGTAGTTTTTAAAGCATCGTCGAAATGCATCAAAGGAGGAAAATTGGTGATGTTACACCAGTATCCTTACAGATTTCGGGTTTCGAGACATTATATCTGTTCCACTGGAAGACCTGACATGTATTTAGGCTGCCTTCTCTCCGGATTCGCTCTGTGTATTTTACGAATAGATCATAAGTTCTTATATATTGGCCCAGAAAACGCGTGGTGTAATGGTTAAAGTATTGGGGAATGGGCTCGTCACACCGAGTTCAAATTCTGGACGTGGGTATTGCATTTCACTTAGCGCTAATACCCTTGGGAAAGGTATGAATCCTACTCTTGCTGAGTTGACGAGGGCCGGTATCGAACCAGGAAGAGTGTGATTCCAAGCCGAACACCGGCCCTAAGAGGTTAGGGAATTAAGGACATAGTACATTTATATTTATATTTTTGTGATGAACGGATGCTCTCCACGCCACAGAGCGCCAGAACTGGAGCATTAGTTGGAGCTGCGTGTACAATGATTAGAGTAATAGGAAATTGATTCATCGACCCGAATTCAAATCCGGGACGAAGCTACAGTTTATATAGCGCTAATACTATTGGGAAAGCTATGAATCCAATTACTCTCCCTCCATCTCTGGGTAAATAATAGGGCAGACTGGGCTCTTTAAACTTGGTTATGCAACCGGTCTAGGAGAAGAAAAACTCTGATTTCAAACCTGTTAAACTCCGCTTAAGAAATTGACCTTGTGTCACATCCTGCTCGTGCGGAGGGGTTGGTAAATAAATATATATATATTGGCCCAGGGATATGTAACAGCCACGCAGAGACTTGCTCGGTACTTTTATAATATAGGAGACTTAAAGGAAATACTTAAATAAAAGTTAGTCATTAAATAAGTACGCACTTTATTATACTATTTCTCTGAATGTTTGAAATGAGGCTTGAAGGTTAGTATTATCTGCATTATTCGGACGATTGTCTCCATCTTTATTGTTATTTGCCGAAACGTTGTACAAATAACAATGAAGATGGGGACAATAGTCCAAATTACGCAGATAATACTAAGCACTTTATTATGTTTTAGAGGGTGTCGTCAGTGATGTTAATGCTTGGTTCCTCGTACATAAAACTACGTATGCAAATATGAGTGAGCATGTCTATAAGTGAATCAGGGAGAGTGCATATATGTTTAAAGTAAGCTATTCTAAATAGGTAAATCATTAAGTCTATCACCTCGTCCTGGAAGAATAGTTTATTTCATTAACGAAACTAGCAAAAAATACACCCTTCGAGCGGTGTAAAAATATTTTTTGAAAGATATTGTCTGAGAGGGGGAAATAAATTAAATAAAACGTTTAATATATTTTTTTAATTAATTAACAGCATCATATTAACTCCACTCCACTGAGATATTTGTTTTGTTTTACGACATTTAATGTTTCTAAAAATTATTGATTTAATTATTCCGACTCCTATTTTACAGAAAAAAAACCCGTACAAGTATAATATATAATGTTCGGATTTCATAGAATGAAATAAGGGAGGGGCTCGACCAAGTAAAAAAAAAAACAATATTTCCCCGAATATATTTTAGGAAAAACAATTCTAAACACAAATTCATCTAAAGATAAAAAAAAAAAAATTTCGTGAAAATGTCTGTCTTAATTGATTTTTCATAGAATAAAACATACTGTGAGGTAAGGAGTGACGTAGTTTCGGTTACAGACAAAAATAAACCAAATCTCCATTACTAATAGATATTTACGCTTCTAGATATTCTTCTTCCTTGTCAATGCACATAACCCAACACTTCTCCATTGATCAAATTGATCGAACATACAAAATGAAAAGTTCAGCTAAAAATTCATCAAATAACAATGTCATGCTACAGACCGTAAGTTTTCCTCAACATACAGAACAAATGCAATTGTTTCAATAAATTCTCACACGCAACCCGCACAACAAAAATGTGTCTGCATATATATATATATATATATATATATATATATATATATATATATATATATATATATACTTTATACTCTCTGCCAGTGCATAATTTATTATTCCGCGTGTTAATTCGTTGCTTTTAAAGTCCATTGACGTCATTTCAACAATACTTGATAAACGACATCCAAATGACCTCCAAACTGCTTCTTCTACTTAAACGGTAGCCAGGGCAACTCTCACTCTGGAGAGAGAATTCTAGACCTCACGACCGTCGGCCCATCGCTCTATAAATTTGGTAATTCATCGGTGCTTCATAACAATACGTCTGACTTGCTGACTGCGAAAGACTAAAACCAAAGAATATTTATCGAATTGTTTCGAGAAGTTCAAACGTTAAATGTCCGCTTATTCCTATATATTCTTTAACAATTTACCCTCGACTCGTCTTATAATAATTCAATAACTGTCTTTTGTGCCCGCCTGTCTGTTATGGCATAACTCAAGGACGACTAGATCTACGGCCAGTAAATTTGCTGTGGTTACTGATGGCACACACAGCATATTATTTCCAGTAGACTTTGAAAATTTTGAAACTATTTAAGTTTAAAAGAAGCGTGATTTACAGGTCTTATATAATATATATATATATATATATATATATATATATATATATATATATCTTCTATTATAATGGAGATTGTGTGTTTTTCTGTCTGTAACCGAAACTATATCACTACTCATGTCATAATTCCCTTAGTTATTGACATCACATTTTCAATGATTTTATTTTTATTTAAACCTCAATTATTAATAAAATTGTTTTACATTATTAATACTGTATTTACCGCGTACCCCACTTGTACGGGTCAGGCACAAAGTCCCTATTAACGTGGGACCACCCACAAGGCGAAGCTCATGGAGTGGCAGTGAAAAATTGCGTCGATCCCGTCGGCATTCCCCCTCAAGGGGGCGCCTCAGGCACTGGGCAATAAACCCAGCCCTGCCCCTTTAAATCGAGGGGGCAGGTGTTGCCTGGGGGGATGGCCCCTGGGATCGACGCTGTTAATTATATCAATAGTCCAGAGGCTGAAGCCACTGTTGACCATATCAACATGATATTTACCGCGTACCCCACTTGTACGGGTCAGGCACAAAGTCCTATTAACGTGGGACCACCCACAAACCGAAGCTCATGGAGTGGCAGGTGAAAAAATTGCGTCGATCCCGTCGCATTCCCCCTCAAGGGGGGCGCCTCAGGCACTGGGCAATAAACCCAGCCCTGCCCCTTTAAATCGAGGGGGCAGGTGTTGCCTGGGGGGATGGCCCCTGGGATCGACGCCGTTTAATTATATCAATGGTCCAGAGGCCGAAGCCACTGTTGACCATATCAACATGATATTTACCGCGTACCCCACTTGTACGGGTCAGGCACAAAGTCCCTATTAACGTGGGACCCACCCCACAAACCGAAGCTCATGGGAGTGGCAGGTGAAAAATTGCGTCGATCCCGTCGGCATTCCCCTCAAGGGGGGCGCCTCAGGCACTAGGCAATAAACCCAGCCCTGCCCCTTTAAATCGAGGGGGCAGGTGTTGCCTGGGGGGATAGCCCCCTGGGATCGACGCCGTTAATTATATCAATGGTCCAGAGGCCGAAGCCACTGTTGACCATATCAACATACTAATAACTTGCAATTATATTTATATATACAATAAAATAGCAGTTTACAGTGTGAATGGGAAGGCTAATTTGCATATTGATATTAAAAATGTGATTTTAATA
>CM042161.1:51459486-51471986 GCA_023376005.1 Doryteuthis pealeii | reverse complement strand
AAATAACATTTGTGATTTAAATATTGAAAACGGTAAATCTTCTAACGAATTTCTAGGCCAAATGTTGTAAAAATAAGGATTTTAATGCATTTTAGTAGACGATCTTAGATGGACAATTTGATATTTTTGAAAAGTGAAAAATCGACCTACCCTTTTGTACATATCGATATTTAGTATCACAAGTAAAACCAGCAAAACTCCCTTTGGGCGGTGTAAAATTAATTTTTGAAAGTTATTGCCTGAGGTGGGTGGGAGTTAAAGATTCAATGTTAGAGTGTTTGTATCATAAGTAAAATCATCAAATTTATCAAAGGAGTAAAAATAATAATAATAATAATAATAATAATAATAATAATAATAATAATAATAATAATAATCTGAAACGTAACTTAGTTCTGTCCCCCTCAAAATAAAATGTTGCATGCATCTATTAACTATTAATTGAATAATTATTTTGAATATTTTACACATAAATGTTATACAAGATCGTAGATATTAAGTTATTTGTAAATATTTAGTTAACCTCTTGATACTGAAAAAAGGGCGAGTGTAAGAAATAATTGTCAAAATTGATAACAAGGTTGTTATTTATTCTATGTATTGACAATATATTTTGACGTAAGCAGTAACGTAGTTTCGGTTACAGACAATGTTGCTGGAGTTCAGCATCACACCACCTTAAGTACTCCAGCTCCGGATTTGTTTTCGGAGTTTATTCCCCTAGCCTTTCCTTGGGATTAGGTAAAGCTGCAAGGCAGTGATGGATTTATAACAGACTTTTTCTTGTCTTGTCGAACTCCTTACCTTCACGGCCATCAGCAACTGTCAGTCAGAGGTGAACACTTAAATGATACGTACTTACAAAGATGTGTGTTTACATCACCAGAGAACTCAAGTCTGTAAACAACAACAATTACATATATATATATATATATTCATGTTGTATTTTAGGGGTCACACATTTTACAGACGCTGCCGCTTTCAACAACAACAAAGACAAAGGATCCGTTGAACAGTAGCTACATTCATTTGAAAAAGGGAATCTAACGATCCCGAAAATTTATGATAACAAATAATAAAAAATAAGTGAAGCCAGTACTCCATAACATCGAGTTCCTTCATTTATTTTTAAATGCTTCATAATAACAACCAACTTCGACATAAAAAACATAAAAATATACATATATATATATATATATACACCTGCGTACAAACAGGCATGCATTCACGTTTATATACACGTTTATACGTAAAACACGCACGTATGTTTACACATTTTAACGGCACTTCAACGCTTATTGGCTTATTTCCTGCTGACATAATTTGGGCAATTACAGTCTCCAATTACATCGGTCAACAAAAGATATTGCTCTTGAGAAAAGAACGTGGGTTTAATCTGAATCAAATTAACTGATTCCTAATCCATGTTTGAAATTATTGTTAGAGCGTTAGTATTCTGTCCATTGGGGCTCGGTATAAGCTGACAGTATCCTTTGCAGTGGGCTAATTATTTAGTTGGCTTCCCTAGAGGCCAAAAAGTGACACACCGTCGACTTAATGTGGGTTGCCACACAGGATGGAAGACATTCATGCAGAGGTTTTAAACATTACTTGGATTCCATCGACATTACCATTAAGGGGTGCTTCAGACAACGGAGAAATGACTTTTAGAAGTCTTAACAGTTTTAGAAGGGGGCAGATGGTGTCTGTTGAAAAGGTCCCTTGGAATCAAGCTGGTAATTGTAGCTCACCCAACCGATAGGTGAAACTCCTACACAAAGATGCTCTCCCAAAAAGGAATATTCGGGATAGGATACTCAACTAGGGACTGTTGATTACTTTTCCATTGCCACTACCTCAAAGTTCGCTCTGACCCGGAATCAGTAACTGTAATGGTCCCATCTATAGGTCAAATAAATCGATTTGCAAATTATTCATAGTGGAGATTGTTGGGTGGTTGGATTTTATCGCATGTTAACCCTTGTTGGGTTATTTTATGCCGAAAACTTTTTGTTTATTAATTCTTGATGGGCACTGAATGTTTTTTTAAAGATTCATTTGACCACTACATACGATACTGATGATTATTTTCAGAAAGTATGGGTTGGTTGGTCTTTTCTTCGTTTTTAATTTTTCCCCAAATATCAATTTGAAATTTTTTTATTTTGAAAACTGAGTTATCTGGGAGTGGTGAGTTTAGGAATAATAATATATATATATATTATATATATTTATAATAATATATATATATAATATAATATATATATATATATATAGTATTATATATATATATATATATTGGTAAACACAAAAAAAGGAAACATTGAGCTCTCAACTTGAACCTGAACTTTTCAACACCGTGCCATTGGAAGAAAGGACCAGCTTAGAATCAACATAATTCCAAATTACTTGGTACCCCAACAAAGTGTATATATATATATATATATATATATATATATATATATATAAATGAGGGAAAGAGAGCTCATGAGATAAAGTAAGGGGAATATAGTTCAGTTTGGTATGAAAGAATTCAAGATAGAATGTAAGCGAAGGAAAGAGATTTCAGTAGATAATGTATGTGTGGGAAAGAGAGTTTACTAGATAAAGTAAATGAGTAAAAGAGAGTTAAACAGACAAAGTAAGTGAGAAAAAGAGAGTTGAACACATGAAGTAAATGAAGGAAAGAGAGCTCACTAGATACAGTGAGTGAGGAAAAGAGAGTTCAACTGTTAAATGATGCGAGGGAAAATGAGTTAAAAATGAAAGTAAGTGAGAAAAAGAGAGTTCACTAGATATAGTCAGCAAGGAAGAGAGAGTTTACTAGCTACAGTAAGTGAGCAAAAGAGAGTTACAAGTAACTGTAAGTGAGAGAAAGAGAGTTCACAAGTGACAGTAAGTGAGGAAAAGAGAGTTGAACAGATAAAGTAAGTGAGGGAAAAGGAGTTGAAACAAGATAAAGTAAGTGAGGAAAAGAGAGTTTTCACTAGATAAAGTAAGTGAGGGAAAGCGAGTTGAACAGATAAAGTAAGTGAGGGAAAGAGAGATCACTAGATAAAGTAAGTGAGAGAAACAGAGTTCACAAGATACAGTAAGTGAGGAAAAGAGAGTTGAACAGATAAAGTAAGTGAGGAAAAGAGAGTTGAACAGATAAAGTCAGTGAGGGAAAAAGAGTTCACTAGATAATGTAAGTGAGAGAAAGAGAGTTCAACTGTTAAATGACGCGAGGGAATTTGAGTTAAAAATGAAAGTAAGTGAGAGAGAGAGAGAGAGTTCACAAGATATAGTCAGCGAGGAAGAGAGAGTTCACTAGCTACAGTAAGTGAGGAAAAGAGAGTTACAAGTGACAGTACGTGAGTGAAAGAGAGTTCACAAGATACAGTAAGTGAGGAAAAGAGAGTTCACAAGATATAGTAAGTGAGGAAAAGAGAGTTGAATAGATAAAGTAAGTGAGAGAAAGAGAGTTTAAATATTAAATGACGTGAGGGAGAGAGAGAGTTAAAAGTGAAAGTAAGAAAAAGAGAGTTCACAAGATACAGTAAGTGAGGAAATAGAATTCAACAGATAAAGTAAGAGAGGGAAAGAGAGTTCACTAGATAAAGTAAGTGAGGGAAAGAGAGTTCACGTCATAGTATTTGAGGGAAAGAGTGTTTATGGTTAAAAGAATTGTCTTTCCTTTTTCTTTCCAAGTGAAATCTCTTTCTTCAACTTATTATATCTGGTCCACTGTCTTACACTTTCTTTTAAAACGAAATCAATTGAATAGGAATATGTAGAGGCCTTATTGTAGAGGTTCGCAAATGATATTAAAATGACGAGTAAAAATATGACACAGTTTAGGTAGAAAATACAGAGAAATGATAAACCAAATGCATTTGATTAAATGGTAACAAATAAATTTATTCGGAGAATAAATTTGCAATAATCAACAAAATTGAATTTTCAAAAGAAATGTAAAAGTTCGTGTTTAGAGTTTGGAAATGTACGTCAAGAAACATGTAATGTGAAATGTTTATGTAGTCGTCAAAGTTCGATTAGATATGGACTGAAATGAAAATTAAGTTCGTAATATATACCTGATGCAATTGATTCCGGATGTTTAACGAGGTGGTACGAGTGAATGGTAAATTCTAGTAGTCAGCTTGTGACTCAGAAAGGGTGCCGTATTTGTCTTGATGTTAGTGAAACGTCCCCGCAAATATCTATTTGTTTGTTTTTGTCCGGTGTGTATCCTATTTGACAGCGAAATGACGTCTGTATAATTGCTGATTTCTTCTCTGACTTTTATAATTACAAGATGAGATCAAAAAGTAATTAATTTTTTGAGGCGCCGACACGCGGACGTAGTAGTGAGCAATGCTAACCTAAGCCAATTGATTCTGATTTTTATGTAAACATTTGTTATAATCACTTTTCCTTAAGTTTAGGAAAAGGATTGTGTTCGTGTGTTTGCTTTAATCTCTTTTCCTTAAGTTTGGGAAAAGGACTGTGTTGTGTGTTTAATTTATTTTCCTTAAGTTTAGGAAAATAAATGTGTACGCGTATTTATTCTTATTTTGATATAAAATATAGAATTGTATTCTATAAATGAAAAAGAGAAGAAAAACACAAACAAAGAAACAAGATTTTTTTTTAATTCTATGACCCTGTCTTTTTGTTTTATTTTGTGCTATTTTTTATGTCTTTCTGTCATTTCTTTTTTCGTCTTCTTTCAATTAATTTTTCTTTCTTTTTCTTTGTATTTCGTGTTATCTTTTTTACTGCCTCATTCCGACTTTTACCTTTTTCTCTTTCTTTGGTCCATTTTCTTTCTTTTCTTTATTCTTTATATTCGTTTTTCTATCTTCTTTCTTCAGTCATTCATTTTTCTTTTCATTTTCTTTGTATTTTCTGCGGTTTCTTCTTTTCTCATTCCGTCTTTCAATTCTTTATTTTATTTTGTCTAGTTTATTTTTCTCCTTATTCTCCTTGTTTCCACCACCTCATCCGTCCCCCTCGTTTAGTTCCCTCATCATATTCCTTCTTCTTCTTCTTCTTCTTCTTCTTCTTCTTATTATTATTATTATTATTATTATTATTATTATTATTATTATTATTATTAGTTTTCACTTCAGCGTTAGTTGATGGCATTTCACTGGAGTCTGAATGACAACAAGTCTCCACAGGTCTCCAGAACTCTTCTGATGCCGATTGCAGCATTGCAGTAGTCTGGATGGTATCAATTCTTCAGAACCTCTAGTCTTTTTTCCAAGTTTATTGGGGCCGTTCCAAGTGCACCAACTATAATTGGTATCACTTTCACTTTCATATACCACAGCTTTTTCAATTCTCTTGCAAGATCCAGATATTATTATTATTATTATTATTATTATTTATTTCTCATTTTTTTTGTACTTTCTTTCTTTTCTCTTTCTTTTTCACTTTCTCTTCTCTTTTATTTATACATTCACCTGCTCGTTATCATTCTATTTATATAGTCTTTTCTTTTTAGCATCCCACAATTTTGTATATAGTCCCTTCTCTTCTTCCTTTCATTAAAATTAGAATTTCTCTCCTCTCTCTCTCTCTCTCTCTCTCTCTCTCTCCCTCTCTCTTCTCTCTCTCTCTCTCTCTCCTTCGTTCTCTCTTTCTTTCTTTCTTTTTCCTTTCTTTGTAAACATTGTCATTTTGTTTGTTTCAATCAGAGAGACGGCAAGATATACCAGATTATAACATTTAGCTCGGTTCAGAAAAACTTGCATAATTATTTGTAACAAATAAAAAGAGCCGTTGTTTCAACGTTCTAAGTCACGCCGTCGCGCGTGATTCTCGTTCAAGACGAGGCCTCACCAAAAATCGAGACAGAAAGACACGCGTCTGTCATACATGTCAGTTTGAAGTAAAGAGGTTAATCCTCCAAGCCCGCCCACCCGGGCGCCAACATGTCAACGATGACACGTGACTATAAAGCAATTTGTCCCCTGCCCGTCGGCAAAACGGCTGGGAAGGACAAGATGGAGTGATAAGCAGTCTACATGGCTTAACCTCGACAAAATGGCTGCCTTATCATCTTGATAGAGAGTCTGAGTGTCTGAAGAAGTTAAGATTTCAGAAAATACCTCAAACGCATCGGCACAAATAGCAAAAGATTGTTTTGGAAAGATGAAATGTTGAACAGAAACATACAGGTTCGTACGCGTACGACGGAGAGAAAAAAGAGAGAGACAGAAAAGAGACAGAAAGAGAGAGGGGAGTGAGAGAGAGAGAAAAAGAGAGATGAGCTAGGGAGAGTGAAAAACAGAAAGAGAGAGGGAGGGGGAGAGACGGGGGGAGACGGGGAGAGAGAAAGAGAGAGGGAGGGTGTGAGAGAGACAGAAAGAGAGAGATAGAGGGAGAGAGAGGGGAAAAGACTGATAAAGAGAGAGGGGAAGAGAGTGATGGAGAGTGACAGAGTGACAGAAAGAGAGAGGGGAAGGGGAGAGAGAGGGAGAGGGAGAGAGACAGAAAGTGAGAGAGACAGAAAGTGAGAAAGGCAGAAAGCGAGACAGACAGACAGAGAGAGAGAGAGAGAGACAGACAGACAGACAGACAGACAGAGACAGAGACAGAGACAGAGAGACAGAAAGATAGAGACAGAAAGAGATAGAGAGAGAAAGAGAAAGAAAGAGAGAGATGGAGGGGGGAGAGATAGTACATATTTGTTAATACAAGACTTCGTTACAATGATGCAAAGATATGTTTAGGTTTGGTGTCTTTGTTGAATGGTATATCAACATTCATGGGTCATTAGTTTATTAGAGCAACTGCAGTTCGAACTCGCTTACTACGATGTTGCAGTCAAGGAAGTTAGCTACTACGCCACGGGTACTCCCCACATCTTCAAAGTTGGGAAACAATACAAGAAAATGTACAGATCCTATTTAGAATAGAATTCATAGGTACTAGCCAGTTAATTGCATATCAACCCTTGAGGGTTAATTATATTATATATATATATATATATATATATATATATAATATATATATATATATATATATATATATTTACCAACCCCTCCGCACGGGCAGGATGAGACACAAGGTCAATTTCTTAAGATGGATTTCAACAGGTTTTGAATTCAGAGTTTCTTTCTCCTAGACCGGTTGCCTAGCCAAGGTTAGAGCCCAGTCTGGGTCAATTATATAGGTGCAGGTCTTTGATATGACCGGTCGATTGATCGGTTTGCGATTCTCCAACCTCTCACCCGGCCTTCGGGTCGGGGGTCCAGTGAGCTTCGGCCGCTGGACCGATTGTGTTGTAATAATAGCGTCGATCCCAGGGGGCCATCCCCCCAGGCAACACCTGCCCCCTCCATTTAAAAGGGGCAGGGCTGAGTTTATTGCCCAGTGCCTGAGGCGAACCCCTTGAGGGGGAATACCGACGGGATACACGCAATTTTTCACCCGCCATCCCATGAACTTCGTTTTGTGGGTGGATCCCACGTTAATAGGACCTTTGTGCCTGACCTGGTACGAGTGGGGTACTAGGAAAATAAAAACCTCTCGCCTAGCCGAAGTAAGGGCGGAAGTTGGGTGTTGCACGTTTACCCACGATCAATAGATTGCTCCATTGAAGCGGGTGTTCTTTTACGCTCTGCAGGGATGCAGATGGCATATTATACAGCCATAACCGACAGAACGGTTTGGTTTGTTTGGGGTTTTTTTTTTACGGCATATCAATTTCAGTGGGTCATTTAATGCCAACTAAGTTTTGGATTCGTAGCGGTAGTTTCCTAGAAAAAAAAATGTATATATGTATAGATTTTAACTATTATTCAATTAATCATATTTTTTTTTTTTTAGAACAATCCCACTTCTTTTAGGATATGTAAAATCCTGGATGGTCTTATTTTCGTGAAAAGTTTCTTTCAAGTTACTTGCTTGGTAGTAAATTGTTCGCACTAGATCAAAGTCTGTAAACTATTTCACTGTAAATCTCTCTTGGTATGTAGTGCATATTAGGGATTCTGTGCCCTCTAGTAAATGATGAAGGGTGATGTAGGTGTGACCTGTCTGAATGTGGGTTAGCACAGCCTGTTCTCTTCTAATTTTGTGTTATTTTAAGTTCCATTATCCAATGGCAGTTTTACTGTTTTGAAGTTTATTTTTAATGAGTGCATTCCAACGACAGAGCGGTACATAGACACAAATGTCGACAGAGTATAATTTAGCCAATAATTTGAGTTCAGCTCAGGTGAATAACAAACAAATTTTATTCAGTCCTTCATTTTAAATGTATTTCTCAAATAAAAATCTATGGGGGTGAGGGAAGGTTCGAGTAAAGCCAAATACACAGACTCTGAATTTGGGTTTGAAAGCATATATGGCTGGCACATCAAACCACCTGTTTATGCCGGTACCTTTTTGAAGAGACCATTCTTTTGAACGTCTTTCTGTATTAACCGTTGTACCATGTGTGTTAACTGGACAATTTATTAAATAAAGGGTTCGGTTCGAAGGTCAGTGAGGACTCCTAATTACAACAAGAAGGTTCAACAAGAAAAAAAAACAAACGATGAGTCCAGTTGAACATATGGTGAAATTAATATACAAATTTAGTCAATAAGTTCGAAGTGACAATCATGTAAAGATTTTAAGTTCAATCCTGACTGCAGGTGAAAATGCCATAGAATAAATTGTTAAAGAAATGAATATATATATATATATATATATATATATATATATATATATATATATATATATATATAATCAATGATACTGGTGTTCCTGAATCTTCCGTCCATTATCATCCTGCAACACCCTCTGATTAAAAATGAGACCGTCGAAATCGTCCAAGATGAAATGCAAAAATGTCAATCCTGATTATCTGGTTTCGCTTATTCGCCACATTGTTATTTCTTATGAGTGTCATCACCACAGCTAAATAATGGACCATCTCGATTTCATTATAAATAAGAAAAAGTGAAGAAATAACAAGATGCTACACAAAAAAAATAAGCAAGAGAGTAGAGGAAAGGTAGAGAGAGGGGGTGAGTGTGCGGAAGCGATAACGCAAATCTGTTTCAATCGAACATAATTAAAAGAAGGAAAGAAAGAAAAAAGAGTCAGAGAGAATTAAATCAAGATTATTATACTATTTCAGACTGAACAATTTCGCAGTAGCTCTAGAGTAGACATATTAAATGTGGTAATGATTAAGTTATCATACTGTGGTATATCCACAGGTCCTGCTAGTATATATATATATATATATATATAATATATATGTATATGTGTGTGTGTGTGTGTGTGTTTGTCTGTATATATATATATATATATACATATATATATGTGTGTGTGTGTGTGTATGTGTATGTGTTTGTCTGTATATATATATATATATATATTTATATATATATCAGCCTGACAGCGAGGGAGTCTATCCCCTTTTCAATAGCGCTAGACCAAGGAAATTGTTTTTAGTGTTTGAGGTGGAGCGCCACACCCACCATCAGCTCCTTACTTTACCGCACAAATCCCTGTGCTACTCATACGCTGAGTTGGCGAGGACCGGTATCGAACTAGGAATCTTGTAGTTTCTACCTGAACACTCTACCGACTGAGCTATCCCGGCCCCAATGAGGTAAAATAAGGAATGAAAGAACAAAATTCGTTCTTTCATTCCTTATTTTACCTCACACTGTCGGATTCATTCCAATACCATTTTCTTCATATATATATATATCTTATTATAATGGAGATTGTGTGTTTTTCTGTCTGTAACCGAAACTATATTCCTACTCAAGTCACAATTCTCTTACTTATTGACATCACATTCTCCATGATTTTATTTTTATTTAACCTCAATTTAATAAAATTGTCTTACATTATTAATACTGTTAACTATGTCTACAAACTGACAACATGCAATTATATCTATATATACAACAAAATAGCGGTTTACAGTGTGAACGGGAAGGATAATTTGCATATTAATATTAAAAAATCGAATTTAATAAATATGTGCTTAGTATTATTAATTTCTAACTGTTTGGTTTTATTTTAATGAATATAAGCACAAATCTCTTCAATGAATCTTAAATGAAATCCATTAACAAGATAAAATAACTGTCATTTTATTCTTTAATTCATCTTTTAACTAAATACTTAAATTAGAAAAAATAAAAATGAA
This sequence comes from Doryteuthis pealeii, assembly GCA_023376005.1. Taxonomy (NCBI): domain Eukaryota; kingdom Metazoa; phylum Mollusca; class Cephalopoda; order Myopsida; family Loliginidae; genus Doryteuthis; species Doryteuthis pealeii. The sequence continues at coordinate 51,461,836 of CM042161.1, read as the reverse complement.
AGACGAGAGGGATGGAAGAGTAAGTTTCAGTTGTTTCATTTTTTATTATACTCCCTCTGTTTCAAATCTTTTATTATACTCCCTCTGTTTGAAATCTTTTTATCTGTATTCTTATTTAGTTTCATTAGCCTTTCTAATTTAATACAATATTTTATTACATTAAAACTTAAATACTTGCACCCGGAGGGTGCATATATTTGCTAGTATATATAAACATGTAAAGAGAGAGAGAGAGAGAGAGAGAGAGAGAGAGAGAGGGAGGGAGAGGGAGAAAGATAGGGACCGTGGGAGAAAGCGTTTGACCGATATGTGTATAAGGAATGTTTTGAGATTAATATATGTGTAGATATATAGTCCGTGTGCGCAGACCAGCAAATAAATAGATCGATCGATAGATAGATAGTTACATAGAGAGATAGAGAGATAAATCAATGTGTAATAATATATATAATAATATATATATATATAGAGAGAGAGAGAGAGAGAAGAGAGAGAGAGAAAAGGGAGACAGAGAGACAGAGGAGAGAGGAGACAGACAGAGAGATAGAGAGAGAGAGAGCGTCAGAGAGATTTATGGATAACGAATATTTTGAGATTGATATATGTGTAGACATACAGTCCGTGTACGTCGACCAGCAAATAAATAGATCGATTGATCGATCATTTAATGGATAGATAGATAGATAGATAGATAGATAGATCAATGTGTAATGATAGAAAAATTATTTGAAACATAATGATCAGATGATTTGGAATGAAAACGAAGATACGCCCAAAAGAATTTCTTGATAGTCACAGAGATTCAGGCAAAATCAGGGAATGAGAAATATTAACTAGTATGCGTGTGTATGTGTACAAGTGTGTGTGTATGTAGGCGTGTGTGTGTATGTGTGTGTGTGAGAGAGAGAGAGAGAGAGAGAGAAAGTGGGAGAAAAAGAGAGAGGAGAAAGAAAGAAGAGGGTGGAGAAACAGAAGGGGAAAGAGAGAGGGATGGAGAAAGAGATAGGGAGAAAGAGAGAGGGATGGAGAAAGAGAGAGGGGAAAGAAAGAAGGGTGGAGAAAGAGAAGGGGAGAAAGAGAGAGGGATGGAGAAAGAGAGAGGAGAGAGAGGAGAAGAAAGAAAGAGAGGGTGGAGAAAAGGAAGGGGAGAAAGAGAGAGGGGTGGAGAAAAGAGAGGGAGAAAGAAAGAGAGGGTGGAGAAACAGAAGGGGTAGAAAGAGAGAGGGATGGAGAAAGAGAGAGGGAGAAAAGAGAGAGCGTGAGCGAAAGAGAGAGGAGGAAAGAGAGAGAGAGAGAGGGGGGAGAAAGCGAGAGAGAACGAGAGAGATAGACTGGTTGAGAAAAATGGAGTGTCAGCTTCCATGATACCAACAGACAATCATTTAAAAATCAATTTGTGTCTGCATTATTTCTTTGTATTGACTTAAGTACTGTGTGGCCTTTTCCTTTTTTCTTACTAGATTATACATATATATATATATATATAATATATATATATAATGTGTGTGTGTGTGTGTGTGTGTGTGTGTGTGTGTGGTGTGTATGTAAAGATAATAAGAGAAGAAACAATTCCTGATAAAACCTGGGGGCAAGAAGACTCTGTTAAAGACATAACTTCTCATAATGTCTATTCTAATAACAAGGCGGTCCCCGGGGCGAATAACGTTTTAACGATGTCGGCACTCTTCACAGAACTTTTAGTGACATGATTAAACCACAATGTTGGCCGAATAGTAACTTCGACTTTAGATGTGTAGACATCTCACTTGTTTCTGAACTTATCAATTCTCATTTGCTCTTTTTTTTTATTATTTCTTCCCGATATTTTAGAAAATTTTAGGTTGTAACTCTAATGGTTTATAATGAGGAACGTTCCTAAGCACTCATCCGCCTCCAATTTGTCTTTGTTTCTTTATTTCTTTATATATTTGATATATTGGCGAGATGATAACAAGACTATCATTAAGAAGACTGGCGATAGGACTAAGTAGAAATTATAGTGGCATTATTATTTTTCTCGAGTCTCTTAGTACATTCAGAATAACATAGATATCATTGAGAAGACTGGCGATATGACTAAGTGAAGCTATCATTGCTATTATGATTGTTATTGTGTTACATAATAAATAGGTGGATTTTCATTTTGTAATGTAATTGAAGAATTTTAAAATAACGGTTAAACTTATCAGAAATTAATATACGATTGATATACAAGTATTTGATCCCGTATTTGCCTGGGAACAGTTCTTTTGTTAGTTGGTTTAATCATGTGACCACCCAATCCGTGAGAAAATGTTAATTAGTCTTGAGCCTTTTTATTGGTCAGATGTATATGGCTATTCCACACGCG
>CM042161.1:51444486-51446986 GCA_023376005.1 Doryteuthis pealeii | reverse complement strand
TACAAAGCGAAGAAAAATCCTGCTAAGTCCGTTTGGTGTGGAGGTAAGACACTTGCCTGCTAATTTGACAGACAGGTTTCGAATCACACACGGGGCGGTCTTCGTATCTATAGCTCTGCTGATGAGGCCTAATAGGCCGAAATGTACATACAGAGATTGATTTTTCTCGATTTGTTTAGCCTTACATTTAAATAGTTTAATCCCGCCTAATTAATTATTAATGAACTAAATTTCAAAAAATAGGTTCGACTTCATTTAAGCACATATTCTCCCATATATATATATATATATATGAGGAAAAATGAGTAAAGAAAAGAAATGTAAATGGATAAAATGAATTTAATCGATATCACATTAATCGATATCACTTATACATGTGTTTCGGTCAGTTTATGTGTATGAAAATATTTCGCACACATAGAAGAATCGACCTTCATCAGAGTGAACATTTATTTTGAAACAAATTCAAAACAAATGTTCAGTCTGATGAAGGTCGATTCTTCTATGTGTGCGAAATATTTTCACACACATAAACTGACCGAAACACATGTGTAAGTGATATCGATTAATGTGATATCGATTAAATTCATTTTATCCATTTACATTTCTTTTCTTTACTCATTTTTCCTCATATTGTCGGATTCAATTCCTTTTCCATTTTTACATATATATATATATATATATATATATATATATATATATATATATATATATTACATAAATCAAGGTAATATTATGGTTTCACACTCATAACTTTTCTGAAAAAATGAGAAAAGTATTATGAGAAAATGATTATAAACCATAATATCACCATTGATTATAAATCTGCTCTGCTTTATTAGCATTGAGCACCTTTCCATGCAAATACTTTTCTCATTTTTTCATTCACTATTCATATTATATATATATATATATATATATATATATATATATATATAATATATATATATATGGTGATTGCCACTTCTTCACAGAATAAGGCCATTTCTACAAGTAGTTTGGTTGTGCGCAAGCAGACGGTCGAAGGATCCAGATTTGTTTTTACGTACCCTATGACATGTGAATCCCTTCCGTCTTCCTCACGTGTGTGACGATACGTGACTAAGAAGACCAGCCCACGATGGGCAAGCACTGTCACACAGGTTGGTCTTAAATGCAGGAGTTGTGTCCGTGACGTCCGTTATGTGCCGCCTGTGTAGAGACCTATATATATATATATATATATATATATATATATATATATATATATATATATATATATATATTCGGTCGTTGTACTCTCTGATCTTTTTCAAGTGTTCCTTGTCTATCTGAGCGAAGTAATGATTCTACTTGGGAAATCATTTTAAATAGTTTGACTGTTAAGCAAATAAGGTGTTGGACAAATAATCTCATTTAAATAAGGATTAGATAATTATTCAAAAAATCAGATAAAGGATGTTAAAAGTTCTGTTCCACAATTCTTATCATATTTACAGTCTTAATTTTCACACATTATTTATTTTTATCTCACAGAATAAAGAAAAAAAAACTTATTTTATCAATGCTAAGAAAGTAAGCGTAAAGTCATCGTGGTTGCCTAAAGTCGGTATCAGCCAATCATCGAGGGAGTCTATCCCCTTTTCACTAGACCAAGGAGATTGTTTGTGCGTCTGAGGTCGAGCGTCATGCCTACCATCAGTTCCTTACTTTACAGCACAGATCCCTGTACTACTCATACGCTGTATAGGCGAGGGCCGGTATCGAACTAGGAACCATGTGGTGTCTAGCCGAACGCTCTATCGACTAAGCTAACCCGGCTCTTTATCAATGCTAAAATTGTAAAATAGCTTCAAAATTCTAAGTGCTGGATCGGATAATTTTTGAAAGGTATATTTGATAATACAGTGTTACCTTGACTTACGAGTTTAATTCATTCCGATCGTAAATAAATTTCCTCGTATATCAAATTAATTTTCCTGATCAAGATTAACTAAAATGCCACTAATCCGTTCCAGCACCCCCTAAACACCCTAAGGTTTTGTTAGTTTTTTTTTAATAAGAAAAATAGCACTGTATTGTATTGTTCAAAAACGTTTTTATTTAATAAGAAAAAATAGCACTGTATTGTATTGTTTAATAACATGCTGAAATAGATTGTATTGAATTATGTGCTGTAAGATGTTTTAAAGTCTTTTATTTTTAATAATATTAGAGAGATTATTAATAAATGTGTACACTGAAATGATTTTAATGAACTTATTAACATAAGCATATCTGAAGCTCGCTTGTATCTCAAATTTTAGCTGAAGTTTTAGAGGAGGTTACGAATCATTAAAACCACTTTAGTGTTAAGCTCAAATCCTGACTTTAATGTCTATTTTGAATTATATGCATCGTAATTCGTATTTGGCCATAATTATATGAACACATTTATTACCTAACTACGCTCTCTGTATCCACAAGTTACTCATAGATGGTTAATAAATTACACACACACACACACACACACACACACACA
>CM042161.1:51439486-51441986 GCA_023376005.1 Doryteuthis pealeii | reverse complement strand
ATCTTTAGGTGCATCAAAGTGTCAATTTGTGTATTAGTAGAACGAACTCAACTTGAAACGTGATAGATGGCCTGGAAGAAAGTAGAAAAACTCGAGTTTAGACAGTAATAAGCAACTTCAATTAGATATACACATGCGCATTGAAAACATGAAGCGCTTGGTAACTAAGAGTATCTCACCTATAAGATTTTCAAACCAATTTTTGAATTAACAAAAAGCAATTGGTTTGAAAATAGCATAGAGAAAATATCGGGTTCTAAGAGCTGTTGACTCCATGTTATATATACTAGCAAATATATGCACCCTCCGGGTGCAAGTATTTAAGTTTTAATGTAATAGAATATCGTATGAAATTAGAAAGGCTAATGAAACTAAATAAGAATACAGATAAAAAGATTTGAAACAGAGGGGGTGATAATAGATAAATAGAACTGAAACTTACTCTTCCATCATTCTCGTCTTTCATTGTTATTTTTTCTAATTTAAGTATTTAGTTAAAAGAGGAAGTAAAGAATAAAATGACACTTATCTTTTCTTGTTAATGGATTTCATTTAAGATTCATTGAAGAGATGTTTGTTTATATTCATTAAAATAAAACCAAACAGTTAGAAATCAATAATACTAAGCACATATTTATTAAAATCACATTTTTAATATCAATATGCAAATTAGCCTTCCTGTTCACACTGTAAACCGCTATTTTGTTGTATATATAAATATAATAGCATGTTATTAATATGTAGATATGGTTAACAGTATTAATAATGTAAAACAATTTTATTAATAATTGAGGTTAAAATTAAAATAAATTCATGGTGAATGTGACGTCAATAACTAAGGGTATTGTGACTTGAGTAGTGATTTAGTTTCGGTTACAGACAGAAAAACACACAATCTCCACTATAATAGGATATATATATATGTGTGTGTGTGTGTTTTTATAGATTTTTAGAAGCATTGTATGTATGTGTAAAATATAAATTTGGAGGCAATTTACAATGCAATGTAATAGGTGTTAAATGATGTTTATTTACCTAAATATTTTCGAGAAAATCTCATCATCAGAGGCAGAAGCATCCGTGGGTTTTTTTAAGCACCGCGCCGGCGTAATCTTTTGTTGTTATCAAGTTGGAGGAACGCCAGATATTTGAAATGTTCGGGATTTTCCGTGATGGCATGTCGGTCACTTGTATATGCGCTCGTGCGGATTATTCGAAATTCTTTTCTTTTTTTTTTTTTACTATAAATAAGCCTCGCTCAGGCGTGGTGAAATAAGTGTTTTTTTTATAGATTTATATTTTATGTATATATATATATAACATGGAGTCAATAGTTCTTAGTACTCGATAGTCTCTCACCTATGCCATTTTCAAAGCAATTGATTTTTAATTCAAAGTTGGTAACCCGGTAGAGCTCTTTAGGAGTGACTTTAATTAACTTTCACCGCCAGATATAATGCAATGGTCATCTGTTAACAGATTTTATCTCTTTGGTGATCGTAAAGTATATACGCAGATGTATGTATTTAAAACAGTTAAAACACCGCTGTTTAAACGGCAGCTGGCAATGGCCTAGAGGTTAACGGACCGGACTGGACAGGCGTAAAGTCAGTCGGGTGTTCGCCTCTCGTCGGAATTAGTTGTTGTGTCTAGCCACACTGAAGAGGCGTGAAACGCCGAAACACTTGTCTGGGACAAATATATATATATATATATATATATATATATTATATATATATATAATATATATTATATATACATTTTCAAAGAAAGAAAGACTGAACAAACCGTCATCCTGTTATAATTTATTTCAGCTATAAACTCTCAAAAAAAAAAAAAAATTTTAGCCCAGTCTCATCAGACGGGTTTTACAAATAATAAAATAAATTCAGGATCTCTGAAAAAAGAAATTCAATAACCAGAAAAAAATCTTCTCATTATCACAATTTATGACAGATAGCATTGATAAAAAAATAAATAATAATATATATATATATATATATATATATATATATATATTCCTGGGTGATGACCGATAGAAACAGTTGAAGAGGGACAGACAGACAGACAGACAGAGATACACAGACAGTGAGACAAAGATTGACGGAGATGGAGAGAATCATAGATATCCCTACTGCCAGCACGATCTGATAATAATTATACAAATGAAGTTGATAAAAAACTAATAATATATAATAATAATAATAATATAATATAATATATATATATATATATATATATATATTATTTATTTATTTATTTATTTATATATGTATATAAGCTCGTGCTGGCAACACGGATATCCCTGACTAGTCTCTGTCTCTTTGTCTCTGTCTCTCTCTCTCTCTAATCGGTCATTTCCCCTGGGTGGTCTTCAGCACAGCATCCAGAATTCGTACACAGCTGGTTGATGTAGGTTTATGCTGGTCGGTCTTTGGAGATATATACTTTCATTTTGACAATTGAACACTTGTTGTTTTTTTCGGTTGAAAATTAAAAG
>CM042161.1:51429750-51439386 GCA_023376005.1 Doryteuthis pealeii | reverse complement strand
GCGTATATTGAAATATATATTAATCGCATTGTGGTGATGAATATGTATGATAAAAAGAGGACAAATGTTACTAATAAATATTAATGCTGATATTTAGGTTCATTTTGAACAGATCAAGATGATAAGATAAATAAAATGAATATAGATCGATACGAAAAAACCACAAACCCAAAATTCCAAAGTATACATTAATAGACTTTAGAAATTAGCGTAAAAAGTCCACAGCAAAATATTTGTTGTTATTTTTTTATTTATTCTTCATAGGAAATGTGGCTGTCTTAGAGCGTTTTTTTAAAAAGAGGTTTGGTTCAAATAAATATTTATAATAACCAACACGACCGGATTTTATGTTTTTCTTTTTTGAAATATTGTTCAGTTTATAATTGTCAAATTGTTGTGCGTTGAGCTCTCCCTCTCACCAAAAAAAGCTTTCTAATATGTTTATATGTAGGAAAAAATTATACATAAAATATCATATATAATATATATATATATATATATATTATATATATATAATACATATATATATATATATATATATATATATATATTCACACATTCACTATACACTTAACATTTCCTTTTGTCCCTCACATAAACATTACTTAACAGTGTCCTGAAGATGTACCAATATACTGAAATGCTTAAAAGTATTGACACAAATTTTTTCCCCTAATTTTAAATCCTGTGTCTGTTATTATTTTAAAATATTTTCTTCTTATATATATATATATATGTCGTGGTGTGTGTGTGTGTGTGTGTGTGTGTGCTGTGTGTGGTGTGTTGTGTTTGTGCGTGTGAAGAAAATGTTTTCAAAAAATATAACGACCCAGGATGTTACGATCAAAAGGAAAAATGTTATATGTCTATTACTTAAGTATTTCGGTTTTATGATAAACCATCATCAGGACAATGCAAAATAAATTTTTTGAAAAATTTTCTTCACATATTGTCGGATTAATTTCCTCATCGTATTTCCATATATATAATATATATATATATATATATATATATATATATATATATATATATTATAGAGAGAGAGAGAGAGAGAGAGAGAGAGAGGGGGGGAGAGATAAAAAGAAGGTTCTGATTGAAAATAATCATTCCCGCCAACAGCTCATCTAGTCTTTTGGACTTATTGAGAGGGGTGGAGAGAGAGAGAGAGAGAGAAAGAGGAGAGAGAAAGATGAGAGAGATGAGAGGAGAAAGAGAGAGAGGAGAGAGAGGTACGAAAATACTAGATTATACAGATTGACATATAGATATTCGTACATATGTATATTTTCCTGTACGAGCAGGATGCGACACAAGGTCAATTTTTAAGCGGGGAGTTTAGCAGGATTGAATTCAGATTTTTTTCTTCACCTCAACCAATTGCCCATACCAAGATTAAGGAGACAAGATTGCCATACTATTTACTCATAACTGGGGGAATATAATTAGATCTATACCATTACCAATATTATAAGTGCTAATGGAAACGCAAAATAGCCTTGTTCAGAAATTGAACTTGATTCGGCGTGTCTGCTTTTTAACGACAATAACTATTACACGACAATATCCTTCATATTCGTAGTTTTTAAAGCATCGCCGAAATGCATCAAAGGAGGAAAATTGCTGATGTTACACCAGTATCCTTACAGATTTCGGGTTTCGCGACATTATATCTGTTCCACCGGTAGACCTGGCATGTTATTAGGCTGCCTTCTCTCCAGATTCGCACTGTGTATTTTACGAATAGATCATAAATTCTTATATATTGGCCCAGGCAGCGCGTGATGTAATGGTTAAAGTCTTGGGAAATGGACTCGTCGCCCCGAGTTCAAATCCTGGACGTGGTTATTGCATTTCCCTTAGCGCTAATACCATTGGGAAAGGTACCAATCCTACTCTCCCTCCACCGATGGGTAAATAATAGGACAAACTGGGCTCTTTAAACCTTAGTTAGGCAACATGTCTAAGAGAGAAGGAAAAACTCTGATTTCAAACCTGTTAAACTCCGCTTTAAGAAATTGACCTTGTGTACATCCTACTCGTGCGGAGGGTGGTATATATATATATATATATATATATATATATATATATTCAGATTTTAGCCCTGAAGAGCTTTTATGCGAAACTAATAGTAGGTTTTGTCTGATTCAGTATAGATTATCTTATATATATATATATATATATATTGGCCCAGGGATATGTAACAGCCACGCAGAGACTTGCTCGGTACTTTTATAATATAGGAGATTTGAAGGAAATACTTAACTAAAAGTTATTCATTAAATAAGTACGCACTTTAGAGGGTGTCGTCAGTGATGTCAATGCTTGGTTCCTCGTATATAAAACTACGTATGCAAATATGAGTGAGCATGTGTATAAGTGAATGAGGGACAGTGCATATATGTTAAAGTAAACTATTCTAAATAGGTAAATCATTAAGTCTGTCACCTCGTCCTGGAAGAATAGTTTATTTCATTAACGAAACTAGCAAAAAATACACACTTCGGGAGGTGTAAAAATATTTTTTCAAAGATATTGTCTGGGAGGGGGAAATAAATGAAATAAAACGTTTAATAATTTTCTTTTAATTAATTACTAACTTAAACAGCCTCATATTAACTCCACTCCACTGAGATATTTGTTTTGTTTTACGACATTTAATGTTTCTAAAAATTATTGATTTAATTATTCCGACTCCTATTTTACAGAAAAATTAAAAAACCGTACAGGTATAATACATTTTGTTCGAATTTCATAAAATGAAATAAGGGAGGGGCTCGACCAAGTAAAAAAAAACAATATTTCCCCGAATATATTTTAGGAAAAACAATTTTAAACACAAATTCATCAAAAGATTTATTTAAATTTCGTGGAAATGTCTTCTCTTAATTGATTTTTCATAGAATAAAACATACTGTGAGGTAAGGAGTGACGTAGTTTCGGTTACAGGCAAAAATAAACCAAATCTCCATTATTGATAGATATTTACGCTTCCAGATATTCTTCTTCCTTGTCAATGCACATAACCCAACACTTCTCCATTGATCAAATTGATCGAACATACAAAATGAAAAGTTCAGCTAAAAATTCATCAAATAACAATGTCATGCTACAGACCGTAAGTTTTCCTCAACATACAGAACAAATGCAATTGTTTCAATAAATTCTCACACGCAACCCACACAACAAAAATGTGTCTGCATATATATATATATATATATATATATATATATATATATATATATATATATATATATACTTTATACTCTCTGCCAGTGCATAATTTATTATTCCGCGTGTTAATTCGTTGCTTTTAAAGTCCATGACGTCATTTCAACAATACTGATAAACGACATCCAAATGACCTCCAAACTGCTTCTTCTACTTAAACGGTAGCCAGGGCAACTCTCACTCTGGAGAGAGAATCTAGACCTCACGACCGTCGGCCCATCGCTCTATAAATTTGGTAATTCATCGGTGCTTCATAACAATACGTCTGACTTGCTGACTGCGAAAGACTAAAACCAAAGAATATTTATCGAATTGTTTCGAGAAGTTCAAACGTTAAATGTCCGCTTATTCCTATATATTCTTTAACAATTTTACCCTCGACTCGTCTATAATAATTCAATAACTGTCTTTTGTGCCGCCTGTCTGTTATGGCATAACTCAAGGACGACTAGATCTACGGCCAGTAAATTTGCTGTGGTTACTGATGGCACACACAGCATATTATTTCCAGTAGACTTTGAAAAATTTTGAAACTATTTAAGTTTAAAAGCAGCGTGATTTACAGGGTTATATATTATATATATATATATATATATATATATATATATATATATATAATAATATATATATACAAGCGTGTTGGTAGATCCTGCTGCGAGAGAAAAAAACCCGGCAGAGAGTTTGATTGTAAAAATATACTACCAAACATCAACCAGGAAGAAAAAATTTTTGAAAAAAAGAAAGACCAAGATATTCGTACCAACAAAAATAATCTATTGGTATAGTATTTTGGCCAAAAGAAAAACAATTTATATGTATATATATGTATATAAGATATTATATATATCATATAACCGCTAGGAGAAGCTAATTTGTAAAAGTGCTCGATACCTAAGTAGAGCCAAGTAATAAGGATATCTACTGAGTCAGACGAACCTACTATTAGTTTCGCATAAAGCTCTTCAGGGCTAAAATCTGACTCTCTCTCTATATATATAAAAACACACACACACATATTTATATATATATATATCTTATATAATGGAGATTGTGTGTTTGTCTGTCTGAACCGAAACTATATTACTACTCAATTCACAGTTCCCTTAGTTATTTACATCACATTCTCCATGATTTTATTTTTATTTAAACCTCAATGAATAATAAAAATTGTTTTACATTATTAAGACTGTTGACCATATCTACATACTAATAATACGCAATTGTATTTTACATATACAACAAAATAGTGATTTACAGTGTGAATGGGAAGGCTAATTTGCATATTGATCTTAAAAAATTGATTTTAATAAATATATGCTAAGTATTATTGATTTCTAATTGTTTGGTTTTATCTATTGAATAAGAGCAAAAATCTCTGGGATAAATCTTAAAAGAAATTCATTAAGAAGAAGAAATAACTGTAATATTATCCTTACTTCCTATTTTAAGTAAAGAGTTAAATTAGGAAAATTTACCAATGAAAGACGGGAGTAATGGAAAATGATGGAAGAGTCAGTTTCAAAGCTGTTCTATTTTTCGATAATACCCCCTCTGTTCCAAATCTTTTTATCTGCATTCTTATTTACTTTTATTAGCCTTTCTAATTTAACATGATATTTTATTATATTAAAACTTAAAAACTTGCACCCGGAGGGTGCATAAATTTGCTAATTATTATAATGGAGATTGTGTGTTTTTCTGTCTGTAACCGAAACTATATCACTACTCATGTCATAATTCCCTTAGTTATTGACATCATATTCTCAATGATTTTATTTTTATTTAAACCTCAATTATTAATAAAATTGTTTTACATTATTAATACTGTTAACCATATCAACATACTAATAACATGCAATTATATTTATATATACAATAAAATAGCAGTTTACAGTATGAACGGGAAGGCTAATTTGCATATTGATATTAAAAATGTAATTTTAATAAATATGTGTTTAGTATTATTGATTTCTAATTGTTTGGTTTTATTTTAATGAATATAAGCAAAAATCTCTTCAATGAATCTTAAATGAAATCCATTAACAACAAAAAATAACGGTCATTTTATTCTTTACTTCCTCTTTTAACTAAATACTTAAATTAGAAGTACATTAAAACTTAAATACTTGCACCCGGAGGGTGCATATATTTGCTAGTATATATATATATATATACATATATATATAAATATAACGTATCCAAATCTGGTTGTAAGGGATGATTGTACATGGAATCTTCAAAATCTCACTGTATAATAATAATCTCTCTCTCTCTCTCTTTCTCTCTCTCTCTCTTCTCTCTCTCTCTCTGCTCTCTCTCTCTCTCTCTCTCTCTCTCTCTATATATATATATATATATATATATATATATATCAACATGTCAGCACGTGACTGAAGATCAATTTCTTAAGCAGAGTCTAACATGTTTTTAAATACAAGGTTTTCGTGAAAACTTCGAAAATGTCTAAGTATATATATATATATATATATATATATATATATATATATATAATATATATATTAAGAAAATGAAAAATCACAGGTTTAAATAAGTTGATTGGTAAGTTTAAACCTGTGTTTTTCAATTTTCTAATATACTACATACCGTCGGATTCCCTTCCATCTCTTCACACACACACACACACACACATATATATATATATATATATATATATATATATAGTCATTCACAGACACGTGTTTCGACTTATCACGTCTCTTTAGTGTGGCTAGACGTTTGTGAGCTACCTTCAGCCGGGATACAAAACCGATCGATTCAGCCTCAGTCGGACAGCTTAACCGCTCGGCTATCGTCACCCACAGAATGCGAAGAGGATTTTAACTATTTCAATATACACATCCGTATGTATGTAAAGGCCGCATATTTATATATAATTATATATATATATATATATTATATATATATAGAGAGAGAGAGAGAGAGAGAGAGGAGGGGAGAGTGAGATAGATATAGAGATAGATAGATAGTTATGGCGGTCTGGGAAGTGTTGCCACTTCTCCCAGGTATATGAACCTAGAATGGTCGTAAATGTTACTGTCAAATTCCAAAATATTCTGTATTAGATAGGAATAGTCGTCGGATGGCCTAAAGTCGATATCAGCCATACAGCAAGGGAGTCTACCCCCTTTTTACCAGCGCTAGACCAAGGAGACTGTTTCGGGGCGCCACACCTACCATCAGCTCATCATCTTTGCCGCATAGATCCCTGTTCTACTACCAACGAGAGCTGGTATCGAACCAGAAACCTTAAGGTTCCCATCCGAACACTCTACCGACTAAGCTAAACCGGAAATGTGTGTAAATTATTTTCATTAAGAATAATTTCTTGAAACTACAATGGTCTATTCAAGAATTTTGAGCCACGTATCTTTGAGGCGTAACACATATTCTCAAAGATACGTGGTTCAAAGATAACTGACCTGAAAAAATGTAAAAGTTTTAAAATAAAATAACCGGTGCATTATATATTTTATTCATTAATATATCAACACTTAAAAATTTCATTAATTTCGGTTAGGGCCGGGTTAGCTCAGTCGGTAGAGCGTTCGGCTAGAAACCACAAGGTTCCTAGTTCGATACCCGCCCTCGCCAACTCAGCGTATGAGTAGCACAGGGATCTTTGCGGTAAAGTAAGGAGCTGATGATAGGGGTGGCGCTTCACCTCAGATGCTAGAATACTCGCCTTGGTCTAGCGCTAGTGAAAAGGGGATAGGCTGCATAGCTGATACCGATATTAGGCCGCCCCGACGACTTTACTTGCCTACCTAATTTTTGGTATTTTTTTTTTCTTTCGGTGAGGTGATATACGATGGTGGAATTTAGGTCCGTTAAGTTCGATTTAACCACGATAATATAAGGAATTATGCAACATCCACTCATCCAGCTTTTAAAAACGTGAGGGCAGAGGATATATGGCGAACGTTAAACCTGATTTCTCTTGATTTTTATCAACTATTAAACACCAGTGAACGATACGCGTATGGCGCTGAGACGTCTGCGGCCATTTAGTGGTCAGTGCGTAATTCAAAGGTTTGACGTTCATTTTCAGGACCTGATTACGGACAAATCGATATCTAGCGGTCAAGTTGTTTCGTGATCTGTGTGTATTTGCCTTCAGCCAGACGGTCAGTTCGGTCTGAATAGCGAATGTAAATTGAAAGTCCTTTGTTAACGGCCAGCAAATGTCCGGACAGTATTTTAACGACCGCGGGTTTTGTTGTCTAGTATTTAATGGTGAGTGGCCAGGTTGCGTTAGTAACAGATGTTGGGTTACGAAGAAGAGGAGAAATTTGAGATCACTCTTATTGTAGTTGGTCTTTGTATATTAGGGTAGGTCGATTTTTCACTTTTTTTAAAAAACATCAAATTGTCCATCTCTGCGAAAGTTGTATGTTAGTATACTGAATACTGATACCAAAAATTATATCTTTTGATCGTTTCTTACAGTTTAATTAATGAGGCAAAAAGCAGCATATCAAAGGTGGCGGTGGTGATGGGGAGGGGGGGCATATTTAAAATTTGAATTCTATTTATCTTATTATAATGGAGATTGTGTGCTTTTCTGTCAGTAACCGAAACTATATCACTACTCAAGTCACAATTCCCTTAGTAATTGACGTCATATTCTCCATGATTTTATTTTTATTTAAACCTCAATTTCTAATAAAATTGTTTTACATTATTAATACTGTTAATCATATCTACAATTGAATAATATGCAATTGTATTTATATATACAACAAAATAGCGGTTTACAGTGTGAACGGGAAGGCTAATTTGCATATTGATATTAAAAATGTAATTTTAATAAATATGTGCTTAGTATTATTGGTTTATAATTGTTTGGTTTTATCTTAATGAATATAAGCAAAAATCTCTTCAATAAATCTTAAAAGAAATCGATTCACGAGAAGAAATAATTCTGATTTTATTCTTTACTTCCTATTTTAACTAAGTTATTAAATTAGGAAAATTTAGCAATGAAAGACGAGAGCGATAGAAGAGTAAGTTTCAGTTGTTCTATTTTTCGATTATACACCCCTCTGTTTCAAATCATTTTATCTGCATTCTTATTTAGTTTCATTAGCCTTTCTAATTTAATATAATATTCTATTACATTAAAACTTAAATACTTGCACCCGGAGGTTGCATATATTTGCTAGTAATATCTAATTTGTTTCATTTTAATAATATGAAATAACATTTGTGATTTAAATATTGAAAACGGTAAATCTTCTAACCATTTTCTAGGCCAAATGTTGTAAAAATAAGGATTTTTAATGCATTTTAGTAGACGATCTTAGATGGACGATTTGATATTTTTTTAAAAGTGAAAAATCGACCTACCCTATTGTACATATCGATATTTAGTATCACAAGTAAAAACAGCAAAACTCCCTTTGGGCGGTGTAAAATTAATTTTTGAAAGTTATTGCCTGAGGTGGGTGGGAGTTAAAGGTTCAATGTTAGAATGTTTGTATCATAAGTAAAATCATCAAATTTATCAAAGGAGTAAAAAAAATAATAATGATAATAAAACAATCTGAAACGTAACTTAGTTCTGTCCCCCTCAAATAAAATGTTGCATGCATCTATTAACTATTAATTGAATAATTACATATATACCAACCCCTCCGCACGAACAGGAAGCGACACAAGGTCAATTTTTAAGCGGAGTTTAACAGGTTTGAATTCAGAGTTTTCCTTCTCCTAGACTGGTTACCTAGCCATGGTTAAAGAGTCCAGTCTGCCCTGCTATTTACCCATAGCTGGAGGGAGAATTGGATTTGTACCTTTCCCAAGGGTATTAGCGCCATGTGAAATGCCAGCAGCTTTGTCCAGGAATTGAACTCGCGTTGACGAGTCCATTTCCTACGACTCTAACCATTAGAACACGCGCCTCCACATAATTATTTTTAATATTTTATACATAAATTTTATTCAAGATCGTAGATATTAAGTTATTTGTAAACATTTAGTTAACCTCTTGATACTGAAAAAAAAGGGCGAGTGTAAGAAATAATTGTCAAAATTGATTACAAGGTTTTTATTTATTCTATGTATTGACAAGATATTGTGACGTAAGCAGTAACGTAGTTTCGGTTACAGACAATGTTGCTGGAGTTCAGCATCACACCACCTTAAGTATTCCAGCTCCGGATTTGTTTTCGGAGTTTATTCCCCTAGCCTTTCCTTGGGATGAGGTAAAGCTGCAAGGCAGTGCTGGATTTATAACAGACTTTTTCTTGTCTTGTCGAACTCCTTACCTTCACGGCTATCGGCAAATGTCAATCAGAGGCAAACAATTAATTGATACGTACTTATAAAGATGTGTGTTTACGATGACCAGTGAACTCAAGTTTGTAAACAAGAACAATCACACACACA
>CM042161.1:51409750-51427250 GCA_023376005.1 Doryteuthis pealeii | reverse complement strand
TCAAAAGAAATGTAAAAGTTCGTGTTTAGAGTTTGGAAATGTACGTCAAGAAACATGTAATGTGAAATGTTTATGTAGTCGTCAAAGTTCGATTAGATATGGACTGAAATGAAAATTAAGTTTGTAATATACGACCTGATGCAATTGATTCCGGATGTTTAACGAGGTGGTACGAGTGAATGGTAAATTCTAGTAGTCAGCTTGTGACTCAGAAAGGGTGCCGTATTTGTCTTGATGTTAGTGAAACGTCCCCGCAGATATATGTTTGTTTGTTATTGTCCGGTGTGTATCCTATTTGACAGCGAAATGACGTCTGTATAATTGCTGATTTCTTCTCTGACTTTTATAATTACAGGATGAGATCAAAAAGTAATTAATTTTTTGAGGCGCCGACACGCGGACGTAGTAGTGAGCAATGCTAACCTAAGCCAATTGATTCTGATATTTATGTAAACATTTGTTATAATCACTTTTCCTTAAGTTTAGGAAAAGGATTGTGTTCGTGTGTTTGCTTTAATCTCTTTTCCTTAAGTTTGGGAAAAGGACTGTGTTGTGTGTTTAATTTCTTTTCCTTAAGTTTAGGAAAAGAAATGTTTACGCGTATTTATTCTTATTTTGATATAAAATATAGAATTGTATTCTATAAATGAAAAAGAGAAGAAAAACACAAACAAAGAAACAAGATTTTTTAAAATTCTATGACCCTGTCTTTTTATTTTATTTTGTGCTATTTTTTATGTCTTTCTGTCATTTCTTTTTTCGTCTTCTTTCAATTAATTTTTCTTTCTTTTTCTTTGTATTTCCTGTTATCTTTTTTACTGCCTCATTCCGACTTTTACATTTTTCTCTTTCTTTGGTCCATTTTCTTTCTTTTCTTTATTCTTTATATTCGTTTTTCTATCTTCTTTCTTCAGTCATTCATTTTTCTTTTCATTTTCTTTGTATTTTCTGCGGTTTCTTCTTTTCTCATTCCGTCTTTCAATTCTTTATTTTATTTTGTCTAGTTTATTTTTCTCCTTATTCTCCTTGTTTCCACCACCTCATTTAGTTCCCTCATCATATTCCTTCTTCTTCTTCTTCTTCTTATTATTATTATTATTATTATTATTATTATTATTATTATTATTATTATTAGTTTTCACTTCAGCGTTAGTTGATGGCATTTCACTGGAGTCTGAATGACAACAAGTCTCCACAGGTCTCCAGAACTCTTCTGATGCCGATTGCAGCATTGCAGTAATCTGGATGGTATCAATTCTTCAGAACCTCTAGTCTTTTTTCCAAGTTTATTGGGACCGTTCCAAGTGCACCAACTATAATTGGTATCACTTTCACTTTCATATACCACAGCTTTTTCAATTCTCTTGCAAGGTCCAGATATTATTATTATTATTATTATTATTATTATTATTATTATTATTTATTTCTCATTTTTTTGTACTTCCTTTCTTTTCTCTTTCTTTTTCACTTTCTCTTCTCTTTTATTTATACATTCACCTGCTCGTTATCATTCTATTTATATAGTCTTTTCTTTTTAGCATCCCACAATTTGTATATATTCCCTTCTCTTCTTCCTTTCATTAAAATTAGAATTTCTTTCTTTATCTCTCTCTCTCTCTCTCTCTCTCCTTCTTTCTTTCTCTCTTTCTCTCTTTCTTTCTTTCTTTCTTTTTTCCCCTTTCTTTGTAAACATTGTCATTTTCTTTGTTTCAATCAGAGAGACGGCAAGATATACCAGATTATAACATTTAGCTCGGTTCAGAAAAACTTGCATAATTATTTGTAACAAATAAAAAGAGCCGTTGTTTCAACGTTCTAAGTCACGCCGTCGCGCGCGATTCTCGTTCAAGACGAGGCCTCACCAAAAATCGAGACAGAAAGACACGCGTCTGTCATACATGTCAGTTTGAAGTAAAGAGGTTAATCCTCCAAGCCCGCCCACCCGGGCGCCAACATGTCAACGATGACACGTGACTATAAAGCAATTTGTCCCCCGCCCGTCGGCAAAACGGCTGGGAAGGACAAGATGGAGTGATAAGCAGTCTACATGGCTTAACCTCGACAAAATGGCTGCCTTATCATCTTGATAGAGAGTCTGAGTGTCTGAAGAAGTTAAAAATTCAGAAAATACCTCAAACGCATCGGCACAAATAGCAAAAGATTGTTATGGAAAGATGAAATGTTGAACAGAAACATACAGGTTCGTACGCGTACGACGGAGAGAAAAAGAGAGAGACAGAAAGAGAGAGAGAGGGGGAGTGAGAGAGGGAGAGAGAAAGAGAGATGGAGCTAGGGAGAGTGAGAGAGAGGGAGAGAGGGGGGAGAGAAAGAGAAAGGGAGGGTGTGAGAGAGACAGAAAGAGAGAGATAGAGGGAGAGAGAAGGGAAAAGACAGAAAAAGAGAGAGGGGGGAAGAAAGTGATGGAGAGTGACAGAGTGACAGAAAGAGAGAGAGGGAGGGGGAGA
The DNA here is from genome assembly GCA_023376005.1 of Doryteuthis pealeii. NCBI lineage: Eukaryota > Metazoa > Mollusca > Cephalopoda > Myopsida > Loliginidae > Doryteuthis > Doryteuthis pealeii. Next base: position 51,424,785 of record CM042161.1, on the reverse strand, counting down.
GGACAGAAAGTGAGAGAGACAGAAAGTGAGAGAGACAGAAAGCGAGACAGACAGAAAGAGGGAAGAGAGGGAGAGAGAGACAGAAAGATAGAGACAGAAAGAGATAGAGAGAGAAAGAGACAGAAAGAGAGAGATGGAGGGGGAGAGATAGTACATATTTGTTAATACAAGACTTCGTTACAATGATGCAAAGATATGTTTAGGTTTGGTGTCTTTGTTGAATGGTATATCAACATTCATGGGTCATTAGCTTATTAGCGCAACTGCAGTTCGAACTCGCTTACTACGATGTTGCAGTACAGGACGCTAGCTACTACGCCACGGGTACTCCGCACACCTTCAAAGTTGGGAAACAATACAAGAAAATGTACAGATCCTATTCCGAATAGAATTCATAGGTACTAGCCAGTTAATTGCATATCAACCCTTGACGGTTAATTATATATATATATATTTACCAACCTCTCCGCACGAGCAGGATGCGACACGTGGTCAATTTCTTAAGCGGATTTCAACAGGTTTTGTGTTTTCCTTCTTCTAGACCGGTTGCGTAACCAAGGTTAAAGTGCCCAGTCTGGGTCAATTATATAGGTGCTAGTCTTTGACATGACCAGTCGATTGATCGGTTCGCGATTCTCCAACCTCTCACCCGGCCTTCGTGTCGGGGGTCCAGTGAGCTTCGGCCGCTGGACCGATTGTGTTGTAATAATAGCGTCGATCCCAGGGGGCCATCCCCCCAGGCAACTCCTGCCCCCTCGATTTAAAGGGGAAGGGCTGGGTTTATTGCCCAGTGCCTGACGCGCCCCCTTGAGGGGGAATGCCGACGGGATACACGCAATTTTTCACCCGCCATCCCATGAACTTCGGTTTGTGGGTGGATCCCACGTTAAATAGGGCCTTTGTGCCTGACCTGGTATGAGTGGGGTACTAGGAAAATAAAAAACCTCTCGCCTAGCCGAAGTAAGGGCAAAAGTTGGGTGTTGCAAGTCACGTGACCACTTACAACCAGTGGACCATGTACCACTCAGCCACAGGATACCTTCGTCAGAGTTTACCCACGATCAATAGATTGTTCCATTGAAGCGGGTGTTCTTTTACGCTCTGCAGGAATGTAGATGGCATATTATATAGCCTCAACCGACAGAACAGTTTGGTTTGTTTGGGGTTTTTTTATCACGGCATATCAACTTCAGTGGGTCATTTAATGCCAACTAAGTTTTGGATTCGTAGCGGTAGTTTCGTAGAAAAAAATGTATATATGTATTCTTAAGTATCTGGCCGCCATCCTTGGCCAGTTGTAAAAGAACTGAAAGTAAATAAGTAAGTAAGTCAATAAGTCCTGTGGTATTGTTTCCTTTAGGTCCGACGTCCAAGAAGATCCAAGTATCAATCAGCTAAGATTAGAATCGGCCAGTATAAATACACCAACAGCAGCAGCAGCACTGCCAGTGATTGGATAAGAAGGCTGGTCACATGGTAGTCGACGAGTCTATAAGTAGAAGTGACCATTTGCCTCACGCCTTATATAAAAAAATTCCAACATGTATAGATTTTAACTATTGTTCAATTACTCATATTTTTGAGAACAATCCCACTTCTTTTAGGAAATGTAGAATCCTGGATGGTCTTATTTTCGGGAAAAGTTTCTTTCAAGTTACTTGCTTGGTAGTATATTGTTCGCACTAGATCAAAGTCTGTAAACTATAGCGGTATATGTTTCACTGTAAATCCCTCTTGGAATGTAGTACATATTAGGGATTCTGTGCCCTCTAGTAAATGATGAAGGGTGATGTAGGTGTGACCTGTGTGAAGGCGGGTTAGCACAGCCTGTTCTCTTCTAATTTTGTGTTATTTTAATATAGAAGGGGCGGAAATATATGGGGGGAAATAGATATTCGAATCAAGAAGTTCCTGCTGAGGGAGGACCAAAAAACAAGCGAGTTCACCGTCTTCTCACAAGCCAGACTTTATTTTGGTCAACACATTCTTCGTCTTCGTCTAGCAGCTGGAAAATCCGTCGTCGTAGTCGAAATAATCTTTAACAGTTCACAATCACAATTCCTATTTAGTTTTGTTTCTGTTGGACTAAAATCCATTTCTTTACTGGATCGTTCGCAAAGCGCTTCTTCGTCGTCGACTGCTTCTGCTGCTGCTGACTCTCAGCGCTCGATTCACTTGTCATTTATGGACATATTTACCCAAACATCCAGGCACATCAGTCGAACCTCGTATCTTTCCAGTGCCCAAATCGCATTTGTTTTTGCATGCAGGAGGATGCGAGTTCGATCCCGGCAGGCAAGACAATGTCTTGCTCTTTTTCCTTTCTCGTTCTCTGTCACATTTAAATTCCATTATCCAATGGCAGGTTTACTGTTTTGAAGTTTATAATTAATGAGTGCATTCCAACGACAGAGCGGTACATAGATACAAATGTCGACAGAGTATAATTTAGCCAATAATTTGAGAGGTTCAGCTCAGGTGAATAACCCACAAATTTTATTCAGCCCTTCATTTTAAATGTATTTCTCAAATAAAAATCTATGGGGGTGAGGGGAGGTTCGAGTAAAGTCAAATACACAGACTCTGAATTTAGGTTTGAAAGCATATATGGCGGGCATATCAAACCACCTGTTTATGCCGGTACCTTTTTGAAGAGACCATTCTTTTGAACGTCTTTCTGTATTAACTCAACCGTTGTACCATGTGTGTCAACTGGACAATGTGTTAAATAAAGGGTTCGGTTCGAAAGTCAGTGAGGACTCCTAATAAGGTTCCCGAGTTAAACAAGAAAAACCAAACGATTAGTCCAGTTGAACATATGGTGAAATTAATATAAGAATTTAGTCAATAAGTTCGAAGTGACAATCATGTAGAGATTTTAAGTTCAATCCTGAGTGCAGGTGAAAATGACATAGAATAAATTGTTAACGAAATGAATATATATATATATATATATATATATATATATATATATATGTGTGTGTGTGTGTGTGTGTGTGTGTGTGAGAGAGAGAGAGAGAGAGAGAGAGAGAAATGTGAGGAGGTTGATCCGACAGTATGTGAAGAAAGGTAGACAAACACGGGATGTTTCCATAACATGTTTGTCTACCTTTCTTCACACACACACACACACACACACACACATATATATATATATATATATATATAATATATATTTATATATATATATATATATATATAATCAATGATACTGTTGTTCCTGAATCTTCCGTCAATTATCATCCTGCAACACCCTCTGATTAAAAATGAGACCGTCGAAATCGTCCAAGATGAAATGCAAAAATGTCAATCCTGATTATCTGGATTCGCTTATCCGCTACATTGTTATTTCTTATAAGTGTCATCACCTCAGCTAAATAATTGACCATCTCGATTTCATTATAAATAAGAAAAAGTGAAGAAATAACAAGATGCTACACCAAAAAATAAGAAAGAGAGTAGAGGAAAGATAGAGAGAGGGGGTGAGTGTGCGGAAGCGATAACGCAAATCTGTTTCAATCGAACATAATTAAAAGAAGGAAAGAAAGAAAAAAAGTCAGAGAGAATTAAATCAAGATAATTATACTATTTCAGATTGAACAATTTCGCAGTAGCTCTAGAGTAAACATATTAAATGTGGTAATGATTAAGTTATCATACTGTGGTATATCCACAGATCCTGCTAGTAAATATATATATATATTATATATATATGTGTGTGTGTGTGTGTGTGTGTGTGTTTGTCTGTACATATATATATACATATATATATATGTGTGTGTATGTGTGTGTGTGTATGTGTATGTGTTTGTCTGTATATATATATATATATATATATATATATATATATATATCAGCCTGACAGCGAGGGAGTCTATCCCCTTTTCAATAGGGCTAGACCAAGGAGATTGTTTTTAGCGTCTGAGGTGGGGCGCCACACTCACCATCAGCTCCTTACTTTACCGCACAGATCCCTGTGCTACTCATACGCTGAGTTGGCGAGGACCGGTATCGAACTAGGAATCTTGTGGTTTCTAGCTGAACGCTCTACCGACTGAGCTATCCCGGCCCCAATGAGGTAAAATAAGGAATGAGAGAAAAAAATTCGTTCTTTCCTTCCTTATTTTACCTCATTCTGTCGGATTCATTCCAATCCCATTTTCTTCATATATATATATTATATATAAAGAGAGAGAGAGAGAGAGAGAGAGAGGAGAGAGAGAGGAGAGAGAGAGAGAGAGATAGAAAGCGTTTGACCGATATGTGTATAAGGAATGTTTTGATATTAATATATGTGTAGATATATAGTCCGTGTGCGCAGACCAGCAAATAAATAGATCGATCGATAGATAGATAGTTACATAGAGAGATAGAGAGATTAATCAATGTGTAATATATATATATATATATATATATATATATATATATATATATATATAGAAAGAGAGAGAGAGAAGAGAGAGAGAGAGAAAGGGAGACAGAGAGAGAGAGAGAGGGAGACAGACAGAGGGACAGAGAGAGAGAGCGTCAGAGAGATCTATGGATAACGAATATTTTGAGATTGATATAAGTGTAGACATACAGTCCGTGAACGTCGACCAGCAAATAAATAGATCGATTGATCGATCATTTAATAGATAGATAGATAGATAGATAGATCAATGTGTCATGATAGAAAAGTTATTTGAAACATAATGATCAGATAATTTGGAATGAAAACGAAGCTACGCCCAAAAGAATTTCATGATAGTCACAGAGATTCAGTACTTATGGCAAAATCAGGGAATGAGAAATATTAACTAGTATGCGTGTGTATGTGTACAAGTGCATGTGTGTGTGGGTGGGTGTATGTGTGTGTGTGTGGGAGAGAGAAAGTGAGAGAGAAAGAGAGAGGGAGAAAGAAAGAGAGGGTGGAGAAACAGAAGGGGAGAAAGAGAGAGGGATGGAGAAAGAGAGAGGGAGAAATATAGAGGGTGAGAGAAAGAGAGAGGAGGAAGATAGAGAGGGTGGAGAAACAGAAGGGGAGAAAGAGAGAGGGATGGAAGAAAGAGAGAGGGGTGGAGAAAGAGAGAGGGATGGAGAAAGAGAGGGGGAAAGAAAGAGAGGGTGGAGAAAGAGAAGGGGAGAAGAGAGAGGGATGGAGAAAGAGAGAGGGATGGAGAAAGAGAGAGGGATGGAGAAAGAGAGAGAGGAGAAAGAGAAGAGAGGGTGAGAAAAGGAAGGGGAGAAAGAGAGAGGGGTGGAGAAAGAGAGAGGAGAAAAGAAAGAGAGGGTGGAGAAAAGGAAGGGGAGAAAGAGAGAGGGTGGAGAAAGAGAGAGGAGAAAGAAAGAGAGGGTGGAGAAAAGGAAGGGAGAAAGAGAGAGGGGGAAGAGGGAGAAAGAAAGAGAGGGGTGGAGAAAAAGGAAGGGAGAAGAGAGAGGTGAGAGAAAGAGAGAGGGAGAAGAAAGAGAGGGTGGAGACACAGAAGGGCAGAAAGAGAGACGGATGGAGAAAGAGATAGGGAGGAAGAGAGAGCATGAGCGAAAGAGAGAGAGAGAGAGAAGAGAGAGAGAGAGAGAGGACTGGTTGAGAAAAATGGAGTGTCAGCTTCCATGATACAACAGACAATCATTTAAAAATCAATTTGTGTCTGCATTATTTCTTTGTATTGACTTAAGTACTGTGTGGCCTTTTCCTTTTTTCTTACTAGATTATATATATATATATATATATAATATATATATATATATATGTGTGTGTGTGTGTGTGTGTGTGTGTGTGTATGTGTAAAGATAATAAGAGAAGAAACAATTCCTGATAAAACCTGGGGGCAAGAAGACTCTGTTAAAGACATAACTTCTCATAATGTCTATTCTAATAACAAGGCGGTCCCCGGGGCGAATAACGTTTTAACGATGTCGGCACTCTTCACAGAACTTTTAGTGACATGATTAAACCACAATGTTGGCCGAATAGTAACTTCGACTTTAGATGTGTAGACATCTCACTTGTTTCTGAACTTATCAATTCTCATTTGCTCTTTTTTTATTATTTCTTCCCGATATTTTAGAAAATTTTAGGTTGTAACTCTAATGGTTTATAATGAGGAACGTTCCTAAGCACTCATCCGCCTCCAATTTGTCTTTGTTTCTTTATTTCTTTATATATTTGATATATTGGCGAGATGATAACAAGACTATCATTAAGAAGACTGGCGATAGGACTAAGTAGAAATTATAGTGGCATTATTATTTTTCCCGAGTCTCTTAGTACATTCAGAATAACATAGATATCATTGAGAAGACTGGCGATATGACTAAGTGAAGCTATCATTGCTATTATGATTGTTATTGTGTTACATAATAAATAGGTGGACTTTTCATTTTGTAATGTAATCGTAGAATTTTACATTAAATAACGGTTAAACTTATCAGAAATTAATATACGATTGATGTACAAGTATTTGATCCCGTATTTGCCTAGGAACAGTTCTTTTGTTAGTTGGTTTAATCATGTGACCACCCAATCCGTGAGAAAATGTTAATTAGTCTTGAGCCTTTTTATTGGTCATGTGTATATGGCTATTCCACACGCGTTAGGTTACGGCTCTTGTGCAAATCCAAGGTGCCAAATTTGAATTGTGTCTAAGTGTTCATAATTAAGAATGAACAGAAAATGGACACTAGAAATAGAGCTGAACCAAATTAAGACAACCCAAGAAGACCCAGATAAAACACTCAACAGAATCTGTCCATCATAGAAGGTAGGAGATATGTAGCGAAATTGAAGGGCAGAACTGTGGACGAGCGGATTCCCAGCCCCCACAAACAAAGTGCGTCCGGATATGTTTGGCCTTTTCGAGGAGGAAGAGTGTGGCGAGTGGCTACGGATATTTGAACTCACTACCTCCTCATCGCTGAAATGCTGTTGGCAGAGACCCGGATGAGACGAGTCGGAATTTGCATAAAGGGTAAGCGAGCAATGATATAAAGGATAGTGGCTGATACTGGGCGAGAGGACAAAAAAGCATGTGTCTGGACGAGAAGTGAAATTCTACGACTACTGTGCTTGGGGTGTCAGGGAGTGAGAGTAACGTGCTCAGTTGGCAGAGACTGTGCTGACGACGAAAGGAATTACATTTCGTTTGCTAGAAGATACGAGCGTAATAAAAAAAATGTAAGATCATCAAAACGCTAGAGAAGCAGGGAAATTGTTCGTGCTGCTATTGGCAACATTGTTGTATGTTGCGCCTGCCATTAGACGTGCCTAACTGTCACGAGAAATCTTTGCTTGGCAGTCGTTTCACATAGATCCCAATTGACGTTACCGGCAAGTGTGTACCTTAACTTAGATATAAACGCTCTATCAATTATATTGAGCACTGTTTACTTATAAATATAGTAATCATATTATCTATGTAATATTATTATCGCTCCTTAAACATAGTTGGGCACTCTAGCTATATTCATCTAACGCCTAACATGGAACTTAACAATTTTAATTACTCCCTAAAAATACCCCCCATCCCTCAACTCTCCCACTACAAGTTAATTATCATGGAGAAAATTGAAAGTTTAATAAACGCATAAGATGTAAAGCATATTTCTATGTCAACACGGTGAAAACGCAGGTAAACCGCAAAAAGAAAACTATGGATTCAAAACCAGATAATTCACCCAACAAATGGAGGAATTAGGAAACCTCAAAAAAGAAAAAAAAACAACTAATAAGTAAAAGCAGAGTCAAGGGTATTTACTGCATTTCCCACGTGTACGGGTGAGACACAAGGACATTTTAATGAGGGACCACCAACGAGCCATGGGATGGTGGGTGCAAAATTGCGTTGATCCCGTCGGTATTCCCCCTAAAGGCGGCGCCTCAGGCACGGCTATAAACCCAGCCGTGTCCCTTTAAATCAAGGGGCACGTGTTGCCTGGTGGGATAGCCACCTGGGATCAACGCTGTTAACATTACTTAACCGGTCCAGAACCGAAGCCACTGGACACAGGACATATGACCCGAAAATCTTACATAAACGTAAGTCAATGGACCCCAAAAAATGTCAGAAAAGGGCAATAAAAGTCCGAGGCAATGCAATCCATCACCTATGGAACACTTGTCCTAATTAAATAACTGTAGATCCGGCAACACTTCGTGTTACACATAGCAACCGACCAATTAAAATCCTCCGTCTCATTAAAAAGATCAAACCACATCATATATAACCCAATCGCCGAATCATTCTCGTTAGAAGATTGCATAGGCAATTAAATGTCATTAACTAGGCACCGTTGACTACCTTAACTAATATTAATATACATGCTATATCAATTGATATTGCGCACTATTTACTTGGATATATATATATATATATATATATATTAATATATAATATATATATTTATATTTTGCTGAAGGCAATTACAATGCTAATCGTATAAATTCGATAATTATAGAAAATAATCATGGACAAGCGATCCCGGCAAACGATGCGTGGTGCGTAGAACATCGTACAGACTGAGACTTGATAAAGTTGAAACAGTCTCTACGATGTTCTATGCACCGCGCAATCGTTTTGCCGGGTTCGCTTGTTCATGATTATATTATATATTATCGAATTTCATACGATATACGCATTGTAATTGCCTTCAAGCCAAAATATAAATAAATAATAATAATTTATTCAACAATGCTTCAAAAACAAAACATACAAAATCTATATATATATATATATATTATATATATATATATATATGTGTGTGTGTGTGTGTGTGTGTGTGTGTGTGTTCAAAAATTATCAAAATATATAGCCGCCTTTTTTTTGTTTTATATTATTATTATTATTATTATTATTATTTTATCTAATTTTATATTTAAAATCATAATAAATAGATAATACATGACAACTCTTGGTCGAAACACGTGTTTGGCGCTCTAATTATTTTTTATCCATACAACTTTTCTTTCCTTTTATTTTTTCAACATTTTGGATTTCACTTCCTTTTTCAACTCAAACACACACACAACACACACACACACACCCACACCACACAACAACATATATAATATATTATGTATATATAGTTATATATATTAGTTTGTAATTTCAAATTGTGAGGCAAACAAATCGTTAAATGGGAAGTTGGTATATTATGGTTGAATTTCGACGGATACATATATCACACTCTGATCCCGGGAGAAAGAGCGACACGTGTAACGTATATATATTGAACGTATGGATACGATACTTCTGACTAGACAGAAACGGAAATCATAAATAATGAACCTTCTTTCCAGGAAATATGCCGGCATTAGCCTCACGAAGAGAATACTATAAATGGCCTCATCTGCATGCTAAATTGTAAGCGTTGTATAATCTATCAGTTTATGAATAATTCATTGTGTTTGTATTTTAACCCATTCTCCCTCCCTCCCCCCTCCCCCTCCCCCTCCCTCTCTCTCTCTCTCTCTCTCTCTCTTTTCTGTTTGTCTGTCTCTCTCTCTGTTTCTTTCTCTGATTATATATGTATATACGTTAGAGAAGAGAGAGGGGGGATAGATAGATAGATAGATAGATAGAGAGGGAGAGAAGAGAAAGAGAGAGAGAGAGAGAGAAGAGAGAGAGAGAGAGAGAGAGAGAGATCAGAAAAATGTAAAAAGCTAAAACAGTAATATTTTTCGATTAATCAATACAGTGGTGGATAAAACAGTATTAAGTATTTATAAACTAAATGAAATATCTCTCTGTCAGTCTGTTTGTCTCTGTCTCTCATTTCTCTCACGCTATCAATATATATATATTATATATATATATATATATATATATAATATATATAGAGAGAGAGAGAGAGAGAGAGAGAGAGAGAGAGAGCGTGAGCAAAAAGAGTGAGGGAAATAAGGGAGAATAGCCTCTATTTGTAGAATGTATAGTTACTGTATATGATTTAATTTATTTACGTACAGATGTATATCAATCAATACAGTTAATATATATAGTACAAGGGCGCAGTTGTGAGTTTCTGCATCTGAGTGTATATATATATATATATGATATTATATATATATATATATATGTGTGTGTGTGTGTGTGTGTGTTGTGTGTGTGTGTGGTGTGTGGTGTGTGAAATCCTGACAACTGGAAAGCTGCATTCAAGAGAACTGAATGGAGAAAATTCATGTGGCATGATGGCTGTTCCATTTGAGAGTGAAAGAATGTGCATGAAAAACCCTCAAGGCCTCTACTTCGAAAGCGATACACCTGTCATATTGGAGAGAACATGGAGGGTTGAAATAGCAGACATGTGGTCGATTAGCTTTCTAAGGCTTGCATATGTCAATCATAGGAAAATCTCGTCAGGGAACAATTTATGCAAACTACAGGAACAAACAATGTGTCTTGTGCAATCTGTACAAAGTCTGTAAATCAACTTCTGGTTCTTAAGTAGTCATATGGTGGTGCATAAGCATTCAATCTTATTCATCTGATTCATCTGATTCAACGGGAGGACGGACCTTTCTATGTCATTATTTCCATCAAACTTTTTGATCTGCAGGAGATTTTGATAAGTCATTTGAGGCTAAGCTAAAAATTAGATAGATTTTCGGTTGGACAGTCGGACGCATAGATAAAATAATAGAAGAATGAAGACAAAACTAATCGGAGCCTCCCTTTTGTAAAAAATCGGAAGTTCCTTTGTATTATGGAGTTGAATTCAAGGTACAGCTATTACACTCTGATCCTAAGCTTAAATGGTGAAGACGCGCATAATTTGATCCTAATTAGACCACATGGCATTAATATATTTACTGATTATAGCTGTTAAAATATATGGTTGTAATAACATGTGGTAGCAGACCCTGTAAACTAGAAATTAAAAACAAAGTTCTATTTCTCTATCACGCGAAATCTTCTCACTCTCTCATTATATAAGCGATGTCGATGTGTGGTATACAATATATGACTATATAACAATTGTCAGAAGCGGCAAAAATTAACTTTCATTTTTATGCGCGGTAATATGCTGACATTTGCGTAGCGAACAAAAATTCAGGCCAAATGACCTCATTTGAATGCAATTGTCAGCCTTGAACCGCGGACCTTTAAATCCATTCAGAAATTGTCCTCGCTACAAACCCAGCACCCAGCGTCCTTTTGATGAGGCACTGAAATATTCACTTGGCGCCCCTCCGAGTGCCAATATTTAAAAAGGGCGATGTGATTTAAGTGCGAGGGCATGGACGAGTGTAAAACGATCGCTCACGCCATCGAGACTTAACAAGTCGGTTTCAAGGGAAGAGCGACGTTACGTCATGGCGAAAGCGGTGAGCGCGGACCACTATTGCTGAGGTTGAGATCTGGGCCTACTTGATCGTGTCTTTTTGTTGGCCCTAAAGTCGGATCAGCTGTGCTATGCGGCCTTGACACATCTTTTGCCAATGTGACACGCGATATCAAAGTTGACTCATTTGATTTGTGGCAGAGGACGCGTGTTAATTTTGGTGGGTCGGATCAGATGATCTGATTTGGAATCCAGCAATTGGAATTGTAAAACGATCTCAAATATAGAAATGCTTTTACGAATTAAAGAAGTGCAAAAAAAAAAAGAAAAAGAAAATAAACAAATAATTGATACAGGGCCAAATAACAGATTAGACTGGAAAATGCTAATTTATTGATTAGGGTAGATAGGATGGATAGATAGATTAGATAGACACATACATATGCACAAACAACACACCACATACATACCACACACACACACATTATTTATATATATATATGTGTGTGTGTGTGTGTTGGAGGGAAAAATGAATAAGGAAAGAAAATGTTGGAATGGATTAAAGTAGATTTACTAACACGTGTTCGGTCAGCGAGTTTCGTGTTAGTAAACCTATTTTATTCATTCAACATTTTCCTTCCTTTATTTATTTCCTCTTTTCAACATATCGTCGGATACATTGCCATTTAAACTTACACACACACACACACACCACACACACAACACACATAGATATATATATATATATATATATATATATTATATATAACTTTCAAAGATAGAAAACTTAACAAACCGTAATCCCGTTTTTTTTTTTTTTTAATTTCAAACACAAACTGAGTTTCTGGTTGAAATTAACAATATAACGGGATGTCGGTTTGTTAAGTTTTTCTATCTTTGAAAGTTCAATATTGCTCGTATATAATTTAATTTATTCATTTATTATACATTGAACTCTTTATAAAAATCCTTTGATAAGCATATATGTTTGCACCCACAAGATCATAGTATGTTGTTACAGTGAGATTTCGATGACCCAAATAGAATCATCCCTTACTTTCCAGTTATTTAGATTACTTTAAATATAAATATATATATATATATTAAAAGAATGAGATTGATGCCAAAAGACTGAAATAGACAGACTGGGATAGATAGATGTTAAAGTGCTTTAATAGACGGAGTTTGAGAAATAGATAGATTGACAGATAGATAAAGAGAATGAAATTGATAGATAGCTAAATAGTTAGAAGTCTGTAGGATGAAGTACGGGAAAGGTTTCGTTTTAACCAAAGATTTAATTACGGGTTCAACTTTATGGAAAATTAAAAGAAAACTCTGTTACGTTCGCCTATCGTTTTCAAAGGTTTACACGCTATTCCATCAGAGAGACCAAAGAAAAATGAAAGGAGCACATGCAAAAATTAGCAATAAAACAACAAGACATAATATATTATTTTATGATATAAATTATTCTTTTTTTTAAGGTGTAGAGTATTTAAGTGGGGGCCCGGGAAATTCTGACTCTCTTCCTCTGGGACCGGCAACCACTTCACATAGGTTAGGCGCTGTGTGCCTCTTACCCCTAAGTGGGGGGCTTTGCCCCCCAACCAACTATCAGAAAGTGACATTCCTTTAGAAACTCTGTACATTGTTCTTAATATATGCTTAGATGTCTGTTCACTATGTATTTCTGTACCTTTGTTATGAGTATATGTATTCCTGTCTTGTATGTATTTCTGTGTTCACGAATTAAAGTCTGTTTGTTATTATCTAATAACTTCTTTATTCAGCAAATCGAGAGTTGAGAGAAGGGAAAAAAGCGGAAAATTCATAGGCCATGTATGTATATATATATATATATATATTATATATAATATATAAATTATATATATATTATATATATATCCGCAATTGGGATATTCATCAGGGACGATTCGAACCCACATATGCACATGTAATTTGAATGAGTAGGGAAGTGGCAATATCTATTAAAAATTCCATGACGGAATGGGGCACTTATCTTATTTTAGTTGATTCGTCCATTGACTTGCGTTTGCTAAGCTTCGCTTATTTATTGGTTCTGATCCTGGTCAGGTGGATGACTATGTGGGCCTAGTCTCTTCATCGCAGGGATGTAGTCGGCGTCCGACCTCCCCGGGATCTCGAGTAGAACTGTCTTGGTAGTAAAATTATTCATTAGGCTGCATGAAGACTGGCATCACCTACCCTCAATGGGGGTGAGGCATCCAACTGTCTTCAAAAGGGTCTCGAATAAAAACTAAACTAGTAATAGAGATCTCTTCGCTTCGCCCCCCCCCCCAAAAAAAAAGGTGGTGGTTGTACGTTTCTGTCTACTACTTTGCCTTCTCTTTCTCCAAAAAACGTGCCTACGTGACAATAACTGGTCAGAATTCCGCTGTAGGATCCTTCTGGTAATTAGTTGTTGGGGTCATTTAGTGGGCCACGTATCTTATCTCTGACGTCACAGTTTTAAGATTATTCTGGGGTATTCCCTTTTAACTTTAGAGTTTCGTTCTATTTTGCCTGTAATCGATTTCGATTTACTTATAGTACAATGACAAATAAGCTGGTCCATAGGTGTCAGTTGAATATATGTGCTAAGACTACTGGTTGTGACATGTGATTACTACGTCCAATCAAAGAAATGATCTCCTTGCTTAGAGAAAAATGAGGAAAAATAAACAAAATAAATGACACAAATTAACAATTAAAAAGAGAGATGATCATCAAACTATCTTAAGCCATTATTGAGTTACTCTAGCAGTTAATGTAAGGATTATAACTCCAAAACAGAAATAAAAAAACAGAAATAGATGACGTATCAAGCTATTTCAATTGCGGTTAATATACCGAACAATATATACGATTCATGGTAGAGCCTTGAATCGTCAGGTACGGGGAACCTTTTCCGAGAAATGAGATACTTAAAGTAAATTCATGGTAAGTTTACCCAATAATTTTGTCTACAGACCATACCTATATACTATTGAGAATTCTGGGGTATGGGGGTTATCTTCCTTTGTCTGCGAGCCTCAGTTTCAAACCAACCAATCACGAGCCAGCATACTTTGGCGGCAAAGCCGAATAAGCAAAATCATTCTCTTCTGATCCAGCTCTCACTGGGGACAGACCTAAATAAGGGTCGCTCCTCTTCCTCAACAACCAGAATCGGAGTCGGACATCAAACAGAACGTCTATCATATCCGAACTATCAGAAGGCCGTAGCAAGGGCTCCGATAATACCCTATCTCAGGACTCAGATAAGTTTATTACAAATTATATACATTTGTGCAGACGAACTAAAGTTTGCAATCCTATTGTTATTCTGTAATACAGGTCTTTTATTCCTATTTCTAGTTGTTTGGTTATTTCTTTAATTTTCAACTTGTCTGCCACACTCGTGGTTAACTCCATACTTCAAACCTTGGAGTATTGTCCTTTCGTGTCTAATTTCGTTATAATACATCTACTTAGAAATAGGGAATAGGTGACTTTTTATCCTCTGTAAAAAGGTATTTTCTATGAAAAGGTAATGTCTATGTCGGACCATTCAGAAATTACCCCGGGCCGCATGAATGTTCTAGATCCTTCCAGAGTTGGTTGGGTTCAGAACACTCAGTGCAAGTTTATTTGTGCCTCGGGATGTTTTAGGCAGAAACACGAGGGAGAATGGGTGGTATTGAAGTCAGTAAGACTACTGTTGGTTTGAATAACAGCAGCTAAGTACAACTTAAGCAGTGTCCAAGACAGTT
>CM042161.1:51384750-51399750 GCA_023376005.1 Doryteuthis pealeii | reverse complement strand
AGAAGAAAATTGAAAATAAAGAAGAAGAACAAGAACAGAACAAGAAGAACAAGAACAAGAACAAGACAATGTTAATAAGGGACGGAAAGTAAATCAAAAGAAAGGGAAATATTGAATGAGAAAGCAGGGTCTGAAAGTGTGTGTGTGTGTGTGTGTGTGAGAGAGAGAAGAGAGTGAGAGAGAGAGAGAGAGAGAGAGAGAGAGAGAGAGAGAGAGAACTAGAGCAGAGAGAGACATAGAGATAGAGATAGAGATAGAGAAGAGTGAACGGTAAATTGTGAACGCCTATGAAGGGCTTGTGGGTAAAAGCCTGCGATAAGAATACGGGCTTCTCTAGGGAAATCAACCGCTGTCTCTTAATAAATTGCTTCTGATGACACTACGTTTCGACAATTACGATCACTTCGTCAGTGGAACACATCATTCGATTGGGTCAGGGTTGCACGTGTTAAACACACCGGGTCATAATGCCTCGAATGACAGGAGAAACTAGCCAATTGCATCGGGTAATTGATATGGAGAATCGGTATGTTGATCAACGTCTGTCTGTCTGTCTACCACTGAAATGGTCAGTCTATCTGGCTGTGTAATCTATTTGTTCATTTATTTGTCGACCTCGGGCCAGATCTTGGGGTGCATCAAAGTGTCAATTTGTGTATTAGTAGAACGAACTCAACTTGAAACGTGATAGATGGCCTGGAAGAAAGTAGAAAAACTCGAGTTTAGACAGTAATAAGCAACTTCAATTAGATATACACATGCGCATTGAAGACATGAAGCGCTTGGTAACTAAGAGTATCTCACCTATAAGATTTTCAAACCAATTTTTGAATTAAAAAAAAGCAATTGGTTTGAAAATGGCATAGAGAAACTATCGGGTTCTAAGAGCTGTTGACTCCATGTTATATATACTAGCAAATATATGCACCCTCCGGGTGCAACTATTTAAGTTTTATGAAAAGATTTGAAACAGAGGGGGTGATAATAGATAAATAGAACAACTGAAACGTACTCTTCCATCACCCTCGTCTTTCATTGTTATTTTTTCTAATTTAAGTATTTAGTTAAAAGAGGAAGTAAAGAATAAAATGACACTTATCTTTTCTTGTTAATGGATTTCATTTAAGATTCATTGAAAAGATGTTTGTTTATATTCATTAAAATAAAACCAAACAGTTAGAAATCAATAATACTGAGCACATATGTATTAAAATCACATTTTTAATATCAATATGCAAATTAGCCTTCCTATTCACACTGTAAACCGCTATTTTGTTGTATATTATAATATAATAGCATGTTTTAATATGTAGATATGGTTAACAGTATTAATAATGAAAAACAATTTTATTAATAATTGAGGTTAAAATTAAAATAAATTCATGGTGAATGTGACGTCAATAACTAAGGGTATTGTGACTGAGTGATTTAGTTTCGGTTACAGACAGAAAACACACAATCTCCATTATAATAGGATATATATATATATATATATATGTGTGTGTGTGTGTGTGTGTGTGTTTTTATAGATTTTTAGAAGCATTGTATGTATGTGTAAAATATAAATTTGAAGGCAATTTAACAATGCAATGTATAGGTGTTAACTGATGTTTATTTACCTAAATTATTTTCGAGAAAATTTCATCATATCAGAGGCAGAAGCATCCGTGTTTTTTTTTTAAGCACCGGGCCGGCGTAATCTTTTGTTGTTATTATGTTGGAGGAACGCCAGATATTTGAAATGTTCGGGATTTTCCGTGATGCATGTCGTTCCGTTGTATATGCGCTCGTGCGGATTATTCGAAATTTTTTTTTTTTTCTTTTTTTTTTTTACTATAAAATATACCTCGCTCAGGCTGGTGAAATAAGTGTTTTTTTTTTTATAGATTTATATTTTATATATATATATAACATGGAGTCAACAGTTCTTAGTACCCGATAGTCTCTCACCTATGCCATTTTCAAAGCAATTAATTTTTAATTCAAAATTGGTAACCCGGTAGAGCTCTTTAGGAGTGACTTTAATTAACTTTCACCGACAGATATAATGCAATGGTCATCTGTTAACAGATTTTATCTCTCTGGTGAGATGTTGTTCTGGTTCCAACGGGAGAAAATTTAATATTTTATAAAAAAAGAAGTAGGTCCGCAAAATGTATTATGTTCTAAGAAACATTTTTTAATTCTTTTTATCTTTCATACGCGACACGTGTTTCTGATCTGTTGTCTTCTTCAGGCATTGAGTTATTATTTTGGCAGAATATGTCCGATATTTGTTAGGTTGTGTGTTTCTTGCAATTTTTCTATTATATATATATATATATATATATATATATATATATATATATATATATATATATATATATATATATATAAGCTCGTGCTGGCACCACAGATATCCCTGTCTCTGTCTCTGTCTCTCTGTGTCTTGTCTCTGTCTGTCTGTCTGTCTGTCTGTCTGTCTGTCTGTCTGTCTGTCTCTCTCTCTCTCTCTCTCTCTCTCTCTCTCTCTGATCGGTCATCTCCCCTGGGTGGTCTTCAGCACAGCATCCAGAATTCGTACACAGCTGGTTGATGTAGGTTTATGCTGGTTGGTCTTTGGACATATATACTTTCATTTTCACAATTGAACACTGCATTTTTTGGGTGAAAATTAAAAGAACTGACAAATATCAGGTAAGTTTCTAACGTAGACAACAATAAATTTCGTCATTTGTTTTATTTTATTTTATTTTATTTGTATTTTGCTTGTAAAGAAGATGTTGAGGAATCCACCTTAAGTATCAATTGGAATCCCCTAGGTACGTGAGTGGTGATATGGCTTCGTCTGTGAATATATTGTTTTTTGAAATAAACTGAGACACTTTATAAACATGGGAATATTTTTATCTGTTGATCTTATATGAAAGAATGTTTCGGTTTCACTTTTTTTAAAATAGATTTTTAAGCTTGGGATTTAGCAACAGGATCAAGTTCAGAAAGGAAAGGTTTTATGATCCAAAACAAATAACCGACTTATATCTTTGGCAGAATTTAAAGATAGATGGACGGGAACAGAGTGCGATAGATAGATAGATAGATAGATAGATAGAAAAAAACGGGATTATAAAATTGAAATGAAAAGAAAATGATGGTATGTGTGGCGCACTACCTCAGATGCAATAACAATATTTCTGGTCTAGCGCTAACGAAAAGGGGATATGTCTGACTGATACTGACAATAGACCACTCCTCTTATTTTATTCCTTACTTACATATGTGTACAACAATGGACATCAATAATATACACTAGCAAAATAAAAAAACGCCCTCTGGGTGACGTAAAATAAATATTGCCTGAGGGGATGGGAGTTGAAAATTTAATATCAGAGAGTTTGTATCATAAATAAAGTAAAATCATCAAATTTATTAAAGGAGTAAAAAATAAAATAAATCTATTAAAGGGGTAAAAAATGAAAAAATTGAAATAAATATATATTAAAATAAAACAAAAACCGAAAAGGAACTTCGCTCTCTCTAATTTTGTTTTGTTTTGTTTTGTTCTTCGTTGATTATTAAACTATTCATATCGAAATCCCGTGTTTGTCGTCTTTCCTATCCTAATTATCATCTTCATTCTGATAACTAGCAAAATAAAAAAACGCCCTCTGGGCGACGTAAAATGAATATTGCCTGAGGGGATGGGAGTTGACAATTTAATATCAGAGAGTTTGTATCATAAGTAAAGTAAAATCATCAAATTTATTAAAGGAGTAAAAAATAAAATAAATCTATTAAAGGAGTAAAAAATTAAAAAATTGAAATGGAAACTTAGTTCTGATAACTTTAAATATATATTAAAATAAAACAAACTATATATAGATAGATAATACCAGGTATCTATTCATTAAAACTTGTTTAAAAAACCAATGAGGACTGTCAAGCATTGCATGCTCAAATTTTGAGTGTATTCTATTTATGACGATTTTAGGCAGTGTGACGGAAGCAAATCTCAATTATCAATAGAATAGTGGTACGTATTTGTAACAATACGTTGTCAATGTGTTAACATTTTTTTAGATTATTAGTTGAGAATCAAAAGTAAATTATATAATCTTTGTTTGAATTTTGCTTATGTTACAGTTATAACATAATTTCTCATCGTTTCCACCTTCTTTAAGTAGTATATGTATAGACTGCCATATTATTATGAAAGTGTATATTATAAATACTGTTTTTACAAAAGGAAGTGGAATTTTTGCAAGGGTATATATATGTGTGTGTAAGGGCCGGTTTAGCTCAGTCGGTAGAGTGTCGGCTTAGGGACCACAATGTTCCAGGTTCGATACCGGCCCTCGCCAACTCAGCGTATGAGTAGCAAATGCCTCTGTGCGGTAAAGTGGGGAGCTGATGGTAGGTGTGGCGCTCCATCTCAGATGCCAAAAACTCTCCTTGATTTAGCGCTAGTGAAAAGCGTATAGGCTCCCTCGCTGTCTTGATAATACCGACTTTAGGCCACCCCGACTACTTTACTTTACTATACATACATTTACAACTACGTAATGGTACGTATGTGTAGCAATACATTGTGAACGTGTTAACTTTTTTTTAGATTATTGGTTGAAAATTAAAAGGAGATAATAAGATTATAACATAATTTCCCATTGTTTCCACATTCTTTAAGTAGTATATGTATAAAGTCGTCGAGGTGTCCTAAAGTCGGTATCAGCCAATCAGCGAGGGAGTCTATCCCCTTTTCACTAGCGCTAGACCAAGGATATTGTTTTTGCATCTGAGGTGGGGCGCCGCACCTACCATCGGTTCCTTACTTTACTGTGCTACTCATACATTGAGTTGGCGAGGACCGGTATCGAACTAGGGAACCTTGTGGTTTCTAGCCGAACGCTCTACCGACTGAGCTAACCTGGCCCTATACTGTCATATTATTATGAAAGTATATATTCTAAATACTGTTTTAAAGAAAGGAAGTGGAATTTTTGCAATGGTGTATATATATATATATATATATATATATGTGTGTGTGTGTGTGTGTGTGTGTGTGTGTAAGTAAAGAAATAACAAAAGACTTAGAGATTTGCATTTTAGTCTATTTCAGGGAGCTTAGACAAATTGTCTAACTATCCCGACTCATCAGATGGAATTTCTGATGAGTCGGGAGAGTTAGACAATTTCTGATGAGTCGGGAGAGTTAGACAATTTGTCTAAGCTCCCTGAAATAGACTATAATGCTAAATCTCTAAGTACTTTGTTATTTCTTTACTTATACATTTGCTCTGTGACTCTAACATTAAGAGCACACATTGAGCTCTCAAACTGCGACAGGTTTTTTAAATAAAACTCTTGTGCCGTAAGGAAGATTTCTTCTCTAGACTTTTGGATTATATATATATATAATATATATATATATTATATATATATATATATATATGTGTGTGTGTGTGTGTGTGAGTGTGTGTGTGTGTGTGTGTGTGTGTGTGTGTGTGTGTGTGTGTGTGAGTGTGTGTACAAATACGGACATCAGTTGATATACGTAATGTTATGTATGTGTACCAATACATTGTCAACGTGTTAACTTTTTTTAGATTATTGGTTGAAAATCAAAAGGACATTATAACATCTTTGTTTGAGTTTCGCTTAGCTGACAACGTTCAGTTTTCTTTTGAATCGTCTTCCTTGTCTTTAATTTCCCGAAATGCGTCACTTCTGAATTTGCACGTTGCGAAAAGCGAGAGCGAACTGAAATGATGTTTAGCTCTCAAGGAATTTCAGGCACATTATAATCAATTTCCTACCATCTCTCATCCTCGACAGGCTCGCATATCTCTATTTGGTCATCGCTAATACGGTGGACATCAAACGGCTATAGCGAGGCCACACCAAGATCAACCCTTTGTTCCTGTTCAACCGAAAAACTTACCTTCATCTTCGCTTTTCCCCGGGTTTTCTTATGATCACGCTGAGAGCCGGTATGATCTGAAAAAGTCAAGCGTAATTTGGACCTTCGATATCACACGGGACTCGTTTTTATCATGACGGCATCGCTTCGAATTAGAGACGATTTTTGATCGGCATTTGCAAAACACGGCTCTTTTGAGTTGATCCTTTCTTAAGATCTCCGCTCAGAGACCTTCTATTCTTTTCGTACTTTGAACATGAAAATCTCACTTTGAATCTCAATTTTCGACGTTTAGTTGTCCTTCCCTTCAGTCTCATTTGTTACAAAGCTGACTGAGACAAACATCTGCCTCGTGTTAGTTTTATTTGAGGGATATCATTCGGGTCGAGGTCATAACTTCGATCACTGACCTTCCAATCAGTTTTATTGAACACTGATTAATATAAGACAAAACTGAAATAAATTATACCTGAGCTAAAGGTCAGTTTTTGAGCCCCAATACAAGCTAATATTTTGAACCCAGATTTTCACCATAGACAGGAGCTTTCCGCTGAGATATCCACGGCAACTCAATTTCTACAATGATATCATAATCATTTCCAAAATAACCAGTTGGAACTCAAATTTTAGACAACTCACTAATGATAAAACTTTTATTCAAAATTATAGAAAAGATCTCAAATGATAATGAAGTAATGCTATGTAGGATTTCCAGTCATGGTGTTACATAATTATTGGATCCATAATACTTATATAAGGTATTGTAGAAACATAATGGCGATTAGTGCAGCCCACGGCCTTGAAGGATGAGTGACAACGCTTGACTTCACTCTCACCTTGCCTTCCGGGGATAAATCGTGAGAACTGGAAGGCATAGAAGACCCTGTCTTCCGGTTTAAGGATATAGTAAGTTTAAGTCAGTTAGAAGGTAGAAGCGAGCTCGAAGGGGTAAGTCGTGTTATACACGCGGTCCCTCATCTGCGCAGATTGTCTGGTTGGGGATTTGGAAATAAAGCAACATCAACGTAAATCGAAGTCTTGTGTTTACTACCTAAAAACTAACAATGACACAGGGCTTCTGATAACGAGAAATCCCCATGGACGACCACACCGGATTCCCCAAGTCAACACCAGACGCTAGACCAGACGACGATCAGGTTCGAGATCAATTGAAGAGAACTCCCGAAGGCTCCACATTGCGTAACCCTGCCCACGACTGTCAGCTGTACACAACCGGGGAAAATAAACATCTCTTATATTTTCCTAACTACAAGTGATTGTGTTTTTTGACGGGTCCATTGTGTAACAATGGGAACGAAGAAGGTGACAAGGCAGCCAGATCTGTCTTAAGTATAATTCCTGAAAAAAAAATAGGATTCCATGTACGGGGTTAAAAATGAAAATAAACAAATATATATAGAAAAAAAGCTGAAAGGAAGAAATAGTAGTATTCAGTACTTAACTCACACGATCATTAAACATTCCTAATTACTTCCATTTTATGGCAGGCTCTCTGTAGAGGACTGCTCATGTCTGAAGTCACCCTGACGCAACAGCATGAAGCTAAGAGTTCAAAAGAAATCAGCGACAACAAAGCACCGGCACATCAACATCTTCAGGGACAGCCTCCACATACGACATCTGTGGTCGAGAATGTTTTCAAACATTGGACTTCACAGTCACAGGAGGCGCTATAACTTCAGGGGCACAAAAACTATATAGTCTTCCGAGACTGAAATGCCAATAAAATAGAATAAAATATTAAGGATAAGTTTTTGTGTGAATCCTTGGTTAAATAGTTAGTGTTGCAGATTTTTACTACTGTAAAGGGTTTAACCTTCACAAGGACTCAATATTTGTGACCTTGAGCCAGACTACGCCCAATAACAGTAGTCAAATAACGGTTTAATTCATGAGTATTTTCCAAAGCAATGAATATAATCACTGAATATTTTCAAGACATCAAATATGTTATTCCTATATCAATACGGTTGTAGCGCCACTCGTTGGCCCGAGTTCAAATCCTGGACTGCATTTCACTTAGTGCTAATACCCATGCAGCTATGGGTAAAATAGCAGGGCAGATTGGGTTCTTTAACCATGGCTAGGTAACCAGTCTAGCAGAAGGAAAACTCTTAATTCAAACCTGTTGAACTCCGCTTAAGAAATTGACCGTGTTCACATCCTGCTCGTGCGATATATCAATACGGTTGTAACTTTCTACTGTCGGTGGGGCATAAAATACCCTGACTGATTCACCGGCAGATAAAATGGTGCCCTTGCTATGACACTAAACTGCATCTGTTGGAGTTAGACATACTGATGGTAGGTGTGGTGCTCCAGTTTAGATGCAAAAATAATTTGCTTGGTCTAGCGCTATTGAAAAGGGGATAAACTCCATTGCTGTTTGGCTGATACCGGCATTAGGCCTCCCCGACGACTTTTTTTACTTTACTTTCATTTGAATATTAACATTTCTAGGCATTTCTCCTTAATATTTGGGGGGGGGCAAAAAGTAATAAAATATGTCATGATCAGTAAATGCATGTAGAATCCCCTTTTTAAAGTAGTCGTCGGGGCAGCCTAATGTCGGTATCAGCCAGACAGCGAGGGAGTTTATCTCCTTTTTTCTAGCGGTAGACCGAGGAGACTTTTTAGCGCCACACTTATTATCAGCTCCTCGCTTTACAGCACAGATCCCTGTGCTACTTATACGCTGAGTTGGCGAGGGCCGGTATCGAACTAGGAACCTTGTGATTCCTAGCCGAATGATCTACTGACTGAGCTAAACCAGCCCTTTATAAGATTAATGGAGTCGCTCGTGCTGTAATGGTTATCATCATAGAAAATGGTTAATGTATTTAGTAAATACATCATCTGAATACATTTTCCCAATTTTCATACTTTCTTGTTTTGGGGTCTAGAAGTAAATTGAGAAAACGCTTGCGAGCCAAAAGTAGTATGGACATGGATATATTTACCAACCCCTCCGCATGAGCTGGATGTGACACAAGGTCAATATCTTAAACTGAGTTTAATAGGTTTGAATTCAGAGTTTTTCATTCTCCTAGACTGGTTACCTAGCCAAGGTTAATGATTCCAGCGTGTCCTGCTATTTACCCACGACTGGAGGGAGAGAGGTTGGATTCCTACCTTTCCCAATGGTATCAGCGCTATTTAAAATGCGAACAGTCTCGTCCAGGAACTCGGGATTACAAGTCTATTTCCTACGACTCTAGCCATTACGTAGAACGGATATGTAAAGTAAAGTAAGTAGAGTCGACAGGGTGGTCTAAAGTCGGTATAAACGACAGTCAGGGAGTCTATCTCCTTTTCACTAGCGCTAGAACAATGAGATTGTTATTGTGTCTGAGGTGACGCGTCACACCTCCCATAAGCTCCTTATTTTACCACTCAGATCCCTGTGCTACTCAAATGCCGAGTTGGCGAGGACCGGTATCGAACCAGGACGCTCTACCGACTGAGCTAAAACGACCCTATGAAATACGGACCTGTAACCCTACTCAATTCACCTGCCATCAGCTCCTCACTTTACCGCACAGATCCCTGTGCTACTCATACGCTGAGTTGGCGAGGGCCGGTATCGAACAAGAATCTTGTGATTACTAGCCGAACATTATACCGACTGTGCTAAACCGGCCCTTATAAATATAAATACACACCATATATTACTTCCCAACTTATTAGCGCTAATACTTAGCGCTAATACCCTTGGGAAAGGTATGAAACTTACTCTCCCTACAGCTATGGGTAAATGGTAGGACAGGCTGTGTTATTTAACCTTGGTTAGGCAACCGGTCTAGGAGAAGGAAAACTCTGAATTCAAACCTGTTAAACCCCGCTTAAGAAATTGACCTTGTGTCGCATCCTGCTCGAGCGGAGAGGTTGGTAAATATATATATTACTTTCCAACCGTTAGGCATGAAAGAACCCCAGGCGAGGGCCAGTATCGAACCAAGAATCTTGTGATTACTAGTCGAACACTATAACGACTGTGCTAAACTGACCCTTATAAATATAAATACACACCATATATTACTTCCCAACCGTTAGGCATGACATAACCCTAGACGGGTTGATATGCCGTTAAAATCAATAAACCAAACCAACCAACCAAGAAATAGAAATCACAAGAAAAGCAAGCACTTGTTTAGAAGTTTTAAGTTAAGAAAACATACCAAATAGAAAAAAAAACTGTTTAGAATTTAAATCTGCATTGATTGGCGTTCTTACGGAAAGCACACATTTGACCCTGTGGTCAGCAAAAGTAATGACTAATGCTAAAGTGACCACAATAAGAATTCTGATAATCATTATCATCAGCTTCCCTTCTTGAGAATATATGACCCTCCAAACTTTATCTTCTTCCTTATCTCCCCTACCCGCACGCACACAAGTATTTTTTAGCCACAATTGATTCGAAGCCAGCTTTCCTACTGGTTAAACACAATCAGGGCCCCCTATCGACCACTGCATTGGATTGCCGAGGCAAAATCAATGTTAACACGGATATACTCGAGCAGAAGCCGTGGTTGGTCAACCCATTCTTTAAATGAATAGCCCGAGCAAGTAAGTGACCATCGCCTACATCCCCACCACTAACAACAACAACAACAACGGCAGCAGCAGGAGTAGCACCGCCTGTTTAACCAATCAAATGCCTGTGGTATATTCGAAATAAGATTACAGCATTTCTGCTGTTTTTTCCTCTCTCTGCTTGCTCTCCCTGAAAATCGGTACTGTTTGACCTTTCTGACTATTCAAGAATCTTCAAGACATCTTTCAGTTTTGTGTCCTTTGTTTGGTCCAACCAAAACTCGACCTAAGCCAGGCCGGATAATTTACTGTACGGTTATTGAAAGTTTGAGCGGACAAAGGGCGCGGGTGGCGTGAGTGGCGGGGGTTCGAGAAGAGAGAGAAAGAGATAAAGAAAAGAAAAGAGAGGGAAGAACGATAAGACCTTTCGACCGGTTTATTCGCTTCTCATCATCAGTTATTGGCAGATCGTTCACTTCCTCTACACTGATCATTTGACATTTCGATTCGATGGGGGCTGAGCCCGTTTGTAATGTAAACAGACAGTCGAGAACGGCACAAAAGTTATCGAGAATGTTCGATATTCGAACCCATGGTTTTATAAACAGCTCAATGCTCATTATTTCTCTTTTAGCTTTCCATATAAATACTCGCTGATTATCCGACTGGAACTTATGTATAAGTAGCTTAAAAGCCACCCTATCTGTCGGCAATTATGCTAGCTCCTCTGAAGGGCACGTAACTGGGCATTCAAGCCAACAAGGATACTTCATGCATTAAGTACATACAAAATTCTATTAAATTGCATTTAAGTATTGCATTACTATCTAAGTGTTGTATACTCTTCTTTTTACTTTCTTACTTCTATTATTCTTGTCATCTTTGGTATCTTACGTTCTTCTTCCAGTGTTTCATGTTTGATGAAGAAAAGGAAGAAAATATGAAGTTTGTTTCGATAAATTATTTTGTCATTAAAAAACTTTTGAAAAAGCATTTTATTGCCTCTTATAAACAACAGATTTGCATTTAGATTATCACACGACTAATTTGTCTCATGATATATATCTATATGTTTGTGTAGTCTGGTGTGTCTTGTATTGTTTCTTGTGAGCGTCCAAGGGTGGTCATGTCCATGGGCTTAGCTTCACACTAATAGTAGTTTAACAAAAATAAAGTTTTTCTTTTACTTATTCTTTATAACTTGCACCTACTATTGATAAATGAATTTCTTCTTCTTCTTCCTAGTCTTGGGGACTTCGTGTGTGGTCTTCTAGGTCAGTCTTGTTGCCAAGACATTCATCAACCACAAAACCATGTTGTTTTTATAAGCTTTTATTCACTTAACTAAGCATTTCATGTAACTAAACATAGCGCGCGTATGCAGGTGAGTCCCAGCTAAGCAGACATATCCCATCTGCCTGACGACCAAGCCGAAACTGAAGACCCAACCAGGTCCCACGTGACTTCACGTATTTCGCGGGCTTTCTGTAATATTCCATGGAAAGTCCCGCCCGTGATATGAAAAGGGCTATCCCCTCAGAAATACAGGGGGTTGACAATAATCTATGCAGCCGCATAGATTGTGTAACATAAGCTTACCTCTTGTAATAATAAACAAACACACTCGTTGGTGCTTGAGAAAGCTTTAGTCTACTTAGAATACTTTTACACTTTACTGAGACTTTATATTCTCTCAGAAACTTCAAGGATTTACACAAAGGGGAGGTAATAATAAAACAGGGGAAGTAACTCTCAATTACTTATTACACCTCTAAAAAATGCAATGATAATTCTTCTGCTGCCATTTAATTCAAAGAAAATTAGATGTGCATAGGTCCTAACTGCTGTACAAACATTTATTTGTGAAGAAAGGAAGTGAATCCGACGGTATGTAGTATATTAAGAAAAATGAAAAAACACAGGTTTAAATGGGTTAAGTGGTGAGTTTATTGGCCGACGCTGCAGTGTTTTGATCTATTAATTAGATCATCTTCAGGGCATTTGTTGGTATATTGAAGGTGATAAGAAATTATTTATCACAGAAACAAATGCCCTGAAGATGATCTAATTAATAGATCGAAACACTACAGCTTCGGCCAATAAACTCACTACTTAACTCATTTAAACCTGTGTTTTTTCATTTTTCTTAATATACTACAAACATTTATTTCTATTTCCTGTTTGTCTGTTGATGTTAATTTCAATTATTCTCAAATTTATTACCAAGTTATAAAAATTGTTTTCGTACAAAAAAATCCGTCGCAAAAATTCACGTAAAGAATCGCCGGAAAAAATCGCAGTAATTAAAACTTGGGAATTCAAAATTTCAAGTTTTAATAATTACTTTATATATAAATAACTAGAAGTGGGTAGAGGGGGCTTTTTAAAAAGTTAATCCCGGATATCCATTATTATTTATCACCAGTCAGATCCTCACCGAATGCTCCATAAAAATCCCCACGGGAATATATAACAATATAGTAAGAAATTTCCATTCAATGATTTACAATTAAAAAAAAAAATTCGATATAAATGATGCGATTAATTCAATCAATTAATATTATATTTCAAAGCGAAAAAACATATACATAAAAAAGATAAACAAAATAACATGCAAATGACTTTCCCTTTTGTTACTTTTCAAATTTTTATTTTTAAATATCTTCCCAAATATTAATCATATCTTCATTATTTTTGCTCAAAAACCAAGCCCCGGGGATATCTAATGTTTATATATATTCATTTTGTCGTTATTTGTTTTATTTTCGAGGTTTCCTCCGGACATATAGACACACACAACTACCCTTTATATATGTATATATTTGTTTTATTCTAATATATATTTAAAGTCATCTTACGTATAGAATTTTACGAGAAAATTATCTACAAACAAGAAAAAGTCCCAAAATCTCATTCGACATTGAATTTTAAAAGGTTTGTTTAAATTTGAACATCTCACTTCGAATCTTTGTTTAACTGTATCCGGTTTATTTTTTGCGCATGTTCCATGGTCTGTTCGTCTTGCTTTTGTTTTTTTTTGTTTTTTTTTTTGCAAAAAAGTTCGGTAAAAATCCCTTTACGTAATTTTAGACGTCGATAAAATTGAGAAATAATTTTATTAGAAAAAAAAATTTTTTACACTTAAATTCGTTCAATTTTAATAAAATTTTGTAGAATTATGTAAAAATGCGTGTTTTTTTTTTTTTGTTCTTTTTTCTTTCGTCTGTCGTGAACCAAAACATTGTTTGCAAAACAAACTTTTCAGTGAAGTGGAAGGAATATGATGCTTTTTAGTAAGTAATTTTAAGAATATTATTGCGATGGGAATTGATGTTATTTCATTTATTCTTTAGTTCATTCCAAAATGATAATGAAATAAACAAAAGCTGTTCCTTATAATTCAAGATTTGAATCCTTTCCATTATGATAATGAAAATTTGAATAGATAAACAATAAAATTAAATTTTTAAGAATTGTATTGTTAATGTTGTGGGGTTTCAAGGGGTCAAAATAAGACAAAACGACGGGTAACAAATGTAGGAAAATGTATTAACAAAAGAGTAGACAATTACAGTACAGAGAAGTGGGAATTGCGTCCGACAAATAGAGTTACGAGTTGACTAGCATTGGCTTCCTCACGCAATAATTGTTCCTGTTACTTATAGTAACCTTCGGCGAATTCCACTATAGTCTATAGATTATATCACCTATAACAGTTACTTTAAATGGTAAAATTAATTGTGAAATTTGTTATCAATTTTTAAAATTATTTTTTTCTCTCGTCCTTCTTTTCAGCAACTAAAAAGTTTGCAAATAAATAAATAAATACCTACGATTTTGTGTAAAATTTATATTCAAAATATTCAAAATAATTATTTAATTATTAATTAATAGATGCACGTAACATTTTATTTCAAGGAGGGGGCAGAATTAAGTTTATATTTCAGCTTTTTTTCTTTTCTTGCACCTTTAATAAATTTCATGATTTTACTTACTTATGATACAAACTCTCTGACTTTGAATTTTTATACCTGCTCCCCCCGATGGGGACAAAAAGCGACAGGAAAAACTGAGAGAGACAGACAGACAGACAGACAGACAGACAGAGACAGAAAGAGAGACAGAGACAGAGAGAGTTATGGAAATCCGTGCTATCAGCACGACTTGATGATGATGATGATAATGATGATGATGATGATGATCTCAACTTTCTCAGTCGACATACCTACTGGCCTAAAAGTAAGTTGCATAGAGATCGGCCGAAATGTTGTACAGATAACAATAAAGATGAGGACAATAGTCCGAATGATACAAATAACACTAATTATCAAGCGTCATCTCAAAAATTCAGAGAAATAGTGTAGATAACAATAAAGATGAGGACAATAGTCCGAATAATACAAATAATACTAATTATCAAGCGTCATCTCAAAAATTCAGAGAAATAGTGTAGATAACAATAAAGATGAGGACAATAGTCCGAATAATACAAATAATACTAATTATCAAGATTCATCTAAAAAATTCAGAGAAATAGTGCAGATAGC
>CM042161.1:51374750-51379750 GCA_023376005.1 Doryteuthis pealeii | reverse complement strand
CCTACTTGCATGACTCCTTTTTCCCCCTCTCCTCCTCCTCCTTCCCCTCACCGCCGCCGCCGCCGTTTTGCGAGCCGACAAATTGAAACCAACAATTCGCACCAAATGCCGAAGGAAATTGACTACATAGAAAAACATTCATTGAGATATGCAAAGAAATGCAAATTTTACTAGTATAGAAGGGGCGCGAAATATATGGGGCGAAATAGACCTCCGAATCAACAAGCTCCCGCCAAGGGGGAACCAAAAACAAGCGAGTTCTCAGTCTTCTCACAAGTCAGACCCTCTGTTGGTCAACACATTCTTCATCTAGCAGCTGGAAAAATCCGTCGTCGTAGTCGAAATAATCTTTAACAGTTCAAAATCACATTTCCTTACTGAAAAGCGCTTCGTCGTCGACTGCTTCTGCTGACTGCTGACTGCCCAGCGCTCGACTCACTTGTTATTTTATGGGCATATTAGCCAAACATCCGGGCTCGTCAGTCAAACCTCGCGTCCGTCCAGTTCCTACATCGCATCTATTTTCGCATGCGGGAGGACGCGGGTACGATCCCAGCAGGCAAGACAAAGTCTTGCTCTTTTTCGTTCTCCGTCACAACTAGAACAAGAGAAAACGACTTATTTGTTCTACAAAGAGTTTACAGAATCAGCCAAATGTGGAAGATCAGAATATATAAGAAAAGTATTACTTACCAAACGGACAAGTGATTCATTGATACCAGCCAGAATAAACATGGCTTCTTGTATACCAGGTCTGAAATACAAAGATACATATGTGAGTATATGAAAATGGAATTGGATCCAACAATTTATAGAAAAGATAAAATGAAAAACAATAGTATATTATATCAGGCACACAACTCCGTTGGGTCTGTAATGGTTAATAAAATGGTGGTTGCCGATTGTTTTAAAAAGAGGGGAGTAAGAATTCCAAAAATGTAGTAACAGAACCAACAGACGCTGAATTCAAAAATCGAGCGCCAAAAAGAAGAAGCGGGAATTCATGAAGTTTTGTGGATGACAAGCAAGTAATCGTCACGCAACAAGTCAGCTCCATTATCGGAAAATGAAAGAAGATAAAATATGAACTATTAATACCACAATATAAAAGAAAGGACTTTGCCCGATATGCTTTTCTACATTTATGTAACTTTATCTAATACAGATTGTTTATTTTAATACGACTTCGTTATTATTTCATTGTGTTGAGTCTTATTTAAAGTTAGTAAGATGTGTACAACCCATATATAAAATATATATAACACACAACTTACTACAGGTCTTTTCAGATGAATCTTCCAACCCCACACATATCTCCAAATTCCCCCACCCCACATCACTTTAGGAACACTGTCTAAAAAACCTTAAGGCATCATCTTAAGGATTTTAAGATTTTAAAATCATTTTCACAACACAAAATTGGTTAAGATAAATCTTTAAAAACATGTGTTTTTTTTATTATTTATTTCTAAATTGAAATATTGTAGAAAATTCGTCGTCCTCTTCCATACTTGTAAAATCTGGGAACAGTGAGGAGAAATACATTGTAAATGAAATATCTTGTCATTGCTCCTTACATTAACTCTTTGCCTACTTTAAGCCACCCACAGTGGCTTTCTCTTTCTACAAACACTACTCCCAAGCAAAGTACCACAATCTGATGGTTAGTACATTATAATCCAGAGTAAAAAAAACAGACTCCAGCCAGAACACTGCACTGCTGCAATCTTCCAGAATACTGAGAAGAGTCCTGGAGACCTGAGGAGACTTGCTGTCATTCAGGCTCCATTGAAAGACCATCAGCTAATGCTGATGTGAAAACTCAAAAGGAGTAAATGATAATAATAATAATAATAATAATAATAATAATAATAGTTCTTTTCAGCTGAAACTTTCTACTAATCAAATAACACTCGCTCGTCAGTCAACTTAAAAACTCAAGTCCAACCGTTTCTCTCTCCTGTAAAAGACAATCATCAAAGGGGCACGAAAACACTTTGCTTTTATTTCTGTAAACACTTTTCTTATGCAAATAATAATCTCACCCAATCAAATGCGATCTACAATAATCAGGAGGTTGCGCCATGACTGCCCATCTTCGTAATCAAATGGATTAGAGTTTGTGTCAGAATAGACGCCACCTACAATATATTATATATAATATACTTATATTTCTTTTATTTGTGATACCTATGCTCACCAACACAGCACACATAGATATTTCTCAAGCTTAAAGTGCTGTCTCCCGTTTGATCACCATTAAATAAAGTCGGTGGGGTGGCTGATTGTCGGTATTAGCCGGACAGTGAGGGAGTCTCTCCTTTTTCATTAGCACTAAATCAAAGAGTTTGTTTTTCATCAGAGGTGGAGCGCTACGTCATCCGTCAGCTCTCTACTTTACCATACAGATCTAAGCTGTGTTAATCATGCGTTTTGGTTAGGGTCGGTATCGAACTAAGAACATCGTGGTTGGCTAGGCGTATGCTCTACCGACAGAGCTAAACCAACCCACTCAACTCCCAACTTTACCGCACAAATCTAAACTGTTATGCGTTGAACTGCCGAGGGCCGGTATCGAACTAAGAACCCGTGGTTGCCTTGGCATATGCTTTACCAACAGTGCTAAATCAGCCTACTCAACTCTACTTTACTGCACAGATCTAAACTATGTTAATCATGCGGTGAGTTGTCGAGGACCGGTATCAAATAAAGAACCTCGTGACGTATGCTCTACCGACTGAGTTAAACCAATCTACTCAACCCCCTATTTTACCGCACAGATCTAAACTGTGTTATGCGTTGTGTTGCCGAGGACCCGTATCGAACTAAGAACCTCGTGGTTTCGTAGGCGTATGCTCTAACGACAGAGATAAACCAGCCTACTCAACTCCCAACTTCACTGCACAGATCTAAACTGTTATGCGTTGAATTGCCGAGGCCCGGTATCGAACTAAGAACCTCGTGGTCTACTTTACAGATCTAAACTGTGTTATGCGCTGAGTTGCCGAAGACCGGTATCTAACTATGAACCTCGTGTTTGCCTAGGTGTATTCACTACCGACAGAGCTAAACCAGCCTACTCAACTTTAAAAGATAGTGTAACGATTCCATTATCTCCGGTTTCATCGTGTCTATTAAAGCCGGTGATAAGGAACAGTAGAGCCTTGAATTCAAAATAAAGGCAGAAATGGTCAGTCTATTAGGTGACAATTTATTCTTCTTTCGTAGCGTAGATATACACAGTACATCTGCTCTCGTCGCCACAACGGAACTTGGCACTGAATTTGCCCTATCTAACGCCATCTGTACAATGTTGGAGCGAACTACAGACAATAGGCCAACCAGCAAATCAGCGTCGTTCACCACCGTCTCTGCCGCCTCATCAATATTAGCGCTTGACGGCCTGGGAATGCTTTGCGAAACGAACGCCCTGATGCATAAAATAAGCTGCCAAATAGGGTTATCTGCCCCTGGACGAATTAATGATAAGCTGAAATGTTGGCTTAGAAAATCCAGGAAGGAATTCTTGTGTGTGTAGAGCTCTCCAATATTCTGTCTTTAACATTAGCCGGCCTTTCTGAAAGGAACGGGTTTTCTTTCAACATGTCCAGACATTATTGACTATTTCAATTATTAAGGAAGACGTGAGAAAACCAAGGTGAATGAATAAAGTATCAGAATAAAGTATTTGTACCTTTGTATCTTGAAGAAAAAAAACCAAAAAACAATGTAAATAATCTTCTACTATAATTAGCAGTTTATGTCTATCTGTGTATAGCCAGTTGGTGCCTACGCCAGAGATCCAATGATGATGCGTAAAGTCATGGGAAATGGACTCGTCGACCCGAGTTCAAATCCTGGGTGTGGTAACTGCATTTCACTTAGCGCTAATACCCTTGGGGAAGGTATGAATCCTACTCTCCCTCCAGCTATGGATATATAGTAGGACAGACTGGGCTCTTTAACCTTGGTTAGGCAACCGGTCTAGGAGAAGGAAAACTCTGAATTCAAACCTGTTGAACTCCGCTAAAGAAATTGATCTTGTGTCACATCCTGCTCGTGCAGAGGGGTTGGTAAATATGTTAAGTTACAATTCAGAAATAGGACTGGCTAAATGTATTTCAATAGAAATCAATAATAGAAACTCTGAGGATATCTTTACAATGGAGAAGGCGTTTCAGACGGAGAGTGAGGAGGGGAGTTGTAGTGACATTTAATTCAAGTACACCAGAAGATCAACAACGTAATTACGTCTATGTGTACATATGCTTATAATGACTGGCCCTGTGTTACATCCTGGACTTGGCGGATGGGTTGGGTGAATACAGACAGCGAACTGTGTGAATTCTATGTACGGATTGTATGTTTTGATTTGATTGATTGATTTTAACGGCATGTCAACCCATCCAGGGTTATTTTATGCCAAACAGTAGGTTTTGAGGTATGGTCAAATTTATTGTTATGTCTTTTTTTTATCAATTTTTTTTATTGATTTTGATAGTAGGTCGTTTGCAATTATTTATTCGAAGTGGATTGAAAATCAGTTTAAGGGATAAGTTTCTAGGGTAAAGTTCAAGTTTGTTATAAGCGATAGTTTGGTAGAAAGTTAATTTAAACAATCTTTTATAAACAATGTTCTATTTAACCCATAGAGGGGACCCTATCAGGTACTACCATTCCGAGGTGAGAGTGGAGTTGGGATCAACCACGGTGGGTCATTTAATGCCGATAAAGTTTTGAAATGAATTAATTCTTAATGGATACACAGTTTTTTTATTGATACATTTTTCTATTTAACCCATAGATGGGACACTAACGTCGATAGAGTCTTCGGCTGGAAACCGCAAGGTTCCTGGTTCGATACCGACCCTCGCCAACTCAGCGTATGAGTATCAAAGTGACCTGTGCGGTAAAGTTAGTAACTGATGGTAGGTGTATCGTTCCGTCTCAGACACTAAAAGCGCTAGTGAGAAGTGGATAGACTCCCTCGCTGCCTGGCT
>CM042161.1:51297250-51372250 GCA_023376005.1 Doryteuthis pealeii | reverse complement strand
TCTTCATCTTATCTGAATGCACGTTCCTTCCCCTGATGGAGACTCAGTTAGTACGACGGTGAGTCAAAAAGTATTGCCACTTTGTTTAGGATGGGTATAATTACCAACACAGGAACATGTATCATACGTCAAAATGAAACTGCTCCTCTGTGGAACACATCCGTACTTCTGCAGATAACAAAGTAAAAAAGTAATGCCATTTTGTTTAGGATGGGTATAATTACCATCACAGGAACATGCATCATACATCAAAATGAAGCTGGTCCTCTGTGGATCACCTCTCTACTTCTCCACATAGTTGAGTCAACAAGTAATGCCATTTTGTTTAGGACAGGTATAATTACCAACACAGGAATATGTATCATACATCAAAATGAAGCTGTTCCTCTGTGGATCACCTCTCTACTTCTCCACATAGTTGAGTCAAGAAGTAATGTCATTTTGTTTAGGACAGGTATAATTACCCACACATGTATAACATGTATCATACATCAAAATGAAGCTGGTCCTATGTGGATCACATCCCTACTTCTCCATATAGGATACTCAAAAAGTATTGTCATTTTGTTTAGGACAGGTATAATTACCAACACAGGAACATGTACCATACATCAAAATAAAGCTGTTCCTCTGTGGATCACATCCCTACTTCTCCTAATAGGAACGTCAAAACGTAATGTAATTTTGTTTAGGACAGGTATAATTACCAAAACAGGAACATGTATTATACATCAAAATGAAGCTGGTCTTCTGTGGATCATATCCCTATTTCTCCACATAGTCACCGTTTCTCTTAATATCAATGTTTTACTTTTGAATGAGATCATGTATCCATGTGTCCTAAAATTGTGTTGACTGTTCTTTGAGCCACTTATTCACTATAGATTTCACTTACTTGTCACTGGAATAATGTTTGCCTCTCAAACCCTCTTTTATGAGACCGAAGAGATGATAGTCTGAAGGCGCTAGATCTGGTAAGTATGAAGGATGCGGTAAAGTTGTCCATCCGAATGAGGCGATTTTCTACCTTATCCAGATGCTTGTGTGTGGTCGAGCATTGTCATGCAGGAGGAAAACGTCGATTGGCAAGTTGGGTCTTACTAATTGCATTCATGCTCTGAGCCTCTTTAGGGTCACAATGTGGACCTTAGTTTTATTTTTAAAAAACTTTACATGAAATAAAGAAAATAGCATTATTTTTTTAATTCGCCCCCGCATATTGGATTGGTTTGGTTTGTTTTGTTTTACGGCATATCAAACCTCAATGGGTCATTTAATGCCGATAAAGTTTTGAAATAAATCAATTCTTAATGGATAATACAATTTTTTTATAAATACATTTTTCTATTTAACCCATAGATGGGATCCTAACAGGTACTACCACTCCAGGTCAGAGTGGACCAGGGAGCAATGGTGATGAAGGGGTGCTCCACATTCCCCAAACTCCCAAAACTGGAACCTCACCATCAGATAGAGTTTAACGTCATTCCCAGGACATGTAGACCCGCAGCCACCACCTTCTAACACCCATATGATAAAAAAGGGGTTGGGGCTTGCCATAAGGGCAATAGGCTTGGGAAAATCATATAGGTGCTAGGGCTTGACGTGACCAGCCGACTGATCGGAGGGAGCCTCTCCGACCGCCCGTCTAGCCCAAGATAGGGCCAAAGTGGAGTATTGCAAGTCATGAACTGCTCATCCACCTGGGCTCTATCCTTAAGCATCACGGGTCGCCACCCACGGCTAACAGGTGGCCCCATTGGGGGAGTCTTACCCCTCTGCAGAGGTGCAGTCGGTGCATTCTAAAGCCCCAGCCGACAGGACGGCCGCATATTGGAGGCGTGTGACGTAATGGTAATGAGATGATAGAAATACGTGAATTTCATAGACATAAAGTCAACGACACTTGGTAACTGACAGTTTCTCAACAATGTGATCTTCGGGTCAAGACACCTATAGGCGAGGAAATATCAGTTAACAAGTGCCATTGACCTTACATCTCTGCTATCCTAAATTAAATATATATGCTCTATCGCCGATATTGAGCACTATTTATTTATGAATATAGAAAACTACACTATCAATGCACACACACACACACACACGCGCGCGCAACACCCCATAGAAGATGGACAAGGCGAAACTAGTTCAAATCCAGGACGTGACTGTTTGAATTTCACATAGCACTAACAACATTGGGAAAGGTACGAATCCAACTATGTTCAGATCCAACTGCGCAGTAGAAGCGTGACATCTGTTAAAATGTTATGGGCCATCGTTTAGGCGTTGAGAACGAGCGCTTGTCGAGCGGAAATCCTTGATAAAAAATCTTTTGGTTCTCCTTGGTATTGTAAGTTCCTCGTCAATGGTTGCAAATGAACCATGGAAAGTACCAGTGTTTAAGTAACGCATTATAGCTGTTGATTGGCGGAGGAATAGAGCACGTGACCTCGCCCAGTCTATAAATTCAGGTGGTGTATTGCAGGACATTTTATATAGTAAATATATTCCAACAAACTAATCTCCCGTTAGCTATGGGTAGATAGTAGGGCAGACTGGACTTTTGAACCTTGACATGTTAACCGTTCTAGGAGAAGGAAAACTACGAATTCAAACCAAAGATGCTCTCTTCTCGTAAGTAATAAAATACTTTTCATCCCTTCCTCCCACCTTTTCATCCCTCCACCTCCCGTTGCTATGACTGTTTCTTGGTGTCCGTTCAGTATAGGTTAACTTGATTCCATCATCTTGATATTATTAATTTACTATAAAAATCAGTTCAGCTGTTAACATGTCTTTATTTAGGAGCAGAACGAAGTCAAGGTACGAGTGCATATTGAATTGAACAGTAGGTATTCACCTACCTCCTTAAGCAGGATGCGACACAAGGTCAGTTTTTAAGCAGTGTTTCAAAAGGTTTTAATTCAGAGGGTTCCTCTCCTAGTACGGTTGCCTAACCGTGGTTAAAGTGCCCTGTCTACTCAACTATTTATCCTTAGCTGGTTGGACTATACTTAAATGCAAACCTTTACTAGGCGTATTATTGCTATGGAAAATTTAAACAGTCTTATCCATTTGTGTTCGGTTCACAGTTTCCATTTCCTCCGGAATGGGGGAGTTCCCATGGCGTATTGGTAAACGGGATGAGCTGCGAAATCGTTGTAAGCGAGTTCGAATACCAGCCGTGCTATTATGTTCACTTTCGGAGATACACTTGGAAAAGGTATTATGCCCTTCCTTCCAGTTGCTATGGGTTAAATATTACCGATGTTCCTCTTCGGGAGTGACTTTGACATTAAATAAATGAGTTGATTGACTTGACACTTAGGGCACTCGTAAGTCAAGTACCACTGTATTATTCTGTCACTGTTGGAGTTTTTGGTATATAAGGCATGTGGTAATACCTACTCCTACTTATAGGCTCGCCGATAAGCACGTGACCTGGGTAGGATTCCTATTGTCCAATCACTGGCAATGCTCTACTGCTGATATTATTATTTATACTGACCTTTTCTGGCCATATTAATCATTACTACTTGGATCTTCTTGGACGACGGAACGTAGTATTATATCGCGGGACTTATTCACTTACCAAAGGATTCTATATCACAGGACTTATTCACTTGCCAAAGGAATATATCACAGGACTTATTCACTTACCAAAGGAATATATCACAGGACTTACTTATTTACTTTAAGTTCTTTTACAACTGGTCAAGGATGGCGCCCAGATACTTAACAGCCACCACTACCCTCAGCCCTATGTACTGGCTCGACTAAATAAAACGCCACCTTTGTGATCGGCATTTGACAACCGTTGAAGTATCCACCAGATCGTGACAGACCAAGTAAAGTTGGAAATATGTGGTGTAATTGTTAGAGTCATAGGAAATAGACTCGTCAACCCGAGTTCAAATCCTGGTCGAATCTCCAGATCACATAGCGCTAATAAACATTGGAAAAGGTATGAATCCAACTACTCTCACCCCAACTATGGGTAAAATAGTTGGGCAGACCGTGCTCTTTAATCTGGATTAGGCAACCAGTCTAGGAGAAGGAAAACTCGGAATTCAAACCCGTTAAATCCGTTTTGGGTGGTCACTACTAGAATAGGGTCAGTCCTAATTAGTGATCTATTTAAAAAAAATAAGTGTCGGTTAAAGACTTCCTGATCTGGTTCCAGGAGAGATAACGGTCTTCTTGTCGGTGTGTGGTTTCCCAGGAAAAGATATTTTCAAGGAGGTGAAGTTGCATTGTAATTAACCTGATAATAGCAAAGTCTATGTTATTAATGTCATTACTAAATAGACCGAACGTTTATCACTCTAAAATCATTTAATGCTTCATCTATCAGTTGAAATAAATACTTTATCGGTCCCCATGCTAAGGGTAGGGGGTCAAAGTCCGGGCCAAAGCTGCAATCAAAGCATTGAACAGATTTGGCTGTGATCCACAAAATATTTGGACCGATGACGTTTTCTATGTAGAGCAGACACCCCCCGCTCTCGATGAATATGGGGATGTTCAAGAATTCTGTTTGAAATACGTCATTTTACACGAAGCTGTAATGACTGCCGAAAACAGGTTGCCTCCTTCAAGGGAACGATTCGCTTCTTGAGTTCTTGCCATTGGGAAGACTGTGTTTGGCCCAAAGCCATCGTTCTTTGTAACGCATGTGTGTTATCTGTGTTATTGTGTGTCTGCTGTTAAGGTGCGCATTACGGGCTGTACACGTATATACAGAAACTTATCGGCAATCAGTGTTCAATTCTGGCCGAGGCTGTTTGTGTTCTTTTATCGCTAATGCCTTTGGGAACAGCAAAATCCATCTATTTTCAATATGCAATATGTATGGATACATAGTATGACAGACTGGGTTCTGTAGCTTTGGTATAGTCACCAGTCTTGGAGACGAAATACTCTGAATTGAAACCCTCTTTAATCCGCTTAAGAATTGACCTTGTGCCAGAGGTAAAGACATATATTGGGCAGTAGATTTAAGCCAAAAAGATGAAATTTATATAGATCTTTACACGTAAAGTGTGGGGAAATTTTTAACCCAATGCATGGGTTGTGTGTAGGTGGGTGTCAGTATGTCTGTATGGAGGTGGATGTCTGCTTGGGTGGGTAGGTTGGTGGGTGTCTGGTTTGGTATGTGTATCTAGATGGATGAATAGATGGATGAGTCTGATATGGTGGATGGGTATCTGGTGGGTATTTTTTCTGTAGGTCTTTTGGTTATTTGTTTAGATAGTTTTACGGTTTACCAATTACTAATACTTTTTAGATATATATG
This sequence comes from Doryteuthis pealeii, assembly GCA_023376005.1. Classification (NCBI taxonomy): domain Eukaryota; kingdom Metazoa; phylum Mollusca; class Cephalopoda; order Myopsida; family Loliginidae; genus Doryteuthis; species Doryteuthis pealeii. The sequence goes on along the minus strand of CM042161.1, from coordinate 51,366,954 downwards.
TATATCTCCGCAGCATTTATCTTTAATGCATACGGTGTTAAAATGTCATATATATATATATATATATATATATATATATATATATATATATATATATATATATGTACTCCTTGTATATATATTTTAGTCTACCGCACAAATCCAAGCTGGGCTACTCATTGGTTTAGTTGGTGGTTCCGAAACGGATGCTCAACCGACTGAACCAAACTGTTAAATATTTTTAGAGTTTGGTAACAAATAATACCTAATACTCTAGGCCTTCATGTTATAATGATCCAATTGAAATTATAAATTCTAAGTATATATTTCAAAAAATTCTCAGAGGTGTTCTTATTTATGGCCGAACCAGTATGTATATACATGCACTTTAGCTAGTTATATATATATATATATATATATATATATATATATATATATATATATATATATAGTATTATGAATAAAAAAATAACTAGGAAATGACTGACAAGACAAAGAAAACATTAAAATAAATTTATATCCAAAACCAATGTATCTATCCATATATATATCTATATATCTATATATCTATCTCTCTCTCTCTATATATATATATGTGTGTGTGTGTGCGCGCGCGCGTGTGCGCGTGTGTGCGTATATATATATATATATATATATATATATGTCAGTTTTATTAAGAAAATTGACATTCATCAGTAAATGAGTAATAAATTGTTTAATATTTTGAGAGTAGAATTGTGTACGCACCCACACTCATACGTATGCGCAGACTCGATAGATTTAAGCCAACATCATCCACACACACATCCACACACATGCATACGCACACATACATACACAAACACTGACACTACATATAGACAGAGAGTCCTATAGAAATCAGCATATACGTATATTGATCGAATAGATAGATAGATAGATCGATAGATAGATAGATTGAGATGTGAACAAAGATAGATAGATAGATAGCCAGCCAGACATATATATATATATATATATATATATATATATATATATATAAATAGATAGATAGATTGAGATGTGAACAAAATAGATAGATAGATAGATAGATAGATACACAGATAGATAGATAGATTGAGATGTGAACAAAGATATATAGATATATACACAGATAGATTGATACATAGATAGATAGATAGATTTAAAGATAGATAATGAACCGAGATAGATAGATATGAATGAGCATAGATAGATAGATAGATAGATAGATAATGAACAGAGATTGGAAGATAGATAGATAATAAACAGAAATAGATAGATAGATCGTTTGAAATGTGAACAAAGATAGATAGATAGATAGATAGATAATGAAACGAGATGGATAGATATGAATGAGCACAGATAGATAGATAGATAGATAGATAGATAGATAATGAACAGAGATTGGCCGATAGATAGATAATAAACAGAAATAGATAGATAGATAGATAGATAGATAGATCGTTTAAGATGTGAACAAATACAGATAGATAGATAGATAGATAGATATAGATAATGAACCGAGATAGATAGATATGAATGAGTATAGATAGATAGATAGATAATGAACAGATATTGATAGATATATAGATAGATAATAAACAGAAATAGATAGATAGATAGATAGATTGTTTGAGATGTGAACATAGATAGATAGATAGATAGATAGATAGATAGATAATAAACAGAAATAGATAGATGGATAGATAGATAGATAGATAGATAGATAGATAGTAAATTTTTGTCGGTACTTTCTGAATAAGTGATCTTCTATTTATTCAAAGTATCTTTTCCCTCTGATTGTTGCTTTGCCACGTCATTTGTTTGTAAAACCTGAGTCACAAATTGAAACGTAGAGGAATAAATAAATAATTTGCCAACGAAATCTCACCTAAATGAGATTCTCATTCGAATTATCAAAATATCTCATCACTCTTCTGAGCCAGCTGCAGTTGACAGGCCATCCCGGGAAATGGGCGTGATTTGCATGTCGATCATCCAATCGAAAAACAACTTTTCTTCACGTGACCACGGGCATGTGTGCAGTGGGCAGGACTTTCTGCGTCACGAGGAGTCCTGGACATGTCTTTTCATTTTCCAATCTGTTATGTCTATCTACTCAGTACGTTCTTTCTTTCTTTTCTTGGTAAAAAATAAAAAGGGGTATGATGAGAGAGGGGGGGAGAGGGAGACAGAGGGGGAGAGACAGAGGGAGAGGGGAGAGAGATAGAGTGAGAGACAGAGAAAGACAAGGAGACAGAGTGAAACAAAGACAGAGAGAGACATAGAGAGGGATATATATATATATCTATATATATATATATATATATAGAGAGAGAGAGAGAGAGAGACAGACAGACAGACAGACAGACAGACAGAGAGACAGAGACAGAGAACGAGAGAGAGAGACAGACAGACAGACAGATAGCAAAGAAGGATTTCTGTGTACATATGTAGGATCTTGAGGCTAGGGGAAATATATACAGACAGAAACCGGAAGCGAATCTCCATTATTAATAGATGATAAAACATTTCTTCTTTGGCTCTTACATAATATAGACGGTGATCAGAAAGCTCCCCTCTGATCAATTGCCTGGTTACGTCAAGCCCTAGCACGTATAAGATTGTCCCGACCCTATTGCTCTTGTGGCAAACCTCAACCCTTTTTATCATATATATATTTACCAACCCCTCCGCACGAGCAGGATGTGACACAAATCAATTTCTTAAGCGGAGTTTAACAGGTTTGAATTCAGAGTTTTCCTTCTCCTAGACTGGTTGCCTAATCAAGGTTAAAGAGCCCAGTCTGCCCTACTATTTTACCCATAGCTGGAGGGAGAATTGGATTCATACCTTTCCCAAGGGTATTAGCACTATGTGAAATGCCAACAGCTTCGTCCAGGAATTGAACTCGCGTTGACGAATCCATTTCCTACGACTCTAACCATTAAACCACACCCTTTTTATCACATATGCGCTAGAAGGGGGAGAGTGAGGGTCTTCATGTCCTGGTTAGATAAGATTCATTATGTAAATTTGTCTTTTGAAGTTCCGTGTCCGCCATGTATTTTTCTTTCTCTTTTTTCGTTTTTATTCTTATTCTTCTTTTTCTTCATTCTTCCTTTCTTTCTTCCTTTCTTTCTTTCTTTCTTTCCTCTTTCTTCTTCTCCTCCTTTTTCTTCTCATTCTTCTTTTTCTTCTTTATTTGAGACTATAAGTGTTGGTTGGTTGGTTGGTTGGTTGGTTAGTTATGTAAACCCTTGGGCTACTTCATGCCCCCAAATATCTTCTATATCTAATATAATATTTTCCTATATCTAATCACAATTTTGTTTTAAGTCTGGAGGCATTTATGTTGCTTGGAGCACCCTTGAGTGGGCAGTAATAATTAAGCTCCGAAACTACGTTTGAATACATGGGTAATCGGCTGAATAAATAATAAATTAAAAATCCTAAATGAATACTTTTTAATGAAATCTTTATGAATATCTTGCAAGGATCTTTTGAATATATTAGGAAGTGTGCAAATAGAGAATGTCTGGATAACTTTGACTTCAAATATAACTGAATGTTATATAATTTATGAGCAGCCATAAATTATGAACGTACCTGTAGTTAGAATTTTAATTAAGGTCCATTAATTTAAATTCGTCTTGTTCAGCTAATTAGATATTAAAAGCAATGACCAGCCGAGATCTGTATGAAGAATTAACAAAAGAATCAACCCCCGGCAGAAGCTATGAATAGAAGTCAGCCCAGGAAAAATGGTGGCCGTCGAGTTAGAACCTCTAAACGAAGAACCAGTAGAAGCAGTAAACAGAAGTGTAATCAAATAAGAACTATCATCCCTAGTCTCTCTCACTCTCTCTCTCTCTCTCTCTCTATATATATATATATATATATATATATATATATAAGTAAGTAAAGTCGTCGGGGCGGCCTAAAGTCAAGTCGGTATCAGCCGATCAGCCAGGCAGCGAGGGAGTCTATCCCCTTTTCACTTGCGCTAGACCAAGGAGTTTATTTTAGCGTCTGAGGTGGAGCGCCACACCTACCATCAGCTCCTTACTTTACCGCACAGATCCCTGTGCTACTCATACGCTGAGTTGGCGAGAACCGGTATCGAACTAGGAACCTTGTGGTTTCTAGCCGAACGCTCTACCGACTGCGCTACCCCGGCCCACTATACCCGATGTTTTATAACTTCTCAAAAAATCTAAAAATTAAATTAAATTCGCATCCACAAATATACTCTGAGACTATCACACTGGAATCTCTTGACTGAAAATGGAACAAAAAGGTTTTAAGCAAATAAAATGAGAATTACATATCGAATTAATAAGAAAAAATTCATTTTTAAAGTCGTCGGGGTGGACTAACATCGGTATCAGCTAATCAGCGAGGGAGTCTATTCCCTTTTCCCTGGCGCTAGACCAAGGAGATTATCTTTGCGTCTGAATTGGGGCGCCACACCTACCATCACCTACTTACTTTTCTGCACAGATTCCTGTGCTACTCATACGCTGAGTTGGCGAGGGCCGGTATCGAACTAGGAACCTTATGGTTTCTAGCCGAACGCTCTCAAATGGAGATGTTCATGGGTAATGATTACGGTCGTAGGAAATGAACACGTCTGTTTGCATTTCAAATATCGCTAGTATCTATTGGAAAGGTAGGTTGTCCAACTGGTGTGTCTTGAGCAATGGGCAAAGAGTCGGGTAAACCGGTCAAGGAAAAGGAAAACTCTGAATTCAAGCCTGTTAAAGTTCGCTAGAAAATTACCTTGTGTACATCATACTCGATCAGATGATTTGGAAAATAGATACTGGATTTGAACTCAGGCCCCAAGTATATATATATATATATATTATATATATATATATATATATATATATATATATATATATATATATATATTTAAAAGTAAAGAAATGAAACCGATAATATATAAGGGTGAGATAATATGAAAAACACACAGATGATTTTCAAAATAAAGTTATCGAAATATTGCAATATCAGCATAATAAATAACTTCATTTTAACAACATCTTTTTGTTTTCATATTATCCTTATATATATATATATATATATATATATATATATATATATATATTAAATTTTTACTTGAAGGCACTTACAACGCATGTATCGCATAAAATTCGATACTTTTTCTTATAGAAAATGTACTTGACAAGTGTAATCCCAGCAAAGGATGGCTCTGTGTGTAGAATACCGTACAGACTGTTTCGACTTTATTAAGTCTCATCAGCGGTATATACTAACGATTTCCCTCCGACAGAAATCGAAACCGGGACTTCAGCAGACACAATGAAACACTAGTGAAACACTTTATCGCCTGACCATCCTAGCGAAATTAAGCTTGTCCAATGATACTACACGCCTCTACCATTTTATATATATATATATATATATATATATATATATATATATATTACACATTCGGAGAACTGAGTTCAAATACTTGCCGAGCCTGTTTGTGTTTGTATATATATATATATATATATATATATATATATATATGTGTGTGTGTGTGTGTGTGTGTGTGTGTGTGTATGTGTGTTTGTCTGTCTGTTGTTGTCTGTCTGTGTGTGTATATGTATGTGTGTGTGTGTGAATTTAACCTTTTTATGACTTCGCGTGCCTGTGTACCTGTATATTAGCGTTGATTTGTTCGTAAGACAGAGCGTGTGAACTAGTATGGATATTTTCATTTAAATGACATTGAGCCTGTACGTGCGGGCATGTGTGTGTGTTTGTGTGCGGGTGTACGTATGTGTGTGTGTGTTGTGTGTGTGTGTGTTGTGTGTGTGTGCGTTTTGGACAAATATGTGTTTTGTTGTGATTTCAATTTCTTTACTTTCTGTATTTTATGGGGAAAAACAATTCGGCTCACGATCTTTGACATGTCCTTGCCTCACGCCTCAATTTCCTTGTCGGCAACCCGAAACTCCATTCTGCTTGACTTCGAAACCTCTCATCGTCCAATTCCAATCCAGAACACCCCCATCCCCACTTCTCGTTGGTTCGCTGTAAATTTGCATTTGTCGTCAACTTCCTCTATTTCGAATTTATTCCTTTTTTACCCAATATTTTGTAACAATTTTATTCTTTTAAAAAAATATTTCCATCCGTTCACGAGCAACTTCTTCTTTCCAACGTTAAATGCACAAAAAGAGATTTTAAAAAAGGAAAGCTTGATGAAAAAAAAAACCAGGCTTATGTTAACCGTCAATCTTAAACGTGTTATTTTTATGAGGAAAAGGACACACACACTCATACACACACACACACACACACAAATAATATATATATATATATATATAAATATATATATATATATGTGTGTGTGTGTGTGTGTGTGTGTGTGTGTGTATCCGAGTGCGTAAAATACTTTAAAAATCTAATGCTTATGCACATCTTTATGTGAGTGCGTCTGTTATTATTGTACAAATCTATAAACACACACGCACGCACGCACGCACACACACACGCACACACACACACACGCATATATATATATATATATATATATAATATAGAGAGAGAGAGAGAGAGAGAGAGAGAGAGGGGGAGAAAGGGAGAAAAAGAGAGATTAAGACAGGGAAAGGGACAGAGAGTAAAAAGTAAAAGGAATGGTTACACGACTCGAAACTAACCCTTCTACACATGCATATGAGAAGGTATATGTTATTATATTTGTGTATAGTACCATATATATATATATATATATATATTATATATATATATATATAGTTGTAGAAAAAAGTTTTTCTCTCTACTACGGTTTCGGTGCTCAAGGTACACCTTCCTCAGGAGAAGTAAAAATTATAGGTAGCTAATTTTATATATGGGCCGGGTTAGCTCAGTCGGTAGAGCGTTCGGTTAGAAACCACAAGATTCCTAGTTCGATACCGGTCGCCAACTCAGCGTATGAGTAGCACAGTGATCTGTGCGGTAAAGTAATGAGCTGATGGTAGGTGTGGTGCTCCACCTCAGACGCTAAAATAATCTCATTGGTCTATGCGCAAGTGAAAAGGGGATAGGGTCCATCGCTGATTGGCTGATACCGACTTTAGGCCGTCCCCGACGGCTTTATATATATATATATATATATATATATATATATATATATACACACACATATGTATATATATATAATTAATATATATATATATATATATATATATATATATGGGAGAATATGTGGTTAATTGAAGTCGCACCTAATTTTGAAAATTAATTAAGCACATATTCTACCAAAAATTAATTAATTAAGCACATATTCTCCCAAAAATTGTTGGCTAAAAAAAAGCCATATCAAAACACATTGTTTGTTTACTTCTCATATATATATATATATATATATATTATTATTATTATTATTTATATTTTGCTTGAAGGCAATTATAATGCATGTATCGCATGAAATTCGATAATTATAGAAAATAATCTTGACAAGTGAATCCCGCAAAGGATGGCTCGCTATGCAGAACACCGTACATACTGTTTCGACTTTATTAAGTCTCATCAGCGATATATACTAACGACTTCCCTCCGACAGAAATCGAAACCGGGACCTCGGCAGGCATAGTCAGAGACCATATCGCTTCGGCCGCCGGTACATAGCGAACAATCCCTGCGAAATTAACCTTGTCAATGATACTTACACGCCTCTACCATAGTAGGTAAGGGGACATTGATTGAGTAGTAAACAAACCAGGCCGTAAGTTCTTCGGCGAAGTGAATAAGATTTTTGGATGTTTGTTTTTTAGAAGCATTGTTGAATAAATTATTATATATATATATATATATATATATATATATATATATATATATATGTGTGTTTAATTGGAGTCGTACCTAATTTTGAAAATTAATTAATTAATAATGAATTAGGCGGGAATACCTATTAAATGTATGGCTAAACAAATCGAGAAAATCAATCTCTGTATGTACATTTCGGCCTATTGTACATACAGAGATTGATTTTTCTCGATTTGTTTAGCCATACATTTAATAGGTATTCCCGCCTAATTCATTATTAATTAATTAATTTTCAAAATTAGGTACGACTCCAATTAAACACTTATTCTCCCAAAAATTATCGGCAAAAAGCCATTCTAAACAAACCTTGTTATATATATATATATATATATATATATATATATATATATATATATATATATATATATATATGTATACTATATCTGGCAAAACCGTTAGAATGACCACAATTAGAATATCTTCACCAACATTTTTATTTAGCAGTATATATAATCTAATAACAGATAAAATACAAATCTGTTTTGATTTGATAGCTGAACATTCTGGCTTCATATTATTTTTTCGTACAGCTAAATGAATGTTTGCACGAAATAAACCCTCACAAACACCAATACATAAGCATTAAATGATTCTTTATTTGAAATAGGCCAAGGAAACTGTAACCTGATAAGTTAATTGTTTCCTAACAATAATCACTAGGATTTTTAAAGTAAGAAATAATATGCATCACGAATTTAGTTTTAAAATTCTAATTATTTTAGCTGCCTCCTTATTGTTATCTTAGCCTTGTTGGAACGACAACTCTCGGGCATCACCTTTTAGCACATGATAAAAGGGTTGGGGGTTACCATAACAGCAATACGGTCAAGACAATCGAATAGGTGCTAGGGATTGACATGACCATCCGATTGAGCGAAGTGTGCTTCTTCGACCGTATACCTAGCCCAAGTACAGGCCAAATTGGAGTGTTGTATATCATGTACTACTCAGCCACCAGGATTCCGCTCTTAAGCATCACAGTTCACCATACACTGCCAAAAGGCGGCTCCATTGGTGGACTACTCTCTGCAGAGGTGCAGTCGGTGTATTCTACTGCCCTAGCCGACATCTCTCAAACTTGAGGACTCTAATCTTTTCTATTCAATAGTTTGACAGTAAAACTGCTTAACAGTGATCATCTGGTGTTCAATCAAGGATGCCAACATGAACAAAAAAGAAAAAAAAACAAAAAAAGAACTGTCTCATACTTTCTTGACACGAAGAATCTGAATATTCCTGTGTGTACCAGATGACCCCTAACTTTCACATCTGAGTACTTTTGACTTTTTCCTATTCAAAAAAATCAGAATCCGGATTAGTTGTCGCCATATTGAAATTGTTGATAACATCCGAGATGTCGTGACGAACCAACTGAGGGTATTGAAAACTGGTGACCTCCAGCACTGTTTTCAGGAGTGGTTAAAACGTATTCGTCTTTGTGTAACTTTCCATGGGCTCTAATTTGAAAGCGGTAAATTTAATTGGTAATTAACTTCATAAAAATTGCTGTCATAACCCTAACCATAACCGTAAATGATGAATGAAAAAATACGAAAAATCGAGGAAATTCCATTCTTCTTCTTCTTCTTCTTCTTCTTCTTCTTCTTCTTCTTCTTCTTCTTCTTCTAATATGATGCTAAATTTAAACCTAGCCGTAGCCTTAACCCTAACCCTAACCATAACCGTAAATGATGAATGAAAAAATACGAAATTAGGTTGTAATATCTTACAGTCTCTTACCCCAATCATCAGTGTAGATTTATGTTTTTTGGGAAGTGATGCAGTGAATTTAGTCAGTAGTGAACAGTATAAAATGTTCTTCCCCTGCTGCAGATTGAGCTACGGCACCTTACGCTACAAACTATTTTCAGGTAACCACTTTAGATTAATAGTTTGTAAGCCAGTCTCACAAAAGAGGTGTCCTGGGTATGACACTATACAGAATTTGAGGGTGAAGCTCAAATTCTAGAGACCTGGAGAGTCCCTAGTAGCCCTTCATTGCCATTACTCGTACGTTCAATCTGACGCGGAGTGGTAGTACCTGTCAGAATACCACCTATAGTTCAAATGGATATGTTTGAAAAGGATTAGTATTCGATGTGCTAAAAATAAAAACTTTCAAGAAATCATCATCATCATCATCATGTCGGGCAAGTAGCACGGATATCCATGACAATCTCTCGACAACCATCCCTATCATTCATTGCCCCTGTGAGTTCGTCTGTGCAACAACCAGCATCGTTTGTCAATGTAGGTCCTTGCTGGGCGGCCCACATTAGCATGCCCATGTGTTGGCTTCCACGGGAGAACGTCGATTATGAGCTCGTCCTTGCTTCTCCAGTATTGTCCCGCATGGCTCGTCCGTCTTACTCGGATGGTTTGTGAGATGGAAGGCAAGTGGCCAAACATTCAAGAAATAACTACACAAATATGTTAATATGAATATACAATGAACACGATTCTCTAACCCAAGTGGCACTGGGAAAGTCTTGCTTTACTGACACATAAGGGGATACATTTTTATCATCATCAACGCGTACCGATTTGTGTATTCCCTATTTTAACTTTTGAGGAGGCGCATGGTGTAATGTTTACTATCGTAGGAAATGGACAAGGCGAGACGAGTTCAAATCCTAGGCATCTCATGTAGTTTAATGGTTAGCAACCTATTATTGCAGACCATTGCTAGTTATTTTGATTCTCACTGAGAGCTCAATATTTATGAACTTGGACCAAACAAGTTTACTGAAATATGACTGTACAAACAACATGACAAAAATTATACACTCAGATCCAGCATTTCCCTCTCTATTATATATATTATCTATTATTTCCCTCTCTATATATATATATATAAAGGAGCGACTTTGTAATTATAAATAAATAAATAAATATATATATATATATATATATATATATATATATATATATATATATATATATATATATATATAAGATAGTTTCATAATTTGCTTGAAGCATTGTGTATATATTGGTTAGGAAGTTGATTTAGAAGGCTATCACAATGCAGTTTGGAAAAAATAAAAAATAATAATACCGTATTATTATTTTTTATTTTTTCCAAACTGCATTGTGATAGCCTTCTAAATCAACCTCCTAACCAATATATATATATATATATATATATATATAATATATATATATATATATATATATATATATATATATATATAATCAATTGTAATATTATGGATCTGGGCTCATAACTTAAAGTTTCATGGTTATGCAATCCTCAGCTGAGTCAAATGGTTGAGATCTTAAAAACCAGTAGTCCCCCTCTCGATATATATCTTGATTGACTACTACTTATATATGTAGATTTTTAAAGAGATATAATAGAGATGATTTTAATGAAATTTAAAAAAATTTTCCGGTCGTATTTATTTTTAAAAATTTAATTCGTTTTGGAAACTAACATTATCCTGATCACAATCATCTACACAAAGCTCTATAGGTGACCCAACGGGTCATGTTTTTCTAATATATATATATATATATATATATATATATATATATATATATATATATATATATAGGAGGATAGGAGGATAGGGGTAAATCCGACAGAATGTAATAAAGATTAGAGGGGGAAATATGGACAAAGGAACAAAACTTAGATACGCATATGTAGGAGATATATTTCGCCGTGAATATACGTGTCTGAGTTTTGTTCCTTGGTCCATATTTCTCCCTCTAATCTTTATATATATATATATATATATATATATATATATATATAATATATATATATATAAATTATCCAAAAAATATATATAATTGAAGTAAGTTATTACATGGACTTAGTTAACGTAGGGTAGGGTCCTGAAGAAATCATTTCAATTTGCTTGAAACCATTGTAGCCCCTTATTTTTCCTCTAATAATAATATTATTAGTATTATATATATATATATATATGTATGTATATATATATATATATATATATATATATATATATGGGTGTGTGTGTGTGTGGAGAAAAGTAGATAAACACGGGATGTTGAACTGGATGGTAGTTTATTACTGGGGGTGCTGTCGGCGCTATAACGTTTCGGCCTATTAGACCTTCTTCAGGACACAAGCTGAGTTCTTGTATCAAAGGATTCGGCTCTCTTTCTGACGACTGTCTTGTGGTCGTGATTAGGAAAGGGTGGTCAGTGTGTAGTAGACGTTGGGTTCTAGTGGAGATTGGAGGGTGGTTTGTCCATGAGTAGTAAATGGTGGAGTGATTTCTAATTATTTGTGTGTTTATTTATTTATTTTTGTGTCGTGTTGTTGCATTTTGCCCTATAGCTGTTGATAACAGCTTTGCCTAGATATGAAAAGATTTTAAACATTAAATATATATATATATATATATATATATATATATAGAGAGAAGAGAGAGAGAGAGAGAAAGAGAGAGAGAGAGAGAGAGAGAGATAAAAGGGTATGAAAACACACAATGCTGTTAAATATTCATAGCTAATATTGAACAATATTTCGATTTATAAAAATCATCATCAGAGCTTGTTTTTAATCCGGACTCACCGAGAGAGAAGCAGAAAATAATTTGAAATAATTATAATAATCTATAAGAATAATTTGAATAATTATTTTCTGCTTCTCTCTTGATGAGTCCGGATTAAAAACAAGCTCTGATGATGATTTTTATAAATCTAAATATTGTTCAATATTAGCTATGAATATGATATAAAATATTTTTCATTTTAACAGCATTGTGTGTTTTCATACACTGTTATCTATACATATACAGTCGGATTCCCCCAATTACAAATCTAAAAGTCATGCATGTATACATATATGGGCATATACACAACTCCCAAGAACCCTCCCTCACATAAGAGTATTCAAAAAATAACCCACCTCAGAGAGGTCTTTCACGGAACAGATGTACTTACTACTACTAACACACTCTTCTACACGGATTTTAATAGCATGTCAAACCCTCAAAAATACTCAAATCTTTATAGTTCTTCCATAATGCTCCCTTTTAAAAAATCCAAAAACAAGATAAATAAGAAATTTTCTCCTGACGATGACCTAAGGTCGAAACTAGTTAAGAATAAATAACATATATAAAAATATTCCTATTTGTCTTATTACTTTTTGTTCATACTATATATATATATATATATATATATATATCTTATTATAATGGAGATTGTGGGTTTCTATGTCTGTAACCGAAACTATATTACCATTCAAGTCACAATTCCCTTTGTTATTTACATCACATTCTCCATGATTTTATTTTTATCTAAACCTCAATTATTAATAAAATTGTCTTACATTATTAATACTGTTAACTATGTCCACATACTGTCAACATGCAATTATATTTATATATACAACAAAATAGCGGTTTACAGTGTGAACGGGAAGGCTAATTTGCATATTAATATTAAAAAATGTGCTTAGTATTACTGATTTCTAATTGTTTGGTTTTATATCAATGAATATAAGAAAAAGTCTCTTCAATAAATCTTAAATGAAATCCATTAACAAGATAAAATAACTGTCATTTTATTCTTTACTTCCTCTTATAACTAAATACTTAAATTAGAAAAAAATAACAATGAAAGACAAGAGTGATGGAAGAGTAAGTTTCAGTTGTTCCATTTTTTATTATACTCCCTCTGTTTCAAATCTTTTATTATACCCCCCTCTGTTTCAAATCTTTTTATCTATATTCTTATTTAGTTTTATTAGCGTTTCTAATTTAATACAATATTTTATTACATTAAAACTTAAATACTTGCACCCGGAGGGTGCATATATTTGCTAGTATATATAAATGTAGATACCGGGGTTACAACGTTCCTTTGAAATAAGATTAAAGAAATAATCTTCTTATGGAATAATTCTAATGTATGACAATCTGCATATGATTCTTTTATCTTTTCGTTTATTCTTGTTACATTGTTCCTCTTAGTTTTCCTGCCATAATGTTTATTTTTTAGCTTATTCTGCAGGTGATGGTGTTATATCATTTATATTACTGGTGTTAAAATCCTTCCACTAGTTCTATTAACAACATTCTTCATCTTTTCTTTCCTTTAAACAAACATTGTAGCGGCTTCTGTTGCTATTGTCTCTTGCGGTTAATGTCCTCAAAGACAAAGTTTCAAAATGCATACACAAATAATTGTAGCAGTTATCATCATTCATTTTATGTTTTCTAAATTATAATTTGTATCATAAGTGAATACCGTATTTGACGGCATATAGGACGCACTCTTTTTTCCAAAATGTTGTCTCAAAAAATTGCCCTACGTCTTATACATACAAAATATTTTGCTCTTGATGAAGACCGCTCTATTAAAAAGGTCGAAACAGATTCTGTCAGCAAACTATTAACATCATTTGTTTTTTCTAAAAATGTTAAATTCATACTGTCGGATTAACTTCCATCTACTTCATATATATATATATATACATATATATATGTATATATATATATATATATATATATATATATATGTGTGTGTGTGTGTGTGTGTGTGTGTGTGTATTGAATTCACATATTTGATAGTATCAAACGATCGTCTTTGCGGGGATTATAATTTTTTGTATATATTGCCTAATTTTGTTTAATTTAGATGCCACATTTATTCTGATGAAAGGGCTTGCAACTCATGTAGTATAATTGTTAGCAGTTTAGATCCGCAGACTCGATTTTCATTGGCCGCTCCATACTTCTGGCCTTGTGCCACATCCAATCTTTGTTTAGTAAATGATTATATCAAAACAAAAATAGATTAGACACAACTGAATAGTAAATGTAGAATGCAGCAAATTAGACCATCGATAATTACATGACTAGTGTGGATAGGAGATTCACTGGGAATTGTGCAAGAAACTCTATTTTGACCATACAACTAAAAGGTATATATGAACAAACCGTAATCTGTTCTAGAGAATTAATTGCATAAAAGTCTACGAGACTTTGAGATACAGAGGGATCACTTTATCCCAGCCAGACTACCAGACATAAAATCAATTAACAAGAAAAAGAGAACATTAAAGCTAGTATATTTCGTCGTCCTAGTGGGCAGCAGACTGAAAATAAGAGAAAGCTAAAAGATAGATATATAACTGGACCTTGCCAATTAAACTGATGCTAATTGTAGTTAGTGCCCTAATAATGGTTTCCAAGAGTTTGGAAAATTGATTGGAAGAATTGGAAATCAGAGGAAGAATCGAAACCACAATATCGGATAGAATACTCAGAAGAGTCCCAGAGACCTTAGAAGACATGTAGTCACTCCAGTGAAAGACCACCAACTTACACTGGTGTAAAAAAAACTCCTAAATATTGATATAATAATAATCTGCGTTAGTCGATGTTCATTTACTGGATTCTAAGTGAAAGCCAGTCTCCTTAGGATTCTTCTAAATCAATGGTTCCCAATCATTTTGGTACTATTCCCCTCTTTTTTATCATAAATTTCTTCAAGTCCCCCACTCGTTGATTGTTTAGTATGATATAACAATATCAGTTTTGAAGAAGTATAACATAAAAATTGCATCTTTCAAATAAAAACTTGACTAGATTGCACAAGCTGTTGCGCTCAACTAGGTTGTACTTACAATTTTACCCTATAAATTTATAATTTTTACCCATATAGGGTAAAATAAAAAAATGTTGATTACTATATTTTTCATATTGCCCCCCTATTATTATTGAATTGCCCCCTCCCCCATGTGGGGCGTTGGGAATCACTGTTCTAAGTATTATGGCTGATCTTTTCCAAACTTTTTGGACCGTTACAAGTGCGCCAACGGCAATTAACATCACCTTAACTTTCATTCTCCATTTTTTGGGGGTTTTTTGTGTGTGTGTGTGGGTCAGTTCTCTCGCAAGGTCCAAGTATTAGTTTATTTTTTTTTTCCTTTTTTTCACCTGTGATCACCGAAAAAGCAAAATCCATTACATAACAAGGCCTCTTCTTCTTGTTTGTAATTGTCATTCTTGTTCTTATAATGGCTAGGTATTGTGGGTATTCTCTTATGTAATTAACTAGGTATTCTTCTGGATTTGTATCTCAATATCCCAGAAATGTTATGCGTTTCGTTCTCTAGGACGGATTCTAGTTTTGCATATACCATTCGGTAGTATAATCAAAAATTATATCGAGTGAATCCCCTATCCCATTCACTCGTGTCCAATCTTGCACTCACTTGTACAGCTCGTTTGCTGCACTCACTTATCATTATCTTCTCTATATTAATACGCGTCTTCCTAAATCTCCCGTCCCTGGTGATGCTATAAAACCCTCTGGTTTAAAAATGAGAACGTCCAAATCGTCTAAGATTAAATGCAAGAATATCAATACAGATTATATGGTGTCGCTTAATCGCAGATTTCATATTTGTCCCATTCTATTTCACCCAATTTTAAAAATGAAACATTTTAAATGGCCTTGCGTCGCTTAAATGGCAAACGTAAAATGAAACATCCCAAATTGTCTTGCGTCCAACGTAAAATGAAAATTTTTTTTTAAAAAAAAGGGGTTACAGGTTTGTTTTATTTGTAATATTGAATTTGTGAATTACGGAAGATATATTGGTAAGTTTGATCTTTTATCATCCAGGCTCTCTACCCTAATTTACGCTATGTTTTAACAAGCCAGGGCCAGGCGAATATCCAGTGTGATTTATTTTTCAATTTTATTTTTGTATAATTGCAAATACAACAGTAGGGTTTATATGTAATGAAACTGCATGTCATCGTTTCTGGCTTAAAAAGCTTCTCTTGATTTTTGTTTCGTTTCGTGGAAATTCTACGGTCGTATTAATTATTATTTGACTCCATGTACGTACATTTATTATTATTTTCACTCCTTTTGAGTTTTTCACATCAGCATTAGCTGATGGTATTTCATTGGAGTTTGAGTGACAACAAGTCTTCTCAGATTTCCAGGACTCTTCTGAATATTCTAGCCGGTTGCAGTAGTGCCTACTGGATTGTCTCAATTCTTCCTCTGATTTCCAGATCCTCTAGTCTTTTTACCAAGTTTATTGGGACCATTCCAAGTGCACCAGCTACAATTTGTATCACTTTCACTCTCATCTTCCACAGCTTTTTTCAATTCTCTGGCAAGGTCCAGGTATTTATCCATCTATTCATTTTCCTTCAGCTTCACCATGTGATCTGTTCGGACCGCAAAGTCTACCAGCTGATACGTTTCTCTTTTTCTTTTTTTCTTTTTTTTTTCATTTTTTTCATTTTTTTTTTTTTTTTTTTTGTTAATCAACACTAGGTCTGGTCTCCTGGCTTGATTATTTGACTACATGTAAATTTATTATTATTATTATTATTATTATTATTATTATTATTATTATTATTATTATTGGTGTTTTTGCTGCAAGTTCGTACCAACAACACGGAAGGTAACTCTTCCAGGTGATTCGTTCCGAAATGAATCTCTACAAGTTGCCGCCACTGAGTCTGAAGTGATGAAAAACTGTTCAAATAACTTGAACTGAGATACACAATTGCACACGCACACACGCGCATGCGCCCTTGCATAGAAACTAACTAGAGACATTTGCTTGCATATATTCACCCCTGTACGCAAGCAAAGAAATAAATGATTAAATTGTATTGATTGATCCAAAGGTTAAATGTTGCAAATGAAAAGGTCAAGCCTCTTTCGGTACTCTATTTTTGTGTGTAAATTTGTCTTTGATGCGTCGATATATTTGCGTCCATAGTAGAATGCGCTAATGGAGAAGGGTTTGAGGATACCGAACATTGTGTATCTGTACGTCTGTTGTGTGCTCGTGTATGTATATATGTATTATAATAGAAATTAATGTATTTTGTACGTACGCCCGTCACAGAATTGTTGGTGTATTTTTTTTAAACGAAAATATTAAATTTCATTGAATAAAAACAATGGAAAATTTAAAAAGTCAAGACTCACGGCAAGTTCGTATTTGTATGAATTTCTCGGAGAGTCAATGATTTTGTAGGATAATTAATTTTTTAAAGAGTTTACTTGATATCATACTAAACTATTTCAGATGGTGAGGTTACATTTCTGAGGATTGGGAAGTCACTTTCCGTTGCCACTACTTCCATGAGTTCTCTGACCTAGAATGGTAATATATTCTAGGGACCTATCTATGGATTAAATAGATCTGTTTAGAAATACTTTAAATATACGCTCATACATTTGGGGCGCTGGTGGTTGTCGTCAGTGATGTTATCTGCATGGGTCATTGGGAAGTTTCGGGTCTTCCAACATCAGACTTCCCTTGCCATGCTGACCCTATCAGAGATGATCAAACTCCGATACCCCCCACCAACATTAGACGCTAAAAGACGTTTGACTTTTTATTCTTTTGGACGATTGTAAAATTCTAATGCCGCGCATCTGATTGGCTGGCATATATATTATATATTCTCGATTTTTTTTTACATTTGAACATAAGAATTTGTTTTAAATTCAATTATTAGCACACATCCTCCAAAGATTGTCAAAAGCTATATCAATAAAACACATTGTCAATCACATATAAATATATATATATATAAATAGGTTGTATGGTGTGGTGTGTGTGTGTGTGTGTGTGTCTGTATGTGTGTGTGTACACATATATATAGTATATGTAAGTTGAAAATGGAAGCGAATCCGACGGTATGTTGAAATGAAAAATAAAGGAAAGAAAATGTTGAATGGATAATTAAAATTTATGAAAAATAAAATAGCAATAATAGAAAAAACTACAGAAATAATAAGGATTTACACTGACGAAGGCTGTTATTTCTTTGTATACTAAAAAATTTCTGTAGTTTTTTCTATTATTTTATTTTGTATTTAAAATAATAATAGATAAAATATATGTATGCATGGATAAACTTCTGGCTGAAACACGTGTCAGTAAAATAAAATAAAATAAAATAAATCCTATTTTAATCATTCAACATTTTCTTTCCTTTATTTTCATTGTGTGTGTGTGTGTGTGTGTGTGTTTGTGTGTGTGTGTGTGCAATATGTGTATATATATATGTATTTACAGACACACACATATAGATAGACAAATACATATATATACATTTTCAATTCTGCGATGACAGAAATATATATATGTATATATATATGTGTGTGTGTGTGTGTGTGTGTGTGTGTGCAATATGTGTGTATATATATATGTATTTACAGACACACACACACAAATAGATAGACAAATACATATACATACATTTTTCAATTCTGCGATGACAGACCGGGTTAGCTCAGTCGGTAGAGCGTTTGTTTAGAAACTACAAGGTTCCTAGTTCGATACCCGTCCTCGCCAACTCAGCGAATGAGTAGCACAGGGATCTGTGCGGTAAAGTAAGGAGCTGATGGTAGGTGTGGCGCTCCACCTCAGACGCCAAAACAATCTCCTTGGTCTAGCGCTATTGAAAAGGGGATAGATTCCTTCGCTGACTGGCTGATACCGACTTTAGGCCGCTCTGTAGACTTTACATATATATATATATATAAAAGTAATTGGTAATTTGCTTGAAGCATTGTTAAGTATGTTATAAAATAATAAAATTCGAAGGCAATACAATGCGTAAAAAATAAAGACAAAAAGATGTTTTATATGTCTAATCGATTTCAAAGCAAAGCTTTATCATCAGAGTGTAATTTCAGAAAATTTTCTGAAATTACACTCTGATGATAAAGCTTTGCTTTGAAATCGATTAGACATATAAAACATCTTTTTGTCTTTATTTTTTACGCATTGTATTGCCTTCGAATTTTATTATTTTATAATATATATATATATATATAGTATTTCCATAATTCAATGATATGAATGTGTTTTGCAAATCTCACTCTAGATTTCTGTAGATAATTATGTATATTACTGTTTTCAACGTTCGGGGTTATGAAGATACGAAGTGTATACCCCAATTTAACAATGTTCGTAGACAAATGAATAAATAAAAACACCGAAAATACTACGAGTGCCAAAACTATTTTCTGCTGATAAGTGTCGGTCAATTTGCAATCAGAACAACACAATTGATCGAATAGACGTATCGCTTATCTGATGTCGATTCTCTCTTCTCTTAACGAAAAACAGTCTAGATTTCATCAAAACAAACTGTGATAACACATTTAAGCCGCAACGTTTCCGCCCTCCCATTCTCCTATTTGTTTGACATTCATGGATCAGGTCATTCACCCCGTTCACGTCATAGAAGAATTGCAATCAACTATTTTGAGGTTTATACGAGTAGTTATTTTGTTGTTGAAACTCAGTCGGTTGGCTAGAAACCACAAGGTTTCTAGTTTGATACCGGCCCTCGCCAACTCAGCGTATGAGTAAACGCAGGGATCAACTATTTTGAGGTTTGTACGAGTAGTTATTTTGTTATTGAAACACAGTCGGTAGGGCGTTTGGCTAGACACGACAAGGTTCATAGTTCGATACCGGCCCTCGCCAACTCAGCGTATGAGTAACGCAGGGATCAACTATTTTGAGGTTTGTACGAGTAGTTATTTTGTTATTGAAACACAGTTGGTAGGGCGTTTGGCTAGACACGACAAGGTTCATAGTTCGATACCGGCCCTCGCCAACTCAGCGTATGAGTAACGGGGATCAACTATTTTGAGGTTTGTACGAGTAGTTTATTTTGTTATTGAAACTCAGTCGGTATGGCGTTTGGCTAGAAACCACAAGGTTCCTAGTTCGATACCGGCCCTCGGTAACACAGCTTTGGAGTAGCGCAGGGATCTGTGCGGTAAAGTAAGGAGTTGATGATAGGTGTGCCACTCCACTACAGACGCAAAAACGATCTCCTTAGTCTAGCGCTAGTGAAAAGGGTATAGACTCCCTCGCTGATTGGCTGATACTGATTTTAGGCCACCCCGACTACTTTACTTTTACTTACTTTTACATAAATGGCAATTTCTGTTTGTCTTTGTATAAGCAGTGGGCATGTTGACCAGTGATCTGATCATGATGAAACTTTACTCACATGTTGTGATAATATTCAGAAACAAGACTGGCTAATGGGATGTAAATAAAAAATCAATAGTAGAAGCAAGAAGGTCATCTTTACAATGGATGAGGAAAGAGAAGATGTTTGAGTGATGAAATAGGAAGGGGAGTAATAGTACGTTAAAATCAAGTACCAATAAAAAGACAGTATTTAAAAAATGTTTATAACCAGTTGGTGCTCACACATGTAAACAGATCATTATGAAACTTTAGATACATGTTAAGGTAATATTCAGAAATAGGACTGGCTTACTGGATTTCAATAAAAATCAGTAATGGAACCCCTAAGGGCATACTTACAATGGAAGAGGAAAGAGAAGACGTTTCAATGATGATGGAGGAAATTATAATAAGATAGGACGGTCATGCATGTTATATAACAAATTTATTGTTTGGGGAGATAATTCTCCCTATCAAAGTTGACACTGAAATGTGCAGTCACGAATAAGAGACAGTAAAAGAAAAAAACATGGCTGCCTGATGAACACCTCACATGGCATATAGTCGAACTGTTTATCAAACTCATCCTGTTGTATTCCCGGCCAATGAAAAAAAAAACCGATATTGTTATATGTTAAACATATTTAACCGTTTTTGTTATTTGTTATTCCTACATCTTGGGACATAACATTTAGATAAAACAATCATGTAGCACAAACATAGACTACTCTAAATTTTCATGCAGTTACAAATTATATAGGACATTTCATGCATTAGCAGGTTCTTTGTGAATAGGAAATATAAAACTACCCCTAATGTCTGGGAATCTACGCTTTCTTCAAATGAAATAATGCAACAACCACTTAAAACGAAATAACATTAGAAGAACAAAAAAAAGACTGCCATGGTCCTTTACACGAAGAACCCTCTGCGCATGTCCGACAAAAAGGACTTCCCCCGACCCCCAAAAAGAAACTCGGCCATTTCGAGTCAGGTCTTAAGTGAGTGTAGTCATTCCTACTAGCCAGGGAGATATTCCCTTGCTACAGGCGACTATGACCCGGTCAATAAAGTCATAAAACTACTTCTTGCCTTTGTCTCCTCCTTTTTTTTCACAAAAGATGTATGAAACAGAAAATCTAATGCAATTGTATTTTGAGGCTTTGTTCAACCAATAAAAACGCAATGTACTATTCCATATACTAAAGTACTTAATTATTATAATTGTCTTAGTATCAACTGTTATTACCATCATTATTAGTGTTGTCGACTATTTTTTTTTCTTTTAACATTTCTTCTTCTGTAACATTTTATCTTGTCAGTTGAACTTTCTCATTCAATAGAATCAATTCTAATAATGTCACTCTTTTAAATTCAGGAACTCAATTTTTAACAAGGAATTGGCGAACTTTAAACATTGTCGTGATTTCAATAATTTATTTTCTTCTGAATGTTTTCGACGTGGTTATTCAGAAAACATTTTCAATTGGGGGGCGGGTGGCCTGTCTCTAAAGGAAAGTAAGTTCTATTTATCACAGAGAAATATCCACTGAAATGTGTTTATCTATATATTTATATCAAACGTGTTGTATCATAAGTAAGTAAAGTCATCAAATTTATTAAAGATATTAAAAAAATAAAACAATTAGAAATGAAAACTTAGTTAAATAAAATGTTGCGTGCATATATTAATTAATAATTAAATAATCATTTTTAATATTTTACACATAGAGTTTACTCAATATCATTGGTATTTATTTATTTGTAAACTTTTAATTAACTTCTTGTTACATAAAACTATGGAATTAACTTCTTGTTACATAAAACTAAGGAATTAACTATTATAATTAATTATTATAATTGTCTTAGTATCAACTGTTATTACCATCGTTATTAGTATTGTCGGCTTTTTTTTTCTTTTAACATTTCTTCTTCTGTAATAAAATGTGTCTTGTCATTTGAACTTTCTCATTCAATAGAATCGATTCTAATAATGTCACTCTTTTAAATTCAGGAACTCAATTTTTAACAAGGAATTGGCGAACTTTAAACATTGTCGTGATTTCAATAATTTATTTTCTTCAGAATGTTTTCGACGTGGTTATTCAGAAAACATTTTCAATTGGGAGGCGGGTGGCCTGTCTCTAAATGAGACAAAGCAAATGATTGCAAACTTGAAAGGGAGAATGGCATTTAGATATTCTAATTGGCCAATCAATTGGAAAATAAGATATTTAAATAAACAGCTGTTATTTAGTGACCGCCTTGTTCAATTAGTTGTTGATAAAATACATGAAACTATCGATTAATACAAAAGCTGTATGTTTGGCTCGAACAGGAATGACTGCAATGTTTACGCAAAATTCTTAATGGTAGAGAAAAAAATGAACTTTTCAACTTGATTTGCAGTCCGAGCAGATCACAGGGTGAGGATGAAATAAAATGAAAAGATAGACAAATACATGCTTGAGAATTAAAAAGTGGGAATTATGGCGGTAAAAGTGATATTAATTGTAGTTGGAATGGTCCTCAAGAGTTTAGGAACCAGACTAGAAGAATTGGAAATCAGAAGGAAGAATCAAGACCACCCAAGCAACAGCATTGGTCAGATCGGCTAGAATACTCAGTAGAGTCCGGAAGATCTGAGGAGACTTGTCGCTAACTCCAGGTAAAGACTATCAGCTTACTCTGGCTGGAAAAAAACTAATAAAGAGTCAAATAATAAGTCCTCAGGCGTTTGTATAAAAATCTGGATAAATTGGAAACCAAAGGAAGAATAGAGACTATCCAAGGAACAACTCTGTTAAGATTGATTAGAAGAGTCCTGGAGACCAAGGAAATTTTTTGTCACTCTGCTTCCGGTGAAGAACCACACTGCTAACAAATTAACTTGTTCCGGTGGACCACAGAGTGAAATTAAAAGAATGCGAAAAGAGAGAGAATTACTTGCACCTTGCCAGAGAAATTAAAGACTGTAGAACATAATAGTGACGGGGACACAATTGTTGTTAGTGCTCTTATTTTGGACTAAAAGACTTGAGGAATCGGCACTCAAAGGAAGAATCGAGACCATCCTGACAACAGTATTGTAAAGAATGGCTCGAATACTCAGGCGATTCCTGTAAACCAGACTCTAACACTGGTGTGAACAAACTTACAAGGAGTGATATAAAAATGATCGATTATAGTTGTCCGCCTGATCCGGTCCTCAAAAGCTTACAAAGGAGATTGACAGAACTGGAAATCAGAGGGAGAATTGTTGTAACCTAACTGTTTAAGGGTCAATAAATAATAACTCAACACGGGTATAAAATGTAGGGAACAGATTGTATTCAGCAATATATATCAACGTACAATGGAAGGGTTTCCTTGTTACAGTTACACGGAGAACAGGTATCTGCTACTTCTCCTATTTACATGTGTCCCACTTTCACACGATATGGCACAAGGCCGTTTTATGTGGGGACCACCCACAACCGAGACTCATGGGGTGGTAGGTAGAAAAATTGCGTCGATTCCAGCTCTGCCCCTTTAAGTGCAATGAGGCAGGTATCTGGGATCAACGCTATTAATTTAGCAGCTCAGTGAACCCCCGTCCCGAATGACGGGTGTATCTGTTACTTCTCGCCTGAGTAGCTTTACTCTGTTAAATATATACCCTTTGGGTAAGTCATGTTTGTGTCATAGGTGAGTCACCTACAACACTAACAAAGGATATAAAATAAGAAATAACGAAACGGAGGTTGGAAAATGAAATGGAATCTTTATAGCATTAACAAAAAGCAATACTTGCCAGCGGCGTGAAGAAAGGTAAACCACAGCGAGGGGAATCATACTACCAAGTCAGTATGATACTCCCGTAATAATGAGGATTGAGACCTACCAATTTTTATAGGTTGGGTATATAATAACACCCGTTTTAGATTTACTCTGCACTGTGTCAATATCTAATCCTTGCCACCGAAATGTTGTCACCTAACAAGGTTACTCAATTAGAAATAACGAAACGGAGGTTGGAAATGAAATGGAATCTTTATAACATTAACAATATACAATACTCGCCAGCGACGTCAAGAAGATAAACCACAAATCGAGGTATAAGACTACTCAGTCAGCATAATACTCCCGTATTTATGAGGATTGGGACACACCCATTAATGTTCATAGGTAAGGTATATAACAGAAATAGAGACCATACACACCAAGGTAAATTATTCTTACATAATTATTAGATTCCTAATACTTATGTACAGTAGTGTAGAAACCAAAATGGCTGTTATAACTGCAGCCAGTGGCCTTGAAGGATTGAATGACAAGTCTTGACCTCAGTCCTGATCCTTCTTCCGGTGGATACCGTGAGAATTGGTGGAGAAGACCCTCTTTCGGTTTAGATTAGAGAGAGTTTTAGTTCAGTATCGGCCCAACCACGAAGGTGGTAAGTCGCGTTATGCGCACTGCCGTACTCAATCTGCGCTGGTAGTCTGGTGGGGATTTCGAAATAAAATATAATCGAAGTAAATCGAAGTCTTGTGTTATTATCTAAAAACTACCAATGACACAGTGCTTCTAATAAAGAGAAATCCCCAATGGAAGACCAGACACGAAGTCCCCAAGACGAAGTCCTCAAGACGAAGTCCAGACGCTAGAAGAATAACGTAAGATACCAAAGATGAGCAGAAGAATAATAGAAGTAAAGAAAGAGAGGATACAACATTAATAAGGGAATTACAAATGCTTTGAAATCAGGATTTTCATTTTCCTATACTAGTTATTTTAACAAGGTTAACGAGCTCAGTCTACCCTACTATTTATTTATTGCTGTGGGAAGAACAGTTGTAGTAGTTCCTGGGGCTATTAATACTATGGGAAATGAAAACGGTCTTATCTGGGATTTGAACTCGGGTTGTTGTGATCATTTCCTCCAGCGATAACCGTTATCTCCCGAGCAACACCAATATGTGTAAGTGTGCAAATATCTAACTTGATCAGATGTATGACGCCTCGGTGAGAATCGAAGTCTGTACTAATGGCCTCTTAGACTCGCACGCTAAACATTAAAACAAACGAGACACCATAAAAGCTAAGAATTACAAAGAGTTGGTACAAGGGAAGAAGTATGGGACACCTAGTGAGAATCAAACACACTACTACATCACCTGCAATACTCGTGTCATATGTGTGTATTTACTCAACATCTCGACAAGGATGTGGCACAAATCAAATTTCAAAGCAGAGTACAACTGTGTGTCTTCAGGTTTTTTTCTTCTCCTAGGCTGGTTGCCAGATCCAGATTAAAGAGATCTTTTCGCATTCAATAGTTATCCATGTCTGCGGGGGGAAATAGTTTGATTTATTTTCCGAGTGGATTAGCACTATAGGAGATGCAAACAGCCTCGTCTCGGATTTGAACTCGGTTTGGTTTGTTTGGTTTGATTTGTTTTACGGCATATCAACCTCAGTGGGTCATTTAATGCTGATAAAGTTTTGAAATAAATCAATTCTTAATGGATAATACAATTTTTTATAAATAGATTTTTCTATTTAACCCATAGATGGGACCCTAACAGGTACTACCACTCCGGGTCAGAGTGGACCAGGGAGCAATGGTGATGAAAGGGTGCTCCACATTCCCCAAACCTCCAAAACTGGAACCTCACCATCAGATAGAGTTTAACGTCATTCCCAGGATATGTAGACCCTCAGTCTCCACCTTCTAGCACCCATATGATAAAAAGGGGGCTTGCCATAAGGGCAATAGGGTTGGGAAAATCATATAAGTGCTAGGGCTTGACGTGACCAGCCGATTGATCGGAGGGGGCCTCTCCGACCGCCCGTCTAGCCAAGATAAGGCCCAAGTGGAGTATTGCAGGTCATGAACTCGGGTCTTCCAATTTCATTTTCTATAACCGTTACGCAACGAGCATCACTATATGTTAACATGTTTGCGTGTATAGTTATATTCGGGAAATTCACTGTACACGTTTGTACGTGTGAGTATGTGAGTATGCAAATGCACTACGGCTTAGTTCCATCTCCCCGGCATATATGGATGCAGAGAAGTGATAAATTTTCTTATCAGTTTGGAAGAACTCGTCGAAATGTCAAACGTTTAAATAGAAAAAAAATGTTTTAAAATCAGCCATATATTTTGACATTCGTTGTTATATTAACGACTCTTTCTATTTAGTTTCTCTCCACTAATCACCAGGCCACAGCGATTCGACAATTATACAAAATGATAAGATCAGTAAAAAAAATCTCGTAGTTTTTACGGTCGCAGTTTTTGTCGGTGTTTATTCGCTTCTTGAGAGATAAAATCTCTAAAATTAACGTACAATAGTTTTATTTACCTCAGAGGCAATGAATTTATTCACATATACTTCCACTAAGCAGCCAGCCTATTTCCATTTCACTATATGTTAGTTTTATTCTTAAAATACAAGACTGTTAATCAGATGGGCCACTATAATAACCGCGATCCACACTGATATGCTTACTTCGATTTTAGGGGATGAGGCTAACGTTCTGGACTGGGATATCGTAGTGACCGAGTTCGAATTTCAGTCTCGCATTTGTGTTCACTTTCCAACTAATACACTTGAAAGAGGTATGATACCCCCCTCGGGTTAGCTCAGTCGGTAGAGCGTTCGGCTAGAAATCACGAGGTTCCTAGTTCGATACCGTCTTGCCAACTCAGCGTATGAGTAGCACGGGGATCTGTGCAGTAAAGGAGGAGCTGATGGTAGGTGTGCCGCTCCACCTCAGGCGCTAAAATAATCTCCTTGGTCTAGCGCTATTGAAAAAGGGATAGACTCCTTTGATGCATGGCTGATACCGATATTAGGCCGCCCCGACGACTTTACTTTTTACTTACTGTGGAATATGTCATGTATATTCTTCTAATACAATCTTGCTATGATATGTGTTTTTGGTTCATAGCATTGTTGGCTATTTAATGCCAAATCTTTCTTTCATATATATGAGGTCTACCGAGGTTTTCTTTGCGCGTTGGAATGTTGGGCCTGGGAAAATAAAGACGTCAAATTTAAAATGATTCTTCGTGTTTATTAATAACAAAAAATGGAAGCGCAGAGAGATATAAGAATCACAGACAACCCAAAATGATAAAGAAGTCGAGAGAGTTCAATCAGGACAGCATAGATGGATAGCAGATATAGAAGAGACACCTAAGGAGATAATAAGAATGATATTGAGACTATCCAACACAACCAGTGATATCCATTTACACTTGGTGGAATATTTACGGAGACAAAACAGTGGATATGAGGAGTCACAATAGGTTTTTTCTTCAAGTCCTTGCAATTCTTTCTCTGTCGGTAGAGCGTTCGGCTAGAAACCACAAGTTTCCTAGTTCGATACCGGTCCTCGCCAACTCAGCGTATGAGTAGCACAGGGATATGTGTGATAAAGTAAGGAGCTGATGGTAGGTGTGGCGCTCCACATCAGACGCCAAAACTATCTCCTTGGTTTAGCGCTATTGAAAAGCGGATAGACTCCCTCGCTGACTGGCTGATACCGACTTTAGCCGCCCCGACGACTTTACTTACTTATACATTCTTTATACATGTAATTCAAGTCCTTGCACTTTTTTATACATTAATTTATCCAGATGACCTTCTGTTATTTTTTCCTTTTCCGTATATTTTCCGTCATTTTATTCATAGTAAATATTTGTTTATTTGTTTTCAGATCACAGTTGCAGATGACTGCAAACCACTAAGATGATAAGTTTATCAAAGCTGTCAGAAACCAAGGGTAGGCATATTTCTGGGACTGGAGAATAGCACTGGTTAACACTTGTGACGATTGCAAATTAGCTACAGTTTTTCTATATAAAGATGCTCCGACCAAGTTGCATCGATCACATCTCTGCGGAGCAAAGGAACACAGCGTAGGCGCAGACTCATAGGAAAAGCAACTAGCCGCTGACACATATGTTAAGTTTCTGACTGCCATCCTTTGGCCAGTTAAAGTAAGTAAGTCCCGAGCTATAGAATCCTTTGGTAAGTGAATAAGTCCTGAGTGATGGAATCCTACGTAGTGTCAAAGGTCATATAATCCCATGTTCCGTCGTCCACGAAGGTTGAAGGCAATTGAGTGTAGTTAAGATCCGAACAGCCTGTATAAATATTATAAAGCAGCAGAGCACTGCCAGTGATTGGCCAAGAAGTTTGTCACCTAGTTGTTGGCGAGTCTATAAGTACAAGTGGGCATATGACACACACCTTATATCCAGAAAACGCCAAAAACATATGGTGTTAACGGAACTAAGTCATCAAGTACCGTGACTGGCATAGGACTACGCAGTGGATCTTTCTTTCACCTCTATACATCAATCTCGCATTAGTGAGTAACTTTTTATAAAAGCAATGACACCCGATAATTGAGGGTAACGATTCATGCCCCCCTCATTAAGGGGTCAAGTTAACAAAATGATTGAGGAAACGTATTCGGCATAAAATAACCTAGGGTTGACGTGCCGTAAATCCAACCAACCAACCAACCAACCAACCAAATTACCAAGTAGTTTTTTAAAAAGTTTTGCTGACTGACTACATTTAAAATACTGGTGGCTGGACAAGTGATCACATGCAATACTCAAATTTGGTCCTCACTTTGGCTAGACGGGCAGTCGTAGAAGCCCCCGATTAATCGGCTGGTCACGGATTTTCCGACCATATTTACTATGGCAACCTCCCAACACCTTTTATCATATATATATTTACCAAACCCTCCGCACGAGCAGGTTGCGACACAAAGTCAATTTCTTAAGCGGAGTTCAGCAGGTTTGAATTCAGAGTTTTCCTTCTCCTAGACCGGTTGCCTAACCAAGGTTAAAGAGCCCAGTCTGCCCTACTATTTTACCCATAACTGGAGGGAGAGTAGGATTCATACCTTTCCCAATGATATTAGCACTAAATGAAATGCAATTATCACGTCCAGGATTTGAACTCGGGGCGACGAGTCCATTTCCCATGACTTTAACCTTTACTCCACTTGTTATCATATATGTGCTAGAAGGCGGTGACTGAGGGTCTGATGTCCTGGATATGACTTTAAACTGTATCTAGTGGTGAAGTTTAAATTCTGGGATTCTGGGGAGTGAGAAGTACCCATTCATCGCCGTTACTCCCAAGTCAACCCGAAGTGGTAGTACATTTTAGGGTTCCAGCCATGGGTTAAATAGAGGAGAAATGTGTTTAATAGACATGTGTTTAAAAAATTGCGTTTTTTTTTTAAAATGAATACCCCAAAGAATCAATAAAACAAAATATCTTCCACATAAAATAACTCAAGGGTTTACATGCCGTAAAATCAAACCAACCAACCAACCAACCAAGCAATTTTGATATAATACAATTTGGAATGAAGAAAGAAAAAGAATAAATTTAGCAGCTTACGATTGATCTCGGATGCTATAAATGTGACAGCTATGATCGAGGGCTTCAGTTTTCACAAAATGTATCCCGGGGATGTAATTGTTGAACCACATTTTAACTAATAAGCGTTGAGATAATAAGACTTCTTTAAATTAACCCAATACCAACACAGGCAAAACTTGAAGCAATATACAAATGCCTGTATTAGACAATCGTACCCGACAATGAAGGAAAAAAACACAAAGGCATTAGGTACAAAATAACTGAGGGGTGAAAATACCGTACCAACCAACCAACCAACCAACCAACTATATATATGTTAGGGTACCCTGGATAAAATGTCAACGGCGTTTGCGGACTGACTTGATTTGAAAATTGTATACGCAAGAAACTGTCATTAACCAGGCGCCGTTGACTTTATGTCCACACCAACTTGAGATATATATATTTACCAACCACCTCCGCACGAGTAGGATTGACACAAGGTCAATTTCTTAAGCGGGGTTTAACAGGTTTGAATTCAGAGTTTTCTTCTCCTAGACTGATTACCTGGCCATGGTTAAAGAGGCCAGTCTGCCCTGCTATTTGCCCATAACTGAGGGAGTATTGGATTCATATATTTCCCAAGGGTATTAGCGCAATGTAAAATTCAAACAGCTTCGTCCAGGAATTGAACTCGGGTCGACAAGTCCATTTCCCACGACTCTAACCATTAGACCACGCGCCTCAAGATCAAGTTGAGATATAACTTCTCTATCCACGATATTGTACACTATTCACTTGTAAATATAGCACCCTACATTAGTAACAACCAACCAACTTACTTGTTTTATTTACTAAAATTAAGTTACTAAAAATTGAATTAAAAATTAAGTTTAAAAAATTGAATACGCAACAAGAATGAATAAAACAGAAACTTCTCCGGCATAAAATACCCCAAGGGGTTGAATACCTTAAAATCCAACCAACCAACCAACCAAGCAGAATTACAAAGTAGTTTTGAAAAAGTTTTGCTGATTGGGCCAACCACTGACCACATTTAGCAATTCTGTGAACGGTGATGTCTTATTGTATAATACATGTAAGTTAAATGGGATCGATACTTTGGTCACATTACCGAGTATTTCTTTTATTGATTGACTTTGTTTTCGCCTGGGGAATTAAAAACGAGAGGACACACTGAAACTCAAAGGAGATGGGCGAGCGGGATCTCGAAACGCTGACGAGTGTAAAGGGATGGACAGAGGGCGAGCACATCTCAGGGACTGGGGTTGACTTTGGAGGAGGGAGGGGGGAGAAGTGACTCTGTTGAGAAGGTTGACATTCAGAAAATATCCTCTAGAATAGCCCGAAGGAAGATGTGGTCAAAAGAAATGAAAGAAAAATCATTAAGTCCCTCGCTGATTTGCTTGACCTTTTAAAAGTATCATCGAAGGACAAAAGTCAAGAATAAGACAGGGACGATGAATGATTATATATGGATTTAGGACTTTTTTTTTCTTCTCTCTCATGTGCGTGTTTATATGCGAGCACAACCCTCTCTCTCTCTCTCTCTCTCTCTCTCTCTCTCTCTCTCTCTCTCTCTCTCTCTCTCTCTCTCTGGTTCAATACCTCTCTGTCACTCATATATATGTATATATGTATATATATATATATATATATTGCGTGTATATACATGTATATATATATATGTATATATATAGAGAGAGACAGACAGAGAGACAGAGACAGAGAGACAGAGAGACAGAGAGAGAGAGAGTGGAGTGATATCAAGAGAATAAGATAAATGGATACCAGGTGCGTGTTTATGTGCGAGCACAACTCTCTCTCTCTCTCTCTCTCTCTCTCTCTCTCTCTCTCTCTCTCTCTAGCTCACTCTCTCTCTCACTCACTCTCTCTCTCTTTCTCACTCACTCTCTCTCACTCACTCTCTCTCATTCTTTTTCTCTCTTTCTCTCTCTCACTTACTCACTCTCTCTCTCTCTATCTCTCCTTCCCTCCTCTTTCTCACTGGCTCGATACATCTGTCACTCGTTATATATATATATATATAGATATATATATAGAGACAGAGAGAGACATATAGAGATAGATAGAGGGAGAGAGAGAGTGAGAGAGGGGGGGGCTGAATAAAAGAATGAAATAACTGGATACCAGGATGCATACGCGAGCGGATGACGTAATAGCTTTTTTTCGTAGAAAATGCACGTGTCGATTTAAGTTCTAATTCGGCACGAGTCTGTTTTCGTTTTAGTTGGATGGTTTGGTTCTTTCTTTCTTTCTTTCTTTTTTTTTTCTTTCTTTATTTAATTGCATATTAACCTTCGTAGATTATTCAACTCTTTCCCTACCAAATTTTCCACACTGCGGTACCAAATATTCTTGCTATTTTTTACCTGGATGATGGAATATTTTAAAGTTCCCTATCTATTCACCTCTGAACTCATTCTATTCAAAATAAGATCCTTTATTATTATAATCTGAGTTCTTCTGTTCAATTATAATGAACTAAGCATCAGGTTTGTAGTTTAGTGGGAAAGCCACTATGGGCAGCTTAAAATAGCCAAATCCATCCGTGTAGGACAGTAGTGGTACTATTATACCCATAGCTGGGGAAATCAAGATTCTTATACCTTTCCCAAAGGTATTAGTTTTGAACGTGAACGTAATATCACTATTACATACTCATACACATATACCAAGTGTTCTTTTACTGGAGAGAGGGGGAGAGATAGACACAGGTAGATAGAGAGATGAATAACTTACTTTCTTGGCCATTGGTGATCTCTAATCGTTTCTATTTTTCTCTTGACTTCTATTTCTCTGTTCTTGCTGGTTGGTCGTCCTTGATTCATTTCTTCTTCTAGGTCAGTCTTGTTGCCAAGACATTCATCAACCACAAAACCATATTATTTATTTAAACTTTTATTTACTTAACTAAACATCTTCCTCTAACTAAACACAGCACGCGTGTGCAAGTGATCCCCGCTAAGGCAGATATGCCATCTCTGCTGACGTCCAAGCTGGAACTAAGACCCAACCAGGTCCCACGTTACTTCACGTATTTCGCGGGCTTTCTGTAATATTCCATGGAAAGTACCGCCCGTGACATGAAAAGGACCATCCCTTTAGAAATACAGGGGATTGACAATAACCTTATGCAACCGCATAGATTATGCAACATTACGACTGAAGATCAAAGTCGCTTACTACGATGTTTCAATCCAGCACACTAGCCAAGACGCCATAGGGACTCCCCTTAGATGGTTTGGTTTATTTTGGTAATAGTATCTCAACTACCTATGGGTTATTTAATGTCGAAATTCGAATTATGTTCCATTGAACTTTCCAATGAAATGTCCTTTTCTTCGTTTATAATCGTATATTCTATATAAATGCCTGCCTCACACTAATAATTTAAAAGCAATATATATATTTACTAACCCCTCTGCACGAGCATGGTGCGAATCAAGGTCAATTTTTTAAGCAAGCGGTTTAACAAGTTTGAATTCAGAGTTTTCTGTCTCCTAGACTAGTTACCTAGCATGGTTAAAGAGCCCAGCCTACGCTGCTATTTACCCATAGCTGGAGGGGATTTCGATTAATACCTTTTCCAAGGTTATTAGCGTCATGTGAAATGCAAACAGCTTCGTTCCCTTTCTTTTTTTTTTCATTTTCCCCAGGTGAAGTTTGGTAGTATATTTTTACAATCAAACTATTTGCCGGGTTTTTTCTTACCGCAAGGGTTTACCAAAAAGTATATATATATATATATATATATATATATACTTTCAAAGAAATAAAAACTTAACAAACTGTCATTTAGCTATAATAAATGCATTTCGACCATATACAAATGTATTTATTATAGCCAACGGACGGTTTGTTAAGTTCTTTCTTTCTTTGAAAGTAAGAATATATTACTCAGTATAATTAATCTATTAATCTTATAGATTGAGCTCACTTAGGGATTTGTAAAAATCCTGGTATAAATCTACGTTTGCTCCAACATGATCATGCATTTTGGATGTACATAAGATATTGATGATTCCAAATAGAATTATCGCCACCATACCAGCTACTTGGATACTTTTACCTTTTATATATATATTATATATATATATATATATATATATATATATATATATATATATAGCCATCCACATATACCGTGTTTCGACGTATCACGTCTCTTCAGTGTGGTTAGATATTTGCAGGCTACTTCCAGCTGTTCGGCTACCATTAGTACATACAGACTGCGAAGAGAATTTTACCTAATATATATATATATATATATATATATAATATATATATATATATATATATATATATATATATATATATATAAGCAATTGATAATTTGCTTGAAGCATTGTTAAGTATGCTATAATAAATTAATATTTTGAAGGCCAGTACAATGCGTATGAAAAATAAAAACAAAAAGATGTTATTTTTGTCTTATCGATTTCGAAGCATGAGCTTCATCATCAGAGTTTATTTTCAGAAATGACGTGCTTATGTTTTTATTTGTGTGGTTACAATTTTTCTTCTTATTTCCTTTTCCTCTCCTTTTTTTTTCTCTTTCTTCTTCAACTGCTTTATGAATGAAATGGGCGAATAACTGTGATTTCTTATTTATCTCTTTTTTTATTTTTTAAAAAGTTTGTGGAGAACAAATATTCCTAATATCGGCTGTCATCCGGTCAAATGTTGCAAGTATGTTGCCAGTGTGTAGCCATGTCAAAATTCAAAATAAAAAATGAATAAATAAATAAAAACCGTCAATAAATTTTTTTTTACATACTTAGCTTTTGTTTCGCTTTCCCTTTTCTTTTCTTTTTCTTTCTCCCTCTTTTTCTTTCTCCCTATTTTTCTTTTTTTGTGTGTTATTTCTTTTTTTCCCGTTTGTTCTCTAATTTAATTTTTTTTTTAGTAAATAAGTAAATAAAAGATTATCTTAAATTATGTATTCGTATTGATAGAAAAAAAAATAATTAAAAAAAAAATCTTTTATGAGTACTTTTTTCTCTTTTTCTTTTAAACTTAAGTTTAAAAGAAAAAGAGAAAAAAGTACTCATAAAGATTTTTTTTTAAAATTATATATATTTTTTTTTTACATAATATATGGTGCCGTTAATTTGCATACTGGATTTAACAAAACTGAGTTTAATAAATAGTCACTTGGTGATATTGATCCCAAATATTATTGTTTTATTCTCCGACGTATCAAAATAATCCTATGAATGATTTTATATAGAAAATATAATTAAAACAAGTGTTATCTTTTTTCTTCTCATATTCGTGTATCCACTTTGTCTTTCTGGATCGAAAGATTGACCATTAATTTTCTTAGTTTTATTTGACTTAACATTCTTTTTTTTTTAATTTTCTTCAATCTTTTTTTTTTTTTTTTTTTTTTACTTTTAACTTTTTTAGAAAATTACCTCAGCAATTTCTCAGTTAATATTTACTTTATCTTTTTTCTTTTGTCTGCTTAATCTTCAACGTTTCCTTCCTTTTTTAAATTTTATTCTTTTATCTGTTTTTCCAATTGTTTACACCTCAAATATCTTTCCCCTTTTATCTTTTTTTTTAAGTTTCTTCATCCTATATTTCCCAATTATTTCTTTTTCAAATGTTCTTTCATTTTTACTTTTCCTACTTTAACTTCTCCACCCACAACAGTCCCTCCATAATTATTGATCTTCTTCTTCTTCTTCTTTTCTTCTTTTCTTCTTTCTTTTTTTTCTCTTCTTCTTCTTCTTCTTCTTCTTCTTCTTCTTCTTCTTCTTCTTCTTCTTCTTCTTCTTCTTCTTCTTCTTCTTCTCTTCTTTTTCTATAGTATACTACCGTCCTTTTTTCCAGTCACACCACACCTATTGTATTTTGTATGTTTCTTCTTCTTCTTTCTTCTTCTTCTTCTTCTTCTTCTTCTTCTTCTTCTTCTTCTTCTTCTTCTTCTTCTTCTTCTTTATATTTTATTTCCTTATGATTTCTTTTTTTCTTCTCTCTCTGTTGTATATATTTTCTTCAACCACACCAAAATTATTGTTTTCCTTGTATATTTCTTTCTTCTTCTTCTTCTTTCTTCTTCTCTTCTTCTTCTTCTTCTTCTTCTTCTTCTTCTTCTTCTTCTTCTTCTTCTTCCTTTATATTCTCATTTCTTCTTTCTTTCTTTTCATCCCCTTTCTAACCTCCTCACCATGGTTGTACAATATCATCAGCATCTTTATTTCCTTTTATCCTTTGTGTTTCTTCTGTTTCCTCTTCATTCTCCTCCCACTACTTCTACGATAAAAAAACTCTCTCTCTCTCTCTCTCTCTCTCTCTCTCTCTCTCTCTCTTTGTATTTTCTTCTCATCTTATTTCTACCACCTTCTCTTCCTCCTCCCCACTATTCAATAGGAGACAAAAATGTTAATAAAAAGAAATAAAGAAATAAAGAAAGAAAGAAAGTGAAAAGCAAGGATGGAGACAAAATGTGTTAATAGAAAGTAATAAAGAAAGAAAAAAAAAGAGAAAAAAGAACGAAATAAGGGGAAAGGAAATAAGGAAAAAAAGAAGAAAGAAAGAAAAAAAAAGAAGAGGTAAATGAAAAGAAGGAAAGAAGGGAAAATTGGAATGAAAGAAAAACTAAATAATAAAGAAAGAAAGAAAGAAAGAAAAGAAAGAAAGAAAGAAAGAAAATGAAGTAAAAGAAGGAGTGACAAAGCTAAAAACGAAAGGAGGAAGGAGAAAAAGCTAACAGAAAGAAAGAAAAGAAAGAAAGAAAGAAAGAAAGAAGAGGAATGAAAGGAAGGAAGGAGTGAAAAAGAGCTAAAGAAAGAAAGAAAGAAAGAAAGAAAGAAAGAAGAGGAAAATGAAAGGAAGGAAGGAAGTGAAAAAGAGCTAACAGAAAGAAAGAAAGAAGAAAGAAAGAAGAAAAATGAAAAAAGGAAGGAGTGAAAAAAGAACTAACCTAAAGAAGAAAAGAAAGAAAGAAAGAAATAAGAGGAAAATGAAAGGAAGGAAGGAGTGAAAAAGAGCTAACAGAAAGAAAGAAAGAAAGAAAGAAAGAAAGAAAGAAAGAAGAGAAAAAAGAAGGAAGGGAGGAAACAAAAATGTATTTCCAGAAATAAAAATAGAAAACCAGAAGGGTAAAAGGAAGGAAAGAAGGAAGGAGACAAATGTGTTAACAGGAAAGAAGAAAAAAGAAGAGAATAAAAAAAGGAAGAAAGGAAGGAAGGAAGGAAGAATTGAAGGAAAGAAGGGAGGGAAGAGACAAAAATGTCTTGATAAATAGAAAGAAAGAAAGAAGAAAAAAGGAAGACAGAAGACAAAAATCTGTTGCCAGAAAGAAAGAAAAAAAAATAAGAGAATTTTATTTCCATTTATCATTCGTGCTTCTCTTCTCTACTCTCCCCACCCCTCTTCATTTTCCTCCCACTCCTTTTACTGACGATTTAAAAAAACTCTCTCTCTCTCTCTCTCTCTCTCTCTTTCTCTCTCTCTCTCTCTCTGTCTATTTCTCCATCTCTCTATCCATCTCTCTATATCTATCTCTCTATTTCTATTTCCTTCTCATCTCATTCATCCCACCTCCTCTTCCTTCCCCTCCTCATTACTCAATATGTCTTAATTCACCATCATTATATTTTTATCTTCCTTCTTTTCTCCTCCCACCGATCCCCCCCCCCATTTTCACACCCCTCCCCCCAACCACTTCCCTTGCTTATAAATTCTCAATAACAGAGAATTGATTAATTTTCTTATCGATAGGCTAAAACAGAGAAAAAATTTAACCGGAAATAACAACTCCATCTCCTTTATCCATCTCAACACTGTAATAAGATGAAGACCTCCGCTAAACACCGTTTCCCGCCATAACTAATTCCACATCGTCGGTCATGTGACCAACAATAAATCAACCTGTCTCCTCTCATCACATAATTTGATCTCAATAAATTTTTTTTCCAACCTGTCCGCGCCTCGAAGAACACTAGTACCAGTTTTCTTGCTCAAGTTACCTCAAGATATTTCAAGTCGATATATCTCGCCCGATATTGTTCGTAATGGACGCCACAAGGTGAGCTTGAGTTTAATGCGAAAAATAGTTGCAATTTATTACGAGGCGTTCGTAACGGCTTCATTACGAAGAGAAGAGAATGAGGGGAACGTGGATGGTGGCAAGGAAAGAAGAAGGAAGGAAACGTTCTACGACCCTCACGTAAACCCACAGTCTCGGATCGGTGATTCCATGACGTTGAAATATCGAAACCCCCGAAACGGTGGATTTTGCAGTTTTTGGCGAATATAACAAGATAAAAAAGACTATAAAATATTCGGGGTTTAAATTGAGTTTCTTGAGAACTAGCAATAAATATACTGATACTGGAAGTAACGTAAAAAAGCTGTGGGACAATGGTGAATTTTTAACTCGATAGATGATAGGTGTGGCGCTCCACCCAGAACAGATGCTAAAATAATCACCTTGGTCAAGTGCTAGTGAAAAGGTGATAGACTGCTTCGCTGTCTGGCTGATACTGTCAGTAGGCCGCCCCGACAACTACGTAATAATACGTGCATACTAGCGGATACTTGATATCTTATTATGGAGATTATGTATCTGTCCATCCAGGTTTTTTTTTCTTTGTTTTTTTTTTTTTTTTTTTGTTTTTTTACGGCATATCAATCACGGTGGGTCATTTAATGCCAGCAAAGTTTTGAAAGATTCGTAGCGATAGTTTGGAAGATTACTTTTTAAACTTAATTTTTCTTTTGTAAATATAACAATGGGAAAAAGAAAAATATTCCTGGTTTAAATTGCGTTTCTTGAGAACTAGCAATAAATATATTGACTTGAAGTTACGTTGTAAAAAGCTGTGGGGAAATGATGAGTTTTAACTGGGTAGATTTGAACTTAAGACATACTTCATGGAGGCGCCTAGTATCTCCCTCTAGTTATGGGTAAATAGTAGGACAGACTCTGCTCTGATCTTGGTTAGGCAAACAGTCTAGGAGAAAGAAAACTCTGAATTCAAACCTGTTAACCTCCGCCTTTTTAATCTTTGTACTTCTTTAATAAAGTTGATGATTTTACTTACTCATGGTACAAACTCCAACCCCTCAGGCAAAATCTTTCCAAAATCGATTTTTACACAGCCCGGAGGGTGGTTTTTGCTAGTTTTATCATACTGGAGATTATATATCTGTCTGTCTATAACAAGAAATTTCATCACAATATCCTTAGTTATGTATGTCACATTCTCCATGATTTGATTTTATATAAATCTCAGGTAATAATATTAATAAAATTGTTATATATGTATTTACGAGCAGGATGCTACGCAATGTCGATTTCTTGGAGTTTAAAAGGTTTAAATTAAATTCAAGTGTTCAGTATGTGGGGATTATCTTCCCTTTGCCAGGAAGAGTTATCTTCCCGCGGTGCTGCCGTTTGTTCCCACTAGCGGACCTCTGGTATTTAAGCCCCTAGTTTAAACTTCTTTTCCTCTCTTTCTACCTCTCCTCGTAGGTACCCAAATGGGTTAGACAAT
The DNA here is from genome assembly GCA_023376005.1 of Doryteuthis pealeii. Classification (NCBI taxonomy): domain Eukaryota; kingdom Metazoa; phylum Mollusca; class Cephalopoda; order Myopsida; family Loliginidae; genus Doryteuthis; species Doryteuthis pealeii. The sequence continues at coordinate 51,327,223 of CM042161.1, read as the reverse complement.
TGTCATTCCCTTCTCGTTAGGGCTTTGGCCCTCAACGCCGGCTACTAGTCACTGTAAGTGATTTATACAGCATGGACTATTCTTAGTCTCATGTCTGTACTTTTATATTATACACTATTCTATTCTATCTTCTATTGTTTATGTATCTTGTTTATTCATGTGCTGTATTATATAAAATGTTTTGTCTCAGAAATGTGTCGGCGTTGTATGTTCAATTATGACTTTGAACCTTACACGTATATAAGGATAAAATATACACACTAAAACAACCAGCCAATCAAAATGACTTGACCATGCCCCATAGTAGAATAGCCCAGTCTGTCATTTCTACCACTTAACAAGTCTGGATTGTCAGAAGGAGATTCAACTTGTAACACAGTTGAATACTGATCGGTCTACACAAATCCCTACAGTAACAAGGCCTGAAATATTGAGCACCTCGTAGGAATCAAGCATACTAGTTAGGTTTTCTTAACTATTAGACCTTTGGGAAGTGCTCTAAAAAACTGAACACAGTTTAGTACAAAGGCCCATAATACAAGGCGCTTTCTGAGGATTGAACTCTCTATTTGTTGCATATCGTGCAACGGAAGATTCCTCTTCCGATCAAGAGACAAAGAGAAAGATAAAAATATATATTAAAAAAAAGGGAGAATGGAAGAGAGGTCTTCCGGTCAGGATCAGGGAGAAGATGAAGAAATAGATAAAAGAAAAAAGGAAAACGGATGACTCCTCTTCCGGTAAAATATATAAAAACATGTCCGTTATAAGATCAAAAGAAAAAAATGCATGGCATATTTATTGTATATAAAGGCTAGCAGATGAAGGGTGTCAATTCAGTCCCAGCGAGCAACCGAGAAGGTAACCTCGTCGTCTCCCTTCATCAACCACCCTCGGAAGTTCATTGTGAACACTCGTCGCCCCTCACCACCCACACACCGACGAAAATAAAGATTGGTCATATTTTTATATACGCGTGTCTGTGGTTTTATTGAAGTCCAGTAATCGGCTATACAACATATTCATTATTTACTAAGCTCAGTTTTATTTGTAACAAGGCCTGAAATATTGAGCACCTTCAGGCATACTAGTCAGGTCTTCTATTAGACCATGTGCTCTTAAAAACTGAACACAGTTTAGATTTGGCACAAGGCACTTTGTGAGCATTGAACTCTTTATTCATAGTAATATATATATTTACAAACAATCCGCACGAGCAGGATGCGACACAAGGTCAATTTCTTAAGCGGAGTTTAACGGGTTTGTATTCAGTTTTCCTTCTCCTAGACTGATTACCTAGCCATGATTAAAGAGCCCGGTCTACCCTGCTATTTATCCATAGCTGGAGGGAGAATTGGATTCATACCTTTCCCAAGGGTATTAGCGCCATGTGAAAAGCCAACAGCTTCGTCCAGGAATTGAACTCAGGTCGACGAGTCCATTTCCCACGACTCTAACCATTAGACCACGCGCCTCCAAACTATTCATAGTAATATAATAGTAAATGATCTTTGATTTGAATTTATTAACCATTACACAACAAGGTATTGGGCACCTCATGTGATTTAATGGTTAGCAAGCTATATTAGCAGAACGTGAGTTTTATTCTTACTGGGTGCCCTATATTTCTGGCCTTGTGCCGCATATGTGTTACGCTTAGTAAATAATTAAGGAGGTTGCAGATTCGCCTCCGTCTTGTAAGTCAATGCACTCTGGAATTCCCTTACGTTCTATCCTGTCATACCGGTGGTTTAGTGGTATATTTTTTTCTTTTCGGATTATGAGATTCACTGGTAAATGATTCTTTCAGATTTGAAAGGATGTGTGTCATAATGGCAACGTGTGATATTTTGCGTAAAATCCTAGTGGAAAAAAACCTAGAGAAAATATGCATTTTAAAAAATTCGTTCATATCTGTCTAAAAAGCCATATTTTTCAGGGTCTAAATGTCTGTTTCTTTAGTTATCGACTAATATATATCCAGTTTGGTAATTTTTCCCCTTACTTTCCTTTCTCACAAAATGTCAACAGTCTGATTAGGCCTATATTTTCGGCTCAGCGAAATATCAGTTAAAAAAATAATAACTGTTCATATGACAGATATTTAAGCCTTTTCTCTCTCTCCCCTCTCTCCCCCTCTCTCTCTCTCTCTCTCTTTCTCTCTCTCTCTCTCTCTCTCTCTATATATATAATTATATATATATATATATATATGTGTGTGTGTGTGTGTGTGTGTATATATATATATATATATATATATATTAATGCTCTATATTTTACAAGATATATTGACCCCTTTTTGATTAACTGCTTATGGTACGACAATGTTTACCTGGTAGTAACCATTTGATATATAATATATATATATATATATATTATATATTATATATATGTGTGTGTGTGTGTGTGTGTGTGTGTGTGTAATTTTACTTATATATACATACTATGCCACCGAGAGTGCTCAATCCGTTTTATACAGATATATTATACAGACTGGTTACCTGACCAAGGTTAAAGAATCCTTCCACACACATATACACATAAACACACACACACACACACACACACACACACACAATATATATATATATATATATATATAGAGAGAGAGAGAGAGAGAGAGAGAGATAGAGAGAGAAAGAAAGAGAGAGGGGGGAGAATATATATATATATATTTGGGAGAATATGTGCTTAATTGAAGTCATACATAATTTGAAAGTTAATTTGTTGATAATTAATGAATTAGGCGAATATATCTGTTCAAATGTAAGGCGTAAACAAATCGAGAAAACGTCGATCTCTGTATGATTTGTTTACGCCTTACTTTTAAACAGATATTTCGCCTAATTCCTTAATTATCAACTAATAAATTTTTAAATTACTTATGACTTCAATTAAGCACATATTCTCTCAAAAATTGCCGGCTATCGCCATCTCAAACAAACTGTTTGTGGACTTCATATATATATATATATATATATATATATATATATATATATATATATATATATATATATGATGAATAATTTTCTATATCTTATAGAAAAAAATATGTAGGCACCTTAGTTCACTTGGTTTGAAAATTGCATAGGTCTATGTATTTAACAACCGCCTGCACGAGCAGGATGTGACACAAGGCCAATTTCTTGAGCAGGGTTTACCAGGTTTGAATTCAGAGTTTTCCTTCTCCTGGGCCAGTTGCCATACCATAGCTGAAGAGTGAATAGATTCATACCTTTTTCAAGGTATTAGTGTCATGTGAAATGCAACCAACTTTGTCCAGGATTTGAACTCGGGTCAACGAACCATTTTCTACGACTCTAATCATTACACCAAGCGCCTCCAAGTAAAGGTTTCGTTTCTTTATATCAGCCTTCGTGGGTTATTTAATGCAAATACCATACTTGTAAAGGAACTGTAATGGGACAGGGTGAAAGGGACTACATACCTTTCCCGAGAGTATTAGTTCGAGAGTGAATTCGTTAGCCACTTCGCCACAGGGTCTTCCCTCTGCTCCAATCGCATTGAAGAGAAACGTAAGGAACCATACAACGTTTTCTTTAGGTATACGCTGCCCTATATGGTTGAGAATAGTGGAAAATATGGATATAACAACAAAAGCAGCTAAATTCAATTGATATTTTGCCTCGTTATTGGCTGAGGCTTTCGCACAATTTTGTTGACTTAAGGACTTGTACATTCTGCTTTTATAGTGAAAAGGTAAATGGGTGAGGGTGAGAGAAAAAAAGTCGGATGCGGTTGGAGTGTGGGGAATGGTACTTTTATTTTTATGGGGTTAGTCGGTTGACTTTGAAGAGAATTTGATATTTAGAGTGTGGGTCAAATGTGTGATGTCCAATGTGTATCAGGGGACCGGGATATATATATATATATATATATATATATATATATATATAAAGATAAAATGGCTTACCAGTGAATATGCGCACGATCGTTGGGGGTGCAAAATTCATAACCCATACAGTTATTAGACAGCCATATTCTAGTAAAAAAAATCACACAAATCAATTCACATCGATTGTTTACATTTTGATCCTCACGAAAAAAGAACTTCCGGTGAGAAATTTAAAAACATAAACAAGCGTCCATTGTAACGTAATATCTAATACAATGAACACACACGTGTGATCGACTGCAATTAATCGTACCTCGATTAATTCAGTGGATTTAACCCTGAAGATCCTCATGGTGAAACTCGAGTAGGTTTCTATTATATCCATTTTATAATATATATATATATAGTGAGAGAGAGAGAGAGAGAGAGAGAGAGAGAGAGAGAGAAAAGTTTATAGCTCATTGGTATTTGAACATGATCTCAGTTTGTTTCTCACAAGAAGAATTCAGTGTTTTCATCTATTAATGGTTCACTCAACAAATGGTGACACAGATTTATTTGACATTGTCACTAAAGTCCTACAAGGAGATATATACCACCGTCTCTATTCATAATCTGCCTAGACTACGTACTTCGAATTTCATTAGATCTATAAAAAAAAAAGTAAGAAGCAAATGATATCCTCACAAAACGATTAAGCGCTTCTCACAAATACACTTGCCCAAACCGAAGCCTGGAGCAGCCAACAAGAAACATTGGCCTCAATCCAAAGACATATAAAACAAGATGGATATATTTTCACATTCCATGGCAAGCCTCTATCATTAGTAGACCAGTATACATACTATGGAGCAATATCTTGTCTACAGAAAGGGATATAAACATATGCATTGGAAAGAACTCACCTATCAGGCATGGTCAGGTAAGACCGTTGATTCCAAAATTTCCCAAGCCAGTGAGACTGTTGCATACTGGCATCAAATTCTATATGTTATATAGCGGCTTCAAATTCACGACGCTAAATTCGTGTATGTAGTTACTGGGTTTTCACTGTACCCAAAGCGATGTATGTTAGTAGTCAGCTACTACCGACTACTGGACTTCAATAAACAACAGATACGTATGCACAAAGAGAGGACCCTTCTTTATTTTCTTCGGTGTGTGGGTGGTGAAGGCACAGAGCTTACAATGAGTGGCCAAGGGTTGACGATGACAACTACTACTGTTGGATGACTGGTGATGTTGGGTAAAGGGGTGCCTGGTGTCGTCTCACCGCCCTTGGCCGCGACGGAGCGTGTCGACGGTCGCTCCTTGTGTTCTGTTCACCAACCCTGCTCTCTCTCTCTCTCTGACCCGGGTTTCCTGACTTCCTTTTATATATATCAAACGCCACGCGTTTTCTTTTGTTCCTTTATCAGCGGACAAATCTATTTCCGAACTTATTGTTACCCATCCTTCTTTGTTCGCTTACCCAAAAGTCATTTGTTACTCTTTTCGTCTTCTCCCTGCCCGATCCAACCGGAAGACCCTATTTCGTTTCACTTTTAAAATATCTTCAATATACAACAAGACATATTCCGCGAGTAGCGAGTAGAGAGTTTGAATTTTGGTATCTCTGTGAATTTAACTCTCCTGTATGGATCGTCACTTTCACGATCTCAGCAAAAGAATCCAGAATTGTGCACACGTTACCAAAATATTGCAAAACTTTTGACTCACTCTGGACTCGATGGACCTTACAGTTTAGATACATTTATTTCCTTCAATTTATTTTGCTTTGTTTTTTTAAATTTTATTTTTTTTTTTTTTGTGGCTTTTTTAGTGTTGAAAGATGTATTTTTTTAATCTATTTTTTCAATGTGTACGTTCATATGTTTTGCGTTTTCTTTTTTTTTTTTCTTTCTGTTACTTTTTAATTAGCATTTGTGTTTCGGTCTGTTAGCTTTCGAAAAACGGCACGCTATATGTTTGAAACCAACAGTAACTAACGAAAAAAAATCTTTTCACATAAAAAATTAGACCGTACACGAAAATTTCACATGAAAAATATAAGTATAAATACAGAAAAACATACTAAAGAAAAATACCGATCAAGAGGAAGAAAAATGAATAAAAAATACAAATAACTCTGACTGAAACACGCAGGGTTTGAACCTGAAGCCACTATTTCTATTTTGTTTGGTTGTTTAAGAAGTTTTGGCTTTTATTATTCAAAAACTGATGGGTGATGTCAAAGGAATCGAAAATGGTGGAAGAAAGATGATCTTTGGCGAAAGGAATATGTAAAAGAGAAAAGGAAAATCGGAATAAATAAGAGATAAATAATTGTATAGCGAATAGAAAGATGTTGAGCAGAAGAAAAAAATGGAGGGAAAAAAAGTCAGGGGAGAATAAGATCAGGAGGGAGAAAAAGTGAGGAGATTAAGAAAAAAGAGCGGGAGGTATTTTTTTGAATCTGAAGAAAGAAAATATGGCGGGAAAGGGTGGCTCGAACGCGGGAAAAACCATGCACTCATGCAGAAGATATCAACATTCCAGCCCAAAGGCAATTTTTTTTCGGGTTTTCTTTTTAATATGAATATGCAATTTTTTAAATCAACAAGTCAAGCAACAGAAATAAATGAATAAAGAAATAAATTAATATAAAAGAAACACATAAAAAATATTAGGGGATAATATAAGAAATTGAAAAAGAAACTTAGAAATTATGAAGAAGAAAAAGGGAACAAAAAACATCATAAAATTTAGAATAAAAACAGTCAAATATAAAGAGAGAAATATACGAGAAAGAAATATAAGAAATAAAAGAGATAGAAAGTAATATGTAAGAATAGAAAGAGTAAAAAAAGAAAGTATGAAAAAAGAGAAAATACAGATATAAAGAGAAGGAATGAAGAATAGAATTAAGAGAGAGGGCAAAATAAGAGGAATTGAATAAAGAAGGTAGAAAAGAAGAAAAGAAGAGAAAATAAACAGACACAGAAAGAAGAGAAAAGAAAGAGGGTAATTGGAAAAAGGAAATGAAATAAGGAAGAAAAGAAAAAAATGAAGAAAGATAGGAAAAATAAATGTTACATTATAAAGAAGAAAACTTTTTAAAAACAAAAAAGCAATGATGTGAAGAAAGAAAGAAAGAAAAAGAAAGAAAGAAAGAACGATTGATGAATAAGTGACACATGAATTTATGGTAAATTGTATAAAGGAATATGCAAGATGGAAAGAAGAAGAAAGAAAAAAAGAAAGAAAGAAAGAAGAAAGAAGAAAGAAATAGCTACCCACAGTTGGAAAGATAAACAAATAAGAAAATATGAATGAGGGAATGAAAATGAAATCAAGAGAGAGGATATTATAGCACAAGGGTAATTGAATAAAGAAGTTAGTAAATAAGAAAAGAAGGAAATAGACAGATACAGCACGGGAAAGAAAACAAAGAGATATAAAATAAGGAAGAAAAGAAAAAAAAGTAAAGGAATATAAGAAATGAAAGATTGTATTAGAGAGAAGAAAAAAAAAATCAATTATGTAATGATGAAAGAAAGAAAAAAGAAAAAAAGAAAGAAAGAAAAAAGAAAGAAGAAGAAAGAATAGCTAATCAAAGAATGAAAGATGAAAAAAACAAACAAATTAGTGAAAGTGATACATGCCGAGGTGTAAAAATAAGAAAGAAGAATGCCGATGAGAAGAAAAAAGATAAAGATAGAGCAACAAAAAGAAAGGAGAAAGAAAGAAAGAACTAATAACTAATGAAAAAAAAAACAAAAAAAACAAATGATAAAAGGTATACATAGCATTAGCTAAAGAATAAGATATAAATGAAAATATTCATAAGAAGGAAGAGAGATTGAAGGATAAAACAGCTAGTAAAGGAAACAGACAATAGCGAACCAAAAACGGAAAGTAAGAAAAGAGTATAAAAAATTAACGAAGGGGATAAATGCCAAGGATATTACGGAAAATATCAATAATAAGGAAATACATAAATAAATACAAAAGATTTATTCAAGAAATGAATAAATAGAGAAAAAAAGAACGAACGAAATAAGAAAGAAGGCAAATACGAAGGTAATACACAAGTAAAGAAAAGATATTAATTGAGAAAGAAAGAAAGAAAGAAAGAAAGAAAGAAAGAAAGAATGCCAATAAGATGGAAATGCACAAAGAAATACAAAATATCAATTAAGAAAAAAGAAAGAAAGAAAGAAAGAATGAAAGAAAGAAAGATAGAAGGAAAGAAAGAAAGAATGCAATAAGAGGGAAATGCACAAGGAAAGACAAAATATCAATTAAGAAAATAATAAATAAAGAAAGAAAGAAAGTAAGAAAGAAAAAAAGGAAGAAAGAAAGAAAGAAAGAAAAATAAGCAAAACAAAGAATGATAAAAAAAATAACGAAAATAAAACACGAAAGGAATACATGCTAAGATTTAAAGAACAATATACAAAGAAAGAAATACGGATAAAAATAAGGAAATGAAGAAAGATAACATTTCTTGTAAAGAAAGAAAGAAAGAAAAAGAAAGAAGAAAGAAAGAATAGCAAGGCGAAACCTGCGTAAAATAAAAGGAACGATAAAATGAAAAAAGGTAGAAAAATAAGAAAAGGAAAGTGAATGAAATGAATAAAAGAGTCTCAAAGAAAAAAAGGATTAATCAAAGAAATAAAGTATGAATAAAATTTCGGTGAGTATTTTATATATTAACATGCACATTTATTTCAATATTTTTTGCTTTTACATCTCAGAAATATGAACGTCTTGTTTAACAGATTTGCACATGCTAGTAAGGACCTTCTTATATTCGATGTAATACACCTGATTGCAATCTTGAAACACTCAAATATTTATTTTCATTCACACACAAAACACACACACACACACACACACACACACACACACACACAAATATATATATATATATATATATATATATATATATATATATATATATACATGTGTGTGTGTGTGTGTGTGTGAAATTGATATGTTGAAAAAAAAAGATGCTTACAAAAGCATGGGATCATCAGGAGATATTTATCCATAAACACCAAGGATTTACCTACACATTGGTTACTTATTTAATAGTTGGAGTATTACGAACAATTTTGATATTTTAATATACACTTTTTTATATAATTATACACTTTTTTTCTTTTTTTTTAAATAATTTTACATCAGACTCTTTTGAGCCTTATTATAAATATAATGCTTCTGATTTTTTTAATTAAAAATAAAATTCATTTTATTTTTAATACTGACAGCGCATTTTTGATAAAAAAATATTCCAACTTTTGACTAGCATATATATATATATATATATATATATATATATATATATATATATATGGGGAAATATTCTTAGTTATTTAGAAACATGAAAGAAATCAATGAAATAAATGAAGACCTGAGACTAGATGTAGAATATTGTGTTCAAGATCCTATTTATTTACCGATATTTCGAGGAGCGTACGTCCTTCTTTGTCAAGGGTTTGTAAACGGTTGCACATTCTCTCCTGATGATCCCATGCTTTTGTAAACATCTTTTGTTTTTTCAACATATCAATTTCACACTGTCGGATTAAGTTCCATTTTTATTTCATATATATATATATATATATATATATATTATATATATATATATATATTATGGGAGTAAATATGGAAATAAATCCGACAATATTAAGAAATTTGAAAAAACAAGTGTTCCAAAAATAGGATGAATTTATTTATCGACGCTTAAACGTTTCGGTTTCTTTGAACCTTCATCAGGATGTATCATGGGGTGAAAAAATTGATGGTTGTTTTATAGATGACAGGAGATAAAAATAACCTTAATAAAAACATGTTTGTTGTGTAACTGTATTTGTTCAGCGTTATATTTTTGAAAGACGAGTCGCGATCCGACTTATTTAGTTATCATTCCCACTTTGTTCCGTTGTTCTCATAAAATCAGTCCATTAATACTTTTTCTTGTCTTTTGTTGAATGCGTTTCTTCGAGTTACGTCACGCATCATGACATCTTCGCGTGTGCGGATCGCGACTCGTCTTTCAAAAATATAACGCTGAACAAATACAGTTACACAACAAAAAAATGTTTATAAAGATTTTTTAAAATCTCCTGTCATCTATAAAACACCCATCAATTTCTTCACCCCATGATACATCCTGATGAAGGTTTAAAGAAACCGAAACGTTTTAGCGTCGAAAAATACATTTATCCTATTTGTGGAACACTTGTTTTTTTCAAATTTAATATTGTCGGATTTATTTCCATATTTACTCCATATATATATATATATATATATATATATATATATATATATATATATATATATATGGGGGGGGGTGAATGAAAATAAATATCTCCTGTCCTATAAAACATCCATCAATTTATTCACCCCATGATACATCCTGATGAAGGTTTAAAGAAACCGAAACGTTTAAACGACGATAAATAAATTCATCCTATTTTTGGAACACTTGTTTTTTTTTAATTTCTTAATATGTATATATATATAAATTGTTGTTAGCAATGAACAGTTGTAATTTGTTTTATTTAGCAGTTTCTTCAATTTTTTTCTCCATCTTTTTTAATCTCATGCTTCTTCTTATTTTTTTTTGTATTTTCCAAAAGTTTGGATGATTTCTCTCTTGATGTTTCAATCTGATTTATTTCTGTCTGTGTTTTCCAAGAATTTGCTTACTTCATTTTGTACATTGGATTTTTTCTTCCGCAATATTGTGTATCTATCTTTCTATCTGTCATTTATTTATCTATCTACCCGTCTGTCTGCCCCCTCTCTTTTCTCTGTTTATGTGTGTGTGTGTGTGTGTGTGTGCGTGCGTCTCACACACACACACATACACATACACAAACACACACACACGGATACACACACACACATAGACACACACACACACACAGAGATTCATCTATCTATTTCTCTTGTCTTTCCATTCTTTCAAATATGCTTTTTTTTAGTAATTTATTCTACTGAAAAATTAATCATTCACTTTTTTCATATATTCAGGTTTCATTCTATGTTTTGTTTTTGTCAAGAGTTTTATTTCCTCATGACGTCACTCTCTCTCCCTTTCCCTCTCTCTCTCTCTCTCTCCTCTCTCTCTCTCTCGTTATCTATTCTTAATCTCTCAATCTCTCTCTCTGTCTATATATATATATATCTTATTATAATGGAGATTGTGTGTTTTTCTGTCTGTAACCGAAACTATATTCCTACTCAAGTCACAATTCTCTTAGTTATTGACATCACATTCTCCATGATTTTATTTATATCTAAACCTCAATTATTAATAAAATTGTCTTACATTATTAATACTTGTTAACTATGTCTACATATTGACAACATGTAATTATATTTATATGTACAAGAAAATAGCGGTTTACAGTGTGAACGTGAAGGCTAATTTGCATATTAATATTAAAAATCAAATTTAATAAATATGTGCTTAGTATTATTGATTTCTAACTGTTTGGTTTTATTTTAATGAATAAAGCAAAAATCTCTTCAATGAATCTTAAATGAAATCCATTAACAAGATAAAATAACTGTCATTTTATTCTTTACTTCCTCTTTTAACTAAATACTTAAATTAGAAAAAATAACAATGAAAGACGAGAGTGATGGAAGAGTAAGTTTCATTTGTTCCATTTTTTATTATACTCATTCTGTTTCAAATTTTATTATACTCCCTCTGTTTTCAAATCTTTTTATTTGTATTCTTATTTAGTTTCATTAGCCTTTCTAATTTAATACAATATTTTATTACATTAAAACTTAAATACTTGCACCCGGAGGGTGCATATATTTGCTAGTATATATATATATATATATATATAATATAATGTGGGGGGGGTAGCTTGCTAGCATTTCAGTTTTTTGAATACTATGTTTCTATAAAAATTTATTTATTTTTATTTATCATTTGCTTCTATGCTTTCTTTTTGACAAATCGTTTGATTCTTCATAACCTCTCTCTCTGTCTCTGTCTCTCACGGTCTTCGTCTCTGTCTATGTCTCTGTCTCTGTCTCTCTGTCTTTCTCTCTCCACTGTCTCTATCTGTCTTTCTGTTTGTCTCTGTCTCTCTGTCTCTCTCTGTCTCTCTCTGTCCTCGTCTCTATCTGTCTGTCTGTCACTCTCTCTCTCTCTGTCTCTCTCTCTCTCTGTCTCACACTGTCTCTATCTGTCTGTCTCTCTCTCACTGTCTCTATCTGTCTGTCTGTCTGTCTGTCTCTCTCTCTCTCTCTCTCTCTCTCTCACAAACACTGTCTCTATCTGTCTGTCTCTCTCTCACACTGTCTCTATCTGTCTGTCTGTCTGTCTGTCTCTGTCTCTGTCTCTGTCTCTCTCTCTCTCTCTCTCTCTCACTCTCTCTCTCTCTATCTCTCTGAATATTTGTCTTTATCTATCTATCTTGTCTTCCATTAGTTATTCTAATTTATTCTTCCATTCTTTTCTCATTCATTGATTTCTTCTCTCTATTTTCATTCTTCTCTCTATTTTCATTCTTTCCTTTCTTCTTACTTTCCTTTTCCATTCACTGCTTTCTTCTTTCCTCCTTCGTGGTTTCTTTTTTTCTTTTTACGGTCGTTACTTTCCTCTTTATTTCCTTTTTCATTCATTGATTTCTTCTTACTTTCTTTTCATTAATTTCTCGATTCTTCCTTTCATTTTCTTATTCTATTTTCTTTCCATTTTTCCTTCCCTTAAAAAGATTAGTCTTTCTTCATTTCATACAAGAAGTCACAAAACATTTCTTTCAAGATCAAATTCAGGTTCTTTGATAATAATTTTCCATTTGAATTCATATTTCATTTTTTTTTCTCCTTTTTCGTCTTTTATTCATTCATTCATTTATTCTGTTCTATCGTGAAATATTTGTATCAATTATACTTCCAATAATAATAATAATAATAATAATAATAATAATAATAATGATAATTAGTTTACACAGTTATAGGGTTCAAATATTCATGCGGTTGGACATATATAATTGAAAGGAAACATGTCTCCAACAATAGAAATGTCAATGAAACAATGTTACTTAAAAAACTGACAAACACAATTTGTCTATTATATCGAAGAAAAATGGAATGATTTACAAGACGGCTAGAAATTCTATCTCAAGGGAGGCAAATGTTGTTTTAAAAATATATAATAAAACCTGCGTATTCAATATTGTATCCAGGCATCGGCTATAGTGTGTAGACATGGAATTGGAGTGTGATAGTAAGATCAAAGTGTATACAAAGACCAGTGACAAAACTAATAAGAATGGAGGCGCGGTCTAATGGTTAGAGTTGTAGGAAATGGACTCGTCGACCCGATTCAGTTCCTGTACGAAGCTGTTTGCATTTTTACATGGCGCTAATATCCTTTGGAAAGGTATGAATCCAATCTATCTCCAGCTATGGGTAAATAGCAGTGCAGACTGGGCTCTTTAACCATGACTAGCTAATCAGTCTAGAAGGAAAACTCTGAATTCAAACCTGTTAAACTCCGCTCAAGAATTGACCTTGTGTCGCATCCTGCTCGTGCGGTGGGGTTGGTAATATATAAATGGTGAAAGTGGATAAACCATGACTAATCTGTTGAGAAGGTCATCGGTTCACCACCACCATCGCTCGAGCTTGCCGAAATTTCTCATTAGTGGTAGAGGTTTACGGGCATCTTGCTGTCTCTTCGTGCGTCACGCATACCTGGACACTTTTAAACTTCTCTATCTACTTTTACGAGGTACGTCAGAAAAGTTCCAAGACTGGTGTCACAAAAAATTAATGTCAACTCTAAAGTACGAATTACAAGTTATCCCCTTCAAAGTACCTACCTGGAGTCTAATGTACTTTCCCATACTTCTCTGCCACGCCGGCATGCACTCCTGGAAGGATTCTTCCGGGATTCTCCGTAGCTCGTCGTCACGGCCTTTTTAATGTCGTGCACATCCTCAAAACGGGTTCCCTTGATGAATCCCTTGAGCTTGGGGAAGAGAAAAACATCACATTGAGCCAGGTCGGTAAAGTTGGGAGGTTGCTCCAGCACAGTGATGTTCTTCTGGGCAAGGAATCCAGTATCTCTTTGATGACATGCCGTGGTCCTGTGGCAAGTACTCGCAGTGGACGATGCCCCTCACATCGATGTGTTCTGATATACTGAAACGTTTCTGAAATGCCTCGTATACACTTCTATGTAGTAAAGTAAATTCATCGGGGCGGCCTAATGTCGGTATCAGCCAATCAGCGAGGGAGTCTATCCCCTTTTTCACTAGAGCTAGACCAATAAGAGTGTTTTGGAGCGCCACACCTACCATCAGCTCCTCACTTTACCGCACAGATCCCTGTACTACTCATACGCTGATGGGCGAGTACCGTTATCGAACTATGAACCTTGTGATTCCTAGCCGAACACTCTACCGACTGACTGCCCCCTATTATGCTATCAGCACTCAAAGGAGGGTCCCGAAAGAGGTAGACGGATAATGAAGTTCAAATCCCAGATATTCCTTCCGACCAGTGAAATCGGGCCCCTTACTTGGTGCATCGTGCAAGTAGAGCTGTTACATAATTATTAGATTCTTAATATTTATGTACAGTAGTGTAGAAATCAAAATGGCTGTTATAAGTTGCAACCCACGTCCTTGAAGAATGAGTGACAAGGCTTGACCTTATCCTGATCCTTTCCGGTGGATACCGTGAGAATCGGTGGAGAAGACCCTCTTCCGGTTTAGATTAGAAATAGATTTTTAGTCAGATCGGCCAAGACCACGACTGTGGTAGTCATGTTATGCACGCTACCGACTCGATCTGCGCAGATAGTCTGGTGGGTGTTTCGAAATAAATATGATCCAAGTTAAATCGAAGTCTTTGTTATTATCTAAAAACTACCAATGACACAGGGCTTCTGATAAAGAGAAATCCCCCAATGGAAGACCAGACACGAAGTCCCCCAAGAGAAGTCCAGACGCTAGAAGAGATGTTAGAAGAAGACGTAAGATAGAAAAGACGTCAGAAGAAGAATAGAAGAATAGAAGTAAGTAAAGAAGGGTATACAACAGAGTGACCATGTTTACACGGTAAAAACAGCAAGCAAAATGGTGCGATCAAATCAAATTTCCACTACTATAAGATCGTATTCGCAGTTTTTGTAATAGAAATAAAACATCACATGTCGCTCACTTTTCAATTTCGTTATGATTATATTTAAAATAGGGGTGCCTGGAATATTGAACAGTGTGTATAGTGTATCACTGGCAGGGAAAGCTAGGTATCTTGTGCGTGTCGGTGTGCCTAAGGACAGATGTAAATTCTGTCTTCTTTACCGGCATGTCAAATTAAAAGATAACAGATTCGCGCTTTTTCGTAAGTACTACTATGTGTCCCTATGGCTACTACTTATGTCACCTCCTAGCGATTTTTCGGAACATTTCTCCTGCAAGCAAGAAGAGATAACACAATACATCTACTCCAAAAAGTGAATGATATATATTTCCCTTCACGCTTCTGGGCGTGTGCTTCTTTTTCTTGGAGGTAAATAAATCGATAAATAAGTAAAACAATTTACATATGAAGAGAGCTGACTACTTATAGAAATAGTATTGAAGCAGAACAAGAAATCGTCATATTTCCATATAGAATGGAAACGACTGAAAATGGTTTTCTTTGATTTTTTATTCGTGTATCAATGGTTCAATGTCTTTTTGGAAATTTGTCTTGCACATTTTCAGAATTTTTGTATGAACGATTCTTTAAGTTTTATAATTTTAAGGAAAGTTTGCTATTTCTGATAAATGTTTTTTTTATTACAGTCCTTATTTGTTTAAAACTTTGATTTCTTTCTATTGTTCTTAGATTCATGCGATTTTCTAGCCATTGTTTTTCTTTTTCTTTCTTTCTTTCTTTCTTTCTTTTTTTCTTCTTCTTCTTTCTTTATACTAATTGTTCGTTATTTTTGTTTTTCTTTCCTTCTTCTTTCTTTTTACTTATTTTTGTTATTTTTGCTAATCTTTTTTTTTTTCTTTCTTTCTTTACTTCTTTCTTTCTTTCTTTCTTTCTTTACTTATTTTCTTGCTAATCTTCTTTCTTTCTTTCTTTCTTCTTTCTTTACTTATTTTTTTATTTTTTCTTCTTTCTTTCTTTCTTTCTTACTTTTTTTCTTTTTTGTTATTCGTTATTTTTACTTTTTTTTTTTTCTTTCTTCTTTCTTTCTTTCTTTTTATTTTTCTTTCTTTCTTTTTTACTTATTTTTTCGTTATTTTTGCTAATCTTTTTCTTCTTTCTTCTTTCTTTTTCTTACTTTTCTTGTTTCTTTCTTTACTTATTTTTTCGTTATTTTTGTTAATCTTATTTTCTTTCTTTCTTTCTTTCTTTCTTTTTCTTTCTTTCTTTCTTTCTTTATTTCTTTACTTTTTTTCTTTCTTTCTTTCTTTCTTTCTTATTCTTTCTTCTTTCTTTCTTTCTTACTTATTTTTCGTTATTTTTGTTAAATTTCTTTCTTTCTTCTTTCTTTCTTTCTTTCTTCTTTCTTTCTTTCTTACTTATTTTTTTCTTATTTTTGCTAATCTATTTCTTTCTTTTTTCTTCTTCTTTCTACTACTTATTTTCGTTATTTTTGTAACTTATTTCTTCTTTCTTTCTTTCTTTCTTTCTTTTTCTTTTTTCTTACTTTTTTTCATTTTTGCGATCTTATTCTTTCTTTCTCTTTTCTTTCTTCGTTTTTTCTTTGCTAATCTTATTTCTTTTTTCTTTCTTTCTTTTTTTCTTTTCTTTCTTTCTTTCTTTTCTTTCTTTTTTTCTTTCTTTCTTTTCTTTCTTTACTAACTATTTTTTCGTTATTTTTGCTAATCTTATTTTTTTCTTTCTTTCTTTCTTTGTTCGTTTCTTTTTCTCTTTACCAATGTTTTCGTTCATAGTCTTCCTCAATTATTGACTGAATATCTCCATATCTTTTTTTCGTTCTTCCATTTTTTCTTTTTTTCACATTTTTGATTTGTTCTAATCTTATTTTGTTTTGTCTTTCTTCTTTTCTTTCTTCTACTTTTTATTATTTTTCCTAATATTTCCTAATATCCTTCTGTCCCAGTTTTTTTTTATTCCTTTCCTTCTCTTTTTCTAAATGTTTTTGTCGATACTCTTCTTAATTTTCATTCTTTGTTTATTGCTTATTTATTTTATATCTATTTATTATTTATTTATTTCTAATACTAATGATTTTTCAAATATATCTATTTGACATATATATATATATATATATATTATATATATATATATTATATATATATATATATATATATATATTTACCAACCTCTCCGCACGAGCAGGATGCAACACAAGGTCAATTTCTTAAGCGGAGTTCAGCAGGTTTGAATTCAGAGTTTTCCTTCTTCTAGACCGGTTGCCTGACCAAGGTTAAAGAGCCCAGTCTGCCCTACTATTTACCTATAGCTGGAGGGAGAGTAGGATTCATACCTTTCCCAAGGATATTAGCGCTAAATGAAATGCAATTACCACGTCCAGGATTTGAACTCGGGTCGACGAGTCCATTTCCCATGACTTTAACCATTACACCACGGGATCCCAGTTTAACTTATATATAGGACCTTAACAGGTATTACCATTTGGTGTCAGAGTTGACATGGAGGCAATGGCAACCAAGCCTCACCACCAGATGTAGTTTAGTATCATACTCAAAAGAGTCCCTTTTTCTTTGGATGACCTAATCATTCTGTAGGGGATACAATCAACATTTTCTAAGCTTCCCACATATTTTCTTTCTTTCTTATATTCTTATATCTTTATTTTTTAAATATTTTTTGAAATGCGTATTTTTTTCATGATTTTTCTTTCTTTCTCTCTTTCTTTTTCCTCGTCTTTCTTCTCAATGAAAATTAAACGCAGTAATGTTCGCACTTTGCTAGTCCGTGCATCCCGCGCAAGAGAGACTTTGCCAAAGATCTTATATATATATATATATATATATATATATATATATATATATATATATATAATAATGTGATCAAAAAGTCCAGAGAATAAATCTTCCTTACGACTTGTCGCAGTTTGAAAGCTCAATGTGTGCTCTTATTGTTAGAGTCAAAAGAGCAAATTATAATTAAAGAAATTACAAAAGACTTAGAGATCTTGCATTATAGAATATTTCGGGGAGCTTAGACAAAATGTCTAATTCTCCGACTCATCAGATGCGAATGATGAATTCTTTATACTTTTAAGGCATTTGAAAACGATTCTCCTCCTGTTCCTGCTCAGCTGTAGAGATTAAAGTGTGAATAGAAATAGGAATAAAAATAATAATAATTATAATAATAATAATAATAATAATTAATATAATAATAAACAATAATAATAAACCAAAGATATCTGACCGCTGGTTAATTCAATTAATTCAGAATCAGGGCCACCTCTGTTCACTTATTTAGTAAGCTTTTGTTTACCTTAATTTATTATTTTTCTTTCCATGTCCCTCAAATATTACAACCCCTCATACATATACCAAACTTATACATAATATACATACACACCATATATATACACACACACATACAATATTACATTATATTACACACATACACACATACATATATACATTACAGATTACACACACATATATATATATATATATATACAATACACACAATAACATATATATACATATATATATACATATACACACAGTTAAAAACAGTTAAAACACCGCTCCTTAATGGCAGCTGGCAATGGCCTAGAGGTTAAAGAATCAGGCGGACGTTTCGGGTTTCGCTCCTGATCGGTGTTAGTTGCTGTGTCTAGCTACACTGATGAGACGTCAAACATCGAAATACGATGTCTGTGGATGATTTATATATATATACATATTAGTAATTGTTAATTTGCTTGAATCATTGTTAAGTTATTATATAATAATGATTGGAAGGCAATTACAATGCATATAAAATAAAAACAAAAAGATGTTTTTTGTCTTATCGATTTCAAAGTAAACTTTATCTTCAGAGACTGTTTTCAGTATACTTTGAAATCGATAAGACAAAAAATCTTTTTGTTTTTATTTTATATGCATTGTAATTACCTTCCAATCATTATATATATATATATCTATTAACCATGAGATACCAGGATTTCATTAAGTGCAACATTGTATTTAGATTTCAATCACAAGAGTTGATATGCCGTAAAATCCAAACAACTTAAGACACTGGTTTGTAATGTAAATTTATAATCTTTTTTTTAACATATTATCCTTCAACCTCTTTCGGGACCCTCCTTTGAGTGGTGCAATCAGAAAGTTCATTTTCATCAAACGCTGTAAATATTTTACAAGCTGCTTCTGATTTATTTTTCCAAAGATCTAATCCGTACATTAATCTTTACAATCAAATGTTGAGCTACCGTCTAATTTTATACCTTACAAGTATAGGCATAGACTTTTGAACTCATCTGATAAAAAAACCTTTTAACTTTGGCGATGATGCTGGTCATCGAAATTCATACTTTTTGCATTTGCTTTAAAGGTTTGCTATGTTTAATTCAATTAGGCTTTCTTTTTTTCTTGGTGACTAATTTTCCGTGTAATTTTACTCCTTACAAGTATAGGTATAAACTTTTGAAACTCATCTGGAAGTAAATGTTGTATAAAGGTTTCATGTTTCTAAAGATCATTATGGACTGTTGCCATGCAGAAGAGTTTATCTCTTTTTAAACCATGGAAAAAAAGGAACATTGAAAATCGCTCGATACTTTTTGGTATCTAGATAATTCATTCGTTTTATCTTCTTTCCTTTATTGCTTTTTTTTGTTTGCTTTGGTGTTTTGTTGCTGTTTTTGCTTTGTTTGTTGTTGTTATGTTGTTATTGTTGTTATTGTTGTTTAGTTTTCTTGGTGTTTGTTCGTGTTTAAAGTTTCACTGTTTTGTTCTTTCAGTTATTCATTCTTTCCTTTGTCATTCTTTTAACTTTCTTAACTGTCATTCATTTGTAAATTCTTTGTTTTACCTTGATGCTCTCTGCAACATATTCTTTTTCATAACACCACCAACACCATCCCCATCATCATCATCCCATCATCATCATCATCCTCATCCTTATCATTTTTTTTGTTTCTATTTTCATGTTTTCTGTGTTTATACTTTTCTGTCACTGCAGGATCCAGCGTTTCTTTCTTTTTTTTTTCATTTCTTTTTTCGTTATCTCTATCTTTCATTATTTTTTTTCCTTTTCATTCATTCTTTCCTGATCTATTCATATTTTTCCCTTTTATTCCATTTTATTCGTATAATTTAATTCGTATAATCTTCCTCATTTCTTTTTTCTTTTGTATTTTCTCATATCTTTCCATGATAACTTTTTTTTTATTTGTTGCACGTCATAATATTCTTCTTCATTTTTTCTTTCCGTTTTCTTTCTTCATATCTAAAAAAGATTGTTCATATTAATTTCCTACACTTACACATTTATATTAACTTTTTTATTTTCATTCCTGTCACTCTTCTTTCTTCTTTCTTCTTTCTTTCTTCTCATTCACATTAATCTATATTCCTATTTCTCTCTTCCCTTTTTCCCTACGAATATTGATCTTTCTCTCACTCTTAATACGCAGTATTATTTCTTTCTTTCGTCTTTCAAGGTGACGTCAATTCTCCTTCTCAAATTGTATCTATTAACATTTCAATGTCTCTTTCCTTTCTTACAAAAAAATGAAAGCTTTCTTTTCATCTTACTTTCATTCCTTCGTTCTTTTCTTCTCCCGATAACAACTGTGTTCTCTGTCTTATTTCTCTCTATCTTTTTCAATTTTCTTTTCTTTCTTTTTTCTTGAAGATGACGTCAACTCCTCCTCTCATATTTCCTCTATATTTTCGATTTCATTTTCTTTTTTCTTAAAAAAAGCCTTCTTCAAAACTTCATTCTTAATTTCTTTTTTTTCCTTTCTTTCTTTTTCTTTTTCTTTTTTTTCCTTTTTTTCTTTTTTTTCCTTTTCTTCTTTTTTCTTTCCCAAGATGAAAACGGACCCCATGCCCATATTTCTGTTTATTATATTTTCAACATTCTTTTTTTCTTTTTGATAACACTTTTTCAAAACTTTCTTTTATTCTTTTTTCTTTGTTTTCTTTCTCTTCAAGTTAATGTCTGCTCCCCTTCTTATGTTCTTCGAATATTCTTTCAATTTCCTTTCTTTAAAAAAAAACAACCTTCATCAAGACTTTCTTTCATTCGTATTCTCTTTCCTTCTTTCCATCTTTTTTTGCTTTCCTTCTTCAATATAACGTCCACCCTCGCTTTCATATTCTCTCTAGAGTCTTTCAACTGTTTTTCCCTTTCTTTTTCTTCTAAACTTTCTTCCATTCTTTTCTCCTCTATTTAACTCCTCTTCTTTTTCCATTTCCTTATTTCTCTCTTTCCAACAATTTCTCTCTTCTTTTATTCATTCTTTCATTGAATTGTTCAGTCTTCATCTTTATTTTCCTTTACTTCGATTCATGCTTTCCGGTTATTTGGCAAGAGAACCTCTTTTCAAGTAACGTAATTGAATAGCGTAAACAAAACCCTAAGCCACAAACACCCAACGAAACAATCCTAATAATAACTATCAACATGGCACCTTTTCAAGGGATTAGGCATTCCTATGTCTTGTTTAAAAAAATCGATTTAAATTAGGGGAAAAAACAAGGTAACCAACGCACAAAATTGAAAATGATATTTAGGGAAAGATTGTTGTGTTGTAACTAGGAAAAAAGAAAATTCAAATTGTGTCTTTCCTACTCATAAGTATTTCCCACTGTTTTTATTCAAAGCAAAATACCAAAGGTCAAACTATTTGACCTCCACAAATCCAACGGCTGAATTAAACTTAACTCTTTCAGGGCCTTTTCGATAAGTGGTTTTCGGACTGTGGAACGGGGGACCACGGGAGGCCCGCATCGTTCAACGGCAAGTCTCTGAAGATGCTGCAATGTTGTCGAGAAAATTGGTGTTCTTCGATTAGCGATATAACCGCAAATTTTCAGGTTACTAAACACACATCTCAAGTTACTAGTACACACATTTCAAGTTATCAATCTCCTTTCTTATTTTTGTGTATAGACCAAATATAGTTGTAATAGTCCGTTAGTAGTAGATGTCGTCGTTAGTCAGAAACAACATACGCAAGTCGAAAGGGATTTTTTTATTCCTTTCTAGGCTCGTGGGTTCTTTTCAGAGAGAGAGAGAGACACACAGAGAGAGAGAGAGAGACACACACACACACACAGAGAAAGAGAGAGGAGAGAGAGAGAGGAGAGATCAAATTATTCTATCGTAAATCATATTTGGTACTACTATGCGAAACACATCACAGGGAACCGCGAAGCGCCGTCTACCACTTACGAAGTCCCAGCCGAAAAAAGGGCCGATTTTCTCTTCTTTCGTTTTTGTCCTAGGTGTGTGGATCACGTCCACTCTCCGTAGAAACTAGGACTTCCAGTCTTATTTTTAACTCTAGTCCGGGTAATTGGTCAGTCACTGGCTGGTCCCAATTTGAGTGTCTACCGTTCCAAACTTTTAACCTCTTTTTGTTCTTATTCTTTTCTTCTCTTCTCCAGAAATCTGATTACCGTTTTTTCTTTCAATCCCCAAATTCCCGTAGACTATAATAATTACGCTACATTGCTTTGTGTATGCTTTGAGTTTAGATAATGTTTTTCTTGTTTGGTTTTCTTTGTTGTTTGTTCGTGTTTAAAGTTTCAATATTTTGGATTATTTTGGATATATATACGGTGTGCTACAATAAACCACTTAAATTTATAGACTAAGCGAGGTCACGTGGTTTAAACCTCAGCCAAATAACAGCCCGAATGCGTGGCTGGTTGACTACTTAAGCACTCATAATGAGAGACATCATTTTGCAATCATTGACGAAGAGCTTGCAATACTGAGGAGCACTAAGGAACAACCAAAGGATTCTTTACCAAGGATTTCCGCTGGACAAGCGCTTTTGCTTGAAGCCTAAAGGATGGCCCATAAAATGGGAATACACTTTTTTTATCATTCCTTGTCATTCGGTTAACTTTCTTAACTCTGATATATTTCTAAGTTCTTAAAGTTAATTTTAAAATTGGTGTTCTTTCGATTAGCGATATAACAACACATTTGTATTTCTAGTTACTAATACGCACATCTAATGTTACTAGTACACACTGTAATAGTAACGTAACAAACAGTACTTATCTGGCATAGGGGGGATCAGAGGGTAGTATCTGTTCCGGATGCTGTGCTCTGGTACTTACCTTCCCTACCCGGGGGGTCCAGTGTGCTTCGGCCACTGGATCAGGTTAAGTAATAAATAATAGCGTCGATCCCAGCGGGCCATCCCCCCAGGCAATACCTGCCTCCTTCGGGACAGGGCTTGATTTATTGCCCAGCGCCTGAGGCGCCCCGCTTGAGGGGGAATGCCGACGGAATCGACGCAATCTTTGTTTCTTTCCCACTCATGAGCTTAGGCTTGTGGTGGGCCCACGTTAAAACAAGACCTTATGCCCAGACCATACAAGTGGGGTACGAGGCAAATACCCTTACCTGGCACAGGGAGGATCGAAGTGTAGTATCTGTTCCAGTTACTATGCTCTGATTCTTACTTAATCCACCCGGCCTCGACTAGTAAAGTACAATTAATAGCGTCGATCCAAGGGGTCCATGCCCCCCAGATCGACGCAATTTTTATGCGCCCACGTAAAAACGAGACATTGTGTCCAACCCTCATAAATGGGATGAGCAGGCAAATCCCCTTACCTGGCAAAGAGTACGCTGTGTGAAGTAGCTTCGAATTCTGAAACGGTACGATAAGTTAAATCGAGTGTTCCCAGGCAGCACCTGCCAGTCGTCTCACAGGGAAAGGGTCGGGTTTATTACTCTCTGATTAAGGCGCTCCGGATGGGGAATGCCGATTTGATTTGATTTGATTTGTTCTTGTTTTACGGCATATCAACCTCAATGGGTCATGTAATGCCGACTACGTTTTTGAAATGAATTGGTAATAATGCTTAATTTTCTAAAGGTTTTTGGGTTTTTTGACATATTTTCTTTGTGAATGAAACTTTTAGATGTTTTTGTTAACATATATTTTTGTGTTTTCATTTTTTTTGGAAAAATTTTTTGATTTTGTTGTAGATGTAGGCTTCTTTTATGTGTCCAAGTAGTTTTTCTGGGTTTATTTGGTAGAATATCTGTTTTTAGATTTGTTGTTTGGTAGTATTTTTTTCGTATTTATTTTAGGTTGCTACATTCTGTTAGTATGTGTTTGATTGTGTAGGGATTTTGGCAGGGTATGCAATATGGGGCTGCTTTTTTTGAGGAGGTATGAATGGGTAATGTATGAGTGTCCTATTCTTAGTCTGGATAATATTACTTTTTCTTTTCTGGATATTTTGGTTTGATTTATTTGAAGTTTTCCTATTTGTGACATTATTTCATGTATTTTTTTTGGGGGGGGGGAGTTATTCCAATAATTCTTCCATTTTGAAACTTAACATACACATATTTCCTACTCTTCAATCACTCTCATTGCGCTCACAGAGATACTAACATATATAACAAGGAGGTAGTCAATATATAGATAGAGGGGAGGAAAGTGACAGGCAGAATGTGAGTAGGAGATGGTTCAATTTTTGATTTAGTTCCAAACTATAACTAATTAGAACAAATTAAAATACAGTTTTGTTTTTCAAACACAGCTCAATCCTAGAACTGGAATATTTTAGTATGAATTTTGTGTCATTAAACGAAATAGGTCAAAAGCCTTTATCAAATTTTAGACTTATAACAATAGTTTCCAATTATAAAAATGTGAGAATGGGTCAAGTGATAGTAACTTCACATCTCGTCGTCGTCGTCGTCGTCGTCGGCGGCGGCGGCGGCGGCGTTGCAACGTCAGTTAATTTATCGCCCTCATATAAATATTCTTATATGTTGTAGATGTCCGCACAACTCTAATCTCCACTCACATTACCATGGGGATAGCCAACTTCCCAAAAGTCACCAAGTCCCTCATGTTTAAATTAATAATACTAGCAAATATATGCACCCTCCGTGTGCAAGTATTTAAGTTTAACATAATAAAATATTGTATCAAATTAGAAATGCTAATGAGACTAAATAAGAATGCAAATAAAAAGATTTGAAACTGAGGGTGTATAATCACAAAATAGAAACACTGAAACTTACTCTTCCTCACTCCCGTCTTTCATTGCTAAATCTTCCTAATTCAACTATTTAGTTAAAATAGGAAGTAAAGAATAAAATTACAGTTATTTCTTCTTGTTAATGGATTTCTTTTAAGATTTATCCTTGAGATTTTTGCTCACATTCATTAAGATAAACCAAACAATTAGAAATCAATAATACTAAGCACATATTTATTAAAATCAGATTTTTTATATCAATATGCAAATTAGCCTTCCCATTCACACTGTAAACTGCTATTTTGTAGTATATATAGATAAAATTGCATGTTATCTATATGTAGATATTATCAACAGTATTAATAATGTAAAACAATTTTATTAATAATTGAGGTTTAAATAAAAATAAAATCATGGTGAATATGACGTAAATAACTAAGGGAATTGTGACTTGTATAGTAATATAGTTTCAGTTACAGACAGAAAAACACACAATCTCCATTATAATAAGATTTTCACCCGCTAAAAATTGCTATCAGTCTGAATTTAGTCTTATATCAATAGTTTTTTTCCAAGCAAAAAATGTGTGAGTGGGTCAATTAATACTAACATCATCTCTCATCTTCATCTTCAACTTAGTCGTCGTCGTCGTCGTCCCGAGCAACACCAGTTAATTTATCGCCCTAATATAAATATTCTTAGATGTTGTAGATATTGTTGGCAAAGCAAAAATGGTAGCGGAAGTTTTCATAGTAATTTCCCATGATGTCGCTTTTTATTTATTTTGCAATGACAAGTACGACAGTAAATTCTCACGGGGTGAATCGTAACAAAAGATGGTAACATTATTTAAGTATTCTCTCAAGTATGTCTATGTCAGTCTGTCCATAGCTCTCTCTCTCTCTCTCTCTCTCTCTCTCTCTCTCTCTCTCTCTCTCTCTCTCTCTCTGTGTGTGTGTGTATGTGTATATATCTATATATCTATGTATCTACATATCAATATATCTTCATCTATATCAATCAATCTATCTATCTATCTCTCTCTTTCTCTCTCTCTCTCTCTCTCTCTCTCTCTTTCTCTTTATATATATATATTATATATATATATATATATATATAATTAAAAGTCATCATCGTTGAATTTTTTGTCTATGCTATTGTAACTTAGATCTACATCTGATTTATCCCCAATATTAAGGAAATCTTAGTTATAAATATAGTTATTTGCATTATATAAATATATATATATATATATATATATATATTATATATATATATATATATATAATATACCAAGCGTGTTGGTAATCCTTGCAGAGAGAAAAAACCAGCAGAAAGTTTGATTGTAAAAATATACTACCAAACATCAACCAGGAGAAAAAAAATGTTTGAAAAAAAGAAAGGACCAAGATATTCGTACCAACAAAAAATAATCTATTGGTATAGTATTTGGCCAAAAGAAAAACAATTTATATGTATAATATGTATATAATATATATATATATATATATATATATATATATAATATATATATTCATATAACCGCTAGGAGAAACCTAATAAGTAAAAAGTGCTCGATACCTAAGTAGAGCCAATAATAAAGATAATTTAATGAGTCAGACGAACCTACTATTAGTTTCGCATAAAGCTCTTCAGGGCTAAATTTGACTATATATATATATATATATATATATATATATATATATATATACAACCTTGAGGTTTGTGTCGATGTCGTTTATCGCAAAGGATTTATACACACACGCGCAGCCACACACACAAAACACCTAAAAATGCACAATGCCTTTTTTCGATACACACAATCAGACAGACAGACTGTTATGGTAATTTACAACACACGCATGAACTCTTCCAACTATAAATAGCAGCAGGTTCTGCACTTAAGCGAGAGTTAATGTTTTCAGCGGATAGCCGATAAGACAGCTTCAAGTGTGATCATCTAACTTGTATATGCTTTATTACTGTTCTTTGTTGATCTATCTAACTCATTTCTTCTCTTGTGTCTTTATTCTGGCACCTAACCAGGCCACAGCACAGACCGACAAACAGAGACAAAGACAGACAGACAGAGCCAGAGACAGACAGAGTGTATGTGTGTGTGAGAGAGAGGTAGAGAGAGTGAGAGAAAGAGAGAGACAAAGAGAGAGACAAAGAAAGAGAGAGAGACACACACAGAGAGAAAGAATATATATCGCAAACGTCTCTAGCAATTTTCACAAGTATTCCCTGTAATAAAATACACTATTCGCTCTTCACGCATTTTTGAATTCAAAAAACAACTTCTGGTTAAGGGATAGATTCTGAATAACATATCTACCTCTGAACGGTGCGCAGTTTAGTTGACGCACAGAACAGTAAAAACCCAGTTTCAGAGACCTTTGAGGGAAATGCAAAATTAATAAGCAGAAATCGAGTCTTCTGCCTGAAATTCATGATCTGAGGTCATCCTCTATCTTCCCACTTTGCCCAAATGGTGCTCTAGGTTGCTTACCAAGCCGGAAGAATGAGCTAGCTAATCAACATTAAGGACGAGCTAGATCAGCAGCCAACTGTTTATGAAGTTTCTACGGTCATTGCACTAATGAACTGTGGAAAAGCCCCTTGGCTGTACAGAATTAGTGCTGAACCCCTTAATTGTGATGGCTCCAGACAAAATGAAGTGCTATACGCTTTTACTGAAGATGTGTCTTAGGATTAGAGGAGGGGTGAGCTTTTCAATGCTTTCTTCATAAAAGGGTTCCAGAAGCTTATGTGAACACTATCGAAGAATTGTTTTCCTTTCCGTTGTTAGAAAACTTTTTGCGAGAATTATTTTAGATCACTTGGAGAAACATATATCACCAATTATTCTTCCAGAATTCCAGTGTGGCTTTCGCTCTGGACGTGTCACAACTGATATGATCTTCACGGATTGCCAACTGCAGGAAAAGGGTGTTGAGCAGAATCCGGACCTCTACCAATGTTTTAGCGATCGTGTCGAAGATTGGATTGTTCTCATCCATTTTTAGGTCTTCAGTCTCTTCATGACGATATAGTATTTTGTTACTTATAATGGTTCTCTGGCAGAGACTGTATCAGTTGTGAATGGTGTGAAACAGGGCTGCGTTCTTGCACCACAAAATATTTGGAATCTTTTTTGCGGTCGTCTTTAAGATTCATTTGATAATTACATCAATGGCATTTTACATTCGTAACATATGATATTTTTACATTTAATATATGACCTCTAAAGACAGGTTCAAATGTATCCTTAGCTATTTTGCAGGAGATCTTATATGTGATTTGGGGAGGCACGTGGTGCAATGGTTAAAGTCATGGGAAATGGACTCGTCGCCCCGAGTTCAAAGCCTGGACGTGTTAATTACATTTCACTTAGCGCTAATACCCTTGGGAAAGGTATGAATCTTACCCTCCCTCCACCTATGGGTAAATAGCAGGGCAGACTGGACTCTTTAACCATGGCTAGGTAACCAGTCTACGAGAAGGAAAACTCTGAATTCAAACCTGTTAAACTCCGCTTAAGAAATTGACCTTGTGTCGCATCCTGCTGCGGAGGGGTTGGTAAATATATATATATATATGTGTGTGTGTGTGTGTGTGTGTGTGTGTGATTTGGTTACATACAGACACGATGAAATGGAGAAACTCGTGGATTTTCCCCACAGCTTGTACAGCTTTTGGTTTGACCATCAATGTAAACAAGTTTTTGTTTTTTTGTTTGTTTTGTTTTACGGCATATTAACCTCAGTGGGTCATTTAATGCCGATAAAGTTAAATAAATCAGTTCTTAATGGATAATACAATTTTGTTTATCAACTCATGTTTTTCTATTTAACCCATAGATGGGACCCTAACAGGTACTACCACTCCGGGTCAGAGTGGATCAGGGAGCAATGGTGATGAATGGGGTGCTCCACATTCCCCAAACCTCCAAAACTGGAACCTCACCATCAGATAGAGTTTAACGTCATTCCCAGGACATGTAGACCCGCAGCCACCGCCTTCTAGCACCCATATGATAAAAAGGGGTTGGGGCTTGCCATAAGGGCAATAGGATTGGGAAAATCATATAGGTGCTAGGGCTTGACGTGACCAGCCGATTGATCGGAGGGGGCCTCTCCGACCACCCGTCTAGCCCAAGATAGGGCCAAAGTGGAGTATTGCATGTCATGAATTGTTCATCCACCTGGGCTCTATCCTTAAGCACCACTGGTCGCTAACCATGGCCAACAAGTGGTCCCATTGGGGGAGTCTTACCCCACTGCAGAGGTGCAGTCGGTACATTCTAACGCCCCACCGAATGTGATAACGAAAAGATGAAAAGAAGGAAAGAAAAGAAAAAGAATGATAGAGGTAAATCAAAATTATTATACTTTTTACATATTGAAGTATTTTGCAATATCTCTTAAGTAAAAAATCAAACGTTGTAATAATTAATTATCATACTGTGGTATATCCACAGGTTCCCGCAAAAACATCCTACTGGTTTTTGGTCCCAGGCAGAGCTCGAAAACAGTCGATCATTATATTCATATAATGTGATGAATGAATTTTTATTTTATTTATTTTGATAATTCCATTTTCAGTCAGTCACTGCATTTCATCCGTCCTATTGAAAAAGAGAATAAATTCTTGAGGGTCCACCTGATTCATACCAAGTTAGTACTTTATAATTAGATATATGCACGGGTGCTATTGTATTAAATTAGAAGGCTAATGAAACTATAAGTACAGATAAAAGATTTGAAACACTAAAAAATGGAACAACTGAAACTTACTCTTTCACTCTCGTCTTCATTTTTTCTAATTTAAGAATTTAGTTATAAGAGGAAGTAAAGAAATGACCATTTGAAGAGATTTTTGCTTATATTCATTAAAATAAACCAAACAGTTAGAAATCAATAATACTAAGTCGAATAT
>CM042161.1:51279750-51292250 GCA_023376005.1 Doryteuthis pealeii | reverse complement strand
CTTGATTTTTTCGACTCTTCTCCTCGTCTTTTTTGTTATGGACACATGACACATCGGATACAGGGTGTGAATTAATACAGTTCTAAGAGAAAATCATCCGTAGGGTTCAGGTTCAATTCTGCCCTCGGGCGATGATAACATAGAATACTTAACTTAGCTTAACATTTATACCCGGTCTATACCCCAGTTGATTGAATAAAGGATTCGGTTCGAAGTTCCGTGAAGGCTCCAGAGTTCGGCAAAAACACATGAAGAAGACCGGAGAGCACATCGGCCGAACCGTTGTGTTTAGACATTATAGATGAGGACAAGTGTCTGAAAAAATCCAAATAATACAAATACATTTTATTGGATTATTTTTTTCTGTCTCTGTCAGTCCAAAGCAAATTACTCATTTTCATCCTCTTGTGTTTCCTCATCTAACCTTTTTTTAAAAGTTGTAGCAACGATGACCCATATTGATAAAACATTGTTTCTGCAAGTTCACTACAACACTTCGTTTATTTTTGAATAACCTCTTTATACGTTTGAACTTAGTATGTTTTTTTTAATTCTTTCTTTTGTAGCATTTTTACTCAGTATTTTATTATTTTTTTTTTTTTTCTTTTTTCATCTAAGATATTTTTACTGGTGTTTAATCCCCTGCCTTTTTTCTTTCTTTCTTTTAAGCATTTCCTTTTTACTGTCTTTTTTTTTTTTTTTTTTGACTTCACACTATCTTATTCGAAATCTCTCCAATATCTGAGATAGAGAGATAAGGTGAAAAACTTGATCAAGGCACAAACATTCTAAAATAAAAATTGGAGAAATACACAGGTTAGAAAAAATACATGGTTGCTCTTGTCCAAGGTGCTCATTCATGGTAAAATACTCGTGAGCTTTTGACGAAACAAAGGAAGAGACTTGTACTTAATTTAAAATCTAATTGATGTCTACTTACTTATATTAAATATTTAGTATATCCTTACGAGTACTTTTGTTATGTACTCATATACCCTCGTTGGGTATATACACAATAGTTCTTATGTTAGAGAGAGAGGTAGTTGTAGTAGTAGTCGTTAGTAGTAAATGTCATTAGTCGAAAGGGATTGTTTATTCCTTTCTAGGCTCGTGGGTTCTTTTTCAGAGAGAGAGAGAGAGAGAGAGAGAGAGAGAGAGAGAGAGAGAGAGAGAGAGAGAGAGATACAGATTGGCGTTTACTTACTTGATAGTTAATTCTATTTCTATTTCGGCCATGTTGTTGTTTCTGCTTCTCTTCTCTTTCTATTTCGGCCATTTGTGTGATCGCCTAGATGCTTCTTTCTTGTTTTACTTGTTGCTTCTTACTTTTATAATTAAGAGAATGCTCAATTAATTGATAAAGCTTATTGCTTTGATCAAAGATTTTATTTGCCCGTTTCTAACTCATCGCGCGGAGTCACAACCGAGGTGATACACGCCTGTTTCACCCGGAATTTGGCTGCAAACTGACTAACTAACTAAATCTCACGTGACTTGTGATACTCTCGCGTCTGGGGTCAGTTGGGTCAGTAACTGTCTCTGGTATTTTCCATTGTTGACTGTTTTGGGATACAAGGTGTGGGCTAGACGCCCGCTTTTACTTATAGACTCGGCAAGAACTGTATGATCTCTCTTGGCCAATCACTGGCAGTACTCCGCTGCTGAGACAATACTTAAACTGAGCATACTGAGCATACTGGCCATATTACTTTGAACCTTCGTGGGCGACGGACATAGGATTTAATCACTGGACCTTTAACACTACGCAGGATAGGACTTATTCACTTACCAAAGGATTCTATAACTCAGAACTTACTTAAGCCCTTTTCAACTGGCCAAGGATGGCATTTAAAAACTTAACAGAGCTCTCGCTACAGAGCTTGTCAAAACCCTACGCCACTATACAATTATATAACACTTCCCTTTATGGAATCTACTAAGTTAATGGGAGTTACAAAGTATAATTACCCACTCATTAAATGCTGTTCAGCAGAGTGGTGTTAAAATTAAAAGTAAAGTAAAATCAAACCATTTAACTATAGTTTCATTACTAAAAGTTTAATGTATCTACTACGGAATGAAAACTCAATCATCAGATGAAATTTTATTATTTATCAATGAACTAGAAGCGGCTACCCAACATCGCCTGGGTAGAATGGTGAATTCTTTTATATACAGTTTCATAGTTCCATTATTACTGAATTGTGAGGATGTTCCGTTAAAATCTCCACGTGAAAAAGATATTGTGTTGATTCAGCCACTCTGAAAAGAAAAATTAATGTCTACTATTTAAAATACTAAATGCAAAAGAAATTTTATGCCGTTATCATTTTTAATTTTTTTAATTATCTTTCCAAATATAAATCAAACCTTCATTATTCTTGCTCAAAAACCAAGTCCTGGAGATATTAATGTGTATATATATTTAATTTGTCGTTAATTGTTTTATTTTCGAAGTTTCCTTCGGACATACATTACACACAACTGCCCTTTATATATGTATAGATATTATTTAGTAGAAGTAGTAAAAGTATATGTTTCAGATATGGCCTTATTGACCCTACAATTCTGACCGGCCAAGCTGGATAAATTTCTTCATTAAATGTCAAACCCCTGAAATTAGTAGACTAATTGGCCACTGCTTGAGAAGTAAGACGATATCATAAATTATATTTCCATGTGAAATCCTATACTTGGACCCACCAGTGTTGGCTGATCAGCGAATACTTACACACTACAAATATATACGGATACTGGTTTTCGAGTTGAGGAACTGCCAGTATCAGTAGTTCAGGAATTGAACTCGTTTCCTAAGCCGTCAAAAACTGTACATTGATGACTGAGTGATATTATGGATTTTATTTGATTAAAAGATTTTTAAAGCAATGTTGGAAACATCTGTATCAATTTGAGAATGGTATAAGTAAAGTCGTCGGGGCGGCCTAAAGTCGGTATCAGCCAGACAGCGAGGAAGTCTATTCCCTTTTCACTAGCGCTAGACCAAGGAGATTGTTGTTTAGCGTCTGAGGCGGAGCGCCACACCTACCATCAGCTCCTCACTTCAACACAAATATCCCTGTGCTACTCATACGCTGAGTTGGCGAGGGCCGGTATCGAACAAAAAAACCTTCAGTTTCCCGGCCGAACGCTCTATCGGATGAGCTAAACCGGCCAGTCAAAGAAATATCTATCCAGGGACGATTTCTTACCCTTTATGTCAAATAATTCTAGTTTAAATATCCCTAAGAGAAAAGAAAAGAGAAAAATGACCAAAACAGACACATTTCCCAGGAGCATAAGTGCCAAGTGAAATGCAAATAACCTCATCAGGATTTGAGCTCGTTTGTTTTTAGTTTTCTAAGTCATCAAAAACATTACTCTGATGTCTGAACGATATTATGGATTTTATTTGATAAAAAGATTTTTTAAAGCAATGCTGGAAACTTCTGTGTCGATTTAATAATGGTATAGTCAAATAAATAACCATCCAGGGACGATTCCTTGCCCTTTATGTCAAATAATTCTAGTTTAAATATCCCAAAGAGAAAAGAAAACGAGAAAAATGACCAAAACAGATAAACTACGACTGGTTTAAATCCTTTGGCCTTATTGACCCTCCAATTCTGACCGGCCACTTACTAATGTCATGCCTCACTGACCAGTCTGGACTGTTAGAATTTTCTCTTTTGGAAGGGGTTTACACATCGGGATGTTACAGTCCTCTGACCTCTGTGACCTCAATCAAAAAACCTATTATACAGGGTCCAGGTGCCCAGGAACCTTAACAACACAATCTATAGTTCTTATTACGCGCCATGACCTTTTTTGTTTTGTTTTTGTTTTGATAGTTGTTTGGGGAAATGAGAAAGCGAACGGGGTAGGGGTAGTTCGTGACTACTGTTTACCGTGTTGGAAAAAGAAAGAAATTATTGTCCTAGTGGCCAGTTTGGGAACTAGCTTGGCGTAAACGACGTCTGCTCAACTTACTTTTCAAATTGTTCTTATTCTGTTGTTTTTCGAATCGATTCTGACGGTTGTGAAATTCGATTTGGACTTGAGATAAAAAGATTATTGGAGATTCAGTCAATTGATTGTTTGAGCCGACACAAAAGACTTTTGGCAAGTTCTTACACTAATGGCTGAAAGGAGGAAGAAAGCCACGAAAAGTGAAATCTAACATACGGTAATTTCATTGAGACTACATTCTATCATCTCTCTCTCTCTCTCTCTCTCTTTCTAACTGGGGCGTCATTTTGGGGGGAATATAAGGATGAATTGCTGTTAGAGAATAATGACAGTGTTAAGAATAAGGTCGACCTTTTGTCACCCTTTCTAAGGCTATGGATTATTTAATGTTGTTCTCTTCCTCGTTAGTTTATAAAATAATCAATGAATGAATACAGAATGTCAACAGACATTAACACCACAGGTAGATTATTCACAAATGTTGACACCTGTGAGATTAACTGGTTCGCCAATTCAATAATCACCGATCAGTAAGTGTTTTCTAACAAGATAAATGTTATATTATTTTGATTTTTTTTTACTGTTGTCCTCATCTTTATTGTTATATACCCAACAATTCGGCCGATGAAAGCTTAAAACATTGACCTTAAGTCGTATCCCACTTATGTGGAGGGGTTGGGCTTATACCTTTAGGAACATTATTAACTAGAATACACAAATTTAGACAGCATCTAGTGGTAAGGTTTAGATTACAGCTTCATTGCCATTACTTCAAGCTCCACTTTGACCCGAAGTGGTAGTAGCTGCTAGGAATCCTGTTTATGGGTTAAATAGATATGCGGTTTAGATTATTGTGTTTAAAATATGGTTTTCGACTTTCCATGAATTACAAAAAAATACTTTCACGTGGGACCTGGTTGGGCTCAGTTTCAGCTGGACGTCAGGCAAGAAGTGTACTGCCTTACTGGTCCTCGCAACCGCGCTATGAGTTACATAAAATCTTGCGATAAAGAAAGGAGCTGATGGTAGGTGTGCGCGCACCCTAAGAGGCTAAATATTATGTTATAGCAAGTGAAAAGGGATAGATTCCCTGAGATTGGTGAAAAAGAATTTGAATACGCCCCCACGACTTTCTTTTTACCTTTAATATGCCTTAAGATCCCAACAACCAACAAATAGCCTCTGTTTTTATGCATACAAAGGTACACCAAAATTTAAGCACTTTGTATGATATTGTTCTAGGTTTCTGGCATCAATTCTCTTGTCTCTGCACGAATATAATTCCTGAGCTGTAGCAATGTTTTAAACTTATTCAAATATTCACGCTCCATTAAATAACCCTAAATAACAAAGAAAAATCAGACTGACAAAGCAGACGAATTCAGCACATATTGTTCCATGGACAAGTAGTATGCAAAAGGAATGCAAACATGATAAAAGTCTAACTTGATGTCAAATTGATAGTAAGAAAATAAGAAGAATAAGAATAAGATTAATAATAACACCAATAAAGATAAATATGAGTATAATAACAATAATAATATATAATAAAAAAACAAAAACAGCAAAATGAATTAAACCGAATAAAAAAAATAAAGTAGCAAATAAAACACAATGTAAAATGGCATAAGACGAAATTGATACAGTAGATCAAAATTCCCTCTCCTAAATCTCACACAAAGAAAACCAACCTCCCAGCATGCACCACTAACTAAAGTTGAATCAACCAGACTAAATCGGGTGATCTTTCACGTAGTGCACCACACAACATCTTATTAAAAAAACACAAAAAAAAATATTCACTTAATTTGAAAATGTTAGTGTGTGTGTATGTGTGTGTATATAAGTGTGTGTATGTGTCAGTGTGTGTGTGTGACACTGATCTGCTTCAAAATATTATACACACTTAGGCCGGGTTAGCTCAGTCAGTAGAGTGTTCGGCTAGAAACCACAAGGTTCCTAGTTCGATACCCGCCCTCGCCAACTCAGCGTATGAGTAGCACAGGATCTGTGCGGTAAAGTAATGAGCTGATGGTAGGTGTGACGTTCCACCTCAGACGCTAAAATAATCTCCTTGGTCTAGCGCTATTGAAAAGATGATAGACTCCCTCGCTGTCTGGCTGATACCGACTTTAGGCCGCCCCCGACGACTTTACTTTTTACTTACATCTCATACATTAGTAAAAACAAATGTCTGTCCAACAATTGAATTAAAAATCGATATCTGTATTTTTGTTGTTGCTTGTTCCCTAATCCTCCGACCCTCAGCATCCTGCAGCACTCTCTGGTTAAGAATTAGACCGTCCAAATCGCCCAAGATGAAATGTAAATCCTGATTATCTAGTGTCGTTTCTTCGCCGAATTCTTACTTCTCGTGAGTGTCGTCACCCAACTAAATAATAGGCCATTCTGTTTTTTATTATAAAGAAAAAAGGTGGAAAAGGACATGCTACATAGAAAACTATTATAATAGAAAAGAAGAAAGAAAGAGAGTCGGGAAAGATTGAAGAGGGGGCGAGCGCATGGAAGCGATAACGCTAACCTGTTTCCATCGAACATAATGAAAATAAAAAAGAAGGGAAAAAAGAGTGAGAGAGAGAGAGAGAGTTAAATCAAGATTATTATTTTTACATATTGAACTACTTAGCAATATCTCTTAAGTAAATATATTAAACATTGTAATAGTCATAGCCTCATACTGTGGTATATATACAGGCCATACTAGTTATCATTAAACCTGTTACTTCATTATTTGTTTTTTAGATTTTTTTTTCTTCATTAAATAATACTAACAAAATAGAAACCATCAAGATGTCTCGCCAATCCTAATATTCTTTTCAATTTCTGCAAAATCATTCGGTCCAAAGTGTAACTCGAGATATTTTCCTTCATTAACTGATGCCAGACCGATAATGACTATCCTACCCACGTGAACATGCTAACCTTTCTAATCAACCAATCAGCTTCTTGCACCTGAAAACTTTTGCAATCTTAGACAATCGACATATTCAAGCATACAATTCTGTATACCCCCCCCCTCGTGCTATGAGTATGGAAGAATACAAGGGAAATAAAAAACTTTTTCAGCCAATAAGGGAAACATTAAACAAAAAAGACATTTCCTGTTGGAGAACGAAACGAAAAAAAAAAAAAAAATAAAATGACTAAATTGTTGGTGTTTTCGAAGATATTTAGGCTTTTCCCAAATCAACAACTTTTAATATTAGTGTAGCGATTGTCTTCCCCTGTTGGAATGGAGTTGAGTGGTTATCTTCCCTCGTTGCCACTAGGTGGTGTTACTACCCGGTTATTCAAATTCAAACACAGATTAAGCTATTATTATTATTAGAATAATCAGATGAAATTGAAATAATGATAATAACAATAATAGAAAAGTGTAAAAATATTCCGTACACAGAGATTTTTTACGACCTTCATCAGAGTGAATTTTTATTTTTTGAGTAGAGAAAAATTCGTTGGAGACAAAACAGAATTTTGAAAAATGTTCGAAAAAAGAATATTTTTGAATCATTTTTGGGACGCAGAGACTGTTATAAAAATTTGAAAGTTTCTGGTGGATGGATACAGTTTGTATTGCAAAGAATAAAATTTCATCTGTTATTTTAATAATAATAATAGCGTAATCCGTATACATTTTGATAAACTGACCGAAAACACATGTGTAAGTGATATCGATTAAAGTGATATCGATTAAATTCATTTTCATCCATCTACATATCTTTTCTTTACTCATTTTCCTTATATATATATATATATATATATATATATATATATATATATATATATATATGTGTGTGTGTGTGTGTGTGTGTGTGTGTGTGTGTAGTATATTAAAAAAATGAAAAAAAACACAGGTTTAAATGGGTTAAGTGGTGAGTTTATTGGCCGACGCTGCAGTGTTTCTATCTATTAATTAGATAATTTCAGGGCATTTGTTGGTATATGGAAGGTGATAAGAATTTTTTTATCACAGAATAAACGAGAAAAGCGAGTGATAGTCCTTGTTATTCAGTCTGTTTAATAATTTTTGAGGTTTGAAAAAAGGGAGATGGTTTGAAAAATGACGTCCAAATATTCTATTTTATGGCGTGAGTATGGGACGGTGTAAGTGGGTATATCGAAAGGAAACATTGTGCATTTTTTAGGTGTGTGGTTGCGCGTGTGTGTGTATAAATCTTTTGCGATAAACGACAGCGGAAATAAACCTTAAGGTTGTGTATATGTGTGTGTATGTGTGTTGTGTGTGTGTGTGTGTATTTGTATGTATAATATGGTTACATTTATAAACGAGTGTGTTTCAGGTGGCAAGGGAATATTCTTTAAACTTTTTGAGTTGCCGTTTCCGTTTGATGTGTAAGAGGTAGGGGGAGAGGTGTCATTGTGCGTCAAAAGAAATTTTTATAGTAAGGGAAGAGAAGGGAAGAGAAGTATGTCGGGTGATTAAAAAAATGAAAAAAATTTATAGTAAGATCCTGTATTTAAAGTTTTGAATTTGTGTTTTATTGTTGGAACTGACTATGTGACGATTAATATCCACTCACCATTGTAGCATGGTTGGTTAAATGGTTGAAATTTACGGCATAATCAACTCTACAGTAATTTCATGCCGAATACATTTTGCTATATTCATCATTTTTGGGTATTCATTTTTATTTTCAAACTCAATTTTTTTAAATAGATCTTAAAAAAAAACCATTGTTATCTAATCAACCCATAGATAGGACACTAACAGGTACTACCTCTCCGGGTCAGAGTGGACCGGAGAGTAATGACGATGAATGTGTACGTCACACTCCCCAGAGCTCCAGAATTGTAACTTTAAGACAAGATGCAATTTAACGTCATAACCTTCAGCCATCGCCTTCTAGTAAATATTTGATAAAAAGCTTTAGATTTTTTTCATAAGGTCAATTGGGCCGGGAAAACCAGATAGGTACTAA
Source organism: Doryteuthis pealeii (assembly GCA_023376005.1). Classification (NCBI taxonomy): domain Eukaryota; kingdom Metazoa; phylum Mollusca; class Cephalopoda; order Myopsida; family Loliginidae; genus Doryteuthis; species Doryteuthis pealeii. Next base: position 51,283,323 of record CM042161.1, on the reverse strand, counting down.
GGCTTGACATGACCAGCTGATTGGTCGGAGGTGCCTCTCCAGCCGACCGTCTAGCCCAAAGAAATGCCAAAATGGAGAGTTCCATGTCACGGACTGCTCAGCCACGAGGATTCCGTTCTTGAGTATAAAAATATTGCTAAGTATGACCAAAAGGTGTCCCCAATGTAGACGGGAAGGTCTTACCTCTCTGTAGATGTGCTGTTGTCGTATTTTATAACTCTAACCAACAGTGATGATTGTAGCATGAGTAGCTTATGTTGCACTTATCTTTTTTCTTCACTGGTTTTCATCAATTTTTGTTCAAAATAAATATTTACCTACCGAATACTTTTTCCACAATGCAGAATTCTTTTTATAAATATTGAAATTCTGAAGACAAATCTATATGAACACAAAGCTTACAAATATATATGAGTGAATATAAGTCAAGTAAAGTCGACGGGGCGGCATAAAGTCGGTATCAGCCAGTCATCGAGGGAGTCTATCTCATTTTTAATAGCACTAGACCAAGGAGATTGTTTTTAGCATCTGAGGTGGAGCGCCACACCTACCATCAGCTCCTTACTTTACCGCACAGATCCCTGTGCTACTCATACGCTGAGTTGGCGAGGACCGGTATCGAACTAGGAACCATGTGATTTCTAGCCGAACGCTGATGCTTCTTTCCAGTTTACCCTCAAGTCCACAACTGATTTTATGAATAACAGAGAAATTTGCTTAATATAAAAATACATCGCAAAATGTACAATAGAAAAAATTTAGAATTAAATAAATTTTAATAGATGATTAGAAAATAGTTTTCTGAAAGATTTCCTCAAAATGCATAAATCTATTGTAATGTTAAATCTCTGCATTTTGATTATAATAATAACAAAGAAAGAAAAAAGAAACAACAAAGTGAATTAGAGCAATGCATTTCAAATGCGTTAATGACAGGTATCCGTCATGGCTGAAAATATGAAGCAACTCAAAAGTATCGAAGACACTTACTCAGTAGTACTACATTGTTACTAAGCGTTGCTTAGATGGTACAAGGCATGAAGGTGAATGAATATCACTAACAACGGTCTGCTAACCTTATCCACTCACTATTGTATCATGGTTGGCTGGTTGGTTGGTTGGAATTTAGGGCATGTCAAACCCAGGTAATGTTATGCCGAAGACATTGCATTGTATTCATTATTGTTGGGTATTCATTTTTTTTTTTTTCAAACTCATTTTCTTTAGAAAAATCTACTCCCCATTATTGCGAAACATTTTCAAATCAATGCTCGAAATTTGTGGATACATAGCATAACTGAGACATTAATTAGTATTATCTGCGTTATTCGGACTATTGTCCCCATCTTCATTGTTATCTGTACAACGTTTCGGCCGATATGAAGATGGGGACAATAGTCCGAATAACGCAGATAATACTAATCAATCAAGTCTCATCTCAAACATTCAGAGAAATGAGACATTAATATTGTTTGAATAATGATTGAATATATGATATTCAGTTAATCCAAAGAAAAACGTTTTAGTAAACAGATAAGTGCTGTGATATAAGCAGCCAATAATGGAGTCTGGAAAAATTCGTTGATAGTAATGTTACTTCAATAATTCATATTAACCACCTACCAGAACAGTTTTCTGGATTGAAATATCCCTCTTAACCTCTTTGCAAGATCAGTATGGTGATTTGCATTAATATATATAGTATATATATATATATATATATAGACTACGACGAGGTTTCCTTTGAAATTAGTCTTTTCATATGTCAAACCCAGGGTAATGTTATGCCGAAGACATTGCGTTGTATTCATTATTGTTGGGTATTCAATTTTTTTTTGGCAAACTCATTTTCTTTAGATAAATCTAGCTTTCTAAACATTATACTACGACGAGGTTCCCTTTGAAATTAGTCTCTTCACATGATTTTGTGTTGCAGTATCGTATGTTTCATTAGTAAAAAAATCAACGTTATTAACTGCCATTCTTTCATGTAGTACTGTTCGTTTGTTGTATCATTTTTTGGGGGGTGAAAAAGATGTCAGATACTAGTTAGGTTTCATTATAACAAACAAGAACAGTTTTTAGTCGACGAGAAGAAAAAATAATAACATCTGAACAATTATCTTGTTTTTCTTCCGTTTTTTTTTTTATTACAAAAATGTTATCTTTACTTTGTATTCTAGTTGTTAGGCAGGTAACTGTCGATTTTTTTTTCTCTTCGTGTTGTCTGTCTTCGAGAGAATGAAACCGTTAGAATCTGCTGTTTCTGTATTTTTTCCCTGTGTGATTGTATCAGAAAAAAATATTCGTAAAAATCTTGGATTTGCATGCCTGTTAAAAAAACTGTCAGATTTTGCACATCTCCGTTGAAGTGAGAGGTTTTCATATGAACGAAAGAATGAGGAAGACTCAAAAATTATCGCGCACTTTTTTGGGAAACCGAGGATGATTTGATAGGCAGAACCCTGAATAATATGCTACCTCATCAATGATAACTCCCCGTGACCATTACCATCTCTCAAGTTTGCTGAATCTTTTCATCAGTGGTGGAGGATGACGGACATCATGTTCACTCTTCGTACATTACGCTTGTCCGTCCATTTTTAAACTTTTTATATACACCCATACACATTTCTGTTTGTTTGTTTATTGATTTTAACGGCATATCAACCCGTCTAGGGTTATATCATGCCTAACGGTTAGGAAGCAATTTATCGGCATTAAATGACCACTGAGGTTGATATGCCGTAAAACAAAACAACCCAAACCAAAACCACTTGATACGCAGATCGCATTCTATATATATATATAATATATATATATATATATAAGTAAAGAAATAACAAAAGACTTAGAGATTTAGCTTATAGTCTATTTCAGGGTGCTTAGACAAGTGTCTAACTCTCCCGACTCATCAGATGAGTCGGGTGAGTTAGACACTTTGTCTAAGCACCCTGAAATAGACTATAAGCTAAATCTCTAAGTCTTTTGTTATTTCTTTACTTATATATTTGCTCTGTGACTCTAACATTAAGAGCACACATTGAGCTCTCAAACTGCGACAGCTTTTTTAAAAATAAAACTCTTGTATCATAAGGAAGATTTCTTCTCTGGACTTTTGGATTATATATAATATATATATATATGTATATGTGTGTGTGTGTGTGTGTGTGTGTGTGTGTGTGTGTGTGTGTGTGTGTGTCTCTGTGTGTGTTTGTGTGTTTTTTAGGTATATGTATCCGTTTGTGGGAGTACATATATCAAGTTTGGGCATTAATGTGAAGCATTAAAGAAATTAAGAATATAGAAACTCGGTTGTTTTAGAGAACAACGAAAACTCTTCTCTCAAACAACCGAGTTTCTTATATTTTTAGTTTCTTTAATGCTTCACACTAATGTCCAAACATGATATATGTACCTTCTACAAAAGGATACATATACCTAAATAAACACAAATATATATACTTACAAGAAGCATACGGAGACCCTTCGACAACAACACACACACACACACACACACATATATATATATATATATATATATATATATATATATATATATATATTCTGGCA
>CM042161.1:51262250-51274750 GCA_023376005.1 Doryteuthis pealeii | reverse complement strand
ATAAGACGCAGGGGCGTATAAGAGGCACTCCTATTTCAGCAGGTCAGATTCAGGAGAAAAAAGTCTAGCTGTGCATTACGCAAGTAGAAACATAGCTGTATAAAAGCAATTTGGTAGTATAGGCAAGCAATAAGCATACACAAGTTTTCAGCGTAGGCTAGGTTAGTGAGCATCATAGAGAGGATTAGTCTAGGCTGACGGGAGGTCTCAAACTTTATCTAGGATGTTAAGACGCGGGGAAATTTTTGAGCCAACATTTTGTGCGTCCTATATACCGTCAAATACGGTAATATGGAGTTTATCCATGCCTATAACGACTGCTATATTCTTTAGACGGTTTATCATAGTCTTTTCTTGTTATTTTATGACAACGTGTCGGTTGATCCATTCTACCGCCTTCTTCGTATGTAGAATGAATAAGAACGGTTTAAAATAATAATAATAATAATAATAATAATAATAATAATAATAAATGAGTGTCTTTGGTAGGACACTAAACTGCATCTGATCGTAAAACTTCAGTTCTGACAATTTGGGGATTGTGAATAAGTCCTTCATTTCGATTACTTCCACCCTGGCCACTGTTAAATTATATATGTGGTAGCCTATTCATTTTGTAATGTAGTGTAGAATTTTAGATTAACGTTTAACTTTAGAGAGTCTTGAAAATTACAATAGGTTCAGTAAGATTTTACAGACAGGATTTACCCTTGATTGACCTGACAAAATGGGAAAACATGTACATAATATATGTGGAAACATGCCCAGATAAAAATGTATAAATATGCATGGATAAAAATGGTGAAACTCGCACAGAGAAAACAGAGAGAAATACAGATAAAATGGGAAAAATGTGCCAAAATAGATGCGGAAACTTGCACAAAAATGGAGAATTTATAGGGATAGGTTTGGTTCGTTCTTCTTGTATCCTATCCCCAATAAAAGTATTTCTACCTGCTTGTGGCTTGGTAAGCTGAAATGGAATTTGATAAAAGAAGGGGAGAAACAAAGACAAGGATGACTTTAGAAAAATACCTTTATTAGTGGGTTCACAATAATTCGTTGAGGGGAAATATTTCCCGAGCAAGTCGATAGGTATTTCTCTGAATGTTTGAGATGAGGCTTGATTATTAGTATTATCTGCGTTATTCGGACTATTGTCCCCATCTTCATTGTTATTTGTACAACGTTTCGGCCGATATGCCCTCTGGCCTTCTTCAGGTATTTCTTGTCGGACTCGGAACTTTCTTTTCGAACTCGGGAACCTGCTTGTCGTAATCGGGAGCCATCACGGAACTTTGAACCTAACTCTTTATTTAGTCCACGGGGTATCCTGTTCTCATTCCGCTAACCAGGCTGGGGTAGGAGTTGTGTTAATTATTTTTCTATTTTTTAATTCTTATTTTTAATTCTTATTTTTTAAAACGTTGTACAAATAACAATGAAGATGGGGACAATAGTCCGAATAACGCAGATAATACTAAGTCGATAGGTATTACCTATATAAGGTCTGGGAGTCAAAGAGGCTGAGAGACCTTTTTGGCGCGAAGAATTTGAGGCGGGGTTGCGCACGCTTAGAAGGATCTTCTGGTCTGAAGCCTTCTGGGAGATTTTTATTTTTTGTGTTTTATTTATTTATTTTATTTTATTTATTGTTTTCTTTTGTTTTATTTATTTTTACTGGTTTTCAATATTCCTTTTTATTAAACCCCACAAATCAAACACAAAAAACAAGAAAACTTGAGAAAAAAACCTGCTGTTGCTTAAGTGGTCACCCACCTAAGTATTGGTCATCGCTTCTTTACTTCTGGGAGACCTTTCCTTTCAGACCAACGAGACTGTAAGTCTCTTGTTATTTACTAAGCTCTACATAGTCTAGTTCCGTTGCCAAAGTCCGATTGCAGTACATATTATCTAGTGGTACCCATCCAAGTCCTCAACAGGCTAATTGCTGCTTAACCTCGGTGATCTAAGAGGAACTTGCCCATTCATACTAAGGAGACCGTAAGTCTCTTGTTCTTTACTAACTTCTGCTTAGTTTGGTTCCCTTGAGGCCCTTAACATAGAAAATGATTAAAAGTGAATAAAAAATGGGAAATATGAGGGTGGAAGTCACATTAATTGTAGCTGGTGTACCTGTTACGGTCCACGTTAAGTATCTGGCCGCCATCCTTGGCCAGTTGCAAAGAACTTAAAGTAAATAAGTAAGTAAGTCCAGAGTTATAGAATCCTTTGGTAAGTGAATAAGTCCTGTGAAATAGTATCCTTTGGTAAGTGAATAAGTCCCGCGATATAATATTACGTTCCGTCGTCCAAGAGGATCCAAGTAGTAATGATTAGTATGGCCAGAAAAGGTCAGTATAAATAATCATATCAGCAGCAGGCATTGCCAGTGATTGGACAATAGGTTGCCGTCCCAGGTCACGTGCTTATCGGCGAGTCTATAAGTAGGAGTAGACATCTACTACACGCCTTATATACCAAGAAAACTAACAAGAGGAACTCCTGAAGAATGTGTATCTTGAAACATCAAAATCATGGTAGGGAGAAATATTTTTTCTACAACTGTATATATATATATATATATTGACCCATTTGAAAATCTAAAAGTCACGCACACAGTACCGAGATACACACACACACACACACACACACACACACTCACAAAAGAAATAGTGAAATTTTATTTAATTGTTTTACTTTTGTTTTATTTATTTTTATTTGTTTTTTAATTTTCCTTTTATTAAACCCCACAAATCAAACACACAAAAAAAACAAGAAAATATGCACCACAAAAGAAATAGTGTAACGTGAACTAAAAATGTGGGAACATGCTCACAACGAATGGGAAAAATATGGATGAAATGTTGGGAGAGTCAATCTTGTCCCTATTGGAGCTATGAGTATTTTCTCACATAAATTCCAATCGCACAGAAAATTTGATATGACCATGTTGCAAGCATCTTGTAAGACTCCAGTCATTAGTAGGATCTGCATTCGTGAGGATGCATAATAATTTTTTCAACGTTATTGTTAGCCTGATTTGGAAGTTTGAGTTCCAGGGGAGATAAACAAATCTGGGATATTTCAACCGTAACCGGAGAAAGATTCAGATTTCTCCAATGGCATTGGTCTCAAGCGATTGCTAACAGCCTCTGCTAGGATTTGAAACCAGATCAGCAATTCTATTGACCACAAAGCGCGTGGTGCGATGGTTAAAGTCATGGGAAATGGACTCGTCGCCCCGAGTTCAAATCCTGGATGTGGTAATTGCATTTCACTTTGCGCTAATACCCCTGGGAAAGGTATGAATCCTACTCTCCCTCCAGCTATGGATAAATAGTAGGGCAGACTGGGTTCTTTAACCTTGGTTAGGCAACTGGTTTAGGAGAAGGAAAACTCAGCTTAAAAAATTGACCTGTGTCACATCCTGCTCGTGCGGGGGGGGGTAAATATATACATTGACCACAATGACAATCGTCTCTCATTGGGCATAATTCATAATTATGTTTAAAACATCATTATAACATTTTGTAATATATATATATATATATATATATATATATATATATATATATATATAATGTGTCCGTGTGTCTGTATCTGCGTCTGTGACTGTGTGTGACTGTGTCTACGTGTGTGTATGTGATCGTTGCGTTTAATTTGCTTTTATTTAATTCATACTTATCCTCTCGGGTCCTAATCGGCTAAAAGCCTAGATGCGTGACTCAATGTATTTAATCAATGTATGAACGTGTTTGGGCTTCTCTGGAAAAATTAAAATAAAAGAACTAGACATAATCTCTTTCCTCAGGAAAACAGGGATTAAAATCTAAGTTTTTTTATCCTTTAAAATTAACCGGAAAAGATTAAATTTATATAATATAAGAATTCTACACCCATAAAAAAAAAACAATTCAAACGATTCCCGTTCCCTCTCCGACTTCGTCATCTCTCTCTTCTCTCTCTCTCTCTCTCTCTCTCTCCTCTCTCTCTCTCTCTCTCTCTCTCTCTTACACAGACACACACAGACACACACACACACACATACACACATATATATATTCTGTCTGTTCATAAATCATATATCGTAAATTTTAATGTGGAGTTTTAAGTTTGTTGATAAATACTCACGCACATCTCATCTTCATATAACAAACTGGGATCTTTAACTTTGAATTGGTAACCAGTCTAGGAGAAGGAATACTCTGAATTCAATCAATTAAACTCCAATAAAGAAACTGACCTTCTGTCACTCCCTACTTATGCGGGGGGGGGTGCTAAATATGCATAATTATTTACTAAGGAATATTATTATTTACTTAAAAACCTATAACTGTTTGCAAAAAAAAGACTATTATTAAATAAAAATAATTACTTTGAAGTAATTAATATTAGATAGGAATACTTGAAAACATACAATTGTGAGTAAATTATGCGTAGATATAAATATTGTATAGCATATAGCTGTTTGCAAAAAAATAAATAATTACCGTATTTGACGGCATATAGGACGCCCTTTTTTCCAAGATTTTGGCTAAAAATTTGCTTTGTGTCTTATACATCGTAGGTAAAGTTTGAAGTTTTATTATTATTAATGTTATTATTATTATTTTTATTTCTTGCTATTGAGATATCTTGTGTATGCTTATTGCTTGCCTGTACTGCAAATTGATTTTATACAGCTATGTTTCTGCTTGTGTAATTCACAGCTAGACTGTTTTTCAACAATATATGCTTTATAAACTAAAGACGTTTTACCTGGATCTGACCTGCTGAAATGGGCGTGCGTCCTAGAAGGGGGGAATATATGGGGGGGGAATAGATATTCGAATCAAGAAGTTCCTGCTGAGGGGGTAACCAAAACAAGCGAGTTCACCGACGGTCTCGTTCGAATATTTGCTGCTACCACCTCCATCATCACAATCTTCTTTGCGTACGCTGGTCTCTTGATTCAGCTCTGACATTCTCTGAAAAGTCACCGGGTCCAACTCCAAAATAAGGGGGCTAACCTTCCGTGTACGACGGCATGTCGATCCAGTTTACCTGGGGAGAGATTGGTGACGATATCTCGCCCATTTCTGTTCACAAACGTCTGACAGGGTGTACCTTAGACTTGTTTGCCATTATCCAAAGCGAATATCTCTTGAAGACTCAAGTCGAGACTCTCCTGGTTTATTACGGATATCTATAGGTTCTCGGATATCCCGAGATTCAATACGAGTCTCTTAGACTCTTCACGAGTGTCACGGGATTCCAAACGAATGTTTCTAGATTCTAGGTTCACGAATGTCACGAGATTCACGTATATCTCTTGTAGGTTCAAGGCGGATATCCCTGAAAGATTCAAGCTTAGGTCCTCTTGAGTTGTGACGGATATCTCTGGAGGACCCAAGCCTATTATCTCTCTGTTCAAGCGAATTTATCCAAAGCCGAAATAGCTTGTAGAGGGGGAAATAGATGTTGGATTTTTTTTATATAAGGCATCAGGTAAATGGTCACTCTACTTATGACTCGCCTATAAACACGTGACCTGAGAAGGATTTCTATTGTCCAATCACTGGCACTGCTGCTGCTACTTCTGCTGTATTAATGGACATACCATTCTGAGTTATTTCATTGACATTTGGATTCTCTCGGACGAAGGACTTACAAGGAATACGTTAACACTGGATTCTTATTGGCTTGCTTACTTATTCATTACATCTGGAACGAAGGATGGCTGCCAGATACTTAACAATAGATATTCGAATCAAGAAGTTCCTGCTGAGGGAGGGGGCAAAACAAGCGAGTTCACCGTCTTCTCGTAAGCCAGACTTTCTTTTGGTCAACACATTCTTCATCTTCGTCTAGCAGCTGAAAAATCCGTCGTCGTAGTCGAAATAATCTTTAACAGTTCAAAATCGCAATTCCTATTTAGTTTTGTTTCTGTTGGACTAAAATCGATTTCTTTACTGGGTCGTTCGCAAAGCGCGTCGTCGTCGTCGTCGTCGTCTGCTTCTGCTGACTCCCCAGCGATCGACTCACTTTTTTATTTATGGACATATTTACCCAAACATCCGGGCACGTCAGTTGAACCTCGCGTCCGTCCAGTGCCCAAATCGCATTTGTTTTTGCATGCAGGAGGACGCGAGTTCGATCCCGGCAGGCAAGACAATGTCTTGCTCCTTTCCTTTCTCGTTCTCCGTCACAAGATGAGTTCATTAAAATTATATATATATAATGAAAAGGGAGGAATATCGAACATTAAAAAAACATATTTCCTATTTTTTTCTAAGATAAACATGTAACTCTTTCCAAATGAAACATGTTTGAGTTTCGATTCATTTTCCATTTTACAATTCTGGTTAGTTTTTTGTTTTCTACAAAAGGATGTCGCTTTAAAAATCTTTTAAAAATGTAAATTCTCTGGTGAATTATTTTTATAACAAATAGATATTTTTCCATGCAGAAATGCTAGAAAATTGCTTAGAAATTGATAGAAATACTAGAAAACGCTAGGAATAATAAAAATGAAAGTAGTGTAAAAGATTTAAAATCGTTATCCACTTTTGATGCCCAATGAAGACAAACATGTTGACCATTGTTCGTTTATATGAAGCCCGGTTTAGTCAGGCACACGTCCACGATATATGAGCACCTTAGTAGAAGAATCCGATTGGTTTACAAACGAAATGAAAAATAAAGAGGCATTTATTGGATCTGCTTTAGATTTCCAGAATGAAAATTTTTTTGATTAATTTTATATCTTGGTTTATTATGTTATAAAACTGTATCAATGATATTGTATAGCTGCACCATATGGACACTAACGAAGAAATGGTACTGCCATGGGAGAAATTTGGTAGGCAAAAAGTTAACTCGGCAAGTATGTATTTACCCAAATCCACCCGGAGTACAGCTGGTTTGTATACAAATATTTCCTCACCCAAAAACGGTTGCCATACCAAGGTTAAAGGGCCCAGACTGTCCTACTATTAGCTGGATGGAGGCGAATGGTTGGGTCCCTACCTTCCCAAAAGTTATTATCGCTATGAGAAATGCGAACGGCTTCATCCTGAATTTGAACTTGGGTCACTAGCTCCATTTATTTCGACGATAGAAAGACACGCCACGAGCGCACGCTAAGCTTGGCCAAGTATCAATACGAACACTTATAAATTAATATTTCCTTCCGAGAATGTTTTGAATCCAGTGGGGAAAATAAGTTTTCACTTGTCTATCTATTCATGCAGTCGCGTCTGAATGAGCGTAATTTGAAATCTAGACTGCCAAATAATCAAAGATATAAAGTATCATATGTGGGAATATGTTGTAAGATATCTTATATCTTTCATTATCCCGGTATATCATTCTTGGTCTCCTGATACGTAGGGATATATTTCTTCAGACTGCTTTTCATTTTAGAATCGCTGACTGTATTCCCTGCAGCGGGGTTGATACCCCTCGCCAGAAGGGTATGTTCTGGGTTTGATTCTAAACTTAATCTGATGGTAATCTCGGGAGTGTGGATTATCCCTTTATTGCTATTACTCCTTGGTCTAATCTAACTTAGAGTGTAGTTTATGTTATAGTCCCATCTATGAGGCAAGCAGATCTGTTTAAAAAAATATTCGCGTTCGTTTGGGCCGTGTGTTAAAATAGATAAAAACTCTTAAGAAAAAATACACAAAAATGTAAATATCAATTTTCTATTTTCTAATATCTGGTCATAAAGTAACCCTAGACAGATTGATATGTCGTTAAAATCACTCTATCCATCAATCATTTTCTAACTTTGTTGATGCTTACTATACCAACTCAAATCAAGTGTGTTTGTATTTACTAAGCCCCTCTGAACAAGCAGGATGTGACACAAGGTCAATTTCTTAGTGGATTAGTATTATCTGCGTTATTCGGACAATTGTCCCCATCTTCATTGTTATTTGGACAACGTTTCAGCCGATATGCCCTCCGGCCTTCTTCAGGTATTTCTTGTCGGACTCGGGAACCTTCTCGGACTCGGGGGACTCAAACTTCTCGGACTCGTTGTACAAATAACAATGAAGATGGGGACAATAGTCCGAATAACGCAGATAATACTAATCTTCAAGCCTCATCTCCAACATTCTTAAGTGGAGTTTAAAAGATTTTTGAATTCTAGACCAGTTGACATAACAAGATTAAAGAGCCCTGTCTGCTCTACTTTTTACCCTAGAATGTAGGGAGAATGGATTCATGCCTTTGCCAAGGGTTTTAGCTCAATGTGAAATGCAAACGACCTCGTCCTGGACTTGAACTCATATAGCCATGTCCATTTCCTACCGACAACAGACACCACGATTAGTAGTCCGAACGAAATAAGGCAGCTTGGTGTAGTTTTTATTAATGCAAAACGTCTCTGGTTGCTCTATATTTGAGGCCCTTTGCCAGACTAAGAAAATCTTAGTGAATCCCTGCTTGGAACTCAAAAGTACTTAAGTGATATTTCCTGTATCAATCAAAATACTAGTTAGTATTATACTAGCATTTGCAAGAAATGTATTAAATAATATTCATTTTCTCTTTAAAGGTAACTTCGGAGATGTGGATTTGTCTGTTGCGAGTATTTTTCCCCTAACAGTCCCTAACTAATCTCACACTAAATCCTGAAACTATCCGCAAGTCGAATGTGATGTATCTATGTAGGCGTAAAGAACCTTGCTTAATGTCTTTCAGATCGGCTAAATCTAGTGTAATTACAAATCGTTGGAGCTCACCAATTTTATGCTTGAATAATCCGAGAATGGTATTTCATCGAAGAACCTTTTTCTTCTCCTTCTTTTGTTACAATTATTAACGGACCTCTTTTATTTTCTTCTTTTTTCTACCCCCCCCTCTCTCTCTTCTCTCTCTCTCTCTCTCTCTCTCTCTCTCTCTCTCTCTCTCTCTCTCTCTCTCTCTCTAGTTTTTTCTTTCAACTTCGTCTTCTCTCTACTTTTTCCCCTTCTCCTTCTTATGTTTTTACTTTTTCTTCAGCTACTGTCTCTTCTTCTTCTTCTTCTTCTTCTTCTTCTTCTTCTTCTTCTTCTTCTTCTTCTTCTTCTTCTTTTCTCTTTTTATTTTTAGTAATATTCTCTCATGTTATTTGCCTTCTTCTTCTCTTCTTCTTCTTCTTCTTCTTCTTCTTCTTCAGTTAATTCTTCTTCTTCTTCTTCTTCAGTTAATTCTTCTTCTTCTTCTTCTTCTTCTTCTTCTTCTTCTTCTCTCTTCTTCTCTTTTCCTTCCTCCTCTCTCTTATTTTCTCTTTATTTATTAATATTCTTCTTATGTATTTGCTTCTTTCTTCTTCTTCTTCTTCTTCTTCTTCTTCTTCTTATACTACTACTACTACTACTACTATAATTTTCTTGTTTCTTATTCCTTCATCTTTGCTCTTCTTCAATTTACTACATCCTACTCATCCCCTATATTTCCTCCTTTCTCTCCTCTATTCATTCACACCCCCGCTCCTTACTCTCCTCTTCATATCCCTTATCTCACTGCCTTTCTTTTTTATACAATTCTTATTACTATGATTTTTCACAACCATGTATCCTTCTTTCTGCTTTTCACAAGAATATCTCCCCTCTTCCCTCCTCCAGTTTCTCCTAATTCTCTTTATTATGTGTTTTTTATTCTTCTTTTTAATTCTCATACTTATACCACCTTCCTATAGACTTGTTATAATTGTATCAAAATCTTTTCTTCATCTTCCTCCTCCTTTTTATCATCTCTTTTTATTGCCACATTTTCTCGTTCTTTGATTCTTTCATCCTTTTCTAAGTGTCTTTTCTTTTTCACCACAAATGGATTTTACTGGACATTTTCCCTTTTTATTCTATTTTTCACATCTTCTTCTTCTTCTTCTTCTTCTTCTTCTTCTTCTTTTTTCTTCTTTTTCTTCTCCTCCTTCTTTAACTTTGTCCGTTTCTTTTTACTAATATTCTTCTATGTTATTTGTCTTCTTCTTCTTCTTCTTCTTCTTCTTCTTCTTCTTCTTCTTCTTCTTCTTCTTCTTCTTCTTCTTCTTCTTCTTCCTTCTCCTTCCTTCCTCCTCTTCCTCCTCTCCTCTTTTTCATTTTCTTCTTTCCTCTCTTCTTATATTTCCTTTTTTCTTTTACTATATTCTTCTTCTTCTTCTTTCTTCTTCTTCTTTTCCTCTCTTCTTCTTCTTCTTCTCTTCTTCTTCTATTTCCTTTTGCTAATATTCTTCGTTTTATGTCATTGACCTTTTTCTTCGTCCTCTTCTTCTTCTTCTTCTTTTTCTTCTCTCTTCTTCCTCCCTCCTCCTCCTCCTCTTCCTCCTCTTCCTTCTCTTCCTCTTTTCATTTTCTTCTTCTCCTCCTTCTTATATTCCTTTTTCTTTTTACTATTTCTTCTCTTCTTCTTCTTCTTTTCTTCTCTCTTTCTTCTTCTATTTTCCTTTTTGCTTCTTCGTTTTTTGTCATGAGCTTCTTCTTCTTCTTCTTCTTCTTCTTCTTCTTCTTCTTCTTCTTCTTCTTCTTCTATTTTCTTTACCTTTCTTCTTTTCTTTTTGTTAATGATATCTTTACACTTCTTCTTTATGTCATTGGACTTCTATGTTTTCTTCTCTTCTCTTATCGTTCTCTTTTTCTTTTTACTAATATGTTTTACATTTCTTCTTCTTCTTCTTCTTCTTCTTCTTCTTCTTCTTCTTCTTCTTCTTTCCCACTTTTCATCCAAAACTCTTGGCCTGTTAACACTCACGCCGACTACATGATTAGATCACTTAAAGGCCTTACGGTGGCCATGATTACTTTATTGACTGGTCTTGATTTTTTTCCCGGAGTCCACAATTTAGCTAAGAACACACAAAAATCCGCTCCGGTCAGGTACCAAAACCAAATAAGTTCACTGACCGGAAGTAGAGCGCAAAGAAAGTGGATAATCACCGAAAGTTGTGGAAGATGCTGTGGAAGCCATTCCCTACCCACACACCTCGGCCAAAGTCTGTAAAGGCGGAGGAATATCATGGTTGGTTGGCTACTGAGCCGAGAGGAACTGGCTGCCCTGTTGCACTCTGCGAAACGCATTTCGCGATTCATTAGTCGTTGGTTCTATGAAGAATTTCAATAAATCAACCGGGAAGCATGTCAACAATGAACGACATATCTTGACAATGGCGGCAAGAAACGAGACCTGAAATTAACAAAGAATCAGGAGTTGAAGAATTCTCTTATGTCTCTGAGGAAAAGATACTCAATCTATTAATCTATCTGTATGTCTTCACTGGAGTATGTATTAGAAGGCACAGAGTATATAACCAGACATTCCCTCCTCTCTCTCTTCTCTCTCTCTCTCTCTCTCCTTCTCTCTCTCTCTCTCTGTATATATATATATATATATATATATATATAGAGAGAGAGAGAGAGAGCGAAAATGACAGACAGATACAGAGACAGAGATAGAGATAGATAGATAGATAGATAGATAGAGAGAGAGAGAGAGAGAGAGAGAGAGAGAGAGAAGAGACAGATACAGCGACAGAGAGAGAGAGAGAGAGAAAGAGAGAGAGAGAAAGAGAGAGAGAGAGAGAGAGAGATTATTTCCGAAATAATAAAAATTATGTACCAGAAAAAAAATATCAAGGAGATTTACTCTACACCTATCACTTCTGTTCCCTCTCTCTCTCTCTCTTATATATATATATATATATATATATATATATAGAGAGAGAGAGAGAGGAGAGATAGAGGGAGGGAGAAAGAGAGAGAGAGATTATCTCCGACAATAATAAAAAATGATGCATTACATTGGCTATACCACAACAACAAAAAATCAAGTGACTTACACTAAACCTCTCTCTCTCTCTCTCTCTCTCTTCTCTCTTCTCTCTCTCTCTTCTTTGTCTATATATATATAATATATATATATAGACAAGAAGAGAGAGAGAGAGAAGAGAGAGAGAGGAGAGTGAGAGAGATTATCTCCGACAATAATAAAAATGATGTTACATTGGCTATACCACAACAACAAAATCATCAGATTCTAGCTCCAAATGCCAACATTTACGAAAAAACACAACCGTGCTACTACAAACGTATATAGAAATATTTCAGTTATAATTATAAAAAATATGCTTCATACTGACAATGATATATTAAATCCTTGGAAATATGTACATGAAATTTAGACAACCCACTATAAAACAGTTAACTTTGAAACTAGCGACAATATTCCAAAATGCTTAAAATAGAATAATAGATCTCTTTTTATTCTAAATTATTGATTGCCTAACTCGTGGGCTAATCTGGATGGAATAGCATGAGAACAATTTGACTTTAAGAAGTGATTTTAATTATCTTTGATCAGGAGCAGTGTCCATCTTTTCTTAAAATGCTGGAAACTTAGAGTTATGGGTTGAAGATTTATTAATATTTTTAGATTTTACTAAAAAAAGATTGTTACAATATCGGGAAGGTAACTTTAAAAAAGTAACACAAGATTCTCTCTCTCTCTCTCTCTCTCTCTCTCCTCTC
>CM042161.1:51239333-51256833 GCA_023376005.1 Doryteuthis pealeii | reverse complement strand
TTTTGAATCTGAAGAAAGAAAATATGGCGGGAAAGGGTGGCTCGAACGCGGAAAAACCATGCACTCATGCAGAAGATATCAACATTCCAGCCCAAAGGCAATTTTTTTTTTTCTTTTTAATATGAATATGCAATTTTTAAATCAACAAGTCAAGCAACAGAAATAAATGAATAAAGAAATAAATTAATATAAAGAAACACATAAAAAATATTAGGGATAATATAAGAAATTGAAAAAGAAACTTAGAAATTATGAAGAAGAAAAGGGAACAAAAAACATCATAAAATTTAGAATAAAAACAGTCAAATATAAAGAGAGAAATATACGAGAAAGAAATATAAGAAATAAAAGAGATAGAAAGTAATATGTAAGAATAGAAAGAGTAAAAAAAGAAAGTATGAAAAAAGAGAAAATACAGATATAAAGAGAAGGAATGAAGAATAGAATTAAGAGAGAGGGCAAAATAAGAGGAATTGAATAAAGAAGGTAGAAAAGAAGAAAAGAAGAGAAAATAAACAGACACAGAAGAAGAGAAAGAAAGAGGGTAATTGGAAAAGGAAATGAAATAAGGAAGAAAAGAAAAAAATGAAGAAAGATAGGAAAAATAAATGTTACATTATAAAGAAGAAAATTTTTAAAAACCAACAAAAGCAATGATGTGAAGAAAGAAAGAAAGAAAAAGAAAGAAAGAAAGAACGATTGATGAATAAGTGACACATGAATTTATGGTAAATTGTATAAAGGAATACATGCAAAGATGGAAAGAAAGAAAGAAAGAAAAAAAGAAAGAAAGAAAGAAAGAAAGAAGAAAGAAAAATAGCTACCCACAGTTGGAAAGATAAACCAAATAAGAAAATATGAATGAGGGAATGAACAATGAAATCAAGAGAGAAGATATTATAGCACAAGGGTAATTGAATAAAGAAGTTAGTAAATAAGAAAAGAAGGAAATAGACAGATACAGCACGGGAAAGAAAACAAAGAGATATAAAATAAGGAAGAAAAGAAAGAAAAAGTAAAGGAATATAAGAAAATGAAAGATTGTATTAGAGAGAAGAAAAAAAAAATCAATTATGTAAAGGAATGATTGAAAGAAAGAAAAAAGAAAAAAAGAAAGAAAGAAAGAAAGAAAGAAGAAGAAAGAATAGCTAATCAAAGAATGAAAGATGAAAAAAATAAACAAATTAGTGAAAGTGATACATGCCGAGGTGTAAAAATAAGAAAGAAGAATGCCGATGAGAAGAAAAAAGATAAAAGATAGAGAAACAACCAAAGAAAGGAGAAAGAAAGAAAGAACTAATAACTAATGAAAAAAAAAACAAAAAAAACAAATGATAAAAGGTATACATAGCATTAGCTAAAGAATAAGATATAAATGAAAATATTCATAAGAAGGAAGAGAGATTGAAGGATAAAAACAGCTAGTAAAGGAAACAGACAATAGCGAACCAAAAACGGAAAGTAAGAAAGAGTATAAAAATTAACGAAGGGGATAAATGCCAAGGATATTACGGAAAATATCATAATAAGGAATACATAAATAAATACAAAAGATTTATTCAAGAAATGAATAAATAGAGAAAAAAGAACGAACGAAATAAGAAAGAAGGCAAATACGAAGGTAATACACAAGTAAGAAAAGATATTAATTGAGAAAGAGAAAGAAAGAAAGAAAGAAAGAAAGAAAGAATGCCAATAAGATGGAAATGCACAAAGAAATACAAATATCAATTAAGAAAAAAAAGAAAGAAAGAAAGAAGAAAGAAGAAAGATAGAAGGAAAGAAAGAAAGAATGCCAATAAGAGGGAAATGCACAAGGAAAGACAAAATATCAATTAAGAAATAAATAAATAAAGAAAGAAAGAAAGAAAGTAAGAAAGAAAAAAAGGAAGAAAGAAAGAAAGAAAGAAAAATAAGCAAAACAAAGAATGATAAAAAAAATAACGAAAATAAAACACGAAAGGAATACATGCTAAGATTTAAAGAACAATATACAAAGAAAGAAATACGGATAAAAAAAAGGAAATGAAGAAAGATAACATTTCTTGTAAAGAAAGAAAGAAAGAAAGAAAGAAAGAAAGAAAGAAAGAATAGCAAGGCGAAACCTGCGTAAAATAAAAGGAACGATAAAATGAAAAAAGGTAGAAAAATAAGAAAAGGAAAGTGAATGAAATGAATAAAAGAGTCTCAAAGAAAAAAAAGGATTAATCAAAGAAATAAAGTATGAATAAAATTTCGGTGAGTATTTTATATATTAACATGCACATTTATTTCAATATTTTTTGCTTTTACATCTCAGAAATATGAACGTCTTGTTTAACAGATTTGCACATGCTAGTAAGGACCTTCTTATATTCGATGTAATACACCTGATTGCAATCTTGAAACACTCAAATATTTATTTTCATTCACACACAAAACACACACACACACACACACACACACACACACACACACATAATATATATATATATATATATATATATATATATATATATATATATATACATGTGTGTGTGTGTGTGTGTGTGAAATTGATATGTTGAAAAAACAAAAGATGCTTACAAAAGCATGGGATCATCAGGAGATATTTATCCATAAACACCAAGGATTTACCTACACATTGGTTACTTATTTAATAGTTGGAGTATTACGAACAATTTTGATATTTTAATATACACTTTTTTATATAATTATACACTTTTTTTCTTTTTTTTTTAATAATTTTACATCAGACTCTTTTGAGCCTTATTATAAACTATAATGCTTCTGATTTTTTTTAATTAAAAATAAAATTCATTTTATTTTTAATACTGACAGCGCATTTTTTGATAAAAAAATATTCCAACTTTTGACTAGCAGCATATATATATATATATATATATATATATATATATATATATATATGGGGAAATATTCTTAGTTATTTAGAAACATGAAAGAAATCAATGAAATAAATGAAGACCTGAGACTAGATGTAGAATATTGTGTTCAAGATCCTATTTATTTACCGATATTTCGAGGAGCGTACGTCCTTCTTTGTCAAGGGTTTGTAAACGGTTGCACATTCTCTCCTGATGATCCCATGCTTTTGTAAACATCTTTTGTTTTTTCAACATATCAATTTCACACTGTCGGATTAAGTTCCATTTTTATTTCATATATATATATATATATATATATAATATTATATATATATATATATATATATGGGAGTAAATATGGAAATAAATCCGACAATATTAAGAAATTTGAAAAAACAAGTGTTCCAAAAATAGGATGAATTTATTTATCGACGCTTAAACGTTTCGGTTTCTTTGAACCTTCATCAGGATGTATCATGGGGTGAAAAAATTGATGGTTGTTTTATAGATGACAGGAGATAAAAAATAACCTTAATAAAAACATGTTTGTTGTGTAACTGTATTTGTTCAGCGTTATATTTTTGAAAGACGAGTCGCGATCCGACTTATTTAGTTATCATTCCCACTTTGTTCCCTTTGTTCTCATAAAATCAGTCCATTAATACTTTTTCTTGTCTTTTGTTGAATGCGTTTCTTCGAGTTACGTCACGCATCATGACATCTTCGCGTGTGCGGATCGCGACTCGTCTTTCAAAAATATAACGCTGAACAAATACAGTTACACAACAAAAAATGTTTATAAAGATTTTTTAAAATCTCCTGTCATCTATAAAACACCCATCAATTTCTTCACCCCATGATACATCCTGATGAAGGTTTAAAGAAACCGAAACGTTTTAGCGTCGAAAAATACATTTATCCTATTTGTGGAACACTTGTTTTTTTCAAATTTAATATTGTCGGATTTATTTCCATATTTACTCCATATATATATATATATATATATATATATATATATATATATATATATATATATATGGGGGGGGGTGAATGAAAATAAATATCTCCTGTCCTATAAAACATCCATCAATTTATTCACCCATGATACATCCTGATGAAGGTTTAAAGAAACCGAAACGTTTAAACGACGATAAATAAATTCATCCTATTTTTGGAACACTTGTTTTTTTTAATTTCTTAATATGTATATATATAAATTGTTGTTAGCAATGAACAGTTGTAATTTGTTTTATTTAGCAGTTTCTTCAATTTTTTTCTCCATTTTTTAATCTCATGCTTCTTCTTATTTTTTTTTGTATTTTCCAAAAGTTTGGATGATTTCTCTCTTGATGTTTCAATCTGATTTATTTCTGTCTGTGTTTTCCAAGAATTTGCTTACTTCATTTTGTACATTGGATTTTTTCTTCCGCAATATTGTGTATCTATCTTTCTATCTGTCAATTTATTTATCTATCTACCCGTCTGTCTGCCCCCTCTCTTTTTCTCTGTTTATGTGTGTGTGTGTGTGTGTGTGTGCGTGCGTCTCACACACACACACATACACATACACAAACACACACACACGGATACACACACACACACATAGACACACACACACACACAGAGTATTCATCTATCTATTTCTCTTGTCTTTCCATTCTTTCAAATATGCTTTTTTTTAGTAATTTATTCTACTGAAAAATTAATCATTCACTTTTTTCATATATTCCAGGTTTCATTCTATGTTTTGTTTTTGTCAAGAGTTTTATTTCCTCATGACGTCACTCTCTCTCCCTTTCCCTCTCTCTCTCTCTCTCTCTCTCTCTCTCTCTCTCGTTATCTATTTCTTAATCTCTCAATCTCTCTCTCTGTCTATATATATATATATCTTATTATAATGGAGATTGTGTGTTTTTCTGTCTGTAACCGAAACTATATTCCTACTCAAGTCACAATTCTCTTAGTTATTGACATCACATTCTCCATGATTTTATTTATATCTAAACCTCAATTATTAATAAAATTGTCTTACATTATTAATACTGTTAACTATGTCTACATATTGACAACATGTAATTATATTTATATGTACAAGAAAATAGCGGTTTACAGTGTGAACGTGAAGGCTAATTTGCATATTAATATTAAAAAATCAAATTTAATAAATATGTGCTTAGTATTATTGATTTCTAACTGTTTGGTTTTATTTTAATGAATATAAGCAAAAATCTCTTCAATGAATCTTAAATGAAATCCATTAACAAGATAAAATAACTGTCATTTTATTCTTTACTTCCTCTTTTAACTAAATACTTAAATTAGAAAAAATAACAATGAAAGACGAGAGTGATGGAAGAGTAAGTTTCATTTGTTCCATTTTTTATTATACTCATTCTGTTTCAAATCTTTTATTATACTCCCTCTGTTTCAAATCTTTTTATTTGTATTCTTATTTAGTTTCATTAGCCTTTCTAATTTAATACAATATTTTATTACATTAAAACTTAAATACTTGCACCCGGAGGGTGCATATATTTGCTAGTATATATATATATATATATATATAATATAATGTGGGGGGGGTAGCTTGCTAGCATTTCAGTTTTTTGAATACTATGTTTCTATAAGAAATTTATTTATTTTATTTATCATTTGCTTCTATGCTTTCTTTTTGACAAATCGTTTGATTCTTCATAACCTCTCTCTCTGTCTCTGTCTCTCACGGTCTTCGTCTCTGTCTATGTCTCTGTCTCTGTCTCTCTGTCTTTCTCTCTCTCACTGTCTCTATCTGTCTTTCTGTTTGTCTCTGTCTCTCTGTCTCTCTCTGTCTCTCTCTGTCCTCGTCTCTATCTGTCTGTCTGTCACTCTCTCTCTCTCTGTCTCTCTCTCTCTCTGTCTCACACTGTCTCTATCTGTCTGTCTCTCTCTCACTGTCTCTATCTGTCTGTCTGTCTGTCTGTCTCTCTCTCTCTCTCTCTCTCTCTCTCACAAACACTGTCTCTATCTGTCTGTCTCTCTCTCACACTGTCTCTATCTGTCTGTCTGTCTGTCTGTCTCTGTCTCTGTCTCTGTCTCTCTCTCTCTCTCTCTCTCTCACTCTCTCTCTCTCTATCTCTCTGAATATTTGTCTTTATCTATCTATCTTGTCTTCCATTAGTTATTCTAATTTATTCTTCCATTCTTTTCTCATTCATTGATTTCTTCTTTCTCTCTATTTTCATTCTTTCTCTCTATTTTCATTCTTTCCTTTCTTCTTACTTTCCTTTTCCATTCACTGCTTTCTTCTTTTCCTCCTTCGTGGATTTCTTCTTTCTTTCTTTTTACGGTCGTTACTTTCCTCTTTATTTCCTTTTTCATTCATTGATTTCTTCTTACATTCTTTTCATTAATTTCTCGATTCTTCCTTTCATTTTCTTATTCTATTTTCTTTCCATTTTTCCTTCCCTTAAAAAGATTAGTCTTTCCTTCATTTCATACAAGAAGTCACAAAACATTTCTTTCAAGATCAAATTCAGGTTCTTTGATAATAATTTTCCATTTGAATTCATATTTCATTTTTTTTTCTCCTTGTTTCGTCTTTTATTCATTCATTCATTTATTCTGTTCTATCGTGAAATATTTGTATCAATTATACTTCCAATAATAATAATAATAATAATAATAATAATAATAATAATGATAATTAGTTTACACAGTTATAGGGTTTCAAATATTCATGCGGTTGGACATATATAATTGAAAGGAAACATGTCTCCAACAATAGAAATGTCAATTGAAACAATGTTACTTAAAAAACTGACAAACACAATTTGTCTATTATATCGAAGAAAAATGGAATGATTTACAAGACGGCTAGAAATTCTATCTCAAGGGAGGCAAATGTTGTTTTAAAAATATATAATAAAACCTGCGTATTCAATATTGTATCCAGGCATCGGCTATAGTGTGTAGACATGGAAATTGGAGTGTGATAGTAAGATCAAAGTGTATACAAAGACCAGTGACAAAACTAATAAGAATGGAGGCGCGCGGTCTAATGGTTAGAGTTGTAGGAAATGGACTCGTCGACCCGATTTCAGTTCCTGTACGAAGCTGTTTGCATTTTTACATGGCGCTAATATCCTTTGGAAAGGTATGAATCCAATTCTATCTCCAGCTATGGGTAAATAGCAGTGCAGACTGGGCTCTTTAACCATGACTAGCTAATCAGTCTAGAAGGAAAACTCTGAATTCAAACCTGTTAAACTCCGCTCAAGAAATTGACCTTGTGTCGCATCCTGCTCGTGCGGTGGGGTTGGTAAATATATAAATGGTAAAAGTGGATAAACCATGACTAATCTGTTGAGAAGGTCATCGGTTCACCACCACCATCGCTCGAGCTTGCCGAAATTTCTCATTAGTGGTAGAGGTTTACGGGCATCTTGCTGTCTCTTCGTGCGTCACGCATACCTGGACACTTTTAAACTTCTCTATCTACTTTTACGAGGTACGTCAGAAAAGTTCCAAGACTGGTGTCACAAAAAATTAATGTCAACTCTAAAGTACGAATTACAAGTTATCCCCTTCAAAGTACCTACCTGGAGTCTAATGTACTTTCCCATACTTCTCTGCCACGCCGGCATGCACTCCTGGAAGGATTCTTCCGGGATTCTCCGTAGCTCTGTCGTCACGGCCTTTTTAATGTCGTGCACATCCTCAAAACGGGTTCCCTTGATGAATCCCTTGAGCTTGGGGAAGAGAAAAACATCACATTGAGCCAGGTCGGGTAAGTTGGGAGGTTGCTCCAGCACAGTGATGTTCTTCTGGGCAAGGAACTCCAGTATCTCTTTGATGACATGCCGTGGTCCTGTGGCAAGTACTCGCAGTGGACGATGCCCCTCACATCGATGTGTTCTGATATACTGAAACGTTTCTGAAATGCCTCGTATACACTTCTATGTAGTAAAGTAAATTCATCGGGGCGGCCTAATGTCGGTATCAGCCAATCAGCGAGGGAGTCTATCCCCTTTTTCACTAGAGCTAGACCAATAAGAGTGTTTTGGAGCGCCACACCTACCATCAGCTCCTCACTTTACCGCACAGATCCCTGTACTACTCATACGCTGAGTGGGCGAGTACCGTTATCGAACTATGAACCTTGTGATTCCTAGCCGAACACTCTACCGACTGACTGCCCCCTATTATGCTATCAGCACTCAAAGGAGGGTCCCGAAAGAGGTAGACGGATAATGAAGTTCAATCCCAGATATTCCTTCCGACCAGTGAAATCGGGCCCCTTACTTGGTGCATCGTGCAAGTAGAGCTGTTACATAATTATTAGATTCTTAATATTTATGTACAGTAGTGTAGAAATCAAAATGGCTGTTATAAGTTGCAACCCACGTCCTTGAAGAATGAGTGACAAGGCTTGACCTTATCCTGATCCTTTCCGGTGGATACCGTGAGAATCGGTGGAGAAGACCCTCTTCCGGTTTAGATTAGAAATAGATTTTTAGTCAGATCGGCCAAGACCACGACTGTGGTAAGTCATGTTATGCACGCTACCGACTCGATCTGCGCAGATAGTCTGGTGGGTGTTTCGAAATAAATATGATCCAAGTTAAATCGAAGTCTTTTGTTATTATCTAAAAACTACCAATGACACAGGGCTTCTGATAAAGAGAAATCCCCAATGGAAGACCAGACACGAAGTCCCCAAGAGAAGTCCAGACGCTAGAAGAGATGTTAGAAGAAGACGTAAGATAGAAAAGACGTCAGAAGAAGAATAGAAGAATAGAAGTAAGTAAAGAAGGGTATACAACAGAGTGACCATGTTTACACGGTAAAAACAGCAAGCAAAATGGTGCGATCAATCAAATTTCCACTACTATAAGATCGTATTCGCAGTTTTTGTAATAGAAATAAAACATCACATGTCGCTCACTTTTCAATTTCGTTATGATTATATTTAAAATAGGGGTGCCTGGAATATTGAACAGTGTGTATAGTGTATCACTGGCAGGGAAAGCTAGGTATCTTGTGCGTGTCGGTGTGCCTAAGGACAGATGTAAATTCTGTCTTCTTTACCGGCATGTCAAATTAAAAGATAACAGATTCGCGCTTTTTCGTAAGTACTACTATGTGTCCCTATGGCTACTACTTATGTCACCTCCTAGCGATTTTTCGGAACATTTCTCCTGCAAGCAAGAAGAGATAACACAATACATCTACTCCAAAAAGTGAATGATATATATTTCCCTTCACGCTTCTGGGCGTGTGCTTCTTTTTCTTGGAGGTAAATAAATCGATAAATAAGTAAAACAATTTACATATGAAGAGAGCTGACTACTTATAGAAATAGTATTGAAGCAGAACAAGAAATCGTCATATTTCCATATAGAATGGAAACGACTGAAAATGGTTTTCTTTGATTTTTTATTCGTGTATCAATGGTTCAATGTCTTTTTGGAAATTTGTCTTGCACATTTTCAGAATTTTTGTATGAACGATTCTTTAAGTTTTATAATTTTAAGGAAAGTTTGCTATTTCTGATAAATGTTTTTTTTATTACAGTCCTTATTTGTTTAAAACTTTGATTTCTTTCTATTGTTCTTAGATTCATGCGATTTTCTAGCCATTGTTTTTTCTTTTTTCTTTCTTTCTTTCTTTCTTTCTTTTTTTCTTCTTCTTCTTTCTTTTACTAATTGTTCGTTATTTTTGTTTTTCTTTCCTTCTTCTTTCTTTTTACTTATTTTTGTTATTTTTGCTAATCTTTTTTTTTTTCTTTCTTTCTTTACTTCTTTCTTTCTTTCTTTCTTTCTTTACTTATTTTCTTGCTTCTTCTTTCTTTCTTTCTTTCTTCTTTCTTTCTTATTTTTTTATTTTTTCTTCTTTCTTTCTTTCTTTCTTACTTTTTTTCTTTTTTTTATTTTTCGTTATTTTTAATCTTTATTTCTTTCTTTCTTTCTTCTTTCTTTCTTTCTTTCTTTACTTCTTTCTTTCTTTCTTTCTTTACTTATTTTTTCGTTATTTTTGCTAATCTTATTTCTTTCTTTCTTTCTTTTCTTATTCTTGTTTCTTTCTTTACTTATTTTTTCGTTATTTTTGTTAATCTTATTTTCTTTCTTTCTTTCTTTCTTTCTTTTTCTTTCTTCTTTCTTTCTTATTTTTTCTTTCTTTCTTTCTTTCTTTCTTCTTTATTCTTTCTTCTTTCTTTCTTTCTTACTTATTTTTCGTTATTTTTGTTAATCTTTTCTTTCTTTCTTCTTTCTTTCTTTCTTTACTTCTTTCTTTCTTTCTTTACTTATTTTTTTCGTTATTTTTTGCTAATCTTATTTCTTTCTTTTCTTTCATTCTTTCTTTCTTTACTTACTTATTTTCGTTATTTTTGTTAATCTTATTTTCTTTCTTTCTTTCTTTCTTTCTTTCTTTCTTTCTTTCTTTACTTACTTTTTTTCGTTATTTTTGCTAATCTTATTTCTTTCTTTCTTTCTCTTTCTTTCTTCTTTACTTACTTATTTTTTTCATTTTTGCTAATCTTATTTCTTTTCTTTCTTTCTTTCTTTTTTTCTTCTTTCTTTCTTTCTTTTTCTTTCTTTTTTTCTTTCTTTCTTTTCTTTCTTTACTTAACTATTTTTTCGTTATTTTTGCTAATCTTATTTATTTTCTTTCTTTCTTTCTTTCTTTCTTTGTTCGTTTCTTTTTCTCTTTACCAATGTTTTCGTTCATAGTCTTCCTCAATTTATTGACTGAATATCTCCATACTTTTTTTCGTTCTTCCATTTTTTCTTTTTTTCACATTTTTGATTTGTTTCTAATCTTATTTTGTTTTGTCTTTCTTTCTTTTTCTTTCTTTCTACTTTTTATTATTTTTCCTAATATTTTCCTAATATCCTTCTGTCCCAGTTTTTTTTTATTCCTTTCCTTCTCTTTTTCTTAATGTTTTTGTCGATACTCTTCTTAATTTTCATTCTTTGTTTATTGCTTATTTATTTTATATCTATTTATTATTTATTTATTTCTAATACTAATGATTTTTCAAATATATCTATTTGACATATATATATATATATATATATATATATATATATATATATATATATATATATATATATATATATTTACCAACCTCTCCGCACGAGCAGGATGCAACACAAGGTCAATTTCTTAAGCGGAGTTCAGCAGGTTTGAATTCAGAGTTTTCCTTCTTCTAGACCGGTTGCCTGACCAAGGTTAAAGAGCCCAGTCTGCCCTACTATTTACCTATAGCTGGAGGGAGAGTAGGATTCATACCTTTCCCAAGGATATTAGCGCTAAATGAAATGCAATTACCACGTCCAGGATTTGAACTCGGGTCGACGATCCATTTCCCATGACTTTAACCATTACACCACGCGATTCCCTTTAACTTATATATAGGACCTTAACAGGTATTTACCATTTGGTGTCAGAGTTGACATGGAGGCAATGGCAAACAAGCCTCACCACCAGATGTAGTTTAGTATCATACTCAAAAGAGTCCCTTTTTCTTTGGATGACCTAATCATTCTGTAGGGGATACCAGTCAACATTTTCTAAGCTTCCCACATATTTTCTTTCTTTCTTAATTCTTATATCTTATTTTTTAAATATTTTTTGAAATGCGTATTTTTTTCATGATTTCTTTCTTTCTCTCTTTCTTTTTCCTCGTCTTTCTTCTCAATGAAAATTAAACGCAGTAATGTTCGCACTTTGCTAGTCCGTGCATCCCGCGCAAGAGAGACTTTGCCAAAGATCTTATATATATATATATATATATATATATATATATATATATATATATATATAATAATGTGATCAAAAAGTCCAGAGAATAAATCTTCCTTACGACTTGTCGCAGTTTGAAAGCTCAATGTGTGCTCTTATTGTTAGAGTCACAGAGCAAATTATAATTAAAGAAATTACAAAAGCTTAGAGATCTTGCATTATAGAATATTTCGGGGAGCTTAGACAAAATGTCTAATTCTCCGACTCATCAGATCGAATGATGAATTCTTTATACTTTTAAGGCATTTGAAAACGATTCTCCTCCTGTTCCTGCTCAGCTGTAGAGATTAAAGTGTGAATAGAAATAGGAATAAAAATAATAATAATTATAATAATAATAATAATAATAATTAATATAATAATAAACAATAATAATAAACCAAAGATATCTGACCGCTGTTAATTCAATTAATTCAGAATCAGGGCCACCTCTGTTCACTTATTTAGTAGCTTTTGTTTACCTTAATTTATTATTTTTCTTTCCATGTCCCTCAAATATTACAACCCCTCATACATATCCTTTATACATAATATACATACACACCATATATATACACACACACATACAATATTACATTATATTACACACATACACACATACATATATACATTACAGATTACACACACATATATATATATATATATATACAATACACACAATAACATATATATAACATATATATATAATATACACACAGTTAGTTAAACACCGCTCCTTAATGGCAGCTGGCAATGGCCTAGAGGTTAAGAATCAACGTTTCGGGTTTCGCTTCCTGATCGGTGTTAGTTGCTGTGTCTAGCTACACTGATGAGACGTCAACATCGAAATACGATGTCTGGGATGATTATATATATATACATATTAGTAATTGTTAATTTGCTTGAATCATTGTTAAGTTATTATATAATAATGATTGGAAGGCAATTACAATGCATATAAAATAAAAACAAAAAGATGTTTTTTGTCTTATCGATTTCAAAGAAACTTTATCTTCAGAGGACTGTTTTCATATACTTTGAAATCGATAAGACAAAAAATCTTTTTGTTTTTATTTTATATGCATTGTAATTACCTTCCAATCATTATATATATATATATCTATTAACCATGAGATACCAGGATTTCATTAAGTGCAACATTGTATTTAGATTTCAATCACAAGAGTTGATATGCCGTAAAATCCAAACAACTTAAGACACTGGTTTGTAATGTAAATTTATAATCTTTTTTTTAACATATTATCCTTCAACCTCTTTCGGGACCCTCCTTTGAGTGGTGCAATCAGAAAGTTCATTTTCATCAAACGCTGTAAATATTTTACAAGCTGCTTCTGATTTATTTTTCCAAAGATCTAATCCGTACATTAATCTTTACAATCAAATGTTGAGCTACCGTCTAATTTTATACCTTACAAGTATAGGCATAGACTTTTGAACTCATCTGATAAAAAAACCTTTTAACTTTGGCGATGATGCTGGTCATCGAAATTCATACTTTTTGCATTTGCTTTAAAGGTTTGCTATGTTTAATTCAATTAGGCTTTCTTTTTTTCTTGGTGACTAATTTTCCGTGTAATTTTACTCCTTACAAGTATAGGTATAAACTTTTGAAACTCATCTGGAAGTAAATGTTGTATAAAGGTTTCATGTTTCTAAAGATCATTATGGACTGTTGCCATGCAGAAGAGTTTATCTCTTTTTAAACCATGGAAAAAAAGGAACATTGAAAATCGCTCGATACTTTTTGGTATCTAGATAATTCATTCGTTTTATCTTCTTTCCTTTATTGCTTTTTTTTGTTTGCTTTGGTGTTTTGTTGCTGTTTTTGCTTTGTTTGTTGTTGTTATGTTGTTATTGTTGTTATTGTTGTTTAGTTTTCTTGGTGTTTGTTCGTGTTTAAAGTTTCACTGTTTTGTTCTTTCAGTTATTCATTCTTTCCTTTGTCATTCTTTTAACTTTCTTAACTGTCATTCATTTGTAAATTCTTTGTTTTACCTTGATGCTCTCTGCAACAT
This sequence comes from Doryteuthis pealeii, assembly GCA_023376005.1. NCBI lineage: Eukaryota > Metazoa > Mollusca > Cephalopoda > Myopsida > Loliginidae > Doryteuthis > Doryteuthis pealeii. Next base: position 51,243,170 of record CM042161.1, on the reverse strand, counting down.
ATTCTTTTTCATAACACCACCAACACCATCCCCATCATCATCATCCCATCATCATCATCATCCTCATCCTTATCATTTTTTTTGTTTCTATTTTCATGTTTTCTGTGTTTATACTTTTCTGTCACTGCAGGATCCAGCGTTTCTTTCTTTTTTTTTTCATTTCTTTTTTCGTTATCTCTATCTTTCATTATTTTTTTTCCTTTTCATTCATTCTTTCCTGATCTATTCATATTTTTCCCTTTTATTCCATTTTATTCGTATAATTTAATTCGTATAATCTTCCTCATTTCTTTTTTCTTTTGTATTTTCTCATATCTTTCCATGATAACTTTTTTTTTATTTGTTGCACGTCATAATATTCTTCTTCATTTTTTCTTTCCGTTTTCTTTCTTCATATCTAAAAAAGATTGTTCATATTAATTTCCTACACTTACACATTTATATTAACTTTTTTATTTTCATTCCTGTCACTCTTCTTTCTTCTTTCTTCTTTCTTTCTTCTCATTCACATTAATCTATATTCCTATTTCTCTCTTCCCTTTTTCCCTACGAATATTGATCTTTCTCTCACTCTTAATACGCAGTATTATTTCTTTCTTTCGTCTTTCAAGGTGACGTCAATTCTCCTTCTCAAATTGTATCTATTAACATTTCAATGTCTCTTTCCTTTCTTACAAAAAAATGAAAGCTTTCTTTTCATCTTACTTTCATTCCTTCGTTCTTTTCTTCTCCCGATAACAACTGTGTTCTCTGTCTTATTTCTCTCTATCTTTTTCAATTTTCTTTTCTTTCTTTTTTCTTGAAGATGACGTCAACTCCTCCTCTCATATTTCCTCTATATTTTCGATTTCATTTTCTTTTTTCTTAAAAAAAGCCTTCTTCAAAACTTCATTCTTAATTTCTTTTTTTTCCTTTCTTTCTTTTTCTTTTTCTTTTTTTTCCTTTTTTTCTTTTTTTTCCTTTTCTTCTTTTTTCTTTCCCAAGATGAAAACGGACCCCATGCCCATATTTCTGTTTATTATATTTTCAACATTCTTTTTTTCTTTTTGATAACACTTTTTCAAAACTTTCTTTTATTCTTTTTTCTTTGTTTTCTTTCTCTTCAAGTTAATGTCTGCTCCCCTTCTTATGTTCTTCGAATATTCTTTCAATTTCCTTTCTTTAAAAAAAAACAACCTTCATCAAGACTTTCTTTCATTCGTATTCTCTTTCCTTCTTTCCATCTTTTTTTGCTTTCCTTCTTCAATATAACGTCCACCCTCGCTTTCATATTCTCTCTAGAGTCTTTCAACTGTTTTTCCCTTTCTTTTTCTTCTAAACTTTCTTCCATTCTTTTCTCCTCTATTTAACTCCTCTTCTTTTTCCATTTCCTTATTTCTCTCTTTCCAACAATTTCTCTCTTCTTTTATTCATTCTTTCATTGAATTGTTCAGTCTTCATCTTTATTTTCCTTTACTTCGATTCATGCTTTCCGGTTATTTGGCAAGAGAACCTCTTTTCAAGTAACGTAATTGAATAGCGTAAACAAAACCCTAAGCCACAAACACCCAACGAAACAATCCTAATAATAACTATCAACATGGCACCTTTTCAAGGGATTAGGCATTCCTATGTCTTGTTTAAAAAAATCGATTTAAATTAGGGGAAAAAACAAGGTAACCAACGCACAAAATTGAAAATGATATTTAGGGAAAGATTGTTGTGTTGTAACTAGGAAAAAAGAAAATTCAAATTGTGTCTTTCCTACTCATAAGTATTTCCCACTGTTTTTATTCAAAGCAAAATACCAAAGGTCAAACTATTTGACCTCCACAAATCCAACGGCTGAATTAAACTTAACTCTTTCAGGGCCTTTTCGATAAGTGGTTTTCGGACTGTGGAACGGGGGACCACGGGAGGCCCGCATCGTTCAACGGCAAGTCTCTGAAGATGCTGCAATGTTGTCGAGAAAATTGGTGTTCTTCGATTAGCGATATAACCGCAAATTTTCAGGTTACTAAACACACATCTCAAGTTACTAGTACACACATTTCAAGTTATCAATCTCCTTTCTTATTTTTGTGTATAGACCAAATATAGTTGTAATAGTCCGTTAGTAGTAGATGTCGTCGTTAGTCAGAAACAACATACGCAAGTCGAAAGGGATTTTTTTATTCCTTTCTAGGCTCGTGGGTTCTTTTCAGAGAGAGAGAGAGACACACAGAGAGAGAGAGAGAGACACACACACACACACAGAGAAAGAGAGAGGAGAGAGAGAGAGGAGAGATCAAATTATTCTATCGTAAATCATATTTGGTACTACTATGCGAAACACATCACAGGGAACCGCGAAGCGCCGTCTACCACTTACGAAGTCCCAGCCGAAAAAAGGCCGATTTTTCTCTTCTTTCGTTTTTTGTCCTAGGTGTGTGGATCACGTCCACTCCTCCGTAGAAACTAGGACTTCCAGTCTTATTTTTAACTCTAGTTCCGGGGTAATTGGTCAGTCACTGGCTGGTCCCCAATTGAGTGTCTACCGTTCCAAACTTTTAACCTCTTTTTGTTCTTATTTCTTTTTCTTCTCTTTCTCCAGAAATCTGATTACCGTTTTTTCTTTTCAATCCCCAAATTCCCCGTAGACTATAATAATTACGCTACATTGCTTTTGTGTATGCTTTGAGTTTAGATAATGTTTTTTCTTGTTTGGTTTTCTTTGTTGTTTGTTCGTGTTTAAAGTTTCAATATTTTGGATTATTTTGGATATATATACGGTGTGCTACAATAAACCACTTAAATTTATAGACTAAGCGAGGTCACGTGGTTTAAACCTCAGCCAAATAACAGCCCGAATGCGTGGCTGGTTGACTACTTAAGCACTCATAATGAGAGACATCATTTTGCAATCATTGACGAAGAGCTTGCAATACTGAGGAGCACTAAGGAACAACCAAAGATTCTTTACCAAGGATTTCCGCTGGACAAGCGCTTTTGCTTGAAGCCTAAAGGATGGCCCATAAAATGGGAATACACTTTTTTATCATTCCTTGTCATTCGGTAACTTTCTTAACTCTGATATATTTCTAAGTTCTTAAAGTTAATTTTAAAATTGGTGTTCTTCGATTAGCGATATAACAACACATTTGTATTTCTAGTTACTAATACGCACATCTAATGTTACTAGTACACACTGTAATAGTAACGTACAAACAGTACTTATCTGGCATAGGGGGGGATCAGAGGGTAGTATCTGTTCCGGATGCTGTGCTCTGGTACTTACCTTCCCTACCCGGGGGGTCCAGTGTGCTTCGGCCACTGGATCAGGTTAAGTAATAAATAATAGCGTCGATCCCAGCGGGCCATCCCCCCAGGCAATACCTGCCTCCTTCGGGACAGGGCTTGATTTATTGCCCAGCGCCTGAGGCGCCCCGCTTGAGGGGGAATGCCGACGGAATCGACGCAATCTTTGTTCTTTCCCACTCATGAGCTTAGGCTTGTGGGTGGGCCCACGTTAAAACAAGACCTTATGCCCAGACCATACAAGTGGGGTACGAGGCAAATACCCTTACCTGGCACAGGGAGGATCGAAGTGTAGTATCTGTTCCAGTTACTATGCTCTGATTCTTACTTAATCCACCCGGCCTCGACTAGTAAAGTACAATTAATAGCGTCGATCCAAGGGGTCCATGCCCCCCAGATCGACGCAATTTTTATGCGCCCACGTAAAAACGAGACATTGTGTCCAACCCTCATAAATGGGATGAGCAGGCAAATCCCCTTACCTGGCAAAGAGTACGCTGTGTGAAGTAGCTTCGAATTCTGAAACGGTACGATAAGTTAAATCGAGTGTTCCCAGGCAGC
>CM042161.1:51204333-51229333 GCA_023376005.1 Doryteuthis pealeii | reverse complement strand
GCACCCGGTTCCTGCTATATACTAAAATTAAGCAGCGATAAGCCATTTTAGTACTAAAGTGGCTGACCACTTAAGCAACAGCAGGAACTGTGAGCAACTTGAGTCAATTGTTTATCAAAATGATTTGATCCGGCATGATGCTCCGAAAGAGGGTTGATATGTCGTACATATACATAGAAACCTTGTAGATATATATATATATATATATATAATATATATATATATATATATATATATAATAATATATAAAATGTTGTTCTGGTTCGAACGGGAGAAAATTCAATATTTTATGAAAAAAGAAGGTCCGCAAAATGTATTTTGTTCTCAGAAAATTTTTTGTAAATTATTTTGGTTTTACATATGCAACATGTGTTTCAGATCTTCCGGTATCTTCTTCCGGCTTTGATTGATAATATTATCAATATTTGAAACACGTGTTGCATATGTAAAACAAAAAGAATTTTTTTTTTTTCTGAGAATAAAATACATTTTGTGGACCTTTTTTTTTATAATATATATATATATATATATATATATATATATATATCAACCACGCCTCATGTGTAGGATGTGACACAATGTCAGTTACTAAAACGGAGTTTAACAGGTTTAATTCAGAGTTGTTTTTACCTAGACAGGTTACTTAGCAAAGGTTAAAGAGCCAGGCCTGCCCTACTATTTAGCCATATTTGGATGGAGAGTAATTGGTTGCATGTTTGTAACAGTGGTATTAGCCCTATGTGAAATTTAAACAGCCTGGTCCAGGATTTGAACTCGAGTCAACGAGCCCATTTCCTATGATTCTGACCATTACTCCACGTACCACGTGGAATATGGGGTCGCAGCCACACCCTAGCAGTCGTGGTGCTTCTGTTTCAGTTGCAATCAGATGCTATGGGGTGGAGTTGCTAGCCTCACCTCCCCTTTTGAATTCATTCCTTTTGCAAACACACTAGTCCAGGATATGAACTCCATTTTATTGTATTTTCTGAATTTTTGAGGCTTGATTTTTTCGACTCTTCTCCTCGTCTTTTTTGTTATGGACACATGACACATCGGATACAGGGTGTGAATTAATACAGTTCTAAGAGAAAATCATCCGTAGGGTTCAGGTTCAATTCTGCCCTCGGGCGATGATAACATAGAATACTTAACTTAGCTTAACATTTATACCCGGTCTATACCCCAGTTGATTGAATAAAGGATTCGGTTCGAAGTTCCGTGAAGGCTCCAGAGTTCGGCAAAAACACATGAAGAAGACCGGAGAGCACATCGGCCGAACCGTTGTGTTTAGACATTATAGATGAGGACAAGTGTCTGAAAAAATCCAAATAATACAAATACATTTTATTGGATTATTTTTTTCTGTCTCTGTCAGTCCAAAGCAAATTACTCATTTTCATCCTCTTGTGTTTCCTCATCTAACCTTTTTTTAAAAGTTGTAGCAACGATGACCCATATTGATAAAACATTGTTTCTGCAAGTTCACTACAACACTTCGTTTATTTTTGAATAACCTCTTTATACGTTTGAACTTAGTATGTTTTTTTTAATTCTTTCTTTTGTAGCATTTTTACTCAGTATTTTATTATTTTTTTTTTTTTTCTTTTTTCATCTAAGATATTTTTACTGGTGTTTAATCCCCTGCCTTTTTTCTTTCTTTCTTTTAAGCATTTCCTTTTTACTGTCTTTTTTTTTTTTTTTTTTGACTTCACACTATCTTATTCGAAATCTCTCCAATATCTGAGATAGAGAGATAAGGTGAAAAACTTGATCAAGGCACAAACATTCTAAAATAAAAATTGGAGAAATACACAGGTTAGAAAAAATACATGGTTGCTCTTGTCCAAGGTGCTCATTCATGGTAAAATACTCGTGAGCTTTTGACGAAACAAAGGAAGAGACTTGTACTTAATTTAAAATCTAATTGATGTCTACTTACTTATATTAAATATTTAGTATATCCTTACGAGTACTTTTGTTATGTACTCATATACCCTCGTTGGGTATATACACAATAGTTCTTATGTTAGAGAGAGAGGTAGTTGTAGTAGTAGTCGTTAGTAGTAAATGTCATTAGTCGAAAGGGATTGTTTATTCCTTTCTAGGCTCGTGGGTTCTTTTTCAGAGAGAGAGAGAGAGAGAGAGAGAGAGAGAGAGAGAGAGAGAGAGAGAGAGAGAGAGATACAGATTGGCGTTTACTTACTTGATAGTTAATTCTATTTCTATTTCGGCCATGTTGTTGTTTCTGCTTCTCTTCTCTTTCTATTTCGGCCATTTGTGTGATCGCCTAGATGCTTCTTTCTTGTTTTACTTGTTGCTTCTTACTTTTATAATTAAGAGAATGCTCAATTAATTGATAAAGCTTATTGCTTTGATCAAAGATTTTATTTGCCCGTTTCTAACTCATCGCGCGGAGTCACAACCGAGGTGATACACGCCTGTTTCACCCGGAATTTGGCTGCAAACTGACTAACTAACTAAATCTCACGTGACTTGTGATACTCTCGCGTCTGGGGTCAGTTGGGTCAGTAACTGTCTCTGGTATTTTCCATTGTTGACTGTTTTGGGATACAAGGTGTGGGCTAGACGCCCGCTTTTACTTATAGACTCGGCAAGAACTGTATGATCTCTCTTGGCCAATCACTGGCAGTACTCCGCTGCTGAGACAATACTTAAACTGAGCATACTGAGCATACTGGCCATATTACTTTGAACCTTCGTGGGCGACGGACATAGGATTTAATCACTGGACCTTTAACACTACGCAGGATAGGACTTATTCACTTACCAAAGGATTCTATAACTCAGAACTTACTTAAGCCCTTTTCAACTGGCCAAGGATGGCATTTAAAAACTTAACAGAGCTCTCGCTACAGAGCTTGTCAAAACCCTACGCCACTATACAATTATATAACACTTCCCTTTATGGAATCTACTAAGTTAATGGGAGTTACAAAGTATAATTACCCACTCATTAAATGCTGTTCAGCAGAGTGGTGTTAAAATTAAAAGTAAAGTAAAATCAAACCATTTAACTATAGTTTCATTACTAAAAGTTTAATGTATCTACTACGGAATGAAAACTCAATCATCAGATGAAATTTTATTATTTATCAATGAACTAGAAGCGGCTACCCAACATCGCCTGGGTAGAATGGTGAATTCTTTTATATACAGTTTCATAGTTCCATTATTACTGAATTGTGAGGATGTTCCGTTAAAATCTCCACGTTAAAAAGATATTGTGTTGATTCAGCCACTCTGAAAAGAAAAATTAATGTCTACTATTTAAAATACTAAATGCAAAAGAAATTTTATGCCGTTATCATTTTTAATTTTTTTAATTATCTTCCCAAATATAAATCAAACCTTCATTATTCTTGCTCAAAAACCAAGTCCTGGAGATATTAATGTGTATATATATTTAATTTGTCGTTAATTGTTTTATTTTCGAAGTTTCCTTCGGACATACATTTACACACAACTGCCCTTTATATATGTATAGATATTATTTAGTAGAAGTAGTAAAAGTATATGTTTCAGATATGGCCTTATTGACCCTACAATTCTGACCGGCCAAGCTGGATAAATTTCTTCATTAAATGTCAAACCCCTGAAATTAGTAGACTAATTGGCCACTGCTTGAGAAGTAAGACGATATCATAAATTATATTTCCATGTGAAATCCTATACTTGGACCCACCAGTGTTGGCTGATCAGCGAATACTTACACACTACAAATATATACGGATACTGGTTTTCGAGTTGAGGAACTGCCAGTATCAGTAGTTCAGGAATTGAACTCGTTTCCTAAGCCGTCAAAAACTGTACATTGATGACTGAGTGATATTATGGATTTTATTTGATTAAAAGATTTTTAAAGCAATGTTGGAAACATCTGTATCAATTTGAGAATGGTATAAGTAAAGTCGTCGGGGCGGCCTAAAGTCGGTATCAGCCAGACAGCGAGGAAGTCTATTCCCTTTTCACTAGCGCTAGACCAAGGAGATTGTTGTTTAGCGTCTGAGGCGGAGCGCCACACCTACCATCAGCTCCTCACTTCAACACAAATATCCCTGTGCTACTCATACGCTGAGTTGGCGAGGGCCGGTATCGAACAAAAAAACCTTCAGTTTCCCGGCCGAACGCTCTATCGGATGAGCTAAACCGGCCAGTCAAAGAAATATCTATCCAGGGACGATTTCTTACCCTTTATGTCAAATAATTCTAGTTTAAATATCCCTAAGAGAAAAGAAAAGAGAAAAATGACCAAAACAGACACATTTCCCAGGAGCATAAGTGCCAAGTGAAATGCAAATAACCTCATCAGGATTTGAGCTCGTTTGTTTTTAGTTTTCTAAGTCATCAAAAACATTACTCTGATGTCTGAACGATATTATGGATTTTATTTGATAAAAAGATTTTTTAAAGCAATGCTGGAAACTTCTGTGTCGATTTAATAATGGTATAGTCAAATAAATAACCATCCAGGGACGATTCCTTGCCCTTTATGTCAAATAATTCTAGTTTAAATATCCCAAAGAGAAAAGAAAACGAGAAAAATGACCAAAACAGATAAACTACGACTGGTTTAAATCCTTTGGCCTTATTGACCCTCCAATTCTGACCGGCCACTTACTAATGTCATGCCTCACTGACCAGTCTGGACTGTTAGAATTTTCTCTTTTGGAAGGGGTTTACACATCGGGATGTTACAGTCCTCTGACCTCTGTGACCTCAATCAAAAAACCTATTATACAGGGTCCAGGTGCCCAGGAACCTTAACAACACAATCTATAGTTCTTATTACGCGCCATGACCTTTTTTGTTTTGTTTTTGTTTTGATAGTTGTTTGGGGAAATGAGAAAGCGAACGGGGTAGGGGTAGTTCGTGACTACTGTTTACCGTGTTGGAAAAAGAAAGAAATTATTGTCCTAGTGGCCAGTTTGGGAACTAGCTTGGCGTAAACGACGTCTGCTCAACTTACTTTTCAAATTGTTCTTATTCTGTTGTTTTTCGAATCGATTCTGACGGTTGTGAAATTCGATTTGGACTTGAGATAAAAAGATTATTGGAGATTCAGTCAATTGATTGTTTGAGCCGACACAAAAGACTTTTGGCAAGTTCTTACACTAATGGCTGAAAGGAGGAAGAAAGCCACGAAAAGTGAAATCTAACATACGGTAATTTCATTGAGACTACATTCTATCATCTCTCTCTCTCTCTCTCTCTCTTTCTAACTGGGGCGTCATTTTGGGGGGAATATAAGGATGAATTGCTGTTAGAGAATAATGACAGTGTTAAGAATAAGGTCGACCTTTTGTCACCCTTTCTAAGGCTATGGATTATTTAATGTTGTTCTCTTCCTCGTTAGTTTATAAAATAATCAATGAATGAATACAGAATGTCAACAGACATTAACACCACAGGTAGATTATTCACAAATGTTGACACCTGTGAGATTAACTGGTTCGCCAATTCAATAATCACCGATCAGTAAGTGTTTTCTAACAAGATAAATGTTATATTATTTTGATTTTTTTTTACTGTTGTCCTCATCTTTATTGTTATATACCCAACAATTCGGCCGATGAAAGCTTAAAACATTGACCTTAAGTCGTATCCCACTTATGTGGAGGGGTTGGGCTTATACCTTTAGGAACATTATTAACTAGAATACACAAATTTAGACAGCATCTAGTGGTAAGGTTTAGATTACAGCTTCATTGCCATTACTTCAAGCTCCACTTTGACCCGAAGTGGTAGTAGCTGCTAGGAATCCTGTTTATGGGTTAAATAGATATGCGAGATTATGTGTTTAAAAATGGTTTTGACTTTCCATGAATTACAAAAAAATACGTTTCACGTGGGACCTGGTTGGGCTCAGTTTCAGCTGGACGTCAGGCAAGAAGTTACTGCCTTACTGGTCCTCGCAACCGCGCTATGAGTAGCATAAAATCTTGCGATAAAGAAAGGAGCTGATGGTAGGTGTGCGCGCACCCTAAGAGGCTAAATATTATGTTTAGCAAGTGAAAAGGGGATAGATTCCCTGCTGATTGGTGATACAGAATTTGCGCCCCCACGACTTTCTTTTTACCTTTAATATGCCTTAAGATCCCACCAACCAACAAATAGCCTCTGTTTTTATGCATATAAAGGTATACCAAAATTTGAGCACTTTGTATGACATTTTTCTAGGTTTCTGGCATCAATTCTCTTGTCTCTGCACGAATATAATTCCTGAGCTGTAGCAATGTTTTAAACTTATTCAAATATTCACGCTCCATTAAATAACCCTAAATAACAAAGAAAAGTCAGACTGACAAAGCAGACGAATTCAGCACATATTGTTCCATGGACAAGTAGTATGCAAAAGGAATGCAAACATGATAAAAGTCTAACTTGATGTCAAATTGATAGTAAGAAAATAAGAAGAATAAGAATAAGATTAATAATAACACCAATAAAGATAAATATGAGTATAATAACAATAATAATAATATATAATAAAACAAAAAACAGCAAAATGAATTAAACCGAATAAAAAAAATAAAGTAGCAAATAAAACACAATGTAAAATGGCATAAGACGAAATTGATACAGTAGATCAAAATTCCCTCTCCTAAATCTCACACAAAGAAAACCAACCTCCCAGCATGCACCACTAACTAAAGTTGAATCAACCAGACTAAATCGGGTGATCTTTCACGTAGTGCACCACACAACATCTTATTAAAAAAACACAAAAAAAAATATTCACTTAATTTGAAAATGTTAGTGTGTGTGTATGTGTGTGTATATAAGTGTGTGTATGTGTCAGTGTGTGTGTGTGACACTGATCTGCTTCAAAATATTATACACACTTAGGCCGGGTTAGCTCAGTCAGTAGAGTGTTCGGCTAGAAACCACAAGGTTCCTAGTTCGATACCCGCCCTCGCCAACTCAGCGTATGAGTAGCACAGGATCTGTGCGGTAAAGTAATGAGCTGATGGTAGGTGTGACGTTCCACCTCAGACGCTAAAATAATCTCCTTGGTCTAGCGCTATTGAAAAGATGATAGACTCCCTCGCTGTCTGGCTGATACCGACTTTAGGCCGCCCCCGACGACTTTACTTTTTACTTACATCTCATACATTAGTAAAAACAAATGTCTGTCCAACAATTGAATTAAAAATCGATATCTGTATTTTTGTTGTTGCTTGTTCCCTAATCCTCCGACCCTCAGCATCCTGCAGCACTCTCTGGTTAAGAATTAGACCGTCCAAATCGCCCAAGATGAAATGTAAATCCTGATTATCTAGTGTCGTTTCTTCGCCGAATTCTTACTTCTCGTGAGTGTCGTCACCCAACTAAATAATAGGCCATTCTGTTTTTTATTATAAAGAAAAAAGGTGGAAAAGGACATGCTACATAGAAAACTATTATAATAGAAAAGAAGAAAGAAAGAGAGTCGGGAAAGATTGAAGAGGGGGCGAGCGCATGGAAGCGATAACGCTAACCTGTTTCCATCGAACATAATGAAAATAAAAAAGAAGGGAAAAAAGAGTGAGAGAGAGAGAGAGAGTTAAATCAAGATTATTATTTTTACATATTGAACTACTTAGCAATATCTCTTAAGTAAATATATTAAACATTGTAATAGTCATAGCCTCATACTGTGGTATATATACAGGCCATACTAGTTATCATTAAACCTGTTACTTCATTATTTGTTTTTTAGATTTTTTTTTCTTCATTAAATAATACTAACAAAATAGAAACCATCAAGATGTCTCGCCAATCCTAATATTCTTTTCAATTTCTGCAAAATCATTCGGTCCAAAGTGTAACTCGAGATATTTTCCTTCATTAACTGATGCCAGACCGATAATGACTATCCTACCCACGTGAACATGCTAACCTTTCTAATCAACCAATCAGCTTCTTGCACCTGAAAACTTTTGCAATCTTAGACAATCGACATATTCAAGCATACAATTCTGTATACCCCCCCCCTCGTGCTATGAGTATGGAAGAATACAAGGGAAATAAAAAACTTTTTCAGCCAATAAGGGAAACATTAAACAAAAAAGACATTTCCTGTTGGAGAACGAAACGAAAAAAAAAAAAAAAATAAAATGACTAAATTGTTGGTGTTTTCGAAGATATTTAGGCTTTTCCCAAATCAACAACTTTTAATATTAGTGTAGCGATTGTCTTCCCCTGTTGGAATGGAGTTGAGTGGTTATCTTCCCTCGTTGCCACTAGGTGGTGTTACTACCCGGTTATTCAAATTCAAACACAGATTAAGCTATTATTATTATTAGAATAATCAGATGAAATTGAAATAATGATAATAACAATAATAGGAAAAGTGTAAAAATATTCCGTACACAGAAAGATTTTTTACGACCTTCATCAGAGTGAATTTTTATTTTTTGAGTAGAGAAAAATTCGTTGGAGATAAAACAGAATTTTGAAAAATGTTCGAAAAAAGAATATTTTTGAATCATTTTTGGGACGCAGAGACCGTTATAAAAATTTGAAAGTTCTGGTGGATGGATACAGTTTGTATTGCAAAGAATAAAATTTCATCTGATTATTTTAATAATAATAATAGCGTAATCCGTATACATTTTGATAAACTGACCGAAACACATGTGTAAGTGATATCGATTAAAGTGATATCGATTAAATTCATTTTTCATCCATCTACATATCTTTTCTTTACTCATTTTCCTTATATATATATATATATATATATATATATATATATATATATATATATATATGTGTGTGTGTGTGTGTGTGTGTGTGTGTGTGTGTAGTATATTAAAAAAATGAGAAAAAAAACACAGGTTTAAATGGGTTAAGTGGTGAGTTTATTGGCCGACGCTGCAGTGTTTCTATCTATTAATTAGATAATTATCAGGGCATTTGTTGGTATATGGAAGGTGATAAGAATTTTTTTATCACAGAATAACGAGAAAAGCGAGTGATAGTCTTTGTTATTCAGTCTGTTTAAAATTTTTGAGGTTTGAAAAAAGGGGAGATGGTTTGAAAAATGACGTCAAATATTCTATTTTATGGCGTGAGTATGGGACGGTGTAAGTGGGTATATCGAAAGGAAACATTGTGCATTTTTTAGGTGTGTGGTTGCGCGTGTGTGTGTATAAATCTTTTGCGATAAACGACAGCGGAAATAAACCTTAAGGTTGTGTATATGTGTGTGTATGTGTGTGTGTGTGTGTGTGTGTGTATTTGTATGTATAAGTATGGTTACATTTATAAACGATGTGTGTTTCAGGTGGCAAGGGAATATTCTTTAAACTTTTTGAGTTGCCGTTTCCGTTTGATGTGTAAGAGGTAGGGGGAGAGGTGTCATTGTGCGTCAAAAGAAATTTTTATAGTAAGGGAAGAGAAGGGAAGAGAAGTATGTCGGGTGATTAAAAAATGAAAAAAATTTATAGTAAGAGTCCTGTATTTAAAGTTTTGAATATTGTTGTTTTATTGTTGGAACTGACTATGTGACGATTAATATCCACTCACCATTGTAGCATGGTTGGTTAAATGGTTGAAATTTACGGCATAATCAACTCTACAGTAATTTCATGCCGAATACATTTTGCTATATTCATCATTTTTGGGTATTCATTTTTATTTTCAAACTCAATTTTTTAAATAGATCTTAAAAAAAAAAACATTGTTATCTAATCAACCCATAGATAGGACACTAACAGGTACTACCTCTCCGGTCAGAGTGGACCGGAGAGTAATGACGATGAATGTGTACGTCACACTCCCCAGAGCTCCAGAATTGTAACTTTAAGACAAGATGCAATTTAACGTCATAACCTTCAGCCATCGCCTTCTAGTAAATATTTGATAAAAAGCTTTAGATTTTTTTCATAAGGTCAATTGGGCCGGGAAAACCAGATAGGTACTAAGGCTTGACATGACCAGCTGATTGGTCGGAGGTGCCTCTCCAGCCGACCGTCTAGCCCAAAGAAATGCCAAAATGGAGAGTTCCATGTCACGGACTGCTCAGCCACGAGGATTCCGTTCTTGAGTATAAAAATATTGCTAAGTATGACCAAAAGGTGTCCCAATGTAGACGGGAAGGTCTTACCTCTCTGTAGATGTGCTGTTGTCGTATTTTATAACTCTAACCAACAGTGATGATTGTAGCATGAGTAGCTTATGTTGCACTTATCTTTTTTCTTCACTGGTTTTCATCAATTTTTGTTCAAAATAAATATTTACCTACCGAATACTTTTTCCACAATGCAGAATTCTTTTTATAAATATTGAAATTCTGAAGACAAATCTATATGAACACAAAGCTTACAAATATATATGAGTGAATATAAGTCAAGTAAAGTCGACGGGGCGGCATAAAGTCGGTATCAGCCAGTCATCGAGGGAGTCTATCTCATTTTTAATAGCACTAGACCAAGGAGATTGTTTTTAGCATCTGAGGTGGAGCGCCACACCTACCATCAGCTCCTTACTTTACCGCACAGATCCCTGTGCTACTCATACGCTGAGTTGGCGAGGACCGGTATCGAACTAGGAACCATGTGATTTCTAGCCGAACGCTGATGCTTCTTTCCAGTTTACCCCAAGTCCACAACTGATTTTATGAATAACAGAGAAATTTGCTTAATATAAAAATACATCGCAAAATTGTACAATAGAAAAATATTTAGAATTAAATAAATTTTAATAGATGATTTAGAAAATAGTTTTCTGAAAGATTTCCTCAAAATGCATAAATCTATTGTAATGTTAAATCTCTGCATTTGATTATAATAATAACAAAGAAAGAAAAAAGAAACAACAAAGTGAATTAGAGCAATGCATTTCAAATGCGTTAATGACAGGTATCCGTCATGGCTGAAAATATGAAGCAACTCAAAAGTATCGAAGACACTTACTCAGTAGTACTACATTGTTACTAAGCGTTGCTTAGATGGTACAAGGCATGAAGGGTGAATGAATATCACTAACAACGGTCTGCTAACCTTATCCACTCACTATTGTATCATGGTTGGCTGGTTGGTTGGTTGGAATTTAGGGCATGTCAAACCCAGGGTAATGTTATGCCGAAGACATTGCATTGTATTCATTATTGTTGGGTATTCATTTTTTTTTTTTCAAACTCATTTTCTTTAGAAAAATCTACTCCCCATTATTGCTGAAACATTTTCAAATCAATGCTCGAAATTTGTGGATACATAGCATAACTGAGACATTAATTAGTATTATCTGCGTTATTCGGACTATTGTCCCCATCTTCATTGTTATCTGTACAACGTTTCGGCCGATATGAAGATGGGGACAATAGTCCGAATAACGCAGATAATACTAATCATCAAGTCTCATCTCAAACATTCAGAGAAATGAGACATTAATATTGTTTGAATAATGATTGAATATATGATATTCAGTTAATCCAAAGAAAAACGTTTTAGTAAACAGATAAGTGCTGTGATATAAGCAGCCAATAATGGAGTCTGGAAAAATTCGTTGATAGTAATGTTACTTCAATAATTCATATTAACCACCTACCAGAACAGTTTTCTGGATTGAAATATCCCTCTTAACCTCTTGCAAGATCAGTATGGTGATTTGCATTATATATATATATATATATATATATATATATATATATATATATATAGACTACGACGAGGTTTCCTTTGAAATTAGTCTTTTCATATGTCAAACCCAGGGTAATGTTATGCCGAAGACATTGCGTTGTATTCATTATTGTTGGGTATTCAATTTTTTTTTGGCAAACTCATTTTCTTTAGATAAATCTAGCTTTCTAAACATTATACTACGACGAGGTTCCCTTTGAAATTAGTCTCTTCACATGATTTTGTGTTGCAGTATCGTATGTTTCATTAGTAAAAAAAATCAACGTTATTAACTGCATTCTTTCATGTAGTACTGTTCGTTTGTTGTATCATTTTTTGGGGGGTGAAAAAGATGTCAGATACTAGTTAGGTTTCATTATAACAAACAAGAACAGTTTTTAGTCGACGAGAAGAAAAAATAATAACATCTGAACAATTATCTTGTTTTTCTTCCGTTTTTTTTTTTATTACAAAAATGTTATCTTTACTTTGTATTTCTAGTTGTTAGGCAGGTAACTGTCGATTTTTTTTTCTCTTCGTGTTGTCTGTCTTCGAGAGAATGAAACCGTTAGAATCTGCTGTTTCTGTATTTTTTCCCTGTGTGATTGTATCAGAAAAAAATATTCGTAAAAATCTTGGATTTGCATGCCTGTTAAAAAAACTGTAGATTTTGCACATCTCCGTTGAAGTGAGAGGTTTTCATATGAACGAAAGAATGAGGAAGACTCAAAAATTATCCGCGCACTTTTTTGTGGAAACCGAGGATGATTTGATAGGCAGAACCCTGAATAATATGCTACCTCATCAATGATAACTCGCCCGTTGACCATTACCATCTCTCAAGTTTGCTGAATCTTTTCATCAGTGGTGGAGGATGACGGACATCATGTTCACTCTTCGTACATTACGCTTGTCCGTCCATTTTTAAACTTTTATATACACCCATACACATTTCTGTTTGTTTGTTTATTGATTTTAACGGCATATCAACCCGTCTAGGGTTATATCATGCCTAACGGTTAGGAAGCAATTTATCGGCATTAAATGACCCACTGAGGTTGATATGCCGTAAAACAAAACAACCCAAACCAAAACCACTTGATACGCAGATCGCATTCATATATATATAATATATATATATATATATAAGTAAAGAAATAACAAAAGACTTAGAGATTTAGCTTATAGTCTATTTCAGGGTGCTTAGACAAAGTGTCTAACTCTCCCGACTCATCAGATGAGTCGGGTGAGTTAGACACTTTGTCTAAGCACCCTGAAATAGACTATAAGCTAAATCTCTAAGTCTTTTGTTATTTCTTTACTTATATATTTGCTCTGTGACTCTAACATTAAGAGCACACATTGAGCTCTCAAACTGCGACAGCTTTTTTAAAAATAAAACTCTTGTATCATAAGGAAGATTTCTTCTCTGGACTTTTGGATTATATATAATATATATATATATGTATATGTGTGTGGTGTGTGTGTGTGTGGTGTGTGTGTGTGTGTGTGTGTGTGTGTCTCTGTGTGTGTTTGTGTGTTTTTTAGGTATATGTATCCGTTTGTGGGAGGTACATATATCAAGTTTGGGCATTAATGTGAAGCATTAAAGAAATTAAGAATATAGAAACTCGGTTGTTTTAGAGAACAACGAAACTCTTCTCTCAAACAACCGAGTTTCTTATATTTTTAGTTTCTTTTAATGCTTCACACTAATGTCCAAACATGATATATGTACCTTCTACAAAAGGATACATATACCTAAATAAACACAAATATATATACTTACAAGAAGCATACGGAGACCCTTCGACAACAACACACACACACACACACACACATATATATATATATATATATATATATATATATATATATATATATATTCTGGCACTAGTCAAAAAGCTCTTAGTGAGAATCGTGGGGATTAGTCAGGGAATCTAACGTTTTAACAATGTTTCTAGGCTTGGTACGGAGAGAATTGGCATAAGACATATACGGAAAAAGATTTTATATATATATATATATATATATATATATATATAAGCTCAACTGTATATATATATATATATATATATATATATATATATATATAAGCTCCACTTATTGTTGTGAACACTCGAGCTCTTAACAATAGTCCTTTGAAAGCGCTTGTTTGTATACGGTCAACCCACACGCAAGATTAGGCGTATCTAGTCCTGGTAAAAAGCAGATCACTAGCGGAATAGAACGTACCACACAATTACTGTCTATTGTATTCTCGTATTTCGCCAGAACATACAAATGACGCAAAACAAATCTTTGTTATTCTAAAGAGCCATACACACACATACGAAAGTATACGTACATAAAAACAGACATATATATATATATATATATATATATATATATATATATATGCACAGAGATAAATCTAAACATTGATAGATAGATTGGTAGATAGATAGATAGGTAGGTACGAACATACAATGCAGGTTGATAAATAGATAAATGAATGGATAGATAGATAGAAAATAGATAGATAGATAGGTTCGAAGAGACTAAGATATATAGATAGATCGGATAGATACGATAAAACTAAGATACAAAGATAAATTGATAGATCTGTATAGACATACATACATACATACATACGACCAGGCCATGATAGATAGATTGATTGATTGATTGTTAGATAGATCTGAAGTGAACAGGATAATTATGAACCTATCAAGATATATTGATAAATAGACAGACACGAAATGACTAGATATATATATATATATATATATATATATATATATATATATATATATATATATATAAAAGGTGGCTTACCGGTGAATATGGGCACGATCGTTGGATGTGCACCAAATCCAGCGATGAAAAAAAATACAAAGTGCTCAATACAAAGTAGAGCAAATTTATTAAAGAAATGGATACAATAGAAACCTACTCGAGTTTCCCCATAAGGATCTTCAGGGTTAAATCCACTGAATTAATCGAGGTACCGATTAATTGCAGCCGATTACACGTGTGTGTTCATTGAATAAGATGTTATGTTATAAAGAGAACGGTTGTTTATTTTTTTTAATTTTCTCACCGGAAGTTGTTTTTTCGTGAGTATTAAAATGTAAATAAAAGATGCGAATCGGTTTGTGGGTATTTATTTTATTATGGTTGTTTAATAAAGTATGGGTTATGAGGCGTAAGAGTGGTTTTATAAGCAAAACAGATTAAAATTATTTATTGATTTAGCTTTGGTTTGAGGGTATATAAAAAAAACACGTTGGCGTGCATGGTTACGGTGACTTATGTTATAATAATTGAGGTTTAACGCAGATTAATATATATATATATATATATATATATGAGAGAGAGAGAGAGAGAGAGAGAGAGAGAGAGAGAGAGAGAGAGAGAGAAGATAGATAGATAGATAGATAGATAGATAGATAGATAGATACAGATGGATAAATAGATTAGATAGATAGACAGATATTAAAAGACTAATAGATAGATAGATAGATAGATAGATAGATAGATAAGAACAGATTGAGAAAGATAATGATCAGATTGACAGATAAGCTGACAGACAGTGTTCTTTGGCCTTGGTTGGCAACCAGTCTCAAAACATGTCAGGACTTTTACAGGTACACAACAACATTCACCAACACGTATCATACACAAACAATTCCTGCCGGCAATTAAAGGTCGAAGCTCCAATTTCCTTTAAATGGAATATGTCTCCAACCAAAACTTATCGTACAAGACATCAAAGTTGTGAAAATCCCCCCCCCCAAAAAAAAAAAATTAAATAAGTTTAACAAAAGAACGCTGAAAAAGTAGATATTTCAATAAACTATCGATGGACGATAGGATACATAACCATAAAATGCTTTTTCTCTCCCTCTGTCTCTCTCTGTCTGTCTGTCTGTTTGTCTGTCTGTCTCTCTCTCTCTCTCTCTTTTTATCTATATCTATGTATATATATATATATATATATATATTATATATATATATATTATATAAAAAGAGTTTTATAGTTTGCTTGAAGCGTTGTACGTATGTGTTTAAAATAGAAATTAGAAGGCAATTGACAATGCAATGAATAGCTGATGAAAATGATGATTTTCGGGATAAAATCGCATTTTCAAAGATTTTGAAGGTACTTGTTTTTTTTTTTTATAGTACTTATATTACGGCGCTGGCGCAAACGTTTGTTGTTTATTAAGTTAAATAAAAGAATGCCGGATGTTGCAGTGAATTTGAAAATGTTCGGGTATTTCCGTGGTGAATTCGCTGGCCCGTTTGTGCGTGGGCGCGTGCAGTCTTAAATATGTGTCTCCGAAATTCTTTTAGTTCTCTGACTTAGGAAATTCAGCCTCGCTCAGGCGTAGTGAAATAAGGGTTTTATAGTTTGCTTTGAAAATGGGATTTTATCCGAAAATATTTTGGAAACAGATAAATAAAATCATTTTCATCACCTATTCCACTGCATTGTCAATTGCCTTCTTAGTTCTAGTTTATATATATATATATATATGGTGGACTCTCCTATCGAGAACGATAGATGAGGATCAGCAGTGAGTGATTTGATTCCTCCATGTTCTGCATGCTGTCCAGAAGCCATTTTATGTTTCTCGAGTGTGACAGCAGCCCAGCCCTGCTGCGAGCCATGAAGCCAACTGAAAACGAAATGATCCAAGGCAGGAGTTAAATTTTTTTCTTTTAAAGTTATGCGGAGCCGATCTCTATGCTTCAGTCTATTTTCTTCAAAGCTCTTTAGTTTAGCGAAACAGGCCTTACGCCATTCTTCCGATCCTATGCTAGATCTTCCCAAGCACTCAGGTCAATATCGAGGCGTTTCAAATTGTCCTTCATTTGTCCTTGTAGCATTAGAGAGACGTCCAATGGAATGCTTAACATTTTAATAATATAATAGTAATAATAATAATAATGATAATATAATAATGATAATAATTGTCTACTTCCACTTATATATATATATATATATATATATATAAGTGGATATATATATATATATATATATATATATATATATTATATATATATATATATTGTAAAGGCGAGAAACTGAGTTAATCCAGGACTTTCACTCTATGTCTGCGTTATCCTAATCAAATTCCCTATTTGCTCTATTTCATATATTGAGATGTACGATATCTCTATCCCTGATATTGAGCACGCTTTATTTACAAATAGAGCCAACTATATTATATATATATACACATACATATATATATATATATATATATATATATATATATATATATATATATTAACATTCAGAGATATATATATGTATTGTATAAATATATACATATATGTGTGTGTGTGTCTCTGTGTTTGTGTGCGTGTGCCTTTGTATGTTCCTGTGTTTCTTTGTGTCTATCAGCCTCCTATTTGCACCGAGGATGTCACTTGTACTAAACAGCAAATTCCCCGATTCTTCCACGAATCTGACTTCACAAAGTTGACTAATCCTGTCAAGGAAAAAGTGAACTTTCTTATCATCTTTTTTTTTTTTTCAAAATAATTCAAATTTGAAAAAAAAAATTTTTTTAACATTTTATCTGAACTCCAGCAAGACACTGTCATAAGATTCAATGGCGTTGAGGCAACTTAGTGGGTGATATCTTTACGCTTTATTGGCCAGGACTAAGACTAACTTCAAAAAATCACATTAAATTCATTTACTTTCAAATTATTATCTCGTTGCAGGCTGACCGCACTGGTTCCTCACTCAGTCTTCCCGTATTCTTTTTAGTTTATTTTTCTTCCTCTTTTTTTCTTTCCAGCACTTTTTCCAACTTTCTCACTTTAAAATCAGAGTTTACACTTCACTGATACTTAACATATCCATAGTCTTCTTTACAACTAATTTTGTCACGCGTATCATTAGTGGTGAGGCATGCAACGTAGCAGATAACGATTGGTTCGCTGAGGCATTTCTAACTATTTCTCTCTTCGGCGTTTCCGCTTCCTGTCTTGCTACCGTTCGTCCATCTTGGATTTTATGCCTTCCGGTCTCTACAAGTAAAAGGAGTAAATAAGTAATGAACTGTATTAATATATTTTCGGCTAATACGCACCTGCCCTTTGCCATGTAACCAGTGACCTATGTTGTTTTTTTTTTGTTTTTTTTTTGTTTTTTTTTGTTTGTTTTTTTGGTATTTTATTGGTTTGTTTGTTTTGTCTTTCAATACAGCAAGTAATGACGTCAACCTTATTAGTAAGATAGAAAAGTGTCAGAATATGTAGTGTATTAGGAAAGGCATGGATGGCCACAAACAAATTGTCCGTCATATGGAAATCTGATCTCACTGACAAGCTAAAGCGACATCTCTTCCAGGCTGTAGTCATATCAGTACTGCTCTATGGTTGTACTACCTGGACCCTAACGAGGCGCCTCGAGTATAAGTTAGATGGGAGCTGCACAAGAATGCTGCGAGCAGTTTTGAACAAGTCGTGGAAACAGCATCCCACAAGGAGCAGCTGTATGGTCACCTGTCCCCTATCGCACAGACCATCCGAGTGAGACAGACTAGGCATGCAGTGCACTCCTGGAGAAGCAAGGACGAACTCATAAGTGATGTTCTCCTGTGGAAGCCAACACATGGACATGCCAGTGTAGGCCGCCCAGCAAGGACCTACATTGACCAGCTATGTAAAGATGCTGGCTGCAGCGAGGAAGAAGTCCCTGGGGCGATAAATGATAGGGAAGGTTGGCGAGAGATTGTCATGGATATCCGTGCTGACTGCACGACATGATGATGATGATGATGATGATGATGATGATGATGATGATGATTTTAGCAGCTTATTTAGCAGGTTTTATTCTTTCTTTTCACCGCTTACATGAATTACCGTATTTGACGGCATATAAGACGCAGGGGCGTATAAGAGGCACTCCTATTTCAGCAGGTCAGATTCAGGAGAAAAAAGTCTAGCTGTGCATTACGCAAGTAGAAACATAGCTGTATAAAAGCAATTTGGTAGTATAGGCAAGCAATAAGCATACACAAGTTTTCAGCGTAGGCTAGGTTAGTGAGCATCATAGAGAGGATTAGTCTAGGCTGACGGGAGGTCTCAAACTTTATCTAGGATGTTAAGACGCGGGGAAATTTTTGAGCCAACATTTTGTGCGTCCTATATACCGTCAAATACGGTAATATGGAGTTTATCCATGCCTATAACGACTGCTATATTCTTTAGACGGTTTATCATAGTCTTTTCTTGTTATTTTATGACAACGTGTCGGTTGATCCATTCTACCGCCTTCTTCGTATGTAGAATGAATAAGAACGGTTTAAAATAATAATAATAATAATAATAATAATAATAATAATAATAAATGAGTGTCTTTGGTAGGACACTAAACTGCATCTGATCGTAAAACTTCAGTTCTGACAATTTGGGGATTGTGAATAAGTCCTTCATTTCGATTACTTCCACCCTGGCCACTGTTAAATTATATATGTGGTAGCCTATTCATTTTGTAATGTAGTGTAGAATTTTAGATTAACGTTTAACTTTAGAGAGTCTTGAAAATTACAATAGGTTCAGTAAGATTTTACAGACAGGATTTACCCTTGATTGACCTGACAAAATGGGAAAACATGTACATAATATATGTGGAAACATGCCCAGATAAAAATGTATAAATATGCATGGATAAAAATGGTGAAACTCGCACAGAGAAAACAGAGAGAAATACAGATAAAATGGGAAAAATGTGCCAAAATAGATGCGGAAACTTGCACAAAAATGGAGAATTTATAGGGATAGGTTTGGTTCGTTCTTCTTGTATCCTATCCCCAATAAAAGTATTTCTACCTGCTTGTGGCTTGGTAAGCTGAAATGGAATTTGATAAAAGAAGGGGAGAAACAAAGACAAGGATGACTTTAGAAAAATACCTTTATTAGTGGGTTCACAATAATTCGTTGAGGGGAAATATTTCCCGAGCAAGTCGATAGGTATTTCTCTGAATGTTTGAGATGAGGCTTGATTATTAGTATTATCTGCGTTATTCGGACTATTGTCCCCATCTTCATTGTTATTTGTACAACGTTTCGGCCGATATGCCCTCTGGCCTTCTTCAGGTATTTCTTGTCGGACTCGGAACTTTCTTTTCGAACTCGGGAACCTGCTTGTCGTAATCGGGAGCCATCACGGAACTTTGAACCTAACTCTTTATTTAGTCCACGGGGTATCCTGTTCTCATTCCGCTAACCAGGCTGGGGTAGGAGTTGTGTTAATTATTTTTCTATTTTTTAATTCTTATTTTTAATTCTTATTTTTTAAAACGTTGTACAAATAACAATGAAGATGGGGACAATAGTCCGAATAACGCAGATAATACTAAGTCGATAGGTATTACCTATATAAGGTCTGGGAGTCAAAGAGGCTGAGAGACCTTTTTGGCGCGAAGAATTTGAGGCGGGGTTGCGCACGCTTAGAAGGATCTTCTGGTCTGAAGCCTTCTGGGAGATTTTTATTTTTTGTGTTTTATTTATTTATTTTATTTTATTTATTGTTTTCTTTTGTTTTATTTATTTTTACTGGTTTTCAATATTCCTTTTTATTAAACCCCACAAATCAAACACAAAAAACAAGAAAACTTGAGAAAAAAACCTGCTGTTGCTTAAGTGGTCACCCACCTAAGTATTGGTCATCGCTTCTTTACTTCTGGGAGACCTTTCCTTTCAGACCAACGAGACTGTAAGTCTCTTGTTATTTACTAAGCTCTACATAGTCTAGTTCCGTTGCCAAAGTCCGATTGCAGTACATATTATCTAGTGGTACCCATCCAAGTCCTCAACAGGCTAATTGCTGCTTAACCTCGGTGATCTAAGAGGAACTTGCCCATTCATACTAAGGAGACCGTAAGTCTCTTGTTCTTTACTAACTTCTGCTTAGTTTGGTTCCCTTGAGGCCCTTAACATAGAAAATGATTAAAAGTGAATAAAAAATGGGAAATATGAGGGTGGAAGTCACATTAATTGTAGCTGGTGTACCTGTTACGGTCCACGTTAAGTATCTGGCCGCCATCCTTGGCCAGTTGCAAAGAACTTAAAGTAAATAAGTAAGTAAGTCCAGAGTTATAGAATCCTTTGGTAAGTGAATAAGTCCTGTGAAATAGTATCCTTTGGTAAGTGAATAAGTCCCGCGATATAATATTACGTTCCGTCGTCCAAGAGGATCCAAGTAGTAATGATTAGTATGGCCAGAAAAGGTCAGTATAAATAATCATATCAGCAGCAGGCATTGCCAGTGATTGGACAATAGGTTGCCGTCCCAGGTCACGTGCTTATCGGCGAGTCTATAAGTAGGAGTAGACATCTACTACACGCCTTATATACCAAGAAAACTAACAAGAGGAACTCCTGAAGAATGTGTATCTTGAAACATCAAAATCATGGTAGGGAGAAATATTTTTTCTACAACTGTATATATATATATATATATTGACCCATTTGAAAATCTAAAAGTCACGCACACAGTACCGAGATACACACACACACACACACACACACACACACTCACAAAAGAAATAGTGAAATTTTATTTAATTGTTTTACTTTTGTTTTATTTATTTTTATTTGTTTTTTAATTTTCCTTTTATTAAACCCCACAAATCAAACACAC
Source organism: Doryteuthis pealeii (assembly GCA_023376005.1). NCBI lineage: Eukaryota > Metazoa > Mollusca > Cephalopoda > Myopsida > Loliginidae > Doryteuthis > Doryteuthis pealeii. The sequence goes on along the minus strand of CM042161.1, from coordinate 51,208,060 downwards.
AAAAAAAACAAGAAAATATGCACCACAAAAGAAATAGTGTAACGTGAACTAAAAATGTGGGAACATGCTCACAACGAATGGGAAAAATATGGATGAAATGTTGGGAGAGTCAATCTTGTCCCTATTGGAGCTATGAGTATTTTCTCACATAAATTCCAATCGCACAGAAAATTTGATATGACCATGTTGCAAGCATCTTGTAAGACTCCAGTCATTAGTAGGATCTGCATTCGTGAGGATGCATAATAATTTTTTCAACGTTATTGTTAGCCTGATTTGGAAGTTTGAGTTCCAGGGGAGATAAACAAATCTGGGATATTTCAACCGTAACCGGAGAAAGATTCAGATTTCTCCAATGGCATTGGTCTCAAGCGATTGCTAACAGCCTCTGCTAGGATTTGAAACCAGATCAGCAATTCTATTGACCACAAAGCGCGTGGTGCGATGGTTAAAGTCATGGGAAATGGACTCGTCGCCCCGAGTTCAAATCCTGGATGTGGTAATTGCATTTCACTTTGCGCTAATACCCCTGGGAAAGGTATGAATCCTACTCTCCCTCCAGCTATGGATAAATAGTAGGGCAGACTGGGTTCTTTAACCTTGGTTAGGCAACTGGTTTAGGAGAAGGAAAACTCAGCTTAAAAAATTGACCTGTGTCACATCCTGCTCGTGCGGGGGGGGGTAAATATATACATTGACCACAATGACAATCGTCTCTCATTGGGCATAATTCATAATTATGTTTAAAACATCATTATAACATTTTGTAATATATATATATATATATATATATATATATATATATATATATATATAATGTGTCCGTGTGTCTGTATCTGCGTCTGTGACTGTGTGTGACTGTGTCTACGTGTGTGTATGTGATCGTTGCGTTTAATTTGCTTTTATTTAATTCATACTTATCCTCTCGGGTCCTAATCGGCTAAAAGCCTAGATGCGTGACTCAATGTATTTAATCAATGTATGAACGTGTTTGGGCTTCTCTGGAAAAATTAAAATAAAAGAACTAGACATAATCTCTTTCCTCAGGAAAACAGGGATTAAAATCTAAGTTTTTTTATCCTTTAAAATTAACCGGAAAAGATTAAATTTATATAATATAAGAATTCTACACCCATAAAAAAAAAACAATTCAAACGATTCCCGTTCCCTCTCCGACTTCGTCATCTCTCTCTTCTCTCTCTCTCTCTCTCTCTCTCTCCTCTCTCTCTCTCTCTCTCTCTCTCTCTTACACAGACACACACAGACACACACACACACACATACACACATATATATATTCTGTCTGTTCATAAATCATATATCGTAAATTTTAATGTGGAGTTTTAAGTTTGTTGATAAATACTCACGCACATCTCATCTTCATATAACAAACTGGGATCTTTAACTTTGAATTGGTAACCAGTCTAGGAGAAGGAATACTCTGAATTCAATCAATTAAACTCCAATAAAGAAACTGACCTTCTGTCACTCCCTACTTATGCGGGGGGGGGTGCTAAATATGCATAATTATTTACTAAGGAATATTATTATTTACTTAAAAACCTATAACTGTTTGCAAAAAAAAGACTATTATTAAATAAAAATAATTACTTTGAAGTAATTAATATTAGATAGGAATACTTGAAAACATACAATTGTGAGTAAATTATGCGTAGATATAAATATTGTATAGCATATAGCTGTTTGCAAAAAAATAAATAATTACCGTATTTGACGGCATATAGGACGCCCTTTTTTCCAAGATTTTGGCTCAAAAATTTGCTTTGTGTCTTATACATCGTAGGTAAAGTTTGAAGTTTTATTATTATTAATGTTATTATTATTATTTTTATTTCTTGCTATTGAGATATCTTGTGTATGCTTATTGCTTGCCTGTACTGCAAAATTGATTTTATACAGCTATGTTTCTGCTTGTGTAATTCACAGCTAGACTGTTTTCAACAATATATGCTTTTATAAACTAAAGACGTTTTACCTGGATCTGACCTGCTGAAATGGGCGTGCGTCCTAGAAGGGGGGAATATATGGGGGGGGAATAGATATTCGAATCAAGAAGTTCCTGCTGAGGGGGTAACCAAAACAAGCGAGTTCACCGACGGTCTCGTTCGAATATTTGCTGCTACCACCTCCATCATCACAATCTTCTTTGCGTACGCTGGTCTCTTGATTCAGCTCTGACATTCTCTGAAAAGTCACCGGGTCCAACTCCAAAATAAGGGGGCTAACCTTCCGTGTACGACGGCATGTCGATCCAGTTTACCTGGGGAGAGATTGGTGACGATATCTCGCCCATTTCTGTTCACAAACGTCTGACAGGGTGTACCTTAGACTTGTTTGCCATTATCCAAAGCGAATATCTCTTGAAGACTCAAGTCGAGACTCTCCTGGTTTATTACGGATATCTATAGGTTCTCGGATATCCCGAGATTCAATACGAGTCTCTCTAGACTCTTCACGAGTGTCACGGGATTCCAAACGAATGTTTCTAGATTCTAGGTTCACGAATGTCACGAGATTCACGTATATCTCTTGTAGGTTCAAGGCGGATATCCCTGAAAGATTCAAGCTTAGGTCCTCTTGAGTTGTGACGGATATCTCTGGAGGACCCAAGCCTATTATCTCTCTGTTCAAGCGAATATTATCCAAAGCCGAAATAGCTTGTAGAAGGGGGGAAATAGATGTTGGATTTTTTTATATAAGGCATCAGGTAAATGGTCACTCCTACTTATAGACTCGCCTATAAACACGTGACCTGAGAAGGATTTCTATTGTCCAATCACTGGCACTGCTGCTGCTACTTCTGCTGTATTAATGGACATACCATTCTGAGTTATTTCATTGACATTTGGATTCTCTCGGACGAAGGACTTACAAGGAATACGTTAACACTGGATTCTTATTGGCTTGCTTACTTATTCATTACATCTGGAACGAAGGATGGCTGCCAGATACTTAACAATAGATATTCGAATCAAGAAGTTCCTGCTGAGGGAGGGGGGGCAAAAACAAGCGAGTTCACCGTCTTCTCGTAAGCCAGACTTTCTTTTGGTCAACACATTCTTCATCTTCGTCTAGCAGCTGAAAAATCCGTCGTCGTAGTCGAAATAATCTTTAACAGTTCAAAATCGCAATTCCTATTTAGTTTTGTTTCTGTTGGACTAAAATCGATTTCTTTACTGGGTCGTTCGCAAAGCGCGTCGTCGTCGTCGTCGTCGTCTGCTTCTGCTGACTCCCCAGCGATCGACTCACTTTTTATTTATGGACATATTTACCCAAACATCCGGGCACGTCAGTTGAACCTCGCGTCCGTCCAGTGCCCAAATCGCATTTGTTTTTGCATGCAGGAGGACGCGAGTTCGATCCCGGCAGGCAAGACAATGTCTTGCTCCTTTTCCTTTCTCGTTCTCCGTCACAAGATGAGTTCATTAAAATTATATATATATAATGAAAAGGGAGGAATATCGAACATTAAAAAAACATATTTCCTATTTTTTTTCTAAGATAAACATGTAACTCTTTCCAAATGAAACATGTTTGAGTTTCGATTCATTTTCCATTTTACAATTCTGGTTAGTTTTTGTTTTCTACAAAAAGGATGTCGCTTTAAAAATCTTTTTAAAAATGTAAATTCTCTGGTGAATTATTTTTATAACAAATATAGATATTTTTCCATGCAGAAATGCTAGAAAATTGCTAGAAATACTAG
>CM042161.1:51164333-51199333 GCA_023376005.1 Doryteuthis pealeii | reverse complement strand
AGCGACAGAGAGAGAGAGAGAGAGAAAGAGAGAGAGAGAAAGAGAGAGAGAGAGAGAGAGAGATTATTTCCGAAATAATAAAAATTATGTACCAGAAAAAAAATATCAAGGAGATTTACTCTACACCTATCACTTCTGTTCCCCTCTCTCTCTCTCTATATATATATATATATATATATATATATATATAGAGAGAGAGAGAGAGGAGAGATAGAGGGAGGGAGAAAGAGAGAGAGAGATTATCTCCGACAATAATAAAAAATGATGCATTACATTGGCTATACCACAACAACAAAAAATCAAGTGACTTACACTAAACCTCTCTCTCTCTCTCTCTCTCTCTCTCTCTCTCTCTCTCTCTCTTCTTTGTCTATATATATATAATATATATATATAGACAAGAAGAGAGAGAGAGAGAAGAGAGAGAGAGGAGAGTGAGAGAGATTATCTCCGACAATAATAAAAATGATGTTACATTGGCTATACCACAACAACAAAATCAATCAGATTCTAGCTCCAAATGCCAACATTTACGAAAAAACACAACCGTGCTACTACAACGTATATAGAAATATTTCAGTTAATTATAAAAAATATGCTTCATACTGACAATGATATATAAATCCTTGGAAATATGTACATGAAATTTAGACAACCCACTATAAACAGAATTAACTTTGAAACTAGCGACAATATTCCAAAATGCTTAAAATAGATAAATAGATCTCTTTTTATTCTAAATTATGATTGCCTAACTCGTGGGCTAATCTGGATGGATATAGCATGAGAACAATTTGACTTTAAGAAGTGATTTTAATTATCTTTGATCAGGAGCAGTGTCCATCCTTTTCTTAAAATGCTGGAAACTTAGAGTTATGGGTGAAGATTTATTAATATTTTAGATTTTACTAAAAAAAAGATTGTTACAATATCGGGAAGGTAACTTTAAAAAAGTAACACAAGATTCTCTCTCTCTCTCTCTCTCTCTCTCTCCTCTCAAGAGGAAAAGAAAAAAGAGAGAAAAAGAAAGGAAAGAAAGAAAGGGAAAGAAGAAAGAAAAGAAAGAAAGAACATACAAAAAAAAAAAAAAACAAGAAGAAAAAAAGAAGAAGGAGAGAAAGAAGAAGAAAAGAGAAAGAAAATTCATTTTTAGAACACTATACTATAAACGGAAAACTTTAGCAGAAAAGACTATCTCAAGACAATAAAAAAAAGAAAAAAAGAAAGAAGGAAAATCAAAAAAATCACAGAACACTATAAACAAAAACCATTAGAAATGAAAGAAAGAGAAAAGAAAGAAAAAAAAGAAAAAAGATAAGAAAAAAGAAAGAAAGAAAATCATTATAAACACTATAAACGGAAACCGTTTTTTAGAGAGGAAAAAAAAGAAATAAAAAAAAAAAAGAAAGAAAGAAAAGGAAAGGAAAGAAAAAAATCACAGACACCTATAAAACCAAAAACCCAATTAGAAAAGAAAGAAAAAAAGAAAGAAAGAAGAAAAGAAGAAAAGGAAGAAAGAGTACAAGCAAGAAGAAGAAAAGAAAAGAGAAAGAAGCGAAAAATCATAGAACCCCCAACACTATATATTAAACGGAAACGTTTTATAAAGAGAAAGAAAGAAAGAAAAAAAAAAGATAAATAAATAGAAAAAAGAAAGAAAACAAAGGTAAAAGAAGAAAAATCATTAGAACCCGATAAAAACAAAAAACCATTAGACAAGAAAGAAAGAGAAGAGAAAGACAAGAAAATCATAAACACTTTATAAACGGAACGTTAGAAAAGAGAAAGAAAGAAAAAAGAAAATAAATAAATAAGAAAGAAAGAAAGAAAGAAAATCATAGAAACACTTAATAAACGAACCATTAGAAAGAAAAGAAAAAAGCAGAAATAAAGAACTAAAGAAAGAAAAGAAAATCATATTATAAAAATACCCTATGAACGAAAGTTTTTTTGGGTGTAGTATAGAAAAGAGAGAAAGAAAGAAAGAAAGAAACAACTGGAGAAACACTATAAACGAAAACCATTAAAAAAGAAGAAAGAAAATAAAGAAGAGAGGAAGCCATAGAAACAGAGACAATGAAGTAAAAACGACGATGAGAGAGACAACAGGGACAGACAGACAGACAGAGACAGAACAGAGGGGAAGAAAGATAGAGAATAAACGAGAGGAAAGGAAATTTTTTGCCGTGTTTAAAAAAATGAGTGGATATTAAAATAGAAGAGTAAATCAATAAAATGTAATCAATTGAAAGTGAAATCAAAAAGGTAGAAACAAAAAGAAAATAAAAGAGTGAAAAGGAAAATAAGAAAACTCGCGAAATTTGAGGTGGAAAAAAAAGAGGGGAGACATAATAAATGAAAGAAAAAGAAATCAAAGAAACTAGGACAGAGAGAGTAATAATATTAAATAGAGAGAGAGGGGAAGAGATGATAGAGAGTGTGTGTGTATGTGTGTGTGAAGAGAGAGAGAGAAACGAGAGAGAGATGAGACGAAACGACGAGATGAACGCAGACGGAGAAAGAAAAAAAAAGAAGAAATTTCTTGTAATTGCTTAGAATAAAATAGTTGAGACGAAAAAAAAAGACATAAGAAAAAAATCATTGGAACGCTAATAACGAAAACGTTGAGAAGAAAGAGAAGGATGAAGTAAGGAAAGGAAGGAAGATAGGGAAGAGGGAAGGAAGGGGAAGGAAAAGCGAAGAAAATCATCATGCGGAGGCTAATGAACGAACTTTTTGTTGGTGAAAGAAGATTAAAGAATGATATGAAGAAAAATTAAACAAAGTAAGAAAGACAATTTGTTTAAACGCTGTAGAATAGAAAAAGTTTAGAGAGAAGAAAGAAAACAAAAAAAAATCATTTAGAACGCTAAATTAACGAAGAACGTTGAGAAAGAGGAGAAGAGAATTAAAAGAAAGAAAGAAAGAAAATCATAGAACACTTATAAAGAAAAGTTTGGACAGGTAAGAAAGAATAGAAAAAAAAGAAAAAGAAAGAAAAGAAAATGAAGCATGGAAAAACACGGAACACTATCAACGAAAAGCGTTATAAGAAAGAAAGATTAGAAAGAAAAAAGAAAAAGAAAAAGAAAGAAATAGAAGAAAGAAGAAAAAATTTAAAAGAAAAAGAGAGAAGAAAAGAAAGTCATTAGAAAACAGTCCACCGGGTATGAAAACCACTAAAACGTTTAGAACTTTTAGAAAGAAGAAAAGAAAGACAAGAATGAATGAAAGAAAGAAAAAAGAAATAAAGAAATCATGAACATATAAGCTGACAACCTTTAGAAATAAATAATAAAACGAAAAAGAAAGAGAAAAAAATAAAAAAATAAATAAATAACGAAAAAAAGATAAGAAAGAAAAGAAAACTAAAAAAAAAAAAATAAATAAATAATGAAAGAAAGAAAGAAAGAAAAATTTTAAAAAATTAAATAAATAACGAAAGAAAAGAAAGAAAAAGAAAGAAGAAAACTAAAAAAATAAATAAATAACGAAAGAAAGAAAGAAAACTAAAAAAATAAATAAAAAATAACACGAAAGAAGAAAGAAAACTAAAAAAAATAAATAAATAAATAACGAAAGAAAGAAAGAAAGAAAAGAAAAGAAAGAAGAAAACTAAAAAAAATAAGATTAAATAACCAAAAAGAAAGAAAAGAAAACTAAAAAATTAAATAAATAAATAACGAAAAATAAAGAAAGAAAGAAAAAGAAAAACTAAAAAAAATAAATAAATAACGGACAAGAAAGAAGAAAACTAAAAAAATAAAAATAACGAAAGAAAGAAAGAAAGAAAACTAAAAAAAAATAAAAAATAACGAAAGAAAGAAAGAAAGAAAGGAAAAACTAAAAAAAAAAAAAAAAACGAAAGAAAGAAAGAAAACTAAAAAAAAAACGAAAGAAAAGAAAGACAAAGAGGAAGAAAACTAAAAAAAAAATAAATACGAAAGAAAGAAAGGAAAGAAAACTAAAAAAAATAAATAAATAACGAAAGAAAGAAAAGAAACTAAAAAAATAAAAAAACGAAAGAAAGAAAGAAAACTAAAAAAATAAATAAATAACGAAAGAAGAAAGAAAACTAAATAAAATAAATAAATAAAAAATAACGCAAAAAAAAGGAAAAGAATCAAGAAATAAAAACATTGACAAATTAAAAGCCAACAAAAGAATTTCCCGCCACAAGTGCATCAGCACGTGCAACTTCCGTTCCGGTTCACTGACAAATGAGTTCTATACTTCAAAAGCTGCAACCTAATATCTGTTCACGTAGAAAGTGGCCCTTTTATTTTGTGCGCGATCTCGAGTGTTAACCAGGATGCAATCGTAACGGATGAAGACACTGACTTTCAAGCAACGTTTTCAATCAATCTATAATATACACATGATATAAAGAAAGAGTGTGAGCGTGCGTGGGGGGGGTGGCGATGTGAATATGTTTGCTTATTTGTAAGATGAAGATGTGACGAGGTGAATACATGGCGTCAATTAGCAGCTGGAACCAAAAGCATTCAAGGGAAATACAAGTGTAATCGTAGAGCGTTGAGACCTAAGAAATAGGATATGAAAACCAACGTTGACTCAGTTTTGTGTCCTCGAAATCCTCCTGGGTCGTGATTAGCTACATCGTTGACGAATAGTGAGACGATGTCAGCCTTTCAAACGAACGATTCGAACGAGTATCAACGTCGTTGTATTTACAACAATAACTTCTGTCAAATATTCTTCGGCCTTCTTGGTATTATCAGTTGTTGTCAAACAATGATATTCTATAATTAATCGTTTATAGTTTTTCTGATGTTTGAGATAGGCTTGAAGTTAGTATTTCTCGTGTATTCGATATTGCCCGTGGACTAAAAAAAGGTTAGGTTCCAAAGTTCCGTGAGGATCCGATTACAACAAGAAAAATTCCGAGTTCGAAAAAGAAAGTTCCCGAAGTCCGAGAAGGTCCCGAGTCCGACCAAGAAATACCTGAAGAAGGCGGAAGGCATATCGCCGAAACGTTGTACTAAATAACATGATAGTGGACAATAGTCCGAAAAACGCAGATAATACTAATCGTTTTATAGGCCGATTTATCATTCGAATTTTTTTATTATAGAATTTTAGTTTTTATAAATATTTAACACGTTTCAACAGCGCCTGAGTGCGCCCCCTTGAGGCGGATTGCCAACGGATCAACAATTTTTGGTCGTACCACCCCTGAGCTTCTGCTTGTGAGATGGGTCCACATAAAAATGACCTTGTGTCACTCTCGTCATAAGTGGGCTGAGAGAGTAGTATCTTGTTGAGGGCTTCGGCCTCTGGACGCGATAAGTAAAAATTAACAGCTTGATCACAGGGGCCATCCCCCAAGGCAATACCTGCCCTCGTATTAAAGGTACAGGGTAGAGTTTATGCCCAGCGCCTACGATGCCGACATGATCAACGCATTTTTCGCCTACCACCGCCATGAGCTTCGCTTTGTGGATGGCGCCACATAAAGAAGTGTTCTTGTGTCAAGCCCTCATAAGTGAGATGCAAGGTTACCAGTGAACTGTCTTACCTCGAGGGTTTTTTGGCACTCCCGTTGCGTTTTACTATATGTCTGGCCGCACAGTCTCTTGCATCTACTAAATATGAATACTGAAGATCCAGTATACAACAGAAACTCACACATTTCTGCATAACAAAAACTGAGAGAAATAAAGCAGTTCAGGTTCAATTTGCAACTTAATTCCAAGTGAATATAGTTAATTATAGAACTAACATTTGCTCTCTTCACTCACGAAGAATTCAATTTCATATGACTGAATATCTAACCCAGAGATAAATAACCCCGGGTGTAGTGTTTTTCTTGTTCAAAATGATAAATTCAGCGTTAGTTAGTAGACTTCTTTACCACATATCTATTAAAATGTGAGATTCGTTTCCGGTTTTGTCTGTAACAAAAAATTACATCACTGTTTGCGTCACATGCCCAAATCCTGTATTAAACATAGAATAAATACACTGAAAATTTGAATAGAAACATTAGACAGTCCTCGGGTTGTTTTTTTTAAACAGAGTTTTTAATAAATATATGACTGGTATACAATATCTATATGTAGTTTTTTTATTTAATACATATTTAAAAGTTTACATTCAATATGTTTTATTTTTAACCTTTAATGAATTGATAGATTTTACTTACTAGCGGTACAACTCCTGACATTGAATGTTTTACTTCCACCCTCAGGCAATATGTTTCAAAAATCTATTTTTACATCGCCCGAGGTGTTTTATTTTGTCTAGTAAACACTAATGTTATATCATCCCGAAAACGTTTTTTTTATTAATTTCGTAGTGTATTCAATTTTACTTGAACACATTCTTTAAGACTGGTCATCTATTTAACCCATAGATGTCCTCCTAACAGTGGATACCATCCGTATTCAGCGTGGTCATGGGAATAATAGCGATAAAGGAGTACTCCACACTCCCCAGAGCCTTCCAGAATTAGGAAAACTCACAACTAGATGCAGTTTTTAATCTTTATATTTGGACTTAAGAACTCTCAGTCATGCGCTTGCTAGCACAAATTTGATTAAAAAGGTTGGCTTTATCATCAAGAGCAATTAGGTCGAGACAACCATTTAAATGCTAGGCTTGACATGACAGTTCGATCGATTTGAAGAGGCTTCTCTGACCGCCTGTCTAGTCTAAGAAACGACCAACGGTGGAGTGTGTCATAACTGCTCAGCCACCAAATTACGTCTTAAGGCATCACGGTCCCACACAAGCCAGCAGGTTGACCTATGTGAGTGGGTTCCCGTCTGGTGTAGTCGATGTATTCTCTAATTTTAGCAAACACATAGTTTCAGAATACTAAAGTTAAAAAAGCATAGATCGCAGATAAACGTCGCTGGAATGTTTTTAAAGACATATTGCATAGTATCTTATAGTGCATCTGCTATAATAGCGCGAAAGGATGGAAGAAAAAAGTTAGGATTGGGAGGGAGTGTGTAGGTAAGGCCAGACTGATTGAATCAACAGAGGATTTAAAATTTCAAAGGAGGTAAATTAGTACAGGCATAACCCAATAAGATCCGATGAAAAAAAAGAACCCCCTCAAAAAATAAAAATAAAACACAAAAAAGTGTCAGTAGCGCGCGCGCACGTTGTGTGTGTGTTGTATGAAGAGAGAGAGTGTTGTGAAAGAGATAGAGAGAGAGAGAGAGAGAGAGAGTGGCGAGAGGGGGGTAGCGAGAGAAAGGATGGGTTGCAACAAACCGGAATATAGTGACGTTCTTTACCTTTTCGTTTCAAAGGGCGGATACTTCGACGATCTCACTTCGGGAATGAGGAACCAACTCTGCAGACAGAATGTCTACATTTCTTTACAGTTGGTCATAAAAAAAAAATATGGAGTAAAAGAAAACAAAATATAAAAAGAAAGAAAAGAGAACAGAAATAAAATAGAAAACATAGTCACCACGCTTAGTAACAGCTGAGAATCTCCATGTATTCACTGAATCAAATATCGCCTGTCAGCTGGGCTGTAAAAATACACCGACTATACCTTCTTGTAGGGGGACGGTAAAACCCTCTCATATCGTTACCTATGGCTGTGATGCTTAACTACGCGAATCCTAATGGTGAAAGTTCCATACATGCCAACACTTCACAATTTGGTCTCCTTACTTAGCTAGACAGCGGTTATCCAATCGGCTGATATTATTAAGCCCTGGCATCTAATGACTTTCCCGACCCAATTGCTCTATGGCACCCCCCAAAAAAACTTTAAAAAATATATTTGACCAACCCCCCGCACGAGCAGGATGTGACACAAGGTCAATTTTCTTAGCGGGAGTTCAAACAGGTTTGAACTTCAGAGTTTTCGTTCTCCTAGACCGGTGCCTAACTAAGGCTAAGAGCCCAGTCTGCCTGCTATTTATCCATAGCTGAGGAGAGTAAGATTCATACCCTTTCCCAAGGTATTAGCGCTAGTGAAATGCACAATTACCACGCCCAGGATTGAACCGGGGCGACGAGTCCATCCCATGACTTTAACATTACCACCACGTGCTTCTCCACTTTTAATATATGTGTGCTATATGGCGATAGGTAAGCCGTCTAGTTTTCTGGGTATGAGATGAACGCATCTAGTGGTGAAGCTCTTATTTCTGGAGCTCTGGGAAGTGGGGATACCCTTCATCGCCATTAACTTCCAGGTCCACCCTGACTCAGAGTGTAGTACCTATTAGGGTCCTACATGGGTTAAAAGATTAAAAACACTTTGAAAGTTTTGAAAAAAGTTGAAACCTAACAAGAATGAATAAAACAAAACATCTTCGTAAAATCCAACCAACCAACCAACCAACCAACCAAATCAAAAAAAGTCAGAATAAAATATCATCTCAACGATATACATACATATATGGAAACATTTGTGCGTACATACACCAATAGCAATAGTATAACTTTACGTATGATTGCCTTCCCTCATACCACCAGAATGTCTTCCAACTCATGAGCCCTCATCAATCCCAGCTGCAGATCCACAAGGGATGTTTCTGGGCAGAACTCTCGATAACACTGGTTACAAGGAAATTGGCAAGCACAAACTAGCTGTATTAACCTAATTTGGGCGGTGCTGAATCAGATTGAAACCGTTTTTACTCATCACCCTAGTTTTTTAGAAATGCATTACTGTACGTTTTGTTACACATACTGTACATAAAGGCGTATATGCATTCAGGGTTAATTTCTAATATTGTGTGACTTATGTCTTCTTTTTGAGTTATATATGCAATAAATGTAATGATAGCATTACATTATATACATATATTATATATACATAATATACTCGAGAGTCAAACTTATACAATATATATATATATATATATATATATATCAAGACGGATTTTGGCAGTTAAGCGGTAGCCAACACACGCTCAATCAACAGCCAGTAGTGCATCTTGTAGTCCATGCGCAGGGAGGGCTGTCGTCCAGCGCACGAAGGAGGAAGGTGTCCTCGACAAGTTGCGTTTACACAATCTTTTGGGTATCTATTGTATTAACAATTTCCAAAACGACGCACATTTTATTGCCTTACATATGATTTAATTTTACTTTGTCGATGCTCTTGCGTGCACATCCCCGAATGAAAATACAACACATCATCTAAGAAAACAGCACTTCTAACTGGCTGCGGGTACTATGAATTGTGTACTTTGTGTCATCCAAGTATATTTATTCCGTCAATGGTCTTTATCTATTTCTGTTTTATCTTAATAAGCTGCTGCAACTGTTGAAATAAGCACGAGATACTCTGTATATACTAAAATGAGACCATTTAAGAAGACAGAAAACTAGACGGTGATTAGAGCAAAACTGTTTAATAAATTTGAAATTCCAGCACACCCCAAAATTAAAAAACACTATTCAACACTTGCCTCAGAAAAAAATTTTTTGTAAGCCAGTGTAATCAGGGCAGTGTGGGTAGGTGCGCCTTTTTCATTGAAGAATATCTCGTTCCCCTGTCTGTTACTATGGTTACCAAATGGCGAGTAAGTTGTCATACAGCTGCGCTATATCACAAAAAGGCTTAAAAATTAGTGAAATAACATCATAATTAGGGACAACCTATTCTAAGTAAGTACACGCCCCAAGCGAATTTAACAGGTTTGAGATTCAGACGTTTTTATTCTCCTAGACTCGTTGCCAACCAAGGTTATATAGAGTCTGTGGGCCAGTAAAATGTTGATTCCTGTATTATAGATGAAGTTAGGACAGTCTCTTGATTGGCGTACACCAATCACGTGTGTAGCCCAGACTTTAGGCGCAATACCCAGAATCAGGCAGATTATCCACTAGCCAGTGATTTGAAGCGCTCTCCAAGAAATCACCACTAAGCATCCCAAGATGTCTTTCTCCAACGTGCCGGTTAATCCCTTAAACTCAGCTTTAAATGCAGGAAGACCTTATATTGTTTATTTGTTGTTTCATGTGCTGCCTAATAAATTGGTGAATTAAAGGAGTATTAATCCCTTTGCTTGTTTGTTGTTATAGTCTAAATTGAATGCTATCTAAACACAAATAAGCCCAATCCGCCTCTACTATTTACCCATAGAGGGAGAGATAGTTGGATTCAATATTTTCCAAGAATTAAGCGCTATGTCAACTATAGCTTCGTTCAGCATTTGAACTCGGGACGTGTTTACGAGTCCATTTCCTTACGACTCTAACCATACACCCACGCACTCTAACTAAAACTTATATATTGTAAGTTGTATTTTGCATGGACAAAAGTGGCGCCAACTGCAACACCTAAGTGGAAACCTTTTTGAATAGTTAGAGAAAGGCTTTCTGAGTAGGCAAGGTTTTATGTCGTAATATAAAATCACATCATATAACAGGCATTAATTTGGGACAAGACTTGTAAACTAGGCAGTTGTTTATCAAAGAAAGAATGGAAGCAGGATGCTTAGGCTATATAAACTGCCAAATGATAACTATAGGATACGCGTCCTCGTCACTACACATTACAAAATCAGAAGACGCCGGATAAATCCAAGCCATGCGTCCCTGTCTCGGCTTGTAAAGTCGCGATTGTGCCCATAACATATGGCCCCTTAACCTTCTTAAAGTATTCTTCGTAATAGATACCTTTTTCGCTTGCTAGACAACCGTCATTTCCGCGTTCGTGGAGTGAGCAGGAATTTCAAGTCTCTTTCCACCCTCGCTCACCCATAGGCGGACGCGTTCAAGGTGTAAGGACCCCCTTTCGTCTCATTGTTGCTTAATTGACTTTTCTCACTTAAAGAACACTTTTTAAACCCCCCCCCCCTCTTCGGGTGGGTAATCTTTTTTTCTTTAACTCCTAAAACTGTTCGATAATGTTGTTGAATGTCTATCGTAACCTTGACTGTCCTTACCTACGAACTGCTAGCACAATTTACCATTAACCCCCTGTCCACTGCATTACTTCAATATGAACCTGTTGCACCCCTGTGTTTGTGCTTGTTTTCTATAAAACCTGTTTCTTCATTATTTCAGTTTTTTTATACACTTTCTGAGTGAAAGGAATAAGAAATTACCTTACCCACGGTGTCTGTTGTTCTATGTCAGAAAGAGGTTAAAAAGCTACGTAGAGGAAAAATCGTATTATGCACTTGACAAGATATATGCGGCGAAGTAGAAGTCACGCGATTTTCTTTCTCCCACCATTTCCAGCTAACTGTAAAATAAATTTCAATGATTTTTCTTGGGAACGAATCACACTGTAAGTGTTACAAGTAGAGTTAATGGCTTTTAGATTTCATTAGATAAAACTCTGCAATTATTAAGGAACTTCGTTGGACCCATCACATTTCCCGGACTTATACAATCAATCCGCGTGGTCCAGGATGCACTAGATTAAAAAGCTCATCAGCATCACTGTATGAAATTTTCAACAATTGCTGAGTAAATAAAAAACCTGGAAGATGCGTTCTACCTTTCGTTTCTGTTTGTTTAGTTTTCTTGTTTGGTTGATATTCTTTTTCAAGATTCTTCTTGGGTCTGGTTACTATTGATCGAGATTGGGACGTGCAGCACGCTAATTAGAAACCGGCCCACTTCTGTCCAGACGCGAACAAATATTATTATGCATACGTCTTGAAAGAATCGGTTGAAAAGGCTGTTAATATTAGGGAAGGATTGAAAGTTAATATCCTAGATTAAGATTAGAGGAATCTCGAGTAAAGATTTGGCAAGAACTGAAATTTCAGCACGAGAATCTACTGATAATATGAACGTACATTTTTTAAAGTTATTTTTACTATGTCACAGTACTAGTGACTTCACTTGGCGTCAAGACGATAGCAAGTCTCCTCGGTTTCCCGGACGTTTTCAATATTGTAGCGATTACAAATTCATACATAATCCTGCTGCGTGAGAGATGAGAAGGATATCGACTTGCTCTTGCCTTTAGGTCGAAGCTTTTCTTTTATTGGATCAGGTGACACCCTGTAATACTTGTACATTTAACTATGAAATTATATACAAATATAATAATTTTATAGGAAACATGTATTTCATTATTTTATTGATTCTATTTTTTTACTAAAACATCTGTCCCATTATAGTTGAACATTTAATATATGAAATTTATTTGCAAAGTAATCAACTATTGTGAGGACAAGTAGTATTATCATACAAAAGTTGCAAATACAAAAACATTCATGAATGAGCATATAATGCGTGTATAATGGCTGGAGAATATGCCGACCTTATAGTATACATATGCTACATAAATAAAATAACATTTTTAAAATTGATTAAAAAAAATGAATGAAAAATGCTGGGCCATAATGGGAATGCCATATGGCGCTTATGCCTTATAGGACTCCAGCGGCGAGTAAAAATAAAAATCAGAGTGACCATCAGGTGAACGACCCATTGCTTGTATCTTTGTAGAGATCATTATAAGAACGCGTAACAGTTTCTTTAGAGGACCCAAGTTCCATATTCTCCTCATGTTCATGAGTCAAACGCCTTGCGATAAATCTACAAACAGTTAATGTTGTTTCAGATATTTACTCGGACTTCTTCTACAATTCCGTGGATAGTTAGATCCGTTAGGTTGTCACAAAACTCTAATATGCTTTCTTGAAGGATTTTCTTTTTCAGAAATCGATGCGATTAAAAAAAGATGGGTATTATGGTGGGTCCACACTCGCCAAATTGTATAATATGCAATAAATTAGTCGTAACAAGAGCTGACATGACTAGCACGATGATCGGAGGGAGCGTCTCGAACCGCCGTGTATACTTAATAAAAGATTCAATGGAATGTTGCATGTCATGAACTGCGTCACCCATCAGCGTTCCATGCCTCAAGCATTAATGGTCACTGACACACACGTCTTTGCTTGGATGTCCCGATATATATATATATATATTGATATATATAATATATATATAGTATATATACATAAAAATAATTGATAATTGACATTAAATACCATGACAGATTAACTTGGAAAACAGGCATGTGCGACATCCAGAGCACTGGACAGCTTGTTTCGACCTCCTTTGCTCTCATCAGCAGTGCATACCACAATCTACGCACTAGAGATGAACCAGTCGACTGCAAATGAAAGAGCGAAACTCTTACACCTGGGGCCACCAGCCCACGCCAACAAACGTGAGAGAAGTGCCAAATTCATCTAGTGAATGGTAATGGTAATTCACGCGCAAGCCACTCAACCTATGTTTGTCTTGACGCCCATCCAGATTACAGAAGACAAGTTCCACCAGGACAACGACTTCCCAATTCGGGGCACGCACTGCAGCACTCAACACATTGGCAAGGGATTATATATATATATGTTTGTTTTGTTTCTTTTGTTATTACGAGCCATATCAACCTCAGGGCGCATTTAATGCGATAAAGTTTGAAATTAATCAATTCTGAAATGCCAATATTGTTATTCAATACATTTTTCTAATTTAACCCCATAGTGGGACCATAACAGGTACTACAATCTGGTCAGAGAGTACCAGGAGTAGAACCCTCAGTCACCGCCTCTAGCATCCATATGATAAAAAGGGTTGCACTTCCCAAAGGGCAATAGGTGGAAAATCATATAGGCTAGGGTTGAGTGACCAGATAGGGCAAAGTGGAGTATTGCAAATCAATGAATTTGCTCATCCACCTGGATTCTATCCTTAAGCATCACGGCGCCAACCACGACCAACAATTACATTATATATATATATAATATATAATATATATATATATATATATATATATATAGGTGTCCCAGAAGTCACGCACCATTATTTTTTTTCAATTTTATTGGATATGGTGAGAAATTAACAATACAAGAAAGAGTTAATTTTTTTTTTTATGTTTGGAAGAGATGGGGCAGATACCGCTCTTTAGCTGAAGAATTCAACCGATTTGAAAGATGCGATAATAATTAATGTCAAAAAATCACCACTAAACCGTCAACAGAGTACAAGCAGTTATTATAAAAAGAATTGATTTATATGCTATCAATGATAGAGCGTGAACAATTTGAAGCATCTATTAGGCATTATGATGAAAAAAAATTGATATTTATACTGTCTTTTTATACTTTTTAAGTATTTTCATACCATGGTGCACGAACTCTGGGACACCCTGTATATTATATCGGACTCCATCAGGACACTCACCGTCTTTGACTAAGACATTTAAAGAGTGTAACCGGAATAAAACTTGAAATTTAAAAGTTAATGATACGACATTAGACATATGAGATGATTTTCTAAAGCCACCATATTACCCATATCTATCTATCTAGGGGAGTAACTTCTATAGATTATATAGATAGATTTGAAGAGATAAAAAATAGTTTAAATATATAAGATGGTTAAAGCTAGCCTAATATGTATTTATGTATCTATCTTGATCCTAGCTTGCTATCGATAGATAGATAGATAGATGATAGATCGATAGGAATTTTGAAAAAGCAATGGTCTCGTTGATATGAAGCAGAATAAATATAGTAAATATAAGATTTTAAAAGGCTAGCCTAGAATGTATACTATGTATCTATCTTGCATGGTAGCTGCTTACTAGAAGATAGATAGATAGATAGTAGATAGATAGAATTAGATTGAACTAGATATCATGAGATGTTGAAGAGGATAAATATAGTTAATATAAGAATTTTAAAGGCAGCCCTAGATATGTATCTATGTTATCTAATCTGCTTGGTACTGCTTACTCGATAGATAATAGAGATAGATAGAGAGAATTGTGAACTAGATATATGAAGATGTGAAATATAAATATATCTAAAATGATAAGATTTTAAAGGCTACCCTAAGATATACTGTATGTATCTATCTGCTTGGTAGCTTGCTTAGTCGTACTAGATAATAGATAGATAGATAGAATTGGAAACTAGATATGTTCAGATATTTGAAGAGATAAATATAGTTAAAATAAGATTTTAAAAGGCAGCCTAGATATGTATCTATGTATCATCTTGCCATTTGGTAGCTTCTTACTCGCATAGATAGATAGAAAATAGAAAGATAGATAGATAGATAGATAGATAGATAATAGAAATTTGAAACTAGGATATGTTCAGAGTTATTTGAAAAAGATAAATATAGATTAATATAAGATTTTAAAGGCTAGCTAAATTATCTATGTAGCTATCTGCTTGGTAGCTTGCTACTCGATAGAAGAAGATAGATAGATAATAGATAGAATTGAACTAGATATGTTCCGATATTTGAAGAAGATAAATATAGTAAAAATAAGATTTTAAGCTAAGCCTAAGATATGATCTATGTACATCTGCATGGTAGCTTGCTTGTTAGATAGATAGATTAGATAGAAGATAGATAGATAGAATTTGAACTAGATAGTCAGATATTGAAAATAAATTATAGTTAAATATAAGATTTTAAAGGCAAGCCTAAGATATGTATCTATTATCTATCGTGCATGCTAGCTTGCTTTACTCGATAATAGTATAGATAGATAGATAGATAATTAGATAGATAGATAGATAATAGGATAGAATTTGAACTAGATATGTTCAGATATTGAAGAGATAATATAGTTAATATAAGATTTTAAAGGCTAGCCTAATATGTATGCTTATGTATCTATTTCTTGCTTGGTAGCTTGCTTACTCATAGATAGGATAATAGATAGGATAATAGATAGATAAATTTGAACTAGATATGTTCAGATATTGAAGAGAAAATATAGTTTAAATATAAGATTTTAAAGGCTAGCCTCTGATATTATCATGTATCATCTTGCCCATGGTAGCTTGGCTTGTTCGATAGATAGATAGATAGATAGATAGATAGATAGATAGATAGAATTTGAACTAGATATGTCAGATAGTTGAAGGAGATAAATATAGTTAATATAAGATTTTAAAGCGCTAGCCTAGATATGTATCTATGTATCTATCTTGCAATGTAGCTTGCTTACTCGATAGATAGAAGATAATAGATAGATAGATAGAATTTGAACTAGCATATGTTCAGATATTTGAAGCAGAGAAAATAGTTAAATAAAGATTTTTAAAGCCTAGCTAGATTATGTATCTATGTATCTATCTTGCATGGTAGCCTTGCTTACTCGATAGATAGATAATAGATAGACTAGATAGATAGAATTCAACTAGATCATGTTCAGATATTGAAGAATAAATATAGTTAAATATAAGATTTAAAGGCTAGCCTAGATATGTATCTAGTATCTATCTTGCGATGGCAGCTTGACTTGTTAGATAGATAGATAGATAGATAGATAGATAGAATTTGAACAGATATGTTCACATATATGAAGAGATAAATATAGTTAAATATAAGATTTTAAAGGCTAGCCTAGAAATGTATCTATGTATCTATCTGCCATGTGTGCTTGCTTACTCGATAGATAGATAGATAGGATAGATAGATAGAATTTGAAACTAGATATATTGAGCATGTTTGAAGCACGCATAAAAATTTAATATTGATCAAAGATTTTAAACAGACCATCTTATGAATAGTTTTTAATTTAATTTATTTCTCTTTGAGGAATGTCCTCAGAAGAACAGTCTAAAAAGGTAACTAATGTTAGATTAATTAATTTAACACATGGCAAATATTTGGGGTCGGTTTAGTTTGTGTTGCAGATATATTTGGTGAAAGGCTTCAATAGAAACCCCACTCCCCCCATATATGTATTTTGAAGAATATATATGTCTGTTTTGGGTATCGTGCTTTTGCATATATATATATAATATATATATATATATATAATATATATATATATATTCAGTCAAGCGTAGAGCGTTCGGCTAGAAACCACAAGGTTCCTAGTTCGATACTTGCGTACCTCGCCAACTCAGCGGATGAGTAGCACAAGGATCTGTGCAGTTAAATAAGGAGCTGATGGGAGGTTGGCCGCGCCATCCTCAGACACCAAAAACAATCTCCTGGTTTCTAGCGCTAGTGGAAAGGGATATTACTCCCTCGCTGACTGGTGATTACGACTTTGGCCGCCCCGACGACCTTACTTTTTTACTATATATCTAATATAGGTGTGTGTGTGTGTGTGTGGTGTGTGGTGTGGTGCCAGTTGAAACATAAAGTCAATGAAGCTGGGTAACTGTCAGGTTCCTCGTCTATGCATTTTCGAACCAAAGTGCTTATTTTTGAAAAATCGCCAGAACCATGGATAGTTGTACCATATAGCATATCTATAATTATAGGTATATATGTAGACACACACACAGACAACACACACCACATACATATATATATATATATATTATATATATATATATATATAATATAATATATGTGAGTGATGTGCTGTATTTCACATAGCGCTAATATACTTGAAAAAGTTATGAATCTAGCTTTTTCCTTACCTATGAAAAATTATTCAGGCAGGCTGAGTTCGTTAACCTTGATGTAGGACTCCGATGTGGGAATGAAACGGCACTTGAATTCATATATAATATATATATTATAATGATTGGAGGAAACGGTTGACAAAGTTTACGCTGAATATATATAAAAAACATCTTTAAAAAGTGCCATCATAATTGTTCTTGAGTTTGAAAAACCTGATGTACCGGTTGACATGTGTTAATAAAACGAAATACCGGTTCCGCCATGTTATTTGTCAATAGACAATAGACTCTCTCTTCTCTCTCTCGGCTCTCGCTCTCTCTCTCTCTCTCTCTCTCTCGAGAGAATNGCTAACACACCTGATCACACACTCAGCGGGTAGATAAATAACTGTAAGTACTGCCCTTCAAACTTGTTATATTTGTTGTCTAGATGTGTTTTACATGTTAATTAAACTTGGTTAAGGTTTACATGTGGCTTTTCATTTGTTTACTATTGACTTAGCAAATAATGCACCCTTCTGGGTGCAAAGTATTAAGTTTTAATGTAATAAAATATTTGTATTAAATTAGAAAGGCCAAATGAAACTAAATAAGAATACAGCATAAAAAAATTTGAAACAGAGGAGTATTAATAAAAATTGGGAAACAGATGGTGTATAATAAAAAATGGAACAACTTGAAATTTACTCTTCCTCACTCTCGTCTTTCATTGTTATTTTTTCTATTTTAAGTATTTAGTTTAAAAGAGAAGTAAAGAATAAAATGACAGTTATTTTTTCTTGTTAATGGATTTCATTAGATTTATTGAAGAGATGTTGTGCTTCTATTCATTTTAAAATAAAACCAAAAGTTGGAAATCTAATACTAAGCGCATATTTATTAAATTCGCATTTTTTAATATTAATAATGCCAAATAAATTAGCCTTCCCTTCACACGCTTAACCGCTATTTCTTGTATATATAATATGATTGCATGTTGTCAGTAAGTAGACATAGGGATATACAGTATTAATAATGTAGACAATTTTATTAATATTTGAGGTTTAAGCATAAAAAATAAAATCATAGATGAATCTGATGTCAATAACTAATGGGAATTGTGACTTCGAGTAGGAATATAGTTTCGGTTACAAAAGAAAAACACACAATCTCCATTAAATAAGATTTGTGATCTGTATATTATTCATTATAGGTCTGTACATAAGCTATTTCTACATCTATGTTTAGAAACCGAATGGTCGAAAAAGAGACCAATGCAAGTTCTTTCTAAGCTCGTAGCAAATAGATCTCTTGGATCTTTGGACCTATTTTGGTCTTTCAAGGTCCAAAAGTGCTGAAGGGTTGTTGCTAGTGACAAGAAGACTGCGTTTCGATTCATTTATTTTTAATCTATATTTATCTCAGAGGAAAAAGTGGAAGTGAAGCGACAGTATGTTAATATTATGAAAGAAATTGAAAAACACAAGTTATAAACGAGTAATGTTATTGCCTACGCTGGCAGTGTTTCGATCTGTTTCAAAAGATCTCATCAGGGCTTTCGCTAGTCTGAGCTGAAAAAATAAAGTATCACGCAACAATAAGAAATCTTCGAAGACACTTTGTTTTGAGGTCGGTCGACATTACTCGTTTATAAATAAAAAACGTTGTGAATACAGAGAAATTTTTATTGCGTTAGAAAAAAAATCTGCTCCCAAAATCCCGGTAGAGTACTGGTAGAGGAGACATTAATTAGAACTTTCACATTTACTCGTCGTTGTTTACGAATCGAGTTCTCTGGGTGATTGTTTAAAAACAGATCTATTGCAAGTTATGTTCAATGAAATTGTCGCCTCTTACTTGATATCTGACGATGGACGAAAGGTAAGCGACCTAGACAGACGAAAATTAATGTCGGTTTTTGCCTCCCGGCTAGAAGTGGCCTATGTAAACAAGAGTCACACTGATAGACGTAAACTGTGTCTGTGGTGACACACACACAACACATATATTATTAAATACTATATATATATATGTTATGTATGTATGTATTGTGTGTGTGTGTGTGTGGTGTGTGTGTGATCCACAGACATATATATATATATATTTATTTATATATATAATATATATATATATATATATATGGTAAAAAAGTGAGGAGGTTCATTAATATATATAATGTGAGGAGGTTAAAATCTTATTATAATGGAGGATTGTGTTGTCCTGTCTGTAAACCGAAACTAAATCCACTATTTCAAATCACAATTCCCTTAGTTATTGACGTCACATTTTTACCATGAATTTGTTTTTTTAAACTTCAATTATTTGATAAAATGTCATACCTTATTATACTGGTTGGCCATATCTTTACGTACTAATGCCATGTAATTGCTATTTATATATACAACAAAATAGCGGTTTACAGTGTGAACGAGAAGGCTAATTTGCATATTGATATTTAAAATTTATTTTTAATAAATATATGCTAGTATATTATTGATTCTAATTAGTTTGGGTTTATCTTGTGAATATGAGCAAAGATATCGGGATAAATCTTAAAGAAATCCATTAAACAAGACGAAAGAACTGTAATTTATTAAATACTTTCATATCTAACTAAATAGATAATTAGGAGAAAATTGGAAGGACAGGAGTGAAAGAAAATGATGGAAGAGCTGAAATCAAAGCTGTTCTATTTTTCCAATTATACCCCCTCAGTTTATTCATTTTTTCTAAATATTCTAATTTGATTACAATATTCTATTACATCAAAACCTAAATACTTGCCACCCGAAAGGGTGCATATATTTGCTTGTATATAAATATTTATATATATGTTGTAAATTTTTCATAATATTAAATTAGCTCTGTTTACTGAGAACATTCAGAGAGATTTCAACAATGACGTTTGCGCATACGCATATGTGTGTAGATGGTGTGTATGTGTGTTGAGAGGTATGTGTACATGGTGTTGTATGTTGCGATATAGGGTGTATGCGTGTGCGTGCATGTGTGTATGTGTGAGATTGTGTGTATGGTGTTATATTGTGTATGAGATGATGTGTATTGTTGTGTGTGTGAGTGTGTAAGCGCATGTGTGTTCAGATGGTGTGTATTGTGGTATGTTTTGAGCTGTGAATCCCCGGATTATTTAAATTTAGATATTCATCTATATCTTGCTGGATTCAATCATCGACTACGCTCTCTCTCTCTCTCTCTCTCTCTCTCTCTCTCTCTCTCTCCTCTCTCTCTCTCTCTCTCTCTCTCTTCTTTTTCTTTCTCTCTCTCTTCTTAACACACACACACACCCACACACACACACGCACGCAACGCAACAATTTATCTCCCTCCCTCTCTCTCTCTCTCTCTCTCTCTCTCTCTCTCTCTCTCCTCTATATATATATATAATTATATATATATCTATATATATACACCCCTTAGGAAGAATAATGGAATCCTGAAATCTATTAATATTTACATAGGCATTACTGAACCATATAACTCTATACAATCAAATCTTTATTATTATCAGATAAAAAATAGTTTTTCTGAAGCCTCATAATTATATAGACATCATTTCCTATAAGATAGGAATACTTGAAGCCATTACAAAGAATTAGTATAAAAAATAGTTACTTGAAGCTATAATTGTTTACAGATCAGTATTTACTACCCTATGCCCCACAAGATGGAATTAGCACCACTTAGAGAATATTCAATTGTTACTTATCTTTATTTATTAGCAGTAAAAGACTAATAACAGAACTTTAAGAAATTGTTTTTTCATCTATGGGCCAATTTGTGATATTTTGTTTTATGAATGCAATTATATTTATATATCTTAATCTTTCTCCTCAATATTGCGTTTATTCTATAATAGTTCTGGGTTGAGAAAAATTTCACGTTGTTTTAAATAATTCGTACTGATTAAGATAATTATATTGAAGCTAGAATATTTGTTGCTATTAAATACAAATGTTTGTGTCTAATCTATTATTTAGTTTTCATCCTCAATCATCATTGTCGCGCATGCAGCACGGGTATCCATGACATATCGCCAAACCTTCCCTATCATTCATTACCACCTAGGAGCTCCTATGCGGAGCCAGCCAGCATTCTTCACATAACTGGTCAATGTAGGTCCTTGCCTGGGCGCTCCCACATTACATGTCCATGTGTTTGGCTTCCACAAGGAGAACGTCGCTATGAATCATCCTTGACTTCTCCAGCAGTGTCCTCATGCTTGTCCGTCTCACTCGGAGAGTTTTGTGAGATGGGGGGGGCAGGTGTTTCCTTTTGGGGTGCTGTTTCCACGACTTATTTCAGACTGCCACTGCAGCATTCTTGTGTGCAGCTCCCATCTATCTTATTTTCAAGACGCTTGTTCAGGTGTGTGCCAAGCCATAAGCAGGCACCGACACAACCACAGCCTTGGAAGAACTGTCGCTTCAGCTGCCAGCGGATATCGGAACCTCCATATGACTGATAAGACTGATTTGTGGGCCGACCATGCATTTGCTATCCGTGATTAAATCGCTCCTGTGGAGGAGATTTACCACCTAGGTAATGGTGAAATTGTTCTACTGGATTGAGTCCATGAGTTTCAAAAATAAATGAAACATCTCCACATTAATTAGTTTATTTACTGCCTAAATAAATAAACTTCCGTGAATATATATATATATATAATATATATATATATATATATATATATATATATAATGTATGTCATAAAAGTACCGAGACTGAAGCTGCATTTGCCAAGATAGAAATGAACAATGAACGGAACGTTAATTTTTTTTCGAATACAAGGCTGTATCATACAAGTCCGAATTGAAACTGTATTTACCAGATAGAAATGAACAATGAATGGAACATTTATTTCTTCAGGAATAAAGGTGTTTCAAAAGTACAAAAAATCTCGATAATTTTTGACACACCTTTGAATATATATATATATATATATATATATATATATATATATATATAATATATAATATATTATATTATATAACACCTCACTCAATCAGTTCAGGGACTAACCTACAAACAACAACTTTTAGGAAAATTCAACTTTATTCAGCAGCATAGTCTCCTTCTAGACTAACAACTTTCCCCATGCTATAACCAACATTTTCTTTTGTGTTTTTTACCTGTATGATGTGATATTTCAAAAATTCATTATCTATTCACACAGAATCATTCTATTCAAACAAAGTCCTATTATCATTATTATTGTAATCTGAGTCCCTTCTGTTCACTTATAATGAACTAACATCAATATTTTTGTACTTTGCTTGAGTGCTGGTGGACAGCATGTTGTAAGTAACTTAAAGTTATAGAGCATTTCTATATCTAAGTTAGGAGAGCAGACAATCATTTACCAAGTGCTTGTTGACTTTATTTCTTCGCTACCCTAAAACTGTATATATATATATATTATATATATAAAGAGAAGAGGTATATAATATATATATATATATATATAATATAATATAATATTAATATATATAATAGTATATATATATTATATATATTATATATTTTAAAAATGTTTTTGCGGATAAACAAAGAAATCACAGTTGCTCAAACCACAAATTTGTAGGAGCCTTTATTTATTTGTTGAATTTTTTAAATATAAATGTTTTCATGGCGCAACTAACCAGGTTTCAGGTTATTTCACCATCGTCAGGGTTGCTTAAATCCTTCTGGTGTTTATTTTGAAGGAAATTTATATTTAAATCAACAAAATAATAAAAAGCCTCCTACAAATTTGGGTTGAGCACTGTGCATTTCTTTGTTTTATTCAAAACAAATTTTTTAATATATATATATATATATATATATATATATATATATATAATATATATAATATATATAATATTATATATATATATATATATATAATTATATATATATAATATATATATTATATACAAAGTTAGGGTAGCGAAGAAATAAAGTCAACAGCACTTGGTAAATGATAGTGTCTTGCTCTCCTAACTTAGATATAGATGCTCTATCAACTTTAAGTTACTTACAACATCTGTCCCACCACCACTCAAGCAAAAGTACAAAATTGATGGTTAGTTTCATTATAAGTGACAAGAAGGACTCAGATTACAATAATAATGATAATAAGACTTTGTTTGAATAGAATGAGTTCTGATGTGAATAGATAATGAATTTTGAAATATCCCATCATACAGGTAAAAACACAAAGAAAATGTGGTTAGCCATGGGGGAAAGTTGTTAGTCTAGAAGGAGACTATGGCTGCTGAATAAAGTTGAATTTACTAAAAGTTGTTGTTTTGTTAGTTAGTCCCTGGACTGATTGAGTGAGGTGTATTATATATATATATATATATATATATATAAATATATATATATATATATATATATATAATAACAAGGTGTGTTCAAAAAATTATCGAGATTTTTTGTACTTTTAAACACCTTTGTATTCTGAAGAAATAAATGTTCCATTCATTGTTCATTTCTATCTTGGTAAATACAGTTTTCAAATTCGGGAACTTGTATGATACACCTTGTATTCGGAAAAAAAATTAACGTTCCGTTCATTGTTCATTTCTATCTTGGCAAATGCAGCTTCAGTCTCGATACTTTTATGACATACATTATATATATTATATATATATATATTATATATATATATATATATATTCACGGAGTTTATTTTATTTAGCAGTAAATAAACTAATAATGTGGAGATGTTTCATTTATTTTTGAAACTCATGAACTCAATCCAGTAGAACAATTCACATACCTAGGTGGTAATATCTCCTCCACAGAGAGCGATGTTAATACACGGATAGCAAATGCATGGTCGGCCACAAATAGTTTATCAGTCATATGGAGGTCCGATATCCCTGGCAAGCTGAAGCGACAGTTCTTCCAGGCTGTGGTTGTGTCGGTGCTGCTATATGGCTGCACCACCTGAACAAAGCGTCTTGAAAATAAGATAGATGGGAGCTGCACAAGAATGCTGCGTGCAGTCTTGAATAAGTCGTGGAAACAGCACCCCAAAAGGAAACACCTGCCCCCCCCCCATCTCACAAACTATCCGAGTGAGACGGACAAGGCATGCAGGACACTGCTGGAGAAGCAAGGATGAATTCATAAGCGACGTTCTCCTGTGGAAGCCAAACACATGGACATGTAAGTGTGGAGCGCCCAGCAAGGACCTACATTGACCAGTTATGTGAAGATGCTGGCTGCTCCGCATAGGAGCTCCTAGGTGTAATGAATGATAGGGAAGGTTGGCGAAATATTGTCATGGATACCCGTGCTGCATGCGCGACATGATGATGAGGATGAAACTAATAATAGATTAGACACAAAACATTTGTATTTAATAGCACAAATATTCTAGCTTCATATAATATATCTTAATCAAGTACGAATTATTTAAAACAACGGTGAAATTTTTCTCAACCCAAGCAACTATTATAGAATAAACCAATATTGAGGAAGATTAAGATATGATAATATAATTTGCATTCATAAAACAAATATCAACAAATTGGCCTAGAATCAAATTTCTTAAAGTTCTGTTATTAGTCTTTTTACTGCTAAATAAATAAAGATAAGTAACAAATTGAATATTCTCTAAGTGTGCTAATTCCATCATTGTGGCTAGGGGTAGTAATACTGATCTGTAAACAATTATAGCTTCAAGTAACTATTTTTGATACTAATTCTTTGTATGGCTTCAAGTATTCCTATCTTATAGGAATGATGTCTATATAATTATGAGGCTTCAGAAAAACTATTTTTATCTGATAATAATAAAGATTTGATTGTATAGAGTTATATGGTTTCAAGTATGCCTATGTAATATTAATAGATTTCAGGATTCCATTATTCTTCCTAGGTAGTATATATATATATATATATATATATATATATATATATAAGAGAGAGAGAGAGAGAGAGAGAGAGAGAGAGAGAGAAGAGAGAGGGAGGGAGATAAATTGTGTGCGTGCGTGCGTGTGTGTGTGTGTGTGTGTGTGTGTAAGAGAGAGAGAAAGAGAGAGAGAAGAGAGAGAGAGAGAGAGAGAGAGAGAGAGAGAGAGAGAGAGGAGAAGAGAGAGAAGAGAGAGAGAGCGTAGTCGATGATTGAAATCCAGCAAGAATAGATGAATATCTAAATTTAAATAATCCGGGATTCACAGCTCAAACAAACATACACATACACACCATCTCACACACACATGCGCTTACACACTCACACACACACATACACATCATCTCATACACATATACACATACACACAATCTCACACATACACACATGCACGCACACGCATACACACCATATCGCACATACACACATGTACACCATACCTCTCACACACATACACACCATCTCACACACATATGCGTATGCGCAACGTCATTGTTGAAATCTCTCTGAATGTTCTCAGTAAACAGAGCTAAATTTAATATTATGAAAAAATTTACAAACATAAATATATATATATATTATATATACAAGCAAATATATGCACCCTTCGGGTGCAAGTATTTAGGTTTTGATGTAATAAAATATTGTATCAAATTAGAAACTATTTAGAAAATGATAAACTGAGGGGGTATAATTGAAAAATAGAACAGCTTTAGATTTAACTCTTCCATCATTTTCTTTCACTCCTGTCTTCCATTTTTCCTAATTTATCTATTTAGTTAGATTATGAAGTATTTAATAAAATTACAGTTCTTTCGTCTTGTTTATGGATTTCTTTTAAGATTTATCCCCGAGATCTTTGCTCATATTCACTAAGATAAAACCAAACAATTAGAAATCAATAATACTAAGCATATATTTATTAAAATCAAATTTTAAATATCAATATGCAAATTAGCCTTCTCGTTCACACTGTAAACCGCTATTTGTTGTATATAAAATACAATTACATGGCATTAGTACGTAGATATGGTCAACAGTATTAATAAGGTATGACAATTTTATCAATAATTGAAGTTTAAAAAAAACAAATTCATGGTAAATGTGACGTCAATAACTAAGGGAATTGTGATTTGAATAGTGATTTAGTTTCGGTTACAGACAGACAAACACACAATCTCCATTATAATAAGATTATTAACCTCCTCACATTATATATATATGAACCTCCTCACATTTTTTACCATATATATATATATATATATATATATATATATATATATATATATATATATATATATGTCTGTGGATCACAACACACACACACACACACACACACACATACATACATACATACATATATATATATATATATATATATATATGTGTGTGTGTGTGTGTCATCCACAGACACAGTTTACGTCTCATCAGTGTGACTCTTGTTTACTAGCCACTTCTAGCCGGGAGCAAAACCCGACATAATTTTCGTCTGTCTAGGTCCTTACCCTTTCGGTCATCGGCAGATATCAAGTAAGAGGCGAACAATTCATTGATACATACTTGCATAGATCTGTTTTTACAATCACCAGAGAACTCGATTCTGTAAACAACAGACGAGTAAATGGTGAAAGTTCAATTAATGTCTCCTCTACAGTACTCTACCGGGATTTTGGGAGCAGATTTTTTTCTAACGCATAAAAATTCTCTGTATTCACACCGTTTTATTTATAAACGAGTAATGTCCGACCGACCTCAAAACAAAAGTGTCTCGAAGATTTCTTATTTTGCGTGATACTTTTATTTTTTCACTCAGACTAGCGAAAGCCCTGATGAAGATCTTTTGAAACAGATCGAAACACTGCAGCGTAGGCAAAATAAACATTACTCGTTTATAAACTTGTGTTTTTCAATTCTTTCATAATATTACATACTGTCGGATTCACTTCCACTTTTTCCTCTGAGATAAATATACGATTAAAAATAAATGATCGAAAACCAGTCTTTCTTGTCATCATAGCTAACAACCCTTCAGCATCTTTTGGACCTTGAAGACCTAAATAGGTCCAAAAGATCCAAGAGATCTATTTGCTACGCTTAGAAGAAACTTGCATTGGTCTCTTTTTCGACCATTCGGTTTCTAACATAGTGTAGAAATAGCTATGTACAGACTATAATGAATAATATACAGATACACAAATCTTATTATAATGGAGATTGTGTGTTTTTCTTTCTGTAACCGAAACTATATTCCTACTCAAGTCACAATTCCCTTAGTTATTGACATCAGATTCTCTATGATTTTATTTTTATCTAAACCTCAATTATTAATAAAATTGTCTTACATTATTAATACTGTTAACTATGTCTACTTACTGACAACATGCAATCATATTTATATATACAAGAAAATAGCGGTTTACAGTGTGAACGGGAAGGCTAATTTGCATATTAATATTAAAAAATCGAATTTAATAAATATGCGCTTAGTATTATTGATTTCCAACTGTTTGGTTTTATTTTAATGAATAGAAGCCAACATCTCTTCAATAAATCTTAAATGAAATCCATTAACAAGAAAAAATAACTGTCATTTTATTCTTTACTTCCTCTTTTAACTAAATACTTAAATTAGAAAAAATAACAATGAAAGACGAGAGTGATGGAAGAGTAAATTTCAGTTGTTCCATTTTTTATTATACACCCTCTGTTTCAAATCTTTTATTATACTCCCTCTGTTTCAAATCTTTTTATCTGTATTCTTATTTAGTTTCATTGGCCTTTCTAATTTAATACAATATTTTATTACATTAAAACTTAAATACTTGCACCCAGAGGGTGCATATATTTGCTAGTCAAAGTAACAAATGAAAAGCACATGTAACCTTAACCAAGTTTATTAACATGTAAAAAACACATCTAGACAACAATATAACAAGTACTTGAAGGGCAGTACTTACAGTTATTTATCTACCACGCTGAGTGTGTGATCAGGTGGTGTAGGCGGCTATGCTCCCTCACTGAGGGGTTTTCTTCAGTCAGGATAGACTGAGTGGCGAGAGAGCCGATTCTACGAGGCTTACTCGTCAGGACCGAAACCAGTTAAGAAAAAGATCTTACCACCTGACAAGGGATGTTAATCTCCCTACTCCTGTCCTCTGGGCACAGGAGAGTTCTAGCCCCTACATAGTATATATATATATATATATATATATATATATATATATATATATATTATATATATATATATATATATATATATTGGTCAGAGAGACTCTGATGAATATACTACAAAAATTCCATCTCTCTCTCTCTCTCTCTCTCTCTCTCTATATATATATATATATATATATATATATATATGAAAGTAATTGGTAATTTGCTTGAAGCATTGTTAAGTATGTTATATAAAATAATCAAATTCGAAGGCAATACAATGCGTAAAAATAAGACAAAAAAGATTTTATATGTCTTATCGATTTCGAAGCTAGAGCTTCATCATCAGAGTTTATTTTCAGAAAATAAACTCTGATGATAAAGCTCTAGCTTCGAAATCGATAAGACATATAAAAACATCTTTTTGTCTTATTTTTTATACGCATTTTATTGCCTTCAAATTTGATTATTTTGTGTGTATATATATATATATATATATATATATATATAATAATATATATTTTGATATAGATATCTTCTATCTCTCTCTCTCTCTCTCTCTCTCTCTATATATATATATATATATATATATATATATATATATATATATTATATATATATATATATATATATATATATACAATATTTAAAAAAATTCTCTGTTTCTCTCTTGAAGAATCCGGTTTAAAAACATTCACATCTTAAAACGGTCACAATTATCCTTATGCTCTGCTGAAGACTTTTCAATGAAATTGAAATATTGACAATATTAGCAATTAAAAACTTATAAAAATAAATTTGATTTAACAGCATATGTTTTTTTCCTACCATTTCATCTAACACACAACACACACACACACACACACACACACACCACACACACACACACACACAACACACATACATAAAATGAATTTTATTTTTAATTTAAAAAAAAAATCAGAAGCATTATAGTTTATAATAAGACTCAAAAGAGCCTGATGTAAAAT
The DNA here is from genome assembly GCA_023376005.1 of Doryteuthis pealeii. Lineage (NCBI taxonomy): Eukaryota > Metazoa > Mollusca > Cephalopoda > Myopsida > Loliginidae > Doryteuthis > Doryteuthis pealeii. The sequence continues at coordinate 51,169,925 of CM042161.1, read as the reverse complement.
TATTTTAAAAAAAGTGTATAATTATATAAAAAAGTGTATATTAAAATATCAAAATTGTTCATTATACACTCCAACTATTAAATAAGTAACCAATAAGTGTAGGTAAATCCGTGGTGTTTATGGATAAATATCTTCAGATGAGTAAACATCCATATGTATAGTTTTTTTCATAGACAAATAAGTGAAATAAAAATGGACCTTAATCCGACAGTGTGAAATTGACATGTTGAAAAAACAAAAGATGTTTACAAAAGCATGGGATCATAAAGAGAGAATGTGCAACTGTTTCGGGGCCTTCCTCTCAACGGTTTTAAAAAGCAACATCGGACCCCCTCACTGATGTGAGGTCCCTTGGAACATCTGCATCGACCGCATGTGGATCGGTCTTCAACAAAAAATAAGACGGGATGAAATGACCGTTAGAAGAAAGAATGCGCAAAACAGAACGCTGCTAGTCAAACGGTTGCACATTCTCTCCTGATGATCCCATGCTTTTGTAAACATCTTTTGTTTTTTCAACATATCAATTTCACACTGTCGGATTAAGTTCCATTTTTATTTCATATATATATATATATATATATATATATATATATATATATATATATAATATATATATATATATATATATATATATATATATATATATATATATATATATATATATATATATATATATATTCGTCTTCAGAGGCGTTGTTATTCGTCTTCAGAGGCGTTTGACTTTTGAAAAAAGCATTTTTTCAAAAGTCAAACGCCTCTGAAGACGAATAACACCGAAAAAAGTGTTATTCAGAAACCAATGGTAGGAGCGACTTTGTAATTATAAATAAATAAATAAATAAAGCTCTTACATAAGTAATTGAGCCCTCTAAAATAAATTCTCCAACAATAATAAATAATTTAACCTATATTATATATATATATATATATATAATATATATATATATATATTGTTTGTTATATTTTAAAGTAAATAATGATCAATATGATTGATAGAGCACTATAATACAAGTTAATGTAGCGAAGCCATAAACCCAACGGCACTTTGGTAACTGGACACCTTTTCATTTTTCCTTCATATGAAAAAGAAGATTCTATAAAGAGGCTTCTCTGTAAATAAACAATGGATTAACTGGATATTGATGAATGACACAACCAATCTTATAGATTTTAGTCTTCAAAAATTTAAATGACCCCCCCACCAAAAAACCCCCACTAATCACTTGTTTTATGAAACATAATTAATCACATTAATTAAACTTACTAATTAGGTCCATACTCAATTTTGTTATCGATTATCATCATTATTGATGACCTATGGCTGACAATCCACACTAAATATTTTGTTTAATCGATGAACCTCTTAACTGTCAACTATTGTAATTGAAAATGGATTTCTCTACAATATTACTAGAAAGTTTTCAGTGCTAATAATGATCACTCTGTTGTCTTCAAATAGGAACCTCAAGGTTCCTGGTTTGGTACCGGTCCTCGCCAACTCATCGCATGAATAGCACAGGGATCTGTGCAGTAAAGTAAAGAGCTGATGGTAGGCGTGGCGTTACACCTCAGACGTCAAAACAATCTTCTTGGTCTAGCGCTAGTGAAAAGGGAATAGAATCCCTCGTTGTTTGGCTGACACCAACCTTAGGCCAATCCGATGACTTTACCCTACTTTTATTATTAGATAACCTTAAGAAACAAATCTTCGTGACTGGGCACTCCATGAGATGCAACACTCCTTTTGGTCCATTAGTTGGGCAAGACAGGAGGTGGGAGAGCACCACCCCTCCGATTAATTGGCTTGTATGGTAAGTGTTGAGTATGTGATCGCCATCCTTGGTTCCAGATGTAGTAAATAAGTAAGCAAGCCAATAAGAATCCGGTGTTATAGTATTCTTTGTAAGTCCGACGTCCAAGATAATCCAAATAGCAATGAGCCAAGGTTAAGAATCAGACTAGTATAAATACAACAACAGCAGCAGCAGCACTGCCAGTGATTGGACAATAGATTGCCTTCGGTGGTCACGTGGTAGTCAACGAGTCTATATTTAGAAGTAGGCATCTGGCACACGCCTTATATCCACAAAAAATCCAACCCTATCACCTATATGATTGTCCCGGCCCTATTGAGCTGATAACAAGCCTCCAACCCATTTTTATGATATAGAATTTAACACAAAGATGGGACCCTAACAGGTACTACCACACCGCATCAGAGTGAACCGAGAAGCAATATTGATGAAAGGATGATCCACATTCTCCAAACCTCCAGAAGTGGAACCTCACCATCAGACAGATTTTAACGTCATTGCCAGGACATGAAGACCCTCATCCACCATCTTCTAGTACCCATATGATAAAAAGGGGGTTCTTACCCCTCTGCAGAAGTGCAGTCGGTGTATTCTAAAGTCCCAACCGATAGGGCTTTATGAAAGAGGGGGAAGGGGAGCTCGTAAAGTAGTTTTAACTAGCGGGAAAAAGACGCTTTGATTTGAATTCAGAGTTTTCATCTTCTATACCGATTGCTAAACCAAGTTTCAATAGCCCAGTCTGACTTACTATTTACCCATATCTGGAGGGAGAATTGTTGGATTCGTATCTTTTCCAAGGGTATTAGCGCTATATGAAATAGAAACTGTAGCGTACAAGATTTGAACTCGTCTCGTCGTGTCCATTTTCTATGACGGTAACCATTACAGTCCACAAAAGCTGACTTTCCCTTTTACAGATGTGTATATTATTGAATGAATAGGCTGACGTGATTTATATGTAATCAATGGGGAAAAGATATATATATATATATATATATATATATATATAGAGAGAGAGAGAGAGAGAGAGAGAGAGAGAGAGAGAGAGAGAGAGAGTGAGAGAGAGAGAAAGAAAGAGAGAGAGAGAAAGAAAAGAGAGAGGGGGGGAGAGAGAGAGAGAGAGAAAGAGAGAGAGAGAAAGAGAGAGGGCACGATTGATGAGGAGATGTTTAATATACGGGAGAGGTGAAGAAGAGGGGGGAAGAGATAAGGATGCTTTTTCGGAGGTGTAAAAATAGGGAAATTATATTGTTTAATAATCAGCTTCATTATATTCGTCCATCCACTTGATATAAAATAAATATATTTAATTTCAGAACGTCATTAAAATTGATTATCTATTCTTTAAGTTTACGGTAATTCGGAAGTATATATATATATTATATATATATATATATATATTATATATATATATATATACTTAGAGAAACTTGCAGATACACATTGATATCAAATTTGCAAATCTAAACAGGATACACCTGTCGATCACAAGTGTGAACTTCTACGCATAAATATTTACCAATCCCTTCACACGATTAGGATGTGACACACGGTCAACTTCTTAAAGTTGGAGTTATAGGAAATAACCGAATTGTGTAACTGTAGATTCGGGGAAGACCTTAGAACGTCCAGACCGAATGAGATCAGCTAGAATACTTTGTAGAGTCCTGTATAACAGAGGAGACTTGCTGTCTATCGGACTTTGGAAAAGACCGCCATTTATTAATGGTGTGAAAAAATGACAGTCCCAGCAAATTTAAAACACAGGGAATTGCACTTTGCGGAACTGTTCATTATACTTAGGAGAGTAATATCAATATGAATGGAAAAGTAACACGCAAAAATTGCAAACACCTAAATTGTATATAATTACTATTTATCTAGTCTCGGGTAAAGATATGTTTGCTTAAGAGCTATTGAAACATAGTTCAATGTGTAAAAAATGTAATCATATGAACACTGTAGAATAATCCCACTAAGTTCCAATTACCGTCTAATTGGTAAGACAAGGCAACAATATGTTTTAATTCAGAGTTATTCTTCTTCTAAACTGGTTAACGTACACGGTTAAAGAGACCCGTCTACCCTAATATTTACCTATAGCTAGAGGGAGAATGGTTGGATGCATACCTTTCCGAGTTATATGTGAAATGCAAATAACTTCGTCCAGCATTTGAAACCATCTCCCTTTCCAACAAAGATAACCATTACACCACGCGCCTCCTCTCATATATATAAAGCTGCTCATTCCTTCGGGGAAATTTTTGTAACCTTTTCTCTTCTTAGCCGGTCATCTACAGCAGAGATCCTAAACCGCATCATATTCCCTCCACTCCACTGAGATATTTGTTTTGTTTTACCTCCAGGGACCTCCGTTTCTAAAAAATTCTGATTTTATTATTCAGACTCTTATCATTAGAAACAAATTTTAAAATCGTATGAGTAAAATATATTTTGTTCAGATTTCATAAAATTAGGTCAACCTAGTAAAACATTTCCCCTAATATATTTTAAGAAAAAAATATTTTTAACATAAATCTATCAAAAGGTGAATAAGTATGGAAATTTTCGTGAAAATCTGACAATTAATTGATTTTTATCGCATTCTAATATTCTATGTAGTAATGATACTGAGTATGAATTAAATTGACAATCTTTGACAAACTTACTTAATTCCTGAAATGACTGTGACGTAGTTTCGGTTACAGTCAAATAGAGGCCAAATCTCTATTATTGATAGATACATATTTCATTTTCATCAATCTTCGGAATTTACTATGGAGAGACAGTTCAAACACAGCACACAAACACCCTCAGCCTTGTAGCACATATATGATAAAAAGGGTTGCGGGCTTCCATAAGAGCAAAAGGATTGGAACAATCATTTAGGCGCAAGGGCTTGACACGACCAGCCGATTGGTCGGAGAGGCTCTCTCCGACTGCCCGTCGAGCCCAATTAAAGGCCAAAGGGGCATGTTGCATTTCATGGACTGCTCAGCCACCAGGATCCCGTCCTTAACCATCACGGATTGCATCCCCAAGGACAACAGGTGTCTCAATTGGTGGTATTGGGATTATCTTCCCATTTGCCTGGAAGAGTTATCTTCCCGCTGGGTTGCCGCTAGTTCTCACCAGGGGCTATAGTATTTAAGCGGCTTATTCAAATGCTTCTCCCTCTTTTAGCTACATCTCGTACGAGCACATGGGTTAGACCATTGTCCCACCCTTCTTGGTGGGGGCTTCTGTCCCCAACGCTATGTAACTCTCCTGGGGTCTTCGGCCCCCATCACTAGTAAGTGATTTTGTATGTGCGGACTCTCCCGTCCTTTTTATATCTACTTTTGTACGTTTATGTACATGTATTTTATTGTTTATGTATCTTGTCTCATTTCCGTGCTGTTTACAATATAAAATGTGTTGTTCCATAATCGTGCCGGAGTTTGTTTTGATTCAACAAGTTATAACATTATTATAACCTTGAATCTTACAGTGGTAATAGTAGTGTCGTACCTCTTCTGCAGAGGTACAGTCGGCATATTATAGAGTTATAATCGATAGTTTTCTATGAAATATGAAAGAAGCGAAGTAAAAAAATAAACGATAATGATTAAGGGATAAACGATAATATGATGCGAATCTATTATAATATATATATATACCAACCCCTTCGCACAAGCAGGATGTGACACAAGTTCGAGGGGTTTAACAGGCTTAAATTCAGAATCTTCAATCTCCTAGACTGGTTACCTAGCCATGGCTAAAGAGCCCAGTCTGC
>CM042161.1:51109333-51156833 GCA_023376005.1 Doryteuthis pealeii | reverse complement strand
AACCACTAGCCCACGCGCCTCCATATGTGTGTATATATGTATAGATAATGGAAGAGCGCGACTTTAATGATTAAAGTCGTAGAAAAAGAACTCGTCGACCCCAGTTCAAATCCTGGACGAAGCTGTTTACATTTCCCATCGCGCTAATAAACTTGGGAAAGGTAGGCATCCAACTACTCGCCTCCAGCTATGGGCAAATAGTAGGGCGGAATGGGCTCTGTAATCTCGGCTTGGTAACCAGTCTAGGAGAAGGAAAACTCTCAATTCAAACCTGCTAAACTCTGCCAAAAAAATTGACCTTGTGTCACATCCTGCTCGTGTGGAGAGGTTGGAATATTTCTATATAACCAATGAAGGTTGATATGCTATCAAACACAGAAACCAAACCAAAGCAAAGATCTTGTTGAATAGTTTTCGTTTGTTTGACACAGTCAGCTTTAGGATATTATCTTTTTATTTATCCCGGGCAATGGCTGTTACTTTCTGCTGTCGACAAATAACTGGTGAAAGATGAAGATGGAAAGGGAAATCTGAATCTGGCCCAACCCGATCAGTTCCAAGAGGTGTGTACAGATTTGCTGGGGTCTTTAGACTTTTGTAATGAAGGATTCGGTGTGTAGAGACTGTCGATTGACTAAGCGATGACACATAAACGCAGGTGTTACTAACATCTCTCCGTGTGTGTGTTTCGCTAAGAAATAGAAAGCCACAAAGAGAAAGCGGAAGAAAGAAGACAAAATGACAATACGTACAATTTGGCACCATGTTAGTGAAGATTTGAAAAAAAAAAAAAAAAAAAACAAAGAGAAAGAAATGCTATAAATAAAAGAAGAGAACCAGGATTGTAATCCTCAGTGTTTTTGTATCAATACCCTAACACAGAAAATGGCATATCGCAGCAAGATAGTTGCCCAAGAGTAAAAAACAAAAACAAACAAACAAACAAACAAAAAAACACTAAAATAAAATGTTCTGATTTTTTTATCTTAATAATAATATGTAGGTTCTGCGTCACGTTCATAATAATAATAATAATAATAATAATAATAATATATAAATATATATATATAAATATATATATATATATAAATAATATATAATAATATATATAAATATATATAAAGAATTAAAAAAATATTCTGAGATCAAAATACATTTTGCGGACCTTCCTTTTTTTTATAAAATATATAAATATATATATATATAAATAATATATATATATATATATAAATAATATATATATATATAAATAATATATAATAAGAATAATAATTATAATATATATAAAATATATATATAATAATAATAATAATAATAATATATAAATATATATATATGAAGAAAAAAAACAAATGATGTTTACAAATGCATGGGATCATCAGGAGAGAATTTGCAACCGTTTCGGGGCCTTCCTCTCAACGGTTTTAAAAAAGCACATCCCCCCTCACTGATGTGAGGTCCCTCGGAATATCTGTATCGACCGTATGTAATAGATCGGTCTTCAACAAAAATAAGTCGGGATGAAATGACCGTTAGAAGAAAGAATGCGCAAACAGAACGCTGCTAGTCAAAAGTTGGAATTTTTCAAAAAATGCGCTGTCTGATATTCCGAGGGACCTCACATCAGTTGCTTTTTAAAACCGTTGAGGGAAAGGCCCTGAAACGGTTGCACATTCTCTCCTGATGATCCCATGCATTTGTAAAAATCATTTTTTTTTTTTTTTTGTTTTTCAATATATCAAATTCACAGATTGTCGGATTAAGACCTTTTATTTCACACACACACACACACATACACACACACACACACACACACACACACATATATTATATATATATATATATATATATATATAAATGAGAGTAAATCACACGCGGTGTGTTTATGATATGGCTTTTTTAGCCGACAATAAGAAAGTCCGGTTAGTGTAGATGTTATGATACACGCCTGTCAGTTTGACAATTGGGTTTCGAATCACGCACAAGGCGGTCTTTCTGTCTATAGCTCTGCTGATGAGGCATAATATGCCGATATGCACATACAGAGATCGATTTGTTTAGCCTTAAATTTAAATAGGTATGCGCGCCTAATTAATTAATTATTAATCAATTAACCTTCAAAATTAGGTACGACTTCAATTAAGCACATATTCTTCCAATATATATATATATATATATATATATATATATGAATTTTTTTACATGGAGAGAATTTGATATATATAATTGAAATAATCACGACAAGCAAACTCGGCGAATACCGTGTGCGACGTGTGGTACTCTGTACAGCTGTTTCGACCTAAGTATACACTGCTGATATGACCTAATTAGGTCTAAACAGCTGTACAGTGTTCCACACGTCGCACACGGTATTCGCCGTGTTTGCTCGTCATGATAATTTCAATTATATATATATACATTATTATTATTATTATTATTATTAGAGTATATACATACATAACCTACTCAAGTTTCACCATAAGGATCTTCAGGGTTAAATCCACTGAATTAATCAAGATATTCATTAATTACAGCTAACTGCAGGAGTTCCTGTTGTAGTTATGACCGTTAAAAACAGATTCGCAGTTAATGAACGCTGATGCATTATTTTTGAAAGATGAATGACAGACATGGTGTTGTTATGTCGCAATGTAGATGGTAACATGGAATTAATTTGAAATTTCTTTTTCGAAATCAACATTATGAAAAATCCTCTTAAAATTTGTAATTTCATAAGAATTATTATTGGTTTGTCCAACGAATATATATATATATAAGTAGCACAGGGATTTCTGCGGTAAAGTAAGGTGCTGATGGTAGGTGTGGCGCTCTACCTCAGATGCTAAAAAACAATCTCCTTGGTCTAGCGCTTTTGAAAACGATAGACCCCCTCGCTGACTGCTGATAGCTGATACCGTTGACTTTGGCCGCCCCGTCGACTTTATAATATATATATAATAATATATTATATATATATATATAATATATATATTATATCTTTGCATATATATTCTTGCATATATATATATATATTATGATATATATATTTATATTATATATATATATATTATATCATTTGTTGTTTTCTTTTCTAATAACTTTTCTTCATTATAATACTATATATATATATAATATATATATATATTTCTAATATGTCAATAAATTAATCATAAAATACTGTTCATAGATTCCTTATATATTATTTATATTAAACATGGAGTCATGTGGTGTAATGTTTCCCGTGTATAAAAATGAACACAGTGAAGATGGGCTCAATCCGAATGAGGCTGTTTGCATTTCACATTGAGTCGCAAGAACCATTGGAAATAGTACGAATCTAACTATTCTGCCTCCTTCTATGGGTAAGTAGTCGAAGACTGGGCTCTTTTAATTTGGTTAGGTACCAATCATAACAAGGAAAAGGAAAACTCTGACTTCAATCCTGCTAAATTCCGCTTCAGAAATTAACCTTGTTCACTTCTTACTTTGTGAGAGAATTGGTATATATATTATTATATATATATATAATATATATATTTATATATATTATATTAAATGTGTCACTTCTACATGTGAGGTGAAATCAATAGAAATCTTCTAACACTACCCCTCTCCCGTCCACTTTCCTTCTATAAACACTGTATGATGCTTTAATAATCAAATAACAACTGATGAAGCCGAGCTCAATGCAGCGAAATATATCTCTCTACATATACTTGTCTGAGTTTTGTTCCTTTGTCCATATTTCTCTCTCTAATCCTTACTGCAATAATAATATTTATAAAGCAGCATGTTTCTTCTAAATATATTTATAATTTTTTTTTTATCTTATGTGCAACCATTCCTTTAACACCGTGTTTACAAATTCTTCTACCACACTTACACATATCTTATTATATGGAAATACAGTGTCTGGAACCTTGATGTTATAGTCAGGAGCCTTCACGACACTTATGAACCAAACCCTTTATTTAATCCATTGTAGTAGACTGCTCTCTCTCTCTTCTCTCTCTCTCTCCTCTCTCTCTCTCCTCTCTCTCTCTCTCTCTCTCTGTTAACCATGACTGGGTACATTTTATGCTACGTTAAGTATTCTATGTCATTTTTGCCAGTAGTCAGGATTAAACTTGCAACTTATAAAATTTTCTTTGCGAAATATACAAAACGAATTGAAGAACAAAAATGAATGGATATATATATTATAATATATATATATATATATATATATATATATATATATAATTGGAAAAGGATTTTACTTTCAAAAGCCCCAAGAGAATTAATTCCAAACTTTCATGTGATGCTTCAGTTTTTAGTTTTTGAGTTCGATTTCATAAAGAATTTTGTACATCGAGCCTGATGCCAAATAAACAAAGCTTAGTAAAGGACAACACTATACAGTGTAATTGGGCAGACAATTTTTGTTCGACTATCATAGAACAAACGGAATGATTAGAATGCGAGTGCTCAGATACTGTCCAGTAGAACAAGATAAAAGCTCAATCGGTTTTATTACTGAAAGTTTTAGGTATTGGAAAAAATAAAATCGTCAGATAAAACACGCAATAAGAAAAGAAACACACTCTCTCTCCCACTGTGTTTCTCTGGCTCTTTGTCTCCATTTATATATATATTCATATATGTATAATATTATAATATATATATAGTGTGTGTGGGTTGGTGTGTGTGTGTGTGTGTTGTGTGTGTGTGTGTCTGTGTGTTTGCGACTAGTGTAAAACTGATTTACTCTGTATATGTATTTATTCTATGTGTATCACACACACACACACACACACACACACACAATATATATATATTATATATATATACAATAACATATACTATACAGTATATATAATATATATATCATAGCATCAAACATTATATATGAATTTAGCCAATGATGTTTATGTATATTTAATAACACACACACACACACACATACCACCACTACACACACACACAATATTATATATTATATATATATATAAATATCAAATAATAGCATATATATATATATAGTATATATGCAAATATATATATATATATAATATATAATAATATATATGCAAATATATATATACATAATGTAATGTGTATATGAAATAGAGAGAGAGAAGAGAGAGAGAGAGAAGAAAGAGAGAGAGAGAGCGAGAGAGAGAGTAAAATACAATTTTCTATTGGAGAATTTCTGTTATTCGTTCAACTGAATGTCTCAAGTATATAAATATATAATTAGGTTTCAAGTAAATATACTACAAAATATCTGACAGTAGGTTAATAGCAAAACATAAAACAACCTCTACATCTAGAAATAATTACATTATTTAATTCATTTGTGTTGAATTAAGGCACGTCAACCTGTCATGAATATTTTTAACCACAGAGGTTAAGGATTGTAAAGATAATTACAGTGGTACTTTGTGATTTGAATGAGGGCCCAGTTTAATGATTTTCTGAGATAACATGCTGTCGATTTTTTGGCTTTGTATGAGATCTAAAATTTGAGGTAGGAGCGAGCTTCAGATACGGTCTCCAAATTTCTTGAGTCAAGAAAAATATTATTCTCTCTCTCCGTTCGACGGCGCCTAAAGGTGGTATCAGCCAGTCAGTCGGGAACCTATCCCTTTCCATAGCGCTATACCAAGAGATTGTATTGTTTTAGCATATGAGGTGGAGCACCACACTACCATCTACTCCTTACTTTACCGCACAGATCCCTGCTAATCTGAGTGGCGAGACCGGTATCGAACTAGAACCTTGTGGTTTCTAGCGAACGTTCTACCGACTGAGCTAAACAAAAATAAAATTAAAACATTGCTGCACATAATTTATCACATCTATTTTCTAATGATTTACGTTGGGGTTGTCCTATTGTCAGTATCGCCAGATAGCGAGGAGTCTATCCCTTTTCACTAGCGCTAAACCAGGGAGATTGTTTTTGCGTCTGAGCTGAGTGCCACGCTACCATCAGCTCTCCATTTATATCGCTGAATCCCTGTCTACTCATGCATCTGAGTTGGCGAGGGTCGTATCGAACCTGAAACCTAGCGAACGCTCTACCGACTGAGCTAATCGGCCTGATTTTCTTATATAAACAAACGTAAAAGAAAATGAGGATATTTTGGGCCGGAACGGATTAATGTTATTTCAGTTATTTCAGTGGGTAAAGTGATTTTGAGTTACGAGCTGACATTAAACCGTTATAAGGTTGTTGAGTATCCTGGCCCCCATCCTTAGTTCCAGATGTAGTAAATAAGTAAGAAGCCAATAATGTATCCTGTGTTATAGTATTTCTTTTGTAAGTCCGTCGTCCAAAGATGGTCTGAGTGTCAATGACATAAAGATATAAGATGATCAGCCTCTATAAATACAAGGAAAACAGCAGCAGGCAGCACTGCCAGTGATTGGAATCTTTTCAGTCACGTGATAGTCAACGAGTCTATAAGTAGAGTGACTACTCGCCTCATGCCTTATATACAACAAACTTCCAACAAAGGTTAACCTTTATCCTATTAAATAATTATTTTTTTTGCAATTTCATTGATGTGTTTCAAATAGGTATTTACCAACTCCTCCATTATGGTAGGATGTGAAACAAGGTCATTTCGTAACTGGAGTAAAGCTGGTCTGAATTCAGAGTTGTCCTCTCCTAGACTGGTTCCTTAACCAGTGTAAAAGACCCATGTGTCCCAACTGTTTATCAATAGTAAAGGAAGAACAGATGCATTACACACTTTCCCAAAGGCTATACCCGAAGTAACGCAAGCCAGCCTCGTAAGGTTTGAATCGATCCTCGATTCCGTTCAGATGACAATAACCGTGAGCATGAATTAGAAGTTACAATAATCTATGCGGTTTTGCTAAGATATTGTCAATCCCTGTATTCTCTAAGGGATGCGCCTTCTTCATATCACNGTTCAAAGTTCCGTGATGGCTCCCGATACGACAAGCAGGTTCCCGAGGTTCGAAAAAGAAAGTCCCGAGCCGACAAGAAATACCTGAAGAAGGGCCAGAGGGCATATCGCCGAAACGTTGTACAAGGAAATAACAATGGAGAATGGGGACAATAGTCCGAATAAACGCAGATAAACTAATAATCAAGCCTACATCTCAAACATTCAGAGAATAATACCTATCGACTGCTCGCGGAAATATCCCCCTCCAACGAATTATTGTGGGAACCCACTTAATAAAGGTATTCTACAAGTATCCTTGTCTTTGTTCTCCCTTCTTTTATCAAATCCATTTTCAGTCTTACCAAGCACAAGCAGGTAGAATACTTTATTGGAGGATATTTCTTGGATACAAGACAGAAACGAACCCAAACTCTCATCCTCTATAAATTCTCCATTTATTTGCTGCAAGTTTCCCGCATCATTTTGCACATTTTCCATTTTATCTGTATTCCTTGTCTTCTCTGTGCAGAGTCATCCATTTTATCCATGATATTTATACATTTTCTGGAACATGTATTCCACTATATTATGTACATGTTTTCCCTTTTTGCAGGTCAATCCAAGGGTAAATCCTGTTCGTAAATCTTATGAACCTATGTAATTTTCAGGACTCTCTAAGGTTAAAACGTTAATCTAAAATTCTACAAACTACATACAAAATGAATATGCTACCCATATATAATTTAACAGTGGCCAGGGTGGAAGTGAATCCGAAATGAAGATTTTCACAATCCCCAAATTGTTCAGAACTGAAGTTTTTACGATGCAGATGCAAGTTTAGTGTACCTACAAAGACACTCTTTTATTATTATATTATTATTTATTTATTATTATTATTTTATGGTTAAACCGTTCTTATTTCATTCTACATACGAAGAAGGCGTAGAATGGATCAACGACACGTTGTCATAAAATAACAAGAAAGACTAATGATAAAACCGCTCTTAAAAGAATATGAGCAGTCTTATTAGGCATGATAAACTCCATATTACCCGTATTTGACGGATATAGGACGCACAAAATGTTGGCTCAAAATTTTCCCCGCGTCTTATACATCCTAGATAAAGGTTTTGAGACCTCCCGCAGCCTAGACTAATCCTCTCTAGATGCTCACTAACCTAGGCTACGCTGAAAACTTGTGTATGGCTTTATTGCTTGCTATACACCAAATTCTTTTTACAGCTATGTTTCTACTTGGCGTAATGCACAGCTTAGACTTTTTCTCCTGAATCTGACCTGCGAAATAGGAGTGCCTCTTATCCCCCTGCGTCTTATATCGTCAAATAAACGGTAATTCATGTAAGCCGGTTGAAAAGGAAAGAATAAAACCTTAGCTAAAATAAAAGCTGCTTAAAATCATCATTTCATCATCATCTCATCATCATCATCATCATCATCATGTCGTGCAGTCAGCACGGATATCCATTGACAATCTCTCCCAACCTTCCCTACATTTATCGCCCCAGGGACTTCTTCCTCGCTGACAGCCAGCATCTTTACTAAGCTGCGTCAATGTAGGTACTTGCTGGCGGCCTACACTTGGCAAGTCGTGGAAACAGCATCAGGACCACAAGGGAGCCAGCTGTATGGTCACCTGTCCCCTATTCGCACAGACCATCTCGAGTGTGAGACAGACTAGGCATGCAGTGCACTCCTGGAGAAGCAAGGACGAACTCATTAAGTGATGTTCTCCTGTTGGAACCCAACACATGGACATGCAGTGTAGGCCGCCCAGCAAGGACCATACACTTGACCAGCTAGTAAAGCATGCTTGGCCTGCAAGCGAGGAAGAAGTCCCTTGGGCGATTAAATGATTAGGGAGGTTGGCGGAGAGATTGTCATGGATATTCCGTGCTGACTGCATCGAGCATCATGTTGATGATGATTGATATATGATGATGATGGATGATGATTTTTAGCAGCTTATTTTAGCAGGTTTTATTCTTTCTTTCACCGCTTACCATGAATTACCCGTATTTGGACGGCATATAAGACGCAGGGCGTATAAAGGCACACTCCTATTTCAGCAGGTTCAGATTCAGGAGAAAATAAAAGTCTAGCTGATGCCATTACGCAAGTAGAAACATAGCTGCCTGTATAAAAGCCACATTTGGTTGTATAGGCCAGCAATAAGCATACGCACAAGTTTTCAGCCTGGCTAGTGTTAGTGAGCATCATAGAGAGGGCATTAGTCTAGTCTGACGGGGATGTTCAAACTTTATTAGGATGTATAGACGCGGGGAAAATTTTGAGCCAACATTTTGTGCGTCCTATTATACCGTCAAATACGGTAATATGGAGTTATCCATGCCTATAACGACTGCTATATTTCTTTTAGCGGTTCATAGTCTTTCTTGTTATTTTATTACAACGTGTTGTTTGATCCATTTCACCGCCTTCTTCGTATGTAGAATGAATAAGAAACGCGTTTAATAATAATAATAATAAAAAATAATAATAATAATAATAATAAATGAGTGTCTTTTGGTAGGACACTAAACTGCATCTGATCGTTAAAACTTCAGTTTGGACAATTTGTGGATTGTGAATAAAGTCCTTCATTTCGATTTACTCCACCCTGGCCACTGTTAAATTATATTATGTGGTAGCCTATCATTTTGTTAATGTGTGTTAGAATTTTAGATTAACGTTGAACTTTAGAGAGTTTTGAAAATTACAATAGTTCAGTAAGATTTTACAGACAGGATTTACCCTTGATTTGACCTGACAAAATGGGAAAACATGTTACACTAATATATGTGGAAACATGCCCAGATAAAAATGGTATAAATATGCATGGATTAAAATGGTGAAACTCGCACAGAGGAAAACAGAGAGAAATACAGATAAAATGGGAAAAATGTGCAAAATAGGATGTTTTTTTTTTACGGAAACTTGCACAAAAAATGGAGAATTTTAGGATAGCGTTTGGTTCGTTCTTCTTGTATCTATTCCCCAACTTAAAAGTATTTCTACTGCTTGTGGCTTTGGTTAAGCTGAAATGCGAATTGATAACAAGAAGGGGAGAAACAAAGACAAGGATGACTTTAGAAAAATACCTTTATTAAGTGGCGTTCACAATATTCGTTGAGGGGGAAATATTTCCCGGAGCAAGGTCGATAGGTATTTCTCTGAATGTTGAGATTGAGGCTTGATTATTAGTATTATCTCGTATTCGACTATTGCCCCATCTTCATTGTTTATTTTGTACAACGTTCGGCCGATATTGCCCTCTGCCTCTTCAGTATTTCTTGTTTCGGACTCTGGAACTTTCTTTTCGGAACTCGGGAACCTTGCTTGTTCGTAATGGGAGCCATCACGGAACTTTGAACCTAAGGTCTTTATTTAGTCCACGGGTATCCTTTTCATTCCGCTAGACCAGGCTGGCTGTAGGAGTTGTGTTAATTATTTTTCTATTTTTTATTCTTATTTTTATTCTTATTTTTTAAAACGTTGTACAAATAACAATGAAGATGGGGACAATAGTCCGAATATAACGCAGATAATACTAAGTCATAGGTATTACCTATATTAAGGTCTGGGTGAGTTCAAAAAAGGCTGAGAGACCTTTTTGGCGCGAAGAATTTGAGGCGGGGTTGCGCACGCTTAGAGGATCCTTTCTGGTCTTGAAGCCTTCTGGAGATTTTTATTTTTTGTGTTTTATTTATTTATTTTATTTTATTTATTGTTTTCTTTTGTTTTATTTATTTTTTACTTGGTTTCAATATTCCTTTTTATTAAACCCCACAAATCAAACACAAAAAACAAAGAAACTGAGAAAAAAACTGCTGTGCTTTAATGTGCGTCACCCACCTAAGTATTGGTCATCGCTTTCTTTACTTCTGGGAGACCTTTCTTTCAGACCAACGAGGACTGTAAGTCTCTCTGTTATTTACTTAGCGTCTACATAGTCTAGTTCCGGTTGCCAAAGTCCGATTGAGTACAGTATTATCTAGTTGGTCACCCATCAAGTCCTCACAGGCTAATTGCTGCTTTTTAACCTTCGGTGATCTAGAGGAACTTGCCCATTCATTACTAAGGAGACCGTACAGTCTTCTTTGTTCTTTTACTAACTTCTGCTTAGTTTGGTCCCTTGGACGGCCCTTAACATAGAAATGATTAAAGTGATAAAAAATGGGATATGAGGGTGGAAGTCACATAATTGTAGCTGGTGTAACCTGTTACGGTCCACGTTAAGTATCTGGCCGGCCATCCTTGGCCAGTTTGCAAAGAAACTTCAAAGTAAATACAGTAAGTAAGTCCAGAGTTATAGAATCCTTTGGGTAAGTGAATAAGCCTGTGAAATATGTATCCTTTGGGTAGTGAATAAGTCCCGCGATCATAATATTACGTTTCCGTCGTTCCAAGGGATCCAAGTAGTAATGATTATGTATGGCCGAAAGTCAGTATAAATAATCATATCAGCTGCAAGGCATTGCCAGGATGGACAATAGGTTGCCGCTCCAGGTCACGTGCTTATCGCCGAGTCCTATAAGTAGGAGTAGACATCTACTACAGCTTATATACTAAGAAAATCTGAACAAGAGAAACTCCCTGAAGAATTGTGTATCTTGAAACATCAAAATCATGGTAGGGAGAAATATATTTTCTAACAACTGTAATATTATATTATTATTGACCCATTTTGAAAATCTAAAAGTCACACACAGTAACCGAGATACACACACACACACACACACACACACACACTCACAAAGAAATAGTGAAATTTTTTAATTGTTTTAACTTTTTGTTTTATTATATTTTATTTGTTTTTTTAAATTTTCCTTTTATTAAACCCACAAATCAAACACACAAAAAAAACACAAGAAAAATGCACCACAAAAATGAAATAGTTTGTAACGTTGAACTTAAAAATGTGGAACATGCTCACAAACGAATGGGAAAAATATGTGAAATGTTGGGAGAGTCAATCTTGTCCCCTATTGGAGCTATGAGTATTTTCTACTAAATTCCAATCGGCACAGAAAATTTTGATATGACCATTGTGCAGCATCTTGTAAGACTCCAGTCATTAGTTAGGACCTGCATTTCGTGAGATGCATAATAATTTGTTCAACGTTTATTGTTAGCCTATTTGGAAGTTTGGAAGTCCACGGGAGATAAACAAATCTGGGATATTTTCAACCGTAACCGGAGAAGATTCAGATTTCTCCAATGGGCATTGGGGTCTCAAGCGATTGTTTCTAACAGCCTCTGCTAGGATTGAATACCAGATCAGCAATTTATTGAACACAAAGCGCGTGGTTGGCGATGGTTAAAGTCATGGGAAATGGACTCGTCGCCCGAGTTCAAATCCTGGATGTGGGTAATTGCATTTCACTTTGCGCTAATACCCCTGGAAAGGTATGAATGCCTTACTCTCCCTCCAGCTATGGATAATATAGTAGGGCAGACTGGGTTCTTTAACTTTGGTTAGGCAACTGCGTTTAGGAGAGGAAACCAGCTAAAAAATGTGAACCTGTGTCCACATCCTGCTCGTCGCGGGGGGGGGGTAAATATAATACATTACCACAATTGACAATCGTCCTCTCATTGGCATAATTCATAATTATTTTAAAACATCATTATAAGCATTTGTACAATTATATATATATATATCATATATATATATAATATATATATATATATTAATGTGTCCGTTGTGTCTGGTATCTGCGTCTGTGACTGTGTGGTGTGACTGTGTCTACGTGTGTGTATGTGATTACGTTGCGTTTAATTTGCTTTTATTTATTCTCATACTTTCCTCTCGGTCCTAATGGCTAAAAAGCCCTAGATGCGTGACTCAATGTATTAAATCAATGTAGAACGTGTTTGGGCTTCTCTGGAAAAATTAAATAAAGAGAACTAGACATAATATCCTTTTCCTTCAGGAAAACAGGGATTAAATATCTAAGTTCTTTTATCTTTAAAATAACCGGAAAGATCTAAATTTATATAATATAAGAATTCTAGCACCATAAAAAAAAACCAATTCTACGATCCCCGTTCCCTCTCCGACTTCGTTCATCTCTCTCTTCTCTCTCTCTCTCTCTCTCTCTCTCCTCTCTCTCTCTCTCTCTCTCTCTCTCTTACACAGACACACACAGACACAACACACACACCCTACACACTATTATATTCTGTCCTGTTCTATAATCATATATCGTAAATTTTAAATGTGAGTTTTTAAGTTGTTTGATAAATACTCACGCACATCCTCATCTTCATATAACAAACTGGATTCTTACTTTTGAATTGGTACAGTCCTAAGAGAGGAATACTCTGAATTTCAATCAATGTAAACTCCAATAAAGAAACTGACCTCTGTCACTGCCCTAAACTTATGCGGGGGGGGGTGCTAAAAGCATAATTATTTACTAAGAATTATTATTATTACTTAAAAACCTATAACTGTTTGCAAAAAAAGACATATTATTAAATAAAATTATTACTTTGAAGTAATTAATATAGAAGGAATACTGAAACATACAATTGTGAGTAAATTATGCCGTAGCATTATTAAATATTGGCCTACTAGCATATAGCTGTTTGGCAAAAAAATAAATAATTAACCGTATTTGACGGCATATAGGAAAAACCGCCCTTTTTTCCAAGATCTTGGCCAAAAATTTGCCTTGTGTCTTATACATCGATAGGTAAAAGTTTTGAAGTTTTATTATATTAATCGTTATTATTATTATTTTTATTTTCTTGCTATTGAGATCATCTTGTGTATGCTTATTGCTTCCTGTATGCAAATTGATTTTATACAGCATGTTTCTGCTTGTTAAATTCACAGCTAGACTGTTTTTCAACAATATATGCTTTAAACAAGGACGTTTTACCTGAATTGACCTGCTGAAATGGGCGTGCGTCCTAGAAGGGGGAAAATATATGGGGGGGGAATAGATATTCGAATCAGAAGTTTCCTGCTGAGGGTAACCAAAAAAGCGACGTTCACCGAACGGTCTCGTTCGAATATTTGCTGCTACACCTCTCATCACAATCTCTTTGCGTACGGTGGTCTCTTGATTCAGCTCTGACATTCTCTGAAAAGTCACCGGGTCCAACTCAAAACTAAGGGGGCTAACCTTCCGTGTACGACGGCATGTCCGTCCAGTTTACCTGGGCGAGAGATTTGGTTGCACGATATCGTCGCCATTTCTGTTCACAAACGTCTGACAGGGGGTACCTTAGATCTTGTTTGCCATTATCCAAAGGAATATCTCTTGAGACTCAAGTCGAGACTCTCCTGGTTTATATACGGATATTCTATAGGTTCTCGGATATCCCGAGATTGTCAATACGAGTCTCTCTAGACTCTTCAGCATGTCACGGGATTCCAAACGAATGTTCAGATTTCTAGGCTATCACGAATGTCACGAGATCACGTATATCTCTTGTAGCGTCAAGGCGGATATCCCTGAAAATTCAAGCTTAGGTCCTCGTTGAGTTGTGACGGATATCTCTGGAGACCCATGCCTATTATCTCTCTGTCAAGCGAATTATATTCAAAGCCGAAATAGCTTGTAGAGGGGGAAATAGATGTTGGATTTTTTTTATATAAGGCATCAGGTATAATGGTCACTCTACTTATAGACTCGCCTATAAACACGTGACCTGAGAAGGATTTCTAGTCCAATCACTGGCACTGCTGCTGCTACTTCGCTGTATTAATGGACATACCATTCTGAGTTATTTCAGTTTGACATTTGGATATCTCTCGGGACGAAGACTTACAAGAATACCGTTAACACTGGATTCTTATTGGTTTGCTTACTTATTCATACATCTGGAACGAAGGATGGCTGCCAGATACTTAACAATAATATATTGCGAATCAAGAAGTTCCTGCTGTAGGGAGGGGGCAAAACAGAGCGAGTTCACCCACGTCTTTCTCGTAAGCCAGATTTCTTTTTGGTCAAGCACATTCTGTCCATACCGCCTTCCGCCTTTAGCAGCCTGCAAAAATCCGTCGGTCGTAGTCGAAATAATCTTTAACAAGTTCAAAATGCATATTTCCTATTTAGTTTTGGTATTCTGCCGATTTGTTTGGAACCCCTTAAATATTCGATTTCTTTATCTGGGGTCGTTCGGCAATAGCGCGTCGGTCGTCGCTCGATTCGTCGTCTGCTTCTGGCTGACCTCCCAGCGAGTCGACTCACTTTTTATCTTATGGACAGTATTTACCAAAATCCGGGCAACGTCAGTTGAACCTTCGCGGTCCGTACCTAGTGCCAAAATCGCATTTGTATTATTGCCATGCAGGAGACGCGAGTTCGATCCCGGCAGGCATACAATGTCCTTGCTCCTTTCATTTCTCGTTTCGCGTCACAAGATGAGTTCATTAAACATTATATATATAAGGAAAGGGTAGGAATATCGAACATATAAAAAACATATTTTCCTATTTTTTTCTTCAAGTAATACAGTAACTCTTTCCAAATGTAACATGTTTGAGTTTCGATTCATTTTCCATTTTAAATATTCTGGGATAGTTTTTCGGTTTTCTACAAACAAGGATGTCGCTTTAAAATTTTTTAAAAATGTTAATTCTCGTGAGTGAATTATTTTTATAACACAATAGATATTTTTCCATGCAGAAATGCTAGAAAATTGCTAGAATACTAGAAATTGATAGAAATACTAGAAATACGCTAGGAATAATAAATAATGACAATAGTGACTAAAATGATTAGAAATCGTTTATCCCTTTGAGGTTGCCCAATGAAGTAGCAAACATGTTGACCCATTTGTTTCTTGTTTATATGAGCCGGTTAGTCAGGCACACGTCCACGATATATGAGCACCTTAGTAGAAGAATCCGATTGGTTTTACAAACGAATGAAAAATAAGAGGCACTTATTGGATCTGCTTTAGTATTTCCAGAATGAAAATGTTTTTTTGATTAATTTTATATCGTTGGTTTAATTATGTTATAAAACATGATATCAATGAATTGTAAGCTGCACCATAATGGACACCTAACGAGAAATGGTAACTGCTGGGAAGAAATTTGGTTAGGCAAAAGTAACGCGGTCAAGTATGTATTTATCCCAAATCCACCCGAGAGTACAGCTGGTTTGTATACAATATATTTCCTCACACCATAAAACGGTTGCCAATACAAGGTTAAAGGGCCAGACTGTCCTACTATTTAGCTGGTATGGAGCGAATGGTTGTGGCCCTACCTTCCCCAAAAGTTTATTATCTCGCTATGAAGAAATGCCGACACGCTTCATCCAATTTGAACTGGGTCACTAGCTCCATTCTATTTCGAACGAATAGATAGACACGCACGATGCGCACGCTGAGCTTGGACCAAGTATCAATACAGAACACTTATAAATTAATTTCCTTCCGAGAATGTTTTGAACCAGTGGGGAATATGAATTTTCACTTGTCTATCTATTCATGCATGTCGCGTCTTGAATGAGGCGCTAATTGAATCCTAGACTGGCCAAATTAATTCAAAGATATAAAGTATCATACGTGGGAATATTGTTGGTAAAATATCTTATATCCCCTTTTTCCAATTTATCCCGGCTATATTCATTCTTTTGGTCTCCTGATACGTTTTGGGATACTATTCTTCAGACTGCTTTCATTTTAGAATCGACTGACTGTATTCGCTGCAGCGGGTGATACCCCTCGCCAGAAGAGATATGTTCTGGGTTTGATTTAAACTTAATCTGCTATGGTGAATCTCGGAGTGTGGATTATCCGCTTTATGTGCTATTACTCCGCATTGTCTAATCTAACCTTAGAGTGTCAGTTTATTTTTAGTCCCCATCTATGAGGCAAGGATCTGTTAAAAAAATATTCGCGTCGTTTAGGGCCTGTGTTAAAATAAATAAAAACTTCTTTAAGAAAAATTAACACAAAATGTAAATATCAATGATGATGGGATGCTTTATTTTCTAATACATCTGGTCATAAAGTAACCAAGACAGTATTGATATGTCGTTAAAAATCACTTCGAATCCATCAATCATTTTCTACTTTTTGAACTGCTTACTATACTAACTCAAATCAAGTGGTGTTTGTATTTACTAAGCCATCTCTAAACAAGCAGGATGTGACACAAGGTCCAATTCTTACGTGGAAATTCTGTACTTATCTGCTGTTATTCGGACAATTGTCCCCATCTTTCAATTGTTATTTTATGGCAACGTTTCAAGCCGATATGCCCTCCCGGCTCTTCTCAGGTATTTTCTGTCGGACTCGGGAACCGTTCTCGGACTCGGATACCTTCTGGGACTCAGTAAACCTTCTCGGATCGTTGTACAAATTAACATGAACGATGGGAGACAATAGTCCGAATAACGCAGATATATACTAACTCTTTCAAGCCTTCATCTCAAACATTCTTAAGTGGAGTTGACAGATTTAATTCCAAGAAAGGTTGTTTTTTCCCCTTCCTTCTAAGGACCCCAAGTTTTGGCATTAACAAAGGATTTTAAAAGAGCCCTGTTCTGCTCTACTTTTTCCCTAGAATTATGGGAGAATTGGATTCATGCTTTGCCACAGGGTTTTTTAGCTCATGTGAAATGCAAAATCGACCTCGTCCTGGGCTTGAACTCGTATAGCCATGGTCAGGTTTCCTACGACCAACAGACACCACGTATTAAGTATTTCCTGAAACCGAAATTAAGCATGCTTACTGTAGTTTTTATTAATCGCAAAACGTCGCCTGGTTGCTCTTTATATTTGGGGCCCTTGCCAGACTAAGAAAATCTAGTGAATCCTGCTTGGAACTCTTAAGTATTTAAGTGATATTCCTGTATCTAATCAAAATACTAAGTTTAGTATTATACTAGCATTTTGCAAAAATGTATTAAATAATATTCATTTCTCTATTAATAGGTAACTTCGGAGATGTAGGATTTGTCTGTTGCGAGTATTTTTCCCCTTAACAGTCCCTAACAATCTCACACTAATCCTGAAACTATCCGCAAGTCGAATTGTGATGTAATCTATGTAGGCGTAAAGGACCGTTGCTTTAATGTCTTTTCAGATCGGCTAAATTAGTGTAATTACAATCGTTTGGGAGCTCACCCAATTTTATGCTTGAATAATCCGCAGAATGGTATGTTCATCGAGACCTTTCTTCTTCTCTTCTTTTGTTACAATTATTAACTGACTCTTTATTTTCTTCTTATTTCTATCCCCCCCCTCTCTCTCTTCTCCGTCTCTCTCTCTCTCTCTCTCTCTCTCCTCTCTCTCTCTCTCTCTCTTCTCTAGCTTTTTCTTTCCTACTTCGTCTTCTCTCTACTTTTTCCCCTTCTCCTTCTTATGTTTTTACTTTTTCTTCAGCTACTGTCTCTTCTTTCTTCTTCTTCTGTCTTCTTCTTCTTCTTCTTCTTCTTCTTCTTCTTCTTCCTCTGATCTTTCTCTTTTTTATTTTTAGTAATATTCTTCTCATGTTATTTGCCTTTCTTCTTCTTCTTCTTCTTCTTCATTCTTCTTCTCTTCTTCTCAGTTAATTCTTCTTCTTCTTCTTCTTCTTTCTTCTTCTTTCTTTCTTCTTTTCTTCTTCTTCCTCTCTCTTCTTACTCTCTCCTTCTTCCTCTCTCTGTATCTTTTTTATTTATTAATATTCTTCTTATGTATTTGCTTCTTCTTCTTCTTCTTCTTCTCTCTCTTCTTCTTCTTATACTACTACTACTTATACTATCTATAAATTTCTTGTTTCTTATTCCTTCATCTTTGCTCTTTCTTCAATTTACTTACATCCTACCTCATCCCTATATTTCCTCATCCTTTTCTCTCCTCTATTCATTCACAACCCCGCTCCTTACTCTCCTCTTCATATCCCTTATCTCACTGCTCTTTCTTTTATACAATTCTATTACTATGATTTTTCAACAACCATGTATCCTTCTTTCTGCTTTTCACAAGAATATCTCCCCTCTTCCCTCCTTCAGTTTCTCCTAATTCTTTATTATGTGTTTTTTATTCTTCTTTTAATTCTCATACTTATACCACCTTCCTAAGACTTGTTATAATTGTATCCAAAATCTTTTCTTCTCTTCCTCCTCCTTTTTATCATCTCTTTTTATTGCCACATTTTCTCGTTCTTTGATTCTTTCATCCTTTTCTAAGTGTCTTTTCTTTTTCACCACAATGGATTTTACTGGACATTTTCCCTTTTTATTCTATTTTTCACATCTCTCCTCTCTTCTATCTTCTTCTTCTTCTTCTTCTTCTTCTCTCTTTTTTTTTTTTTCTTTCTTTTTCTTCTTCCTCCTTCCCCTTTTAACTTTGTTCGTTTCTTTTTACTAATATTCTTCTTATGTTATTTGTCTTCTTCTTCTTCTTCTTCTTTCTCTTCTTCTTCTTTCTTCTTCTTCTTCTTCTCTTCTTCTTCTTCTTCTTCTTCCTCTTCTCCTCCTCCTCCTCTTCCTCCTCATCCTCTTTTTCA
Source organism: Doryteuthis pealeii (assembly GCA_023376005.1). Lineage (NCBI taxonomy): Eukaryota > Metazoa > Mollusca > Cephalopoda > Myopsida > Loliginidae > Doryteuthis > Doryteuthis pealeii. The sequence goes on along the minus strand of CM042161.1, from coordinate 51,137,447 downwards.
TTTTCTTCTTTCCTCTCCTTCTTATATTTCCTTTTTTCTTTTACTATATTCTTCTTCTTCTTCTTTCTTCTTCTTCTTTTCCTCTCTTCTTCTTCTTCTTCTCTTCTTCTTCTATTCCTTTTGCTAATATTCTTCGTTTTTATGTCAATTGACCTTTTTCTTCGTCCTCTCTTCTTCTTCTTCTTTTTTCTTCTTCTTCTTCCTCTCCTCCTCCTCCTCCTCTCCTCCTCTTCCTTCTCTTCCTCTTTTCATTTTTTCTTTCTCTCCTTCTTATATTCCTTTTTTCTTTTTACTATTTCTTCTTCTTCTTTCTTCTTCTTTTCTTCTCTCTTTCTTCTTCTATTTTCCTTTTGCTAATTCTTCGTTTTATTGTCATTGAGCTTCTTCTTCTTCTTCTTCTTCTTCTTCTTTTCTTCTTCTCTTCTTCTTCTTCTATTTTCCTTCTTCCGTTCTCCTTTCTTTTTTTAATGATATTTTTACACTTCTTCTTTATGTCATTGGACTTTCTATGTTTTCTTTCTCCTTCTCCCCCTTATCGTTCTCTTTTCTTTTACTAATATGTTTTACATTTTCTTCTTTTCTTCTCATTCTTCTTCTTCTTCTTCCTTCTCTTCTCTTTCCCACTTTTCATCCAAAACTCTTGGCCTGTTAACACTCACGCCACTACATGATTAGATTCACTTAAAAGGCCTTTAGGTGCCATGATTACTTTATTGACTGGTCTTGATTTTTTTCCCGCGAGTCCACCAAATTTAGCTAAGAACACAAAATAATCCGCCCGGTCAGAGGTACAAAACCAATAAGTTCACTGACCGGAAGTAGAGCGCAAAGAAAGGTGGATAATCACCGAAGTTTGTGGAAGATGCTCGTGGAAGCCATTCCCTACCCACACCACCTCGGCCAAGTACTGTAAAGGCGGAGGAATATCATGGGTTGTGTTGGCTACTGAGCCGAGAGGAACTGCGCCTGCCTGTTGCCACTCTGCGAAACGCATTTTCGCTCGAATTCATTAGTCGTTGTTCTATGAGAATTTCATATAAATCAACCGGGAAGCATGTCAACAATGAACGACATAATCCTGACAATGGCGGCAAGAAACGAGACCCTGAAATTAACAAAGAATCGAGAGTTGAAGAAGTTCTTCTTATGTCTGCTGTAGGACTGATACTCAGATCTAATAGATTTATCTGTTTATGTCTTCAACTGGAGTATGTATTGAAGGCACAGAGTATATAACCAGACATTCCCCCCTCTTTCTCTCTCTCTCTCTCTCTCTTCTCCTCTGGTCTGTCTGTCTTCTCCTCTCTCTCTCTTCTCGTCCTCTCTGGTATTATATATATATATATATATATATATATATAGAGAGAGAGAGAGAGAGGAAGCGGACTGCACAGACAGAACAGAGACAGAGATATTGAGAGAAGATAAGATAGAGTAGAGAGAGAGAGAGAGAGGAGAAACAGACAGACATATACAGAGAGAGAGAGAGAAAGAGAAGAGAGAGAGAGAAGAGAAACAGAGAAACACGACAGAGGAGAGAGAGAGAGAGAGAGAGAGAGAGAAGGGCGAGATAGAGAGAGGAGAGAGAGAGAGAAGGGAGATAGAGAGAGAGAGAGAGAGATTCGAGAAAGGGAGTAGGAGATAGAGAGAGAGAGAGAAGAGAGAGAGAGAGAGAGAGAGAGAGAGAGAGAGATCTATTTCGAATATAAAAATTATGTACCAGAAAAAAATATCAAGGAGATTTACCCTACACCTATCACTTCTGTTCCCCCTCTCTCTCTTTCTCTCTTCTCTCTCACCCTCTCTCTCTATTCTCTCTCTTTCCCTCTCTCTCTTTCTCTCTCTCTCTCTCTCTCTCTCTATATATATATATTATATATATATATTATATATTATATATATAGGAGGAGAGAGAGCGAGAGAGAGACGAGAGGGAGAGAGAGAGAATGAGAGAGAAGGGGGAGAGAGAATTATCTTCCGACAGATAATAAAATCATTGATGCATACACTGGCATTCCACAACAAAAAAATCAAGATGACTTTACTCTAAACCTCTCTCTCTCTCTCTCTCTATATATTATATATATATATAATAATATATAATATATAATATCGTCGGGCAAGCCTTAATGTCGTATTCAGACAAATCAGCGATGAGGGAGTCTCATCTCCTTTCACTAGCCGCTAGACAATGGAGATTGTTTTTGCGTCTGACGGTGGACGCCACACCTACTATTCAGCTCCTTACCTTTACCGCACAGATCCCTGTGCCTACTCATACGCTGAGTTGCGGGCCTGTTCGAACTCAGAAACTTGCGGTTTCTAGCCGAACGTTCTACCGACTGAGGTAACCCGTCCCAAGGGGGATATATTATATGAGAGAGCAGAGACAGAGACAGAGACAGAGAGAACATGAAGTAGAGATTATCTGCCGACAATTAATATGAAAATGATTTACATTGCTATCCACACAAAAAATATCTAAAGGTGACATACTCTACAACCAATCAAGATTTCTAGCTCCAAATGCCAACATTTACGACAAAAACACAACGTGCTACTACAACGTATATAAATATTTCAGTTATATTAAAAATAGGCTTCTAATGATAATGATATATTAAACCTTGCTGAAATATGTACATGGAAATTTAAGAAACCCACTATAATAATGAAATTAACTTTGAAACTAGCGACAAATTCCCAAAATGCCTTAAAATCTAGTAAAATAGACGCTTCTTTTAATATTCTAAATTTGATTCGCTTAACTCGTGGGCTAATCTGGATGGATATAGCATGAAAACAACTTTGACTATTAGAAAGTGTGATTTGATTATCATTGAACGGCGGGCAGTATCCTTCTTTTCTTAAAATGCTGGAACTTAGAGTTATGGGTTAAGATTTATTATATAGTTATTAGATTTCCACTAAAAATTGTTACAATGATCGGCTCGGATGGCGTAACACAATGATCTAATCTGATGTTTAGCTCTCCTCTCTCCTTGCTCTCTTCTCTCTCTCTCTCTCCTCTCTCTCTCCTTCTCTCTACCCAGGGAAGAGAGAGAGAGAAGAGAGACGAGAGCAGAGAGAGAGAGAGAGAGTATTGTCTTATTACAAATACAATGGCGGAACCGGTATTTCCGTTTTATTAACACAATTGTCAGAACCGCGACATCCGGTTTTTCAAAACTCAAGAAACAAAATTATGATGGACACTTTTTAAAGATGTTTTTTTCATATATTTTCAGGTAAACTTGTCAACCGTTTCCTCAAATCATTTAATATATTATATATATATATATATGAATTCAGTGTTTTCATTCCCCCCACACCGAGTCCACATCAAGGTTAACGAAACTCAGCCTGCCTAATAATTTATTCATAGGTAAAAGGAAAAAGATCTAGATTCATAACTTTTTCAAGTATATTCGCGCTATGTGAAACACAAGCACACACACAAACATATATATATATATATATATATATATATAGAGAGAGAGAGAGAGAGAGTAAACTACAGACACGTGTTTCTAGGTATCACCTCTCATCAGTGCAGTTATAAGCATTTTAGCAGCTACCTCTGGCCGGGTTCGAGACGCGAACAAACTTACGCTCGCCAATCCTCTTACCATACGGCCACAGTCAGCTGCCAAGTATAGCAGGCAATTTAATCGCTACATTTCTAAGCGGAAATGAAACCCCTAGAGGTCCAAACTTTGTAAACAAAGTGAAGTCTAGCTGAACGCGAATACGGTGAATTTTGCAATTAAATCCCTTCTAAATAAAGTGCTCAACCGAAAATGTGTGTTGTTGTGTGTGTGTGTGTGTGTGTGTGTGTTCTACATATTACCTATAATATAGATGTGCAATATGTTGCAACTATCAATGCATTCTCGATTTTCAAACGAAGCACTTGGTTTTCGAAAATCGCATAGGACAAGAAACTTGACAGTTACCAAGCTTCATTGAATGTCTTACACTGCACCACACACACACACACACACACACATACACACACACACATATATAATATAAGTAAAAAGTAAAGTCGTCGGGGGCGGCCTAACATCGGTATCAGCCAATCAGCGAGGGAGTCTATCCCCTTTCACTAGCGCTAGACCAAGGAGATTGTTTTGGTTTGTCTGGGTGCAGCGCCACACCTTACCATCAGCTCCTAACTTTACTGCACAGATCCATGTGCTACTCATCACTGAGTTGGCGAGGACCGGTATCGATCTAGGAACCTTGTGGTTTCTAGCCGAACGCTCTACTGACTGAATATATATATATATATATATATATATATATATATATATATATATATATCAAAAACACGAATACCCAAACAGACATATATATTCTTCAAATACATATATGGGGGGAATGGAGTTTCTATTGAAGCCTTTCACACAAATATACTCAACAACAAACTAAACCGACCATAGTTGTTACATTTGCAAATAAATTTGATATATTAAATGTATCAACTATAATGGGACAGATGTAGTAAAAAAATAGAATAAATAAAATAATGAAATACCATGTCCTATAATAATTGTTATATTTGTATATAAATTTCATACATTAAATGTAACAAGTATTAACAGGGTGTCACTAGATCCAATAAAAGAAAAAGCTTCGACCTAAAAAGCAAAGAGCCGTCGATATCCTTCTCATACTCTCACAGACAAGGATTATGTAATACATTTGTAATCGGCTAAAATATTGAAAAACGTCCGGGAAAACCGAGGAGACTTGCTATCGCTTGACCCAAGTGAAGGTCACTAGTACTGGTGACAATAGTAAAAATAAATTTAAAAAATGTACGTTTCATATTATCCGTAGCATTCTCGTGCTGAAATTTCAGTTCTGCCGAATCATCTACTCGACAATTCCTCGTAATCTTAACTAGGATATTAAACTTTCAAAATCCTTCCTAATATACAGCCTTTTCACCGAATTCTTCAAGACGTATGCATAATGAATATTTGTTCGCGTCTGGACAGAAGTGGCCGGTTTCTAATTAGCGTGGCTCACGTCCAATCTCGATCAATAGTAACCAAGACACAAAGAAGAATCTTGAAAAAAGAATACAACAAAACAAGAAAAAACTAAAACAAAACAGAACGAAAGGGTAGAACGCATCTTCCAGTTTTTTATTTACTCAGCAATTGTCTGAAAATTTTATACAGTGATGCTGATAGCTTTTTAATCTAGTGCATCCTGGACGCACGGATTTGAATGAATAAGTCCCCGGGAAATGTGATGGGTCCCAACGAAAGTTCCTTAATAAATTGCAGAGTTTTTATCTATGAACATCTAAAGCTATCTAACCTCTACCTTGTAACACATACAGTGTGATTCATTTCCAAGAAAATATTGAAATGTATTTACAGTTAGCTGGAAATGGTGGGAGAAGAAAATCGTGACTTCTACTTCGCCGCATATATCTTGTCAAAGTGCATATACGACTTTTCGTCTCACGTAGTTTACCTCCTTCTGGCATAGAACAACAAACACCGTGGGTAGGGTAATTTCTTTATTCCTTTCACTAGAAAGTCTAAAATATGAAGAAACAGGTTTATAGAAACAAGCAACAAACACAGGGGTGGAACAGGTACAATGTATGAAGTAAGCAGTGGACGGGGGGTTAATGGAAAACTTGGCTAGCAGTTCGTTGGTAAGGACAGTGAAGTTACGATGACATACAACACCATTATCGAACAGTTTTAGGAGTTAAGAAAGGTACAAACAAGGGGTGTAGTGTCTTTAAGTGAGAAAAGTCAATTAAGCAACAAATGGGACGAAGGGGCTCCTTACAGGGAGAAATAATATCGAGGCAACGTCTATTAAGAAAAATTATAGGAAGGTTACTAAGAGTCAAGTGACGTACCTGTTCTCTTTAAGGAAGAACACGGAGAGGTTTGAACGCGTCCGCCTATGATGAGCAAGGGTGGAAAAGAGACTTGAAAATTCCCGCTGACTCACAACACCGGAAATGACCGGTGTCACAGCGAAAAGGTATACTATTTACGAAAATACTTTAAGAGGTCTAAGGGGCATAATTCTTACGGGCAGAATCGACTTACAAGCCGAGACAGGGACGCATAGCTTGGATTTAACTGCGTCCTTCTAGATTTTTATGTATCAGTGATGAAGGACGCGTATCTATCAGTATATCTGCAGTTATATCCTAGCATCGTGCCTCCATCTTTCTTTGATAAACACAACTGCCTAGTTTACAAGTGTTTGTCCCGAAATTAATGCCTGTAAAATATAGTGAGTTTTATTATTAACGACATAAGACCTATGCCTACTCAGAAAAAAGCCTTTCTCTACTATTCAAAAAGGTTTTCACTTAGGGTGTTGCACTTGCCCCATCTTTTTGTCCCACTTGCAAAATACAACTTATAATATATATTTTAGTTAGAGGTGCGTGGTGTAATGGTTAGAGTCGTAGGAAATGGACTTGTCAACCCGAGTTCAAATGCTGAACGAAGCTATAGTTAACATAGCGCTAATACCCTTGGAAAACATATGAATCCAACTACTCTCCCTCTATGGGTAAATAGTTGGGAAGATTGGGCTTATTGTGTTAGTATAGCATTCAATTCTAAGGATAACAACAAGAAGAAAGGAATTAATACTTCCTTTAATTCAAACAATTTATTGGCCAACACATGAAACAACAAGTAACAATATAAAGTCTTCCTGAATATAAAGCTGAGTTTAAGGGACTTACCGGCACGTTGGAGAAGACATTTGGGATCTTAGGGTGATTTCTTGGAGCCCTTCAAATCACTGCCTAGTGGAACCGCTGGTGGAATCAATCTGCCTGGATTTGGGATATTGCGCCTAAACGTCTGGGCTCATCACGTGATTGGTGTATCCAATCACAGAGAGTCTCTCCATCACTCACTCTATATACAGGAATCAACATTTTACTGGCCCAACAGGCTCTTTAACATTGGTTAGGTAACGAGTCTAGGAGAATGAAAACTCTGAATTCAAACCTGTTAAATTCGCTTGGGGGTCGTCACTACTAGAATAGGTTGTCCTAATTAGTGATTTATTTTCACTATTTTAACTTTTTGTGGATATCAGCAGCAGCTGTATGACCACTTACATCCCATCTGTCAAACCATCCAAGTAACACGGACGAGATATGCTTCACCATGACAACGCACCTACCCACACTGCCCTGATTACACTGGCTTACAAAAAATATTTTTTTCTGAGGCAAGAATGTGAATAGGTGTTTTTTAATTTTTGGGGTGTGCTGAATTCAAATTTATAAACAGTTTTGCTCTATCACCTCTAGTTTTCTGTCTTTTAAATGGTCTCATTTTAGTATATACAGAGTATATACGTGCTTATTTCAACAGTTGCAGCAGCTTATTACAGATAAAACAGGATAGATAAAGAACATTGACGGAATAAATATACTTGGATGACACAAAGTACACAATTCATAGTACCGCAGACTATTAGAAGTGTGTTTTGTTAGATGATCTTCTGTATTTTGATTCCGGGATGTCACGCAAGAGCATCCAACAAAGTAAGATTAAATCATATGTAAGGCAATAAAATGTGCGTCGTTGGAAATTGTAATACAAATATATAACCAAAAGATTGAGTAACACAATTGTCGAGGGACACCTTCCTCCTGCGCTGCGAGGGACGACAGCCTCCTGCGCTGACTGCCAGTGCACTGCTGGTTGTTGATTGAGACGTGTTTGCTACGCTTAACTGCCAAAATCCGTCTTGATATATATATATATATATTATATAGTATATATATATATATTATATATTATATATTATATATATATATATATATATAAATGTAATGCTATCACTTACATTTATTGCATAATAACTCAAAAAGAAGACATAAGTCACACAATATTAGAAATTAACCCTGAATGCATATACGCCTTTATGTACAGTATGTGTACAAAACGTACAGTATGCATATCTAAAAAAATTAGAGGTGATGAGTAAAAACGGATTTCCAATCTGAATTCAGCACCCCCAAATTAGGTTAATACAGCTAGTTTTGTGCTTGCCTCAATTTCTTTGTAAACTAGTGTTATCCGAGAGTTCCTGACCCAGAAAAACATCCCTTTGTGGATCTGCAGTGGGATTGATGAGGGCTCATGAGTGGAAACATTCTGGTGGTATGAGGGAAGGCAATCATACGTAAAGATTATACTATTGCTATTGATGTATGTACGCACAAATGTTTCCCATATATGTATGTATATCGTTGAGATGATAATTGTTATTCCTGAACTTTTTTGATTTGGTTGGTTGGTTGGTTGGTTGGATTTTACGAAGATGTTTTGTTTTATTCATTCTTGTTAGGTATTCACTTTTTTTCAAACTTTCAAAAAGTGTTTTAATCTATTTAACCCATAGATAGGACCCTAATAGGTACTATCACCCTGAGTCAGGGTGGACCTGGAAGTAATGGTGATGAAAGGGTATTCCACACTTCCCAGAGCTCCAGAAATAAGACTTCACCACTAGATGCCGTTCATCCTCATACCCAGAAAACTAAGACGCTTACCTATCGCCATATAGCACATATATTTTTAAAAGTGGAGAAGCGCGTGGTGTAATGGTTAAAGTCATGGGAAATGGACTCGTCGTCCCAAGTTCAAATCATGGACGTGGTAATTGCATTTCACTTAGCGCTAATATCCTTGGGAAAGGTATGAATCTTACTCTCCCTCCAGCTATGGATAAATAGCAGGGCAGACTGGGCTCTTTAGCCTTAGTTAGGCAACCGGTCTAGAGAGGAAAACTCTGAATTTAAACCTGTTGAACTCCGCTTAAGAAATTGACCTTGTGTCACATCCTGCTCGTGCGGAGGGGTTGGTAAATATATTTTTTAAGTGTTTGGGGGATTGTCATAAGAGCAATTGGGTCGGGAAAGTCATATAGATGCCAGGGCTTAATATCAGACGATTGATAACCGCCTGTCTAGCCTAAGTAAGGACCAAATTGAAGTGTTGCATGTCATGGACTTCTCACCTATTATGATTCCGTAGTTAAGCACCCACAGCCAACAGGTAACGATATGAGAGGGATTTTACCCCACTACAGAGGTATAGTCGGTGTATTTTACAGCCCCAGCTGACAGGGCCATATTTGATTCGTGAATACATGGAGATTCTAAGTGTTACTAAGCGTGTGACTAATGTTTCTAATTTTATTTCTGTTCTTTTTTCTTTCTTTTATATTTTGTTTTTCTTTTACTCCATCTTTTTTTTTTATGAACCAACTGTAAAGAAATGTAGACATTCTGTCTGCAGAGTTGTTTCCTCATTCCGGAAGTGAGACGTCGGAAGTAAATCCCCCTTGAACGAAAAGGTATAAGAACAGTCACTATATCCGGTTTGTTGCACCCAATCGCTTTCTCTCGCTACCCCCTCTCTCCACTCTCTCTCTCTCTCTCTCTCTCTCTCTCTCTCTCCCATACACACACACACACACGCGCGCGCGCACTGACACTTTTTTTGTGTTTATTTTATATTTTGAGGGGGTTGCTTTTTTTTTCATCGATCTTATTGCTTATGCCTGTACTAATTTACCTCCTTTGAAACTTTCAAATCCTCTGATGATTCTGCCTTTACCTACATCACCTCCCCCATCCTAACTCTTTCTCCATCCTTTTTCCCCAATTAATAAACCAGATGCACTAAGATAACTACGCAAATATGTCTTGTAAACAAACATTCCAGCCAGTTATTGCCGATCTATGCTTTTTAACTTTAGTATTCTGAAACTATTAATTTTTGCTAAAATAGAGAATACATCGACTACACAGACGGGAACCCACTCCACAATAGGTCAACCTGCTACCCTTGGGTGGGAACCCGTGATGCGTAAGGACGTAATCTTGGTGGCTGACCAGTTCATGACAACACTCCACGTTGACCGTTTCTTAGACTAGTCAGGCGGTCAGAGAAGCCTCCTCTGATCAATCAACTGGTCATGTCAAGCCCTAGCATTTATATGGTTGTCTCGACCTAATTGCTCTTATGACAAACGCCCAAATGTATGTATTTTTAATTTTAGTATTCTGAAACTATTAATTTTTGCTAATATTAGAGAATACATAGACTACACAGACGAGAACCCACTCCACAATAGGTCAACCTGCTACCCTTGGGTGGGAACCCGTGATGCTTAAGGACGTAATCTTGGTGGTTGAGCAGTTCATGACAACACTCCACGTTGGCCGTTTCTTAGACTAGACAGGCGGTCAGAGAAGCCTCCTCTGATCAATCGACTGTCATGTCAAGCCCTAGCATGTATATGGTTGTCTCGACCTAATTGCTCTTATGATAAACGCCCAAATCCCTTTTTATCAAATTTGTGCTAGATAGCGATGACTGAGAGTCTAAACGTCCTAAATATAAGATTAAACTGCATCTAGTGGTGAGTTTCCAATTCTGGAGCTCTGGGGAGTGTGGAGTACCCCTTTATCGTATTCTTCCCTTGACCACGCTGATACGGAATGGTATCCCCTGTTAGGAGGCATCTATGGGTTAAATAGATGAAAACAGTCTTAAAAGAATGTGTTTAAAGTAAAAGTGGATACTCAACGAGAATGAATGAAACAAAAACGTTTTCGGGATGATATAACATTAGGGTTAAAAAAAAAAAAAACAAACACCACCGGGCGATGTAAAAATAGATTTTTGAAACATATTGCCTGAGGGTGGGAGTAAAAAATTCAATGTCAGCGAGTTTGTACCCTAAGTAAGTAAAATCATCAAATTCATTAAAGGATTAAAAAATAAAACAATTTGAAATGTAAACTTTAAATATGTATTAAAATAAAACAAACTATATATAGATATATAATACCAGTCATGTATTTATTAAAACTTGTTTAAAAAAAACAATGAGGACTGTCCAATATTGCATATTCAAATTTTCAGTGTATTTATTCTATGTTATAATGATTTTGGGTAATGTGACGTAAGCAGTGACGTAATTTTTGTTACAGACAAAAACTGGAAGCGAATCTCCATTATTAATAGATATGTGGTAAAATCCTACTAACCAACGCTGAAATTTCATTTTGAACAAGAAAAAACATTACACCGGGAGTTATTCCTCTTGGATAGACATTTAGTCATATAGAAATTGAATTATTTTGTGAGTAAAGACAAATACATAGTCTATATTACTATTAACACTTGGAATTAAGTTGCAAATTGAACTGAAACCTGCTTTATTCTCTCAGTTAATGTTATGCAGAAATGTTGTGAGTTTCTGTTGTATACTGGATCTTACAGTATTCAGTATATTAGTACATACAAGTACATGTGCGCCAGACATATAGTAACACGTAACAGAGTGCTAACACCTCGAGGTAGACAGTTCGCGTAAGCTTTGCATCCCACTTATGAGGGCCTGACACAAGAACATTTTTTATGTGGGCCCACCCACAAGCCGAAGCTCATGGGTGGTAGGCGCAAAATTGCGTTGATCCTGTCGGCATGTCAGGCGCTGGGCAATAAACCCAACCCTGTACCTTTAAATCAAGGGGGCAGGTATTGCCTTGGGGGATGGTCCCTGTGATCAACGCTGTTAATTTTACTTAATCGCTCCAGAGGCCGAAGCACTCAACAAGATACTTGCCTCTCATCCCACTTATGAGGGCGTGACACAAGGTCATTTTTATGTGAGCCCACCCACAAGCAGAAGCCCATGGGTGGTACGCACAAAAATGCGTTGGTCCCGTCACCATTCCCCCTCAAGGGGGCGCCTCTTGACTCTCCCTCGTATGTATACATATTTACCAACCCCTCTGCATGAGCAGGATGTGACACTAGGTCAATGTTTTAAGCGGATTTTAACAGGTTTAGATTCAGTTTTCCTTCTAAACTGGTTGCCTAGCCAAGGTCCAGTCTGCCCAACTATTTTCCATTCCCTACCACTCTAACCATCACACTACACGCCTCTCTTGTACATATAGATTGGTATCAACAAGCAACTTGGTGTTTTGATGATAGATTTGTTTGTTTAGGTATGTCTATGATGAAATTCTTTTTTCTGTGCATTGTGTGTGTGCCCCCCCCCCCCCCCAAAGCGTATAGAAGAAGATTTCCACCGCTTTTTCCCCCTCTTACATTTTAGATCTGACAACAACAAACGCTGAAGAAGGGGTTGACTGTGTTAACAACGCAAAGAAATCCAGAAAGGGATTCAATTATCTACCTTTCTGGCAAGGCTCAACCTTTATTTTTTATCATATATGGGCTAGAAGGTGGTGGCCGGGTGAAACGCGTTAAATATCTATAAAACTAAAATTCTATGTGAAAAAATTCGACATGATAGTCGGCCTATAAACGATTAATTATAGAATATCATTGTTGACAACACTGATAATACCAAGAAGGCCGAAGAATACTTTGAAAGAGTTATTGTTGTAAAAATAACAACGACGATGATACTCGTTCGAATCGTTCGTTTGATAAGGCTGTCATTGTCTCCTATTCGTCAACGATGTAGCTAATCACGACCCAGGGATTTTGAGGACACAAAACTGAAGTCAACGTTGGTTTTCATTCCCTATTTTTAGTCTCACGCTCTACGATTACACTTGTATTTCCCTTGAATGCTTTTGTTCAGCTGATAATTGACCCATGTATTCACCTCTCACATCTTCATCTTACAAATAAGCAAACAATATCACATCGCCACCCCCCAACCCCCACGCCACGCTCACACTCTTTCTTTATATTTATGTGTATATTATAGATTATTGAAACGTTGCTTTGAAAGTCAGTGTCCTTCATCCGTTACGATTGCATCCTGGTACCACTCGAGACGCGACAAAATAAAAGGCCAACTTTCTACGTGAAAAGATATTGGTTGCAGCTTTGAAGTAATAGAACTCAATTTGTCAGTGAACCGGAACGGAAGTTGCACGTGCTCGATGCACTTGTGGCGGGAAATTCTTTTGTTGGTTTTATTTGTCAATGTTTTTATTTCTTAGATTCTTTTCTTTTTTGCGTTATTTTTTATTTATTTATTTCTTTAGTTTTCTTCTTTTTTCGTTATTTATTCATTTATCTTTTATTTTCTTTCTTTCGTTATTTATTTTTTTTTTTTTCTTTCTTTCGTTATTTATTTATTTTTTAGTTTTCTTTCTTCGTTATTTATTTTTTTTTTTATTTTTTTCTTTCTTTCGTTATTTATTTATTTTTTATTTTTTTTTTTCTTTCGTTTTATTTTTTTTTTATTTTTTTTTTTTTTTTCTTTCTTTCGTTTTATTTATTTTTTTTCTTTTTCTTTCTTTCGTTTTTTTTTATTTTTTTTAGTTTTCTTTTCTTTCTTTCGTATTTTTTATTTTTTTAGTTTTTCTTCTTTCTTTCGTTATTTTTTTTAGTTATTATTTTTATTTTTTATTTTTTCTTTCGTTCGTTATTTATTATTTTTTTAGTTTTCTTTCTTTCTTTCGTTATTTTTTTTTAGTTTTTTTCTTCTTTCGTTTTTATTTTTTGTTTTCTTTCTTTCTTTTTCGTTATTTTTTTGTTTTCTTCTTTCTTTCTTTCGTTATTTTTTTTATTTTTTCTTTCTTTCTTTTTTTTATTTTTTCTTTTTCGTTTTTATTTTTCTTTCTTTCGTTATTTATTTATTTATCTTTTAGTTTTTCTTTCTTCTTTATTTCTTTTCTTTTTCGTTATTTATTTATTTATTTTTTTTTTTCTTTCTTTCTTTCTTTCTTTCGTTTTTTATTATTTTTTTAGTTTTCTTTCTTTCTTTCTTTCGTTTTTTTTTTTTAGTTTTTTCTTTCTTCGTTTTTTTTTTTCTTTCTTTCTTTTTTTTATTTATTTTTTTAGTTTTCTTTCTTTCTTTCTTTCTTTCTTTCTGTCGTTATTTATTTATTTCTAAAGGTGGTCGTTTATAGTGTTCCATGATTTCTTATCTTTTTTTCTTCTTTCTTTCTTTCTTTCTTCTTTCTTTCTTTCTTCCTTTTTTCTTTCTAAACGTTTCGTTCATACTGTTCTATGATTTTCTTTCTTTCTTTCTATTCTTTCTTTCTTTTTCTATCTTTCTTATTTTTTCGTTATAGTAATCCATGATTTTCTTTTTTCTTCTTTCTTTCTTTATCTCTTTCCCTCTTTCTCAACGTTTTCGTTCATGGTTCTTATGATGTTTCTCTCTCTCTCTCTCTCTCTCTCTCTCTCTCTCTCTCTCTCTCTCTCTTCTCTCTCTCTCTCTCTAAACTATTCTATTCTAAGCGTTTCAAAATTGTCTTTCTTTGTTTATTTCATTCGTTCATTCTTTCTTTCTTTCTCAACGTTTTCGTTCATAGCATCCCATGATTTTCTTTCTTTCTTTCTTTCTTTCTTTCTTTCTTTCTTTCTTTTCCTTCTTTCCTTCCTTCCTTCCTTTCATAGCGTTCAATGATTTTTCTTTGTCTTTTTCCGTTTCAATTATTTTGTTCTAAGCATTACAAAATATTCTTTCTTTTTTTTTTTCTTGCTTTCTTTCTTTCGTTCGTTCGTTCCACAATTCTGAACATTTTTTTAATTTTTTAAAATCTCTTTTTAAACGTTTTCATTATATAGTGTTCTTTTTTTTCTTTCTTTTTTCTTTCTTTTTCTTTCTTTCTTTTTCTTTCTTTCTAATGGTTTTCGTTTATAATGATCCGTGATTTTTCTTTCTTTCTTTCTTTCTTTCTTTCTTTCTTTCTTTCTTTCTTTCTTTCTTTTTCTTCTTCTTCTTTCTTTCTTCTTTCTTCTTCTATGTTTTCGTTTATAATGATCCGTGATTTCTTTCTTTCTTCTTTCTTTCTTTCTAATGATTTTCATTTATAGTGGTACGTGATTTTTTTTTTTCTTTCTTTCTTTCTTTCTTTCTTCTTTCTTTCTTTTCTTTCTTTCTTCTAATGGTTTTCGTTTATAATGATCCGTGATTTTCTTTCTTTCTTTCTTTTTCTTTCTTTCTCTCTTTCTAAACGTTTCCGTTTATAGTGTTCTATATATTTTTATGTTTTCTATGATTTTCTTTCTTTCTTTTTTCTTTCTTTCTTTCTTCTTTTAATACATTTCTGTTTTATCTCTTTATTTCCTTTTCATTTTGCTTTTGTTTCTTCATTTTTCTCTGAATACTTTTCTATCACACAATCTCTCTTGTTTTTCCTTTTTATAACATCCTCTCATCTAATCTCTTTTGATCTCTCCCTATCTCTCTTGATATATAATTTTTTTTTTTTGGTATTCTTCTTTTTCGATCTTTCATTTGAGGTCATCTAGAAAACGCACACACAGGACGACCTCGGAAATTGGGCACTGATAGGTTAGATGTACTTTAGAACAAAGACACAGCACAGACCACAGGTTGAATTTCACAAACATCAGAGATTAATGAAACGACTCGCTTGAATGATAGATTTGAAAAGACCAGGCGACCAACGATTTTGCTGCATGACAAATATCATTTTCACGTTGAAAATGCGATCGCTTCAAAGATGTCATCGGATGTTGTTCAATATATATATATATATATATATATATTATATATATATATATATCCACAGACACATGTTTCGACTTATCAAGTCTCTTCAGTGTGGCTAAATATTTTGTGAGCTACCTACAGTCGGGATAGAACACTGACCGATTCAGCAGCAATTGGACAGCTTAATCGCTCGTCCATGGTAACTCACAGAATGCGATGGAGATTTTAACTGTTTTAAATATTATATATATATATATATATATATATATATATATGTGTGTGTGTGTGTGTGTGTGTGTGTGTGTGTGTGTTAAGAGTAAGGAATGAATCCGACGGTTTATGTTATAGAAAAAAAAGGATATGAAAACACACGATGTTGTTAAGTTATGTTCTGCTTCTCTCTTGACGAGTCCGGATTAAAAACATTTACATCTAAAAACGGACCTAATTATCATTATGCTCTGATGATGATTTGTTATAAATCGAAATATTGTCAATATTAGCAATAAAAATGATATAAAAATATATTCATCTTAACAACATTATGTGTTTTCATATCCCTCTCTCTCTCTCTCTCTCTCTCTCTATATATATATATATATATATATATATATACAGAGAAAGAGAGAGAGACAGAGACAGAGACAGAGAGACAGGGAGAGAGATATACATAGATACATAGACAGATACATAGATAGATAGATAGATAAATTAGTCTCCCTTCTCATATACTGGTTGCCTAATAAAGGTTAAATGGTCCAGTAGGCCCAAGCCACAACTGAAGAGAGACAAGGGTATTAGCGCTATTTGAAATGCAAGTATCCTCGTCCAGGTTCTGAACACGTGATGTCTGGCACAGACTATTGTGGACTATTGTGGATCCAGACTACGCAGATGACCTGGTGCTTCTTAAAAAATCACTTGCACATGCCTAATCCCTGCTACATAGCCTGGAAAAGGCAGCACAGAACATCAGCCTCTATGTGAATGATAAAACAGTGCTCATGCACTTCAAGAAGACAGGAGACATCTCCTCACTCAACGGTAAGCCTCTAAAGCAAATAGAACAATTCACGTCCCTAGGTAGTAATATCTCATCTACGGAAAGTGATGTTAATACACGCATAGGAAATGCATGGTCTACTATTAACAGATAATCAATTGTATGGAAATAAAATCTCACCGACAAGTTAAAGTAACAGTTCTTCCGTAGTTGTATCAGGACTACTGTAAGGCTGCACCAAGTGCACCACCTAGGGAATCATCTAGATGGGAACTGCACGCTACATGAATTGCACCTATTTCCCATTGCACTAATACCCTTGAAAAAGGTATGAATCCAACTACTGTCCCTCTCTCTATGGGTAAATAGTAGGGAGCACTAGGCTCTGTAACCTTGGCTAGGTAACCAGTCTAGGAGAAGGAAAGCTCAGAATTCAAACCTGGTAAACTCCGCTTAAGAAATAGACCTTGTGTCGCATCCTGTTAGTGCGGAGGGGTTGGTAAATATACATAATTATATAGATATATAAATATAATATATATAATTATATAATATATAATTATAAATATAATATATATAAAATATATATTAATTATGATATATATTATATATATAAATATATAATATATATATATATATATATATATATATATATATGTTAAAAACACATACATCCTATAATCCCCATTTCAATTGAAGCAATGTAATTTTTCAGAAATATCCCGGTACTAAGAGAAGCCACCAGGTATGTACGGATTTTTCTGTGACACATTTACGGAAAATTATGGAAATAGGGTTAACGATACATTTTAAAACATGATTATTTGCAATGAAAATAACCAATTTTTACTCTGAAAATATACAATTATTTTGCCTCTGGCCTCTGCCCCTTACGCCTATGACTTTAACATATGCATGTTGCTCGTGCGGAGTGGTTGGTATATATATATATATATATATATATATATATATATATATATATATATTATAACAAGAAAGATATGGATAACAGTCGGAGAAATCTGAATTATACAAATTTAAGCTATATCTTAAAAATCAGTCAAATAAACCAGTAACACACCGCTTAACCATTGGCCTTGTGTCATCCTGCACCTGTGGATTAGTTGGTAAAAAGTAAAGACGTCGGGGTGGCCTAAAGTCGGCATCAGCCAGACAGCGAAGGAGTCTATCCCTTTTCACTTGAGCCAGACCAAGGAGATTTGTTTTTTTAGTATCTGAGACGGAGCCCCACACCTACCATCAGCTCCTCACATTACCGCACAGATCCCTGTGCTACTCATACGCTGAGTTGGCGAGGGCCGGTATCGAACCAGTGTTGTATACTCGTCTTTTTACTTTCTTACTTCTATTCTTCTTCTGTTCATCTTTTCTATCGTACGTTATTCTTCTAGCGTCTGGACTTCGTCTTGGGGACTTCGTGTCTGGTCTTCCATTGGAGATTTCTCTTTATCAGAAGCCCTGTGTCATTGGTAGTTTTTAGATAATAACACAAGACTTCGATTTAACTTAGATCATATTTTATTTGGAAATCCCCACCAGACTACCCGCGCAGATTGAGTCGGCAGCGTGTATATCACGACTTACCACCGTCGTGGTTTTGGCCGATCTAACAGAAATCTCTTTCTAATCTAAACCGGGAGAGGGTCTTCTCCACCGATTCTCACGGTATCCACCGAAGGAGGATTTGGATTGAGGTCAAGCCTTGTCATTCAATCCTTCAAGGCCGCCGACTGAACTTATAACCGCCATTTTGGTTTCTACACTACTGTACATACATATTAGGAATCTAATAATTATGTAACACCAGGAACCTTGTGGTTCCTAGGCGGACGCTCTACCGTGGTTGGTAAATACATGCCTATTCCTTGTCAGTATTTTATTTGACTTATTTCCCCCTTTCTATCTGGAAAGACAAATAGTCAATATAATGCCTTATTATATTCTGGTAAGTTGTCATTCAAAGGGAAGCCTTTTGGACGATGGTAATGTTTGCTTAAATTCTTGAAATATAAGCAGTGACACATTCAATAAGAAGACAACTAATGTTTGTATCTCGAGAGGAGTGGATATTGACATTTTTCAAAGTACAAGAGGGAAACAAACATTACAAATAAATAAAAATAATGCTAATACAAAATAATCAATAAATTGTGGACAAACTATACACGTTCGTCTAAACGTCGATTTAACCTTTAGTCATTTACTAAGCTTCGTTTAGTTTGACGCAACACATGGACACAACAGTATTAGTCAACCAGTAAACACAGACATTCATTAGGTCTGTATGGACACTTGAGGCCGCCTAGAGGACTAAATCATGTACAGATAACAATGAAGATGATGACAATAGTGCTAATAATTCAGATGATACGAAGTTTCGGGTTTGACGCAAACACATGGACACAAACAGTATTAGTCAACCAGTAAACACAGACATTCATTAGGTCTGTATGGACACTTGAGGCCGCCTAGAGGACTAAACGATGTACAGATAACAATGAAGATGAGGACAATAGTGCTAATAATTAGATGATACGAAGTTTCGTTTGGTTTGACGCAACACATGGACACAACAGTATTAGTCAACCAGTAAACACAGACATTAATTAGGTCTGTTTGGACACTTGAGGCCGCCTATAGGACTAAACGATGTACAGATAACAATGAAGATGAGGACAATAGTGCTAATAATTCAGATGATATGAAGTTTCGTTTGGTTTGACGCAACACATGGACACAATAGTATTAGTCAACCAGTAGACACTGACATTCATTAGGTCTGTGTGGACACTTGAGGCCGCCTAGAGGACTAAACGATGTACAGATAACAATGAAGACGAGGACAATAGTGCTAATAATTCAGATGATACGAAGTTTCGTTTGGTTTGACGCAACACATGGATACAACAGTATTAGTCAACCAGTAAACACAGACATTCATTAGGTTTGTATGGACACTTGAGGCCGCCTAGAGGACTAAACGATGTACAGATAACAATGAAGACGAGGACAATAGTGCTAATAATTCAGATGATACGAAGTTTCGTTTGGTTTGACGAAACACATGGACACAACAGTATTAGTCAACCAGTAAACACAGACATTCATTAGGTCTGTATGGACACTTGAGGCCACCTAGAGGGACTAAACGATGTACAGATAACAATGAAGACGAGGACATAGTGCTAATAATTCAGATGATACGAAGTTCGTTTGGTTTGACGAACAACATGGACACACAGTATTAGTCAACCAGTAAACACAGACATTCATTAGGTCTGTATGGACACTTGAGGCCGCCTAGAGACTAAACGATGTACAGATAACAATGAAGATGAGGATAATAGTGCTGATAATTCAGATGATACGAAGTTTCGTTTGGTTTGACGCAAAACATGGACACAACAGTATTAGTCAACCAGTAAACACAGACATTCATTAGATCTGTATGGACACTTGAGGCCGCCTAGAGGACTAAACGATGTACAGATAACAATGAAGATGAGGATAATAGTGCTGATAATTCAGATTGATACGAAGTTTCGTTTGGTTTGACGCAACACATGGACACAACAGTATTAGTCAACCAGTAAACACAGACATTCATTAGATCTGTATGGACACTTGAGGCCGCCTAGAGGACTAAACGATGTACAGATAACAATGAAGATGAGGATAATAGTGCTGATAATTCAGATGATACGAAGTTTCGTTTGGTTTGACGCAACACATGGACACAACAGTATTAGTCAACCAGTAAACACAGACATCCAACAGGTCTGTATGGGCACTTGTGGTCGCCTAGAGGACTTACCAAGATCGATGGCTGATACTCATAGATGGTGGATTCAAGAGGATTCATGCTGTCGACATGCTTTGATGATGATGTTATGATTTTATGGGCCATCGTTTAGGCTTTAAGCCAGAGCGCTTGTCAAGCGGAAATCCTTGGTAATGAATCCTTTGCTTCTCCTTAATATTGTAAGTTCCTCCGCATTGGTTGTAAATGAACTATGGAAAGTATCAGTGTTTAAGTAGTTAATCAGCCGAACATTATGGCTGTTGATTGGCGGAGGAATAGACCACATGACCCCGCCTAATCTATAAATTTAGGTGGTGTATTGCAGAACACCTTATATACAAAAAATCCATGGGAAATGGATTCGTCGCCCCGAGTTCAAATCCTGGACGTGGTAATTTATTTCACTTAGCGCTAATACCCTTGGGAAAGGTACGAATCCTACTCTCCCTCCAGCTATGGGTAAATAGTAGGGCAGACTGGGCTCTTTAACCTTGGTCAGGAAACTGGTCTAGGAGAAGGAAAACTCTGAATTCAAACCTGTTGAACTCCGCTTAAGAAATTGACCTTGTGTCACATCCTGCTCGTGCGGAGGGGTTGGTAAATATATATATACAAAATATCCCAACAGATGACGCTGCTGCTGCTGCTGCTGATGATGATGATGATGATGATACTATGACTGCTAGAACTGTTGATCTGATCGATTTAACCTTTTAGTCATTTTGTAAGCTTCGTTTGCTATTTTTTTATGTTGAGGCTTCATAATTTGTATCATATGGATTATTCAGACTATTGTCCTCATCTTCATTGTTATCTGTACAACGTCTCAGTCGATGTGCCCCCGGTCATCATCAGGTATTTCTTGTCGAACTTTGGAACCTTCTCGAACTCGATCTTTTCGAACTCGAAAGCCTTCTCGAACTTGAGATCCTTCTTTTCGAACTCGGAAACCTTCTTGTCGTAATCGGGAGCCATCACACAATTTTGAACCCGCCACTTTGTTCAATACACGGGGGTATCCTGTTCTCATTCCGCTAACCATAGCTGGGTACAACGGTTAAGCTGTGTTAATTATTATTCTATGTTACTGTCACCCTTGACCAGAACACCTGAAGAAGACCGGAGTGCACATCGGCCGAAACGTTGTGCAGATAACTATGAAGATGAGGACAATAGTCCGAATAATCCAGATGATACGAACCTTCGTTTAGTTTGACGCAACACATGGACACAGCAGAAAATGGAAACACGGAAAATGATTGAAATATCGTTAACGATCAATTTTAGAACATAATTATTTGCACTGAAAATAACCAACCCTTACCCTGAAAATATACAATTATTTTGCCTCTGACCGCTGCCCGTTACGCCTATGACTTTAACATATTGTAACAATTTTGGGTGCTTATATTTACAAACCACCCCATACATGGAGGATGACACAAGGTCTATTTTTAAGCGGAGTTTAACAGGTCTAAGTTCATTACAGGATTGAACTTGATTCGACGTGTCCATTTCTTAATGACAATAACCGTTGTACAATGCACATCATCCTTCATATTGTAGAGCAATATTTCGCGTAGATTAAACTTTATAAATAAACATTCACTGCCTCGTTACGAACAAAATCATTTAACTTCGTTTATCTGTCAACGTGTTCATTTGTGTAAATTTACGGGTTCACTCTTATTTGGACTGAGGATGATGAGGTAAGAATTTAGTATGGGAGAATGTAAGCGAAAACAATTTGATAGAAATAAAAATTAATGCGGGAAAAAAAGAGAAGAAAAAAGAAAAGAAGAGAAAAGAAGAAATTGGTTCATTATGTTCATTTTAGTTTATTTCGTGAACCATAAATTTGTAGTTTCTCATTTAGGATTAAATGAATTGTTAGCCCCGACCCCATCCCGGTATTCGTTTTATTTATTGTTTAATTCTAGAATGGGGATTCTGATTTTCGGTTTAATGTTCCATGTATTGATTTTTTTTAAATTATTTTTTTTGTTTTTGTTTTGTTTTCCTCTTTTATTTTCGAATTTACAATTTATTCCTCTATTTCGGAAGTGAGTGCAAATTTCGTTTGTGTGAATTGGACCGTGTTTTTTGTATTTTACAAACTGAATACACAAATACGTGATGAAACTGACTGATTCTTTAAACTTGAAAACCAACGACTAATGAATGAATAAATAAGTTCCAGGTAAAATTAAAAACAAAACAAACAAACAAATACCCTCCACTAAAAGTACAAGGTCACTCCAAATAACACGGACATCTATAAAGGTTTGACTACAAGAAAGTATTGTACATTTTTTCAGGTTGGTAACCCTAACTGAAAGCTGACTGGTCAGGGTTGGACCTAAACCGATTTAAAACCATTTAATTCATGTTTGCTTCCGAATTTACATGTAGCTGTTTTGAATCTACAGTGAGGGAGGGAAATCTCCGGGGTCCAACGAGCTGAACTGCGACATCGGGTAAGCATGAGGTAGTGTTCCTATTATACATTTAATCTTTCAAAACCCTCTAATTATTTTTGTTGTCTTTATCACGTTTCAGCTGGTGAATACTTTTTTTGTCTGGATTTCTAGGATGAAGCATTGTTACTATTATACATTGATTATTTCAAAATCTTCTTCTTATCTTTGTTGACGTTATCTGGTTCTTGCTAGTGTATTCTCCTTTCTGTCAGGGTTGGTGAGATGAAATAGTCTTACCATTATAATTGATTATTGCAAAAACTCATGTTGCATACCCTTTTTCCTTTCTTACTTCTATTATTCTTCTGTTCATCTTTGGTATCTTACGTCCTTCTTCTAGCGTCTGGACTTCGTCTTACTGGTTGGTCGTCCTTGATTCATTTCTTCTTCTAGGTCAGTCTTGTTGCCAAGTCATTCATCAACCACAAAACAATATTATTTATTTAAACCTTTATTTACTTAACTAAACATATTTCTCAACTAACATAACACGCGTGTGCAGTGAGCTCCAGCTAAAGCAGAAACATCTTATCTGCCTGACGTCCAAGCTGAAACTGAAGAGCCAACCAGGTCCCACGTGACTTCACGTATTTCGGGGGCTTTCTGTAATATTCCATGGAAAGTCCCGCCCGTGATATGAAAAGGGGCCATCCCTTCAGAAATACAGGGGGTTGACAATAATCTATGCATAGATTATGTAATACTCGCTGATTATCTTTGTTGTCTTCATAGCGTTTCAGCTGAGATGAAGAATTGTTACAATCATACATTTTCACAAGTATAGACGATATCAATTCAGTTGTTTGGTTGGTTTGATTTCACTGAATCTCAACCCTTGTTGGGTTATTTTATGCTTAAGACGTTTTGTTTTATTCATTCTTGAAGGGTACTCATATTTTTTTAAAACGCAATTTTTTTGTAAGCATATTTTTAAAAACGCAATTTTTTCTATTTGACTCATAGATGGGAGCCTAACAGGTACTAACATTTTGGATTAGAGTGGACCTGGGAGTAATGGTGATGAAGGTGTACTCCTCACTCCCCAGAGATCCAAAATTAGAACTTCACCATAAGAGGCAGTTTAACGTCATACCCAAGACAATAAATACAGTAGTAATAATCGGTACGATTTCTCCCAGTGGAAGTATAGAAAAGAGGAGGTTTATGAAAATTATCTTCGTTTTTAATATGGTATTTACTCGTTAAAATCATTTTCTTTCATTCCGAGTCTTTTCTTTTGAGGGGTTGCCCTCCCTCTCTCCTCTCTCTCCCTCCCTCTCTCTCTCTCTCTCTCACACACACACGCACACAGACACACACACACACTCTCTCTCTCTCTCTCTCTATATATATATATATATATATATATATATGTGTGTGTGTGTGTGTGTGTGTGTGTGTGTGTGTTGGGGAGAATATGTGCTTAATTGCAGTTGTACCTAATTTTGAAAATTATTTAATTAATAATTAATGAATTAGACGGGCATACCTATTCAAATGTAAGGCTAAACAAATCGGGAAAAATCAATCTCTGTACACTTTGGCCTTTGATTTTTCTCGATTTGTTTAGCCTTACATTTGAAAAGGTATGCCCGCCTAATTCATTAATCATTAATTAATTAATTTTCAAAATTAGGTACGACTTCAATTAAGCACAAATTCTCCCAAACATTGTCGGCTAAAAAAGCCTTATCAAACACATTGTTTGTTTATTTACTTCTCATATATATATATAGATGTATATATATATATATATGTCTATGATGTATAGAAGTAGAAAAACAAATATTAAATATTATGCTAACAGGTATTTGTTTCAACCTGTTGACTTTATAAAGAGTAAGTCTATTGAAATCATTTAAAAATTAAAACGAAGGCAATTGTAAAAGCCACGTTATAAACAGCGGTCTTCATCAGAGCACATATTTTGTTGACTGAAAAAAGGAGAAAAATTTAACCATTTGACACGATAGGTTCAAATACTGCTCAAGTTCGGACCGGAAAATCTTTAAAGAATTCATATAAAAAACGTACTTTGGTTTAACACATAATGTAAATTTATTTTTAAACTAAAGTCTCAAAAATCAACGAGAAAAACTTTATCTTTCTTACCGTTTCTTTATTTCTATTCTAATATATTTTATTATAAGTGCCACATCCTCGGTAAATTTATCTTTTTTAGCACCTAAACAAACTAAACACCCTCTCTGAAAATAATAACATATTCATCTGGATACCAAGTCACATTGGTATCCAAGGAAATGAAAAGGCAGACAAAGCCGCAAGAAAAGCACTTCAAACACATATGAGCAAATCTAAAATCCATATACAGATCTGAAACCAACCATAATAATTTATATGAGACAAATTGCAGAAAATCTTGGGACAATCTGACTCAAAACAAACTCCACGAAATACAAGAAGTTATTGGAGAGTGGCCGACAGGCCACAGAAGTAATTAGAGAGAAGAAGTAATACTCGCCAGATTGCATATTGGGCACACCCACATTACCCATTCGTACCTGTTAAAAAGGGAAGGATGCCCAGTGTACCCAACATGCAAAGTACAACTTACAACCAAGCATATCCTTCTAAATTGTAACAGACTTAAACATCCGCGCAAATTACTATCAAGCAAAAAAATGAAAAGACATCTTTAAGAATACAAACCCTGAAACATTCTAAATTTTATAAAAAAGCAACCTTTTCAACAAGATATAACAGAACATAACCAATTATCTCCATAAACCACTACTTTAAAGACTGAAATCCAAAATAACCTTTTTAGCATTAAATGACCCACAGAGGTTGATATGCCGTTAAACAAAACTCAAACTCAAACTCAAATTTATCTATCGTATTTTTAAGCAACACTGCAATTTACGAATGCACGTCAACAGATAGAATTTTCAATTTCTCCTTGTAAGCATTGTGAAGTAAATGAACGGACCAATGAGAAACAAGGGAATATTTCCCCCGCGAAACGTTTATCCTTATTGTGGTATAATCTATCAATTTGACATGCTTATTTCTTCTTGCTATTGGCACGTTCCTATTCTGTCTCTCAAATTCACAGTTGAACCTATCACATGGTTTGAAATATTTGTTGTGTTTCCACTAGGGCCATTAATCAGAGTTCGGGCTCAGGGAAGAAAAAAAAAGGAATTAAAATGCCGATTTTCAAGGAAACCAGACCTGTCTGTTCTGTTTAGAAATATAGTTTTAAGCTTTAGATAAATCTTCCAACATTGAATTTTATGATGAGTGTCGTGTTCACAAGTTTGGGAAGTAGAAGATAACTTGCGCGTTTGATAGAAGAACATTTAGGCAACCAGTTTAGGAGAAGGATAATTCTAAAACTCCGCATAAACACTGACCTTTTTTTATATCATTCATATACAGAGTTCTGCTTTAATTGCTCCTGTTACATCTTGTATGGGGCCGGGTTAGCTCAGTCGGTAGAGCGTTCGGCTAGAAACCACAAGGTTCTTAGTTCGATACCGGTCCCCGCCAACTCAGCGTATGAGTAGCACAGGGATATGTGCGGTAAAGTAAGGAGTTGATGGTAGGTGTGGCGCCACCTCAGATGCTAAAACAATCTCCTTGGTCTAGTGCTATTGAAAAGGGGATAGACTCCCTCGCTGACTGGCTGATACCGACTTTAGGCCGCCCCGTCGACTTTACTTACTTTACTTACAACTTGTATGACTGTCTGTTCTCTGTCTGTCTGTCTGTCTCTCTCTCTCAATCATTCAATCCTACTCCTACTCTATCTCCTGCTCCTACTCCTACTCCTATTCCTAGTCCATGTTTTACTTTAACCACATCCTGTTTACTTCGCTTTTAATCTATTCCTTATTTATTTACATAAGTGTAGTGGCTAATGTGCTGGACTGTAACATCGTAGTAAATGAGTTTCGAACTCAAACCACTCTATCATTTCATATACAATTATATTTTTGTTAAATCCCCTCCTCTCTTCTCTCTCTCTCTCTCTTCTCTCTCTCTCTCTCTCTCTCTCTCTCTCTCTCTCTACTCAACGTTCAACCTTCCTCCTACTACAATCCATGTTTGCTTTACTACCTTCTTCCCCCTTCGCGTCATTTTCCTCTCCCTCTGTGACTCTCCTAACCTTCTCCTACTACAAATTGATATTCAATGTTTTTATTTCTCTCTCTTGTTACCTTTATTTACCTCTTTCCCCCTCTCTCTATGATTCTCATAGCCCTTCCTCCTACTATTTGTTCTTAACATTTTTCTTTCTCTTAGTCTATTATTCTTTCTTTTTATTCGTTTATATGCCTTTCTTTGCCTCTTTCTTATAATACAATAGTATTTTTCCTTAAATTCACAATCTCACTCACCCCTCTCTCTTTTCTCTTTCTTCTCTCACGCCACCTTTCTCTCTCTCCTCTCCCTCTTCTCATGCAACCCCTCACTCTCCTCATCTCACGCCACCTCTCTCTCTCACGCCCCCTTCTCTTCACGCAACTCCTCTCACACCCCCTATCTCTCTCATGGCCCCTCTCTCTCATGCCCCTCTCTCTTCGCTCTCACGATTCCCCCTCTCTCTCTATCACCCTCTCTCACGCCCCCTTCTCTCTCACACCCCCTCCTTTCTCACGCAACTCCTCGCACGGCCCCCTATCTCTCTCATGCCCCCTCTCTCTCTCTCTCTCTCTCTCACCTCTCTCTCGCTCTCACGACCCCCTCTCTCTCTCTCACCTCTCTCTTTCTCTCCTCTCTCATGCCACCTCTCCTCCCCCTCTTCTCTCTCTTCTCTCACGCAACTTTCTTCTCACTCCCCCTATCTTCTCTCATGCCCACTCTCTCTCTCTCACGATCTCTCAATCACGCAATCCCTTCTCCCTCTCTCACACGCCCCCTTTTCTCTGTCATGTCCCTCCCTCTCTTCTTCGTTTCTTTCATGCCCCCTTCTTCTCTCCCTTTCTTACACCCTTTGTTCTTTTCTCACGCCCTCTCTCTCACGCCCCCTCTTCTCTCTCTTCTCTTTCTATGTGTCACACACAGTTTTTAATTTCCCTGACATTCATACTCTAAAATAATGAATTGAAGCTAACCAAGAGAGATAGACAGGCGACCTGGCAGTTATTAATGTGAGACATAATTATTAATAGGTGTGTTCAATTTGGAGGTCGCTGAATTCTTTGTTTGCTCAATGGCTTCTAGTTAAATCTAAAACATTTTGAATTATTTATTGAATTTTAGAAAAATGAAGAACTAAACTACCGATAATCACAGGTGTTTAAAGTGTTATTCAGATATATAGCAAAGATGTGATGCACACACACACAC